>JAJHSJ010000006.1:24900550-25291154 GCA_021015155.1 Magnolia officinalis
GTGCAGAGGTGGAATCCACTACATCTACTGTAACTCCACTATTTGAAGTGCTCCCGATCAACGTGTACATGTTACCGAGTCATTGCGCTTTCATGATTACCCGTGCCCCCTTAAATACCTTAAGAATACTATCAATACTTGTGTACTTGCATCCTTTTGCCTCAAGCACACCAAGAGAAATCAGATTCTGCTTCAAATCAGGAACGTGCCTGACATCAGTTAAGGTACGCTCCACCCCATCAAACATCCTGATGCGCACCGTACTAACAGTCACAACATTACAAGCAAAGCCATTGCCCATAAACACCTGTCCACCATCACACTCGCTATAGCTGGCGAACCAACTCCGATGAAGAGTCATGTGAAAAGATGCCCTTATCTCTAGCATCCACTCATCCTTATGATCATTGTATGGCCGCCTGATAGTAGACACAGGTACAAAATATCACCATCACATCCACTCGATCAATCTGACATGGCAATATTGGCCTCCCTGTATGAAGCCTCAAAATCTTCTCCTTTGATTTAGGATTTCCACAATCCTTCTTCAAATGTCCTTCCTTTCCACAGTTCCAGCACTTTACCTTTCCTTGCCCTTGCCCTTGGATTTGGATCTAGAACCTGAAGAACCAGTACCTTTTTCAGAATTCGTACCCACTGTAAACAGTGCATCAGAAGAAGTCCCCATGTCGCTGTTTAGCTGTCTCATAGCCTTCCCTTGAAGGGCTGAGATAACGGTGTCGACACTCAAGGTTTTATTCATGCTGCACATAGTGTCCTTGAATGACTCATACGACGCTGGAAGAGAATTCAGTAACATACATGCTTGTTCTTCATCTTTCAACACTTCCTCCATATCCAGCAATTTGCAAACTAATTTATTAAAGTTGCTGATGTGAGCCTCCAGATCTCCACCCTCTGTCATCTTGAAGTTATACCACTGCCGCTTCAAGTGCAGGCAATTTTCAGAAAATTTTTTCACATAGACATCCTCTAACTTCGCTCATAACTTAGCCGCAGTTTTCTCCCTCATGACGTTGTAGAGAACCTCATCCGTGAGACATAACGGATTGATGATAAAGCCTTCTTATCAAGAGTATTCCAATCACCATCAGTCATAGTAGACTTTCACTCCTCAAGAGCACCATCTTCGCCTTGCTTAATTAAGGAACTCATCATCTTGATCTTCCACAACTCAAAATTATTTTTCCCTGAGTACTTCTCAATCTTATACCTAGTGCTCGCCACTATTACTAATCCCTCAGATTAGATATGTGCCCAACGATTGCTCTGATACCACTTGTTGGGATTTTTGGCCTGCGGAATCACATAGATCTAGATTTAGGATAGTAATTCAATGGCACCAAGCACACACAAGAAACACACACGGATTTAACGTGAAAAACCCTTGTGGGAAAAAACCACGGCACAAAGCGACAGATCTCCACTATGAAAATAGAAATTACAAAGAGAGAGGACTTACCCGATTCGAACACCTCGATCTCTCTCACCCTGCTACACCCCCTTTAGAAAGACTTAGAAATATTTCCCATACCTTAGAAAAGCCCTAGGGATACCTATTTATAGTTTAGGAAACTTCCCTTTCGCATCCCATTTGCGAAAGGACTCAGATCTCCGCAATCCGCAAAATTGCGGAACCAATCTGCGTAACCTACGACTAGCCGAAGGAGAGCTACGACTAGTCGAACAATCCCTACGACTGGTTGAAGGGCCCAGACATGAAAAACTGAGCTCGCTGGACTTCGAGTCGTGCAAGCCACAATCAGTCGAGCAGCTCCTACGACCGGTCGAAGGCGGTGAAGACTTTTCTCACAACAGTATCCTCTTCCGAAGGTGATGATTCCAACGGTCTGCTGCCTCTGCAGAGAATGGAAAATGGGCTCGTACTCCACTCTATGGAGGCACTCGATATTGGCAAATGGCATGCTGCAGGTATCCCCTTTGTTCTTTTGAACGCTCTATTGCTATTTTTGATTGAGTTTCCTGGCCTATTTGGGTTTTTTGGAATTTGGGTATTGCTGATTTCATTGAGAATTTGATGGGTTTTTGAAAAAAAAAAAATAAAAAATGCTAAGGAACTGAAATCTTCCATATGACATTTGTGTATTACTTTCTGGTATGAACATATTTCATTTGCCCATTTTTCTGGTAGTGTTTATGAGTTCATAAGAATGCCTAGTAGATGTTTGTGGAAATGCCAAGGAGAAGGCCAGTAGCCTTAGGGTGTACCACCTTGATCAAAATTTCTTTTCTTTGAATTTGGTCAATTTGGATTCGATTAATTGTGTGAATTTGTTGATTTTTTTTTATTTAGTACGTTGGCCAGTTGATTTCTGTTTCTTGTTGGCTATAGTGGATGTTACTATCATTCTCTGTAAATTGCTATGATTTGGTCAGCAAATGGGATTAGTGAGTTGGTTTTGAAGAATCCTGTGAATCAGATGTGGCACAATCTTCAAGCTTTAATGGGAGACATTATCCCACGAACAGGTTTGACAGCAGCTATAAAGAAGGAAGGTGGAATTTTCAACTCCAAACGAACATCTGAGGTTGTAGGATATTATTTTAGGCTCTTCAGAGGGCATACGTACCTGGTTATGTTTGTGTGTTCTGAATTTCCTCTTGTTTTCTTTCTTTCATTTCATTTTTTCCTTTGCTGCATTCTTTTTATTTGCGTGTTTGGATAAACAGAATCCAAAATATGGAAATGGAAAACCCCTAAAGAATCCTTAAGGAATGGAAAACTGTAAAATCCAACCAAATCCAACCAACCTTAATTCCATTGTTTGGTTATTAGTGTTATCTTTTGTGTAAATGTGAAAAGGTCAACAGTTGAACGGTGAGACCTGTCTCTCGCATGGGGGAGTGTGGAATGGTTTTCCTCATTATGCGAAGAAAAGTTAGGAAAAGGAAACTGATTTCCCCCTCATTGCATTCCTTTCAAATCCAACTTCAATCTTACATGATTGCGATTTTGAGCAAAGAACCTGAAGATGCAAAATGAGGAAGGGTGGCTAAATTTAGCTAAGGAGCATTAATTTTCAGTACCCATTATGCTTATGGATCTACTTCTGACTATGTAGGATTCCAATTGTTAATTCCACCATCAGTTGAAATCTGTGTTTGGATCAGTGTATCAAATAGTGTCTGTAGCGTACGCTACGTAGCGTAGTGTAGCGATTTCGCTACATAGCGCTGAAAATAACGTTTTTCCCCCGTAGTGTGCGCTACAGGGGTCATAGCGTATGCTACGGATATGTAGCGTGTAGCACAGGTAGCGTACGCTACCTGTTTGGTTTTTTTTTACTTTTTCAGTGCAGGAGACAGTGGTGAACTCACACCACAAGCTAAACTTAAGTAAAATAAAAATAAAAAACCTAATTCTAAAGGGCTTCTAATCCCAAATCGCAGCAACCGACGCAACTGCTCTCCCTTCCGATCCATTTGGAGACCCAAAATCATCTCAGAGAGGCCATCCGACGCTACTGCTCTCCCTTCTGATCCATTTGGAGACCTAAAATTGTCTCAGAGAGGCCATCTGACGCTGCTGCTCTCCCTTTCGATCCACTTGGAACCCGAAATCATCTCAGAGAGGCCATCCGACGCTGCTTCTCTCCCCCCCTTCAATGCTATGGTCGAAAGTCATTGCCAGGCACAAACCGACCTCATCTCGAAACAAAACAGGTTCGCTCTCTTCCTTTTTTTTTTGAATTTTTTCGATGTACAATGAAAATAACTTGGTATTTTCAATTTTTTCCTCATTTTTTTCCCTTTTAAAATACTAGTTACCATCGGTTTTGTTCTTTATATCTTTTTTTTCTGTGGTATGGCCCACGTGGGCCCCCCTGTGCGTGAAGGGGTGGGATGTGCATTATTTTCTATAGTGTGGCACACGTGGGGCCCACTGAGGTGCATGAAGGGGTGGGATGTGCATTATTTTCTATGGTGTGGCCCACGTGGAGCCCACTGAGGTGCGTGAAGGGGTGGATTTGTATTATTTTCTATAGTGGGCCCACTGTGGTGTGCGTATGAGTGTAAGTGGTGTACGTATGTTTATTTTTGTGATTCACTAATTTATCTGTGATGTGTTTTTTTTTTTGGTCAAGTAGTGAACTAAAGAGAGAAGAATGTTTGAAGAAAAAGATAGAGAGAAAGATTTTGCATGGAAATACGTGCCTGATAATCCACTTGGACAATCTCATAAAAATTATGTGCTATGCAAATTTTGCGGTCAAAGATGTACGGGAGGCATGACTCGCCTAAAGCATCATTTGACCGGAACGCACAATGGGATAAAGTCGTGCCCAAAAGTGACGGAAGAAGCCGAGGAGTGTAGAAAGGCTTAAAAGGAATATCATGATGGAAAAAATAAAAGAAATGAGGTGTTTCGAGATATTGGGAGAGGGGGATCGACATATCTTTCTGGTTCTAGCTCTGTAAGTGATAGCGCTAGTGTGGGTAATGATGCTTTCATTGGCAGCCAACTTGGTAGTGGATCTTCTGGTAATCAACCAATGGTAAGAGCAAGGGGTCCTATGGATCAATTTGTTAGTAGTGAGCAACGTCAATCCACATTGAATTTAAGGTGGAAGAAGGAATAAAGAAAAGAAGTATGCAGGGTGACTGGAAGATTATTTTTTTTTGGGAATGCTTTGTAATTCAACCTGTGTAATAGCCCATACTTTTCAGCAATGTGTGAGGCTATTGGCAAGTTTAGACCAGGATTGAAGCCACCATCCATGCATGAGATGAGAACATGGATACTAAAAGAGGAGGTTGCTAATACTGATAGTTTAATGAAAACATACAAAGCTTCCTGGAAAACTTATGGATGTTCAATTATGTCTGATGGTTGGACGGATGGAAAAAATAAAAGCATTATTAATTTTTTGATTAATTCTCCGATCGGAACAATGTTTTATATGTATATTGATGCTTCAGATTCAATAAAAGATGGGAATTTGTTATTCAAATATCTTGATGAAATTGTGGAAGAAATTGGGGAAGAAAATGTAGTCTAGGTTATCACGGATAACCATTCAAGCTATGTGAGTGCTGGGAAGAAGTTAATGGATAAGAGAAAAGGATATATTGACTCCGTGTGTTGCACATTGCATAGATCTGATGTGGAGGATATTGGAAAAATGAAATATATTTTGAAACGCTTGAAAAGGCAAGGACAGTGACGAAGTTTATTTATGGGCATGGAATTGTATTAAGCATGATGAGAAGCTTCACGAATAACCATGAGCTTCTACAGCGGGCAGTAACACACTTTGCAACATCATACCTCACCCTTTGAAGTACTTACAAGCAAAAGAATGGTCTTATAGCCATGTTTGCATCGGAACAATGGTGCTCATGTTCTTGTGCTAAAAAACCTGAAGGAATAAAGGTACGGGCTATTATAATGTTTGATCCGAAGTTTTGGCCTCATGTTGCCTTATGTGTTAAGAGCACCATGCCATTGGTAAGCGTTTTAAGAGAAGTAGATTCGGAAGAGAGGCCAACAGTGGGGTTTATTTATGAATTGATGGACTCAGCGAAGGAGAAAATTGCATTTAATTGCAATAATGTAAAAAAGAGATATGTTCCAATTTGGAACAAAATAGATGAAAGATGGACTCCTCAGCTTCATCGTCCTCTACATGCAGCCGGGTACTAGCTGAATCCTCAAATACGGTACTCAGATAAGTTCTCTACACATCCTGAGATAAAAAGGGGGTTGTTTGAGTGCATGGATAGGATGATCCCCCGTGAAGAGCATGTTGATGCTGATATTCAATTGGATGAATATGACAAGAGAAGAGGGGATTTTGGCTCTCGCCTTGCACTCGAAACCATGACAAAGCATTCCCCAGTAATTTATATTTTATATTTTGATATTTTCATTGTTATGTAATTATATTTTTATAATTGGTGAAAGTATTTAATTAATTTATAAATTATAACTAATTTATGTAGCTGATTGGTGGGAACGCTTTGGAAATAGAACTCCACAGCTTACGAAGTTTGCAGTACGAGTTTTAAGCCTCACATCCAGTGCTTCTGGCTGTGAGAGAAATTAGAGTACTTTTGAGTAGGTGACTTTTGTACCATTCAATATTTTAAATTGGCTAATTTTATTTAGTAGATTAGCAAGTCTTTGATAATTGACTGACATAGATCATCACATGATCAAATCCACACAAAGAAGAGAAATCGGCTAGAGCAACAAAAACTCAACTCTCTAGTATATGTGATGTATAATATGAAACTGAGAGAAAGAAGCATGAAGAGAAGGGCGGCAATGGATCCAATATTGGTGGACCACATTGAATCAGATGATGAATGGATTGCTGAGAAAGAAGTCCCTGTTCTCCCAACTGATCCATCGTGGCTCGAAGATCAAAATATGGCCTTTGATATTAGTGTCATTACAACTATTCCGGAGTCTGATGATCCAGTTGACAGCAATGCACCATCAACATCTAATATTTCTGAAGGAGATTACCCCCTACCTTCCTCAAGGAAAAGGAAGGCAACTACTTTAAGTAAGTGTTTATAGTTATAGACTAAGTTACATGAACATTTTTAACAAAGAAAGTAAAAGACCAATGAATCTCTTCTTCTTTTTTTCTTTTTTCTTTTTTTAAATGTATAGGTGGTCCCATGGGAAGATTTCTTACTCCTATAAGAGAGGAAGGAGATATAGGAACGAGTGTTTATAGTGTGGATGATGGACATGCAGATGTAGATGCTGATGCTGATGATGAAAGGCCTAGACCTGGTGACGAAGTGAATGAGGATGACGACAACGACGATGACCTATTAGATATAGATGACCTTTAGAGTTTAGACATTAGAGTCTAAAGACTAATTATTGAGAATTTGAGATGTTGATTTTCAGGAATATGACATTTGTATTGTACTTAATGCTCTTAACTTTGGGATTTTTATTTTGAAAAATGTGACATTTGTATATTTTACTTTTTCCTTACTATTTAATATTTATCATATATATATATTATATATATATATATATATATATATATATATATATATATATTATATATATAATTAAAAAATAGAAGTATTGTGTAGCTACGCAACACGCTACCGCTATTTAAAACACTGGTTTGGATACACTAGAATTGCATTACAATTGTCAATCCCATAAAGTGGAAATGCAATTATCTTGCTTGGCATACATATCAAGGAACTAGGCTCCACGTAACTATAGTCTGACCACTGCTTCTCATTATTACAATTTGGTCACTCCTTTCGAAACTAGAGATCCAAATGATAATTTATTTAAATTTCATGTCGTGTGCACTATCACGTTGCAGTTTTTTGCCCACGAAAGAAAACCTAAAGAGAAAGGAAATGATTAGAGAAGTGCAAGATACTATGATGAGTAGGATCGAGAAGAGGAAGAAATGTATCAAAACAGGAGAAGCCAACAATGATGAATCCTTGCAATGAATCTTGAGTGGTATGAGATTGTTCTTCTTTTTCTGGTCTGTTTCTTTATCTTTTCTTCCTTTCTTCGATTTGGGTTTTTTCATATTATTCTTAAACATGTATTTATGTATGTATTTATATGTATCTGTGTATGTTTTATGCATGCATGTATGTGTGTGTATGATGCATGCATTCAGAAGGTTGTCGAATTCTTAATTGGAAAATGTGTCAATATTCCCCTATGCTTTCATGAAATTATCCAAAAAAAAAATTGTTTGTTTATAACTTGAGCTGATCTAGACACCCTTCATCAGCTCTTCCCATAACCAACAAGAATCAGTTATTAACGGTGTCTAGTTGCACAAAATATCATGATATTTGGTTCAACCAACACCCCTTAAATTACAATTTAAGGTTCACTTGGACGTAAGTGCCTCACTCAAAACAGGGTGAATGTTGGATTTTAATTAATATTTTGAATTATTTCTCCTGCTTGAAACATTTTTAAAATTGCTAAAAGAAATCATTTTGTGTAACTTCTCATATAGTTACGAGGACTTATGAAAACATTGATTTATGGTACTACTATTTCAAGAGGGCCAATAATCAAACAGAGAGGCTATATGACAGAGACATTTATTCATATATGTAAGTGGCAAACTAATAATAGTTAAAAAGAAGAAGCAAGCAAAGTTATCAAATAATGCTTATGCATGGATTTCTTTTATAGGGTAATCGTAAAATGCATTGTACTTTTCTTGGAAATCATGTTTTAGATATTGGATACTCTTTAGTGCACATTCACTGTTTTGTTCTATTCATAACAAAATGTTACGAGATTAGATCTTTGATTTACTATTTATCTATTATAGTAGGCTTAATTTTTTGTCCATGACCTTCATCTAATGATTTGGCAAGTAATGCCAGTACGCAAAAAATGAAAGAAACTATTCTCTGTTTCTGAAGAAGTAAAAGCAATTCTTTTGCACAACTACATTGGTAGGTATTATGAAGGGGGGATTTCATCAGTATACATGTGGAAAGACAATGAAGACTTTGTGGCTTGCTTCCTAATAAAGAAGGTCAGTTTTTCAACAAAGAATGCATGTCCTTTTGTTTAAAATAAAATAATAATAATAAAATAAATAAATAAATAAATAAAATTATATGATTGCACTTATTTGTGATGGTTGTTGGGGATGAAGATGGCTCAAAGTCAGGGCATGGCCGAAGAAGTTATTTGCAAGAAGGTGCATGGGATGCTATTCATGTTATTGAAGTAAGCTCTATTTGCTTGTTGCCTTGTCTATTCTAATTTCGAAGTTCTTGTGCATGCATAGTACTTCCCTTTCTATTTGGTGGTTCCCATCATGGATTGCTTATAATTCTTTTGTGGGGCAATTCTAACCATCCAATTAATGGGTTAGAAAAGGAATGTTTATAAGTAAGAAGGCAACCTTAGCATGGATTTGATCATCAGATGGGTCTGATTTTTTCACGGTAAATCTTTAATATGTTCTGTACTTAATGGTAGTTTACATCCAACTGTAATTAATTAGTTGATGCTCCTAGGAGAGCATTGGAGCAGTTCTCTACTTATTATACTTTTTAAATATGTGGACAATCAAATTATCGACTACACATGGTTCTCATGTGTGACCCATTTTTCAAGGGCTACTATGATTATTTTTTCTTTCCATCCAATCAATGCCATAAAAGATGAATTGTATAGTTCAAAGGTCTAGAGTTCACCTAGAATACTACAACTGGCAAACCTAACAGCTATAAAAAAAGAGACTTGGATTTTGAATGTTAGAATCTTGTGGTCACCTTAGGGTTGTTATGATAGACCATGAGTAGTGAGGCTATCCTAATGGCCATCCATATGAATGATTTAATTGTGCACATGTCATGTTGTACTAGGGTCTACCAAATAGCCTTATTGCAGGGTAGGGATCATGTGAGCTTTTCCCTCCTATAAAGGGAACTGATATTTACACCCAATCTTGTTTCACCAGTCAGTAAAAACATGAGAGTTATGTTATTATTTACCGCTACCATCTGTGGTTCGAGTTCGGGATCGGGTTTAGGTTTAGGTTAGGGTTTGGGTTGAAAGTACAAGTGTTGGAGCCGACGCTTTCGGAGTCCAAACTCATTCTTTTGAAAAATAGAAAAATGGGAATATTAGTAAATATGTATTTTCTTATTAAGAAGAAAAGGAAGCTGAATTGAAAAATATAAAAGAGATTTTTTTCTTCTTCTTTTTTTGCTTCAAGAGAGAGACGGAGAGCTGAGAGTGGGGAACTCGAGGGCCGGAGAGAGTGGGGGAATGAAGTAGCCGCGTGAGATTTGAAAATAGCGAGTGTAGTTTAGTTTGAAAATGACATTCGCATGCGTGGCGTGGTGTGGCATGCGTGGCTATGAGAGGTGTCTACGGACACAGATTTTTACTTGCCCATCTTTGTTCATGAAAACTTTAGGAAACCGTGGGCCTCGAGGATCTAGAAAATATCTAGCATGGCGTCAGTTTCTTTCAACCTTATCCCGCGGGAAGGAAACAGCCCAGCTGAATGCATGGCCCGCCAAGGTAGTTCTGATCAGACCTTCTCCTTCATTTCCCAGCCAAAGGATCTTCCTATGGAGGTGAGAGGCAGGATTTTCCTAGACAAAATCGGCTTGGGGAGTTTAAGAACCGGTAAAACTGCCAGCTAGGAGCTAGGTATGGCCCCCGCGTGTGGTGAGGGTAGAAGCGTTTTTGTGGATATTTCCCTGTTTGTAGTTTTTCTTCCAGCCCCATATGGGCTCTTTTCCCTTGCTACCCTGTCTGTAGGACTGATATGATAGGAGCGGCCCAAGGTTTTTGTAGGGTCCCTCCCGAATCAACATGTACAATCTTATTTTGGGTTAATGAATGGTGTGTGGCAAAAGTCCACCGTTTTTGGAATATATATATATATATATATATATATAATATATATATATATATATATATATATGTTATCAATGGAGGATACCTTGTTTAGGGGGACATGAAATTCTTGTAGCTTATGGTATGGTGCCCCAATATTGGTTGTATGTTACTAGTATGTAGTAGATAATACTAGGTTCAATAGTAGATAATACTAGAGAATACCTAAACCTATAACCTAAACCTAAACCTAACCTAACCTAAACCTAAAACGTAAATGTTTCTCAAATCCCTAAACCTACACCTAATCCTAATCTCAACTTCTTAACCTAAACCTAAACTTGAAAACCCAACCCTAAACCCGAACCCGATTTCCTAAACCTAAACATATTCTCAATTCCATAAACCTTAACCTACACCTAATCCTAATCTCAACTCCCTAACCTAAACCTAAACTTGAAAACCCAAACCTAAACTCGATCCCGAACCTGAACCTGATTTCCTAAACCTAAACTTATAACCTTCACTTAAACCTATTCTCAATTCCCTAAAGCTATAACCTATAACCTATAACCTAAACCTAAACCTAACCTAAACCTATAACCTTAACCTAAACCAAAAACCTAAACCTAAACCTAAAACGTAAATGTATTCTTAAATCCTTAAACCTAAACCTACACCTAATCCTAATCTCAATTCCTTAACCTAAACCTAAACCTAAACTTGAAAACCCAAACCTAAACCCGATCCCAAACCCAAACCCGAATGTATTCTCAAATGTATTCTAGTGTTTTACCAATTGTAAGGAACGCTGAAGAGATTCAATGGGCTAAGACTGCTGCATTATGTTGTGGAGTGAACTAGAGTGTTACTGACAAGGACAAGGCTGCTGCCCATTTGAATGTTGTCTAATTTCTATTAACTCAATTTTCCTTCGTTCAATATAAAAGAAAATAGATTTTTTAGTTGATATTGATGACTTGTACAAGAGTATGTTTGTTTGTAGTGTTTGATTTGATTGACATTCATTTGGTGGCCTGATAGCTAGAAGTGGTTTATCATGTTTCATAACTGTTTCATTTGGTGGCAATGCTGGTTTGTGCATTTTTTTCTCCTTTTTCCTTTTCTGATGTTTCTTTTCCTCAAAATCTATATTGTTGTTTCAGCTTTTCTGAATTGGATATTTTATATGATTATAGGTCCTGTTGCTGAAGACATGTTCCACTGGAAGCAACAATTATGGGACCAGCAAATAGCCCCTTTGTAGGTGGGCCCCATGGAAGGATTTCCAACTAAATGTCCATTTATGCCATGTGTTCTGCTGTGGGTATAGAATTGCATATCATTACGTGAAGATGCTAGAGGATCCTGCTGTATTTCTGAAAGAAAGCCGAGTTGAAGTCAGATTCAGTCCTGTGATTTACAACTATCCTTGATCTCTATCTGTTTTGATTTTTGTTATTGAATATTTATTGGCACATTGGATGACCATGATTATGGATTAAATGATGCAGGGAAAGAATTTAGTGGGAAAAATGTAAGCCAAAGGCTGATGTTATATTTCTTAGACGAACACCAAGACGGTGAGGATTCTTTCAATATGCAAATAAATCATCATCTTTACCCTACAATAAGTGGCATGTAATGACTAGGTGGCTCACTCATATGTTTCCAATATTGTTGTCCTAACATATTTGACTCAAGTTTGTTACTTATAGATGCTAAGGGTAAACATGACTATAATATTGCCAAAGTAACTATTGAAGTATGTCTCCATCTTGCAGCAGCATCTCTTGTGATGGGTTTTGTCAAGTCAGAACAGATCTGAAACTGTACTTCATTCGAATTTTTTTCCTTGAGGTTATTTTCTGTCTATCAATTGTGAACTTCTGTCTCCATCATTCACATGCTCATCTATACTGTGATGTGGATCATCTGTTTGGTGGCCGTGGATGTGCCCTGACTCAAAATCCATGAAAGAACATTTGTAAAGTGCTTCCTCCAAGTAGTGTGTTGTTTATACAAGCACGCGATGATAGTTTGAGAAGACTTTGTAAAGTGCTTTCTATAAGTAGTGTGTTGTCTATATAAGACTTATGGCATGTTTGAACACATTTCTATCTGCGAGTGATATGGAATGACTATTTCAGCTTATATTTCTAAACTATGAAAAGGGGTAAAAGAAATCTTTCTATTTTCTGGCTTATTTTAAGAATCCAATTAGTGAGTCCAAAGCAAGTTCCAAACTTCGAACATTTGAATCTTTAACACATCCATTTGTAGGGCCAAGTTGGATTAGCATAAACGATTTCTAATTGTCCTAAGGACTTTTTTCTTTTCGCAATGGTAGTTTCATTGTGTTTTTATAAAAATCAAAGCATCGTTGTGTAATTCAGTATGATTGTACCTATTTCTTAAACCAGGCCATTCTTGTTTGCAATTTTGCATATGCCATGTTATATTCTTCATGAGATAGTAAGCCATTATTATTGTACCTATTTCTTAAATCAGGCCATTCTTATAGCAATTTTGCAATTTTGAAATTCAAACAGTTCCTGAATTGTGAATACATTTTGATTAAATGATTCTTGTTAAGGGTCATTTGGATGCCTGTAAGCTCTGTTAGTGGGAAGTGAGTTACAGGTAAGTCACTTACTAGTGGTGCTTGATGGAGGAAATTCAACATGTAAGTCACTTATAGGTGAAACAACCAGAAAACTTCATGGGGCTGGGGTGAGAAGTCACTTCCCTGTAAGTGACTTACAGCTGAAAGTCACTTGAAAACTTTTACAGGCATCCAAAATTCCAGTCCTTGTGATTTTCACTGTTTACCTGAATTTTCGGAAGAGGTAATCCAAGGCATGACGGGAAGTAACAACTCAATCTTGAAATCATACTCATCGTCAATTTGATTTTTCTTGCTCGGTTTCTGCTTTTCTGTCCGTTTTTATTCTTAAATTTAGCAGAACGGGGTGAAAAAAAGGCAATATTAGAGGACAATAATTGAGCAATAGACTGATTAGTTTTCATGACTGATTCTTTGTTTTTATGTTGCAGAGTCCTCTAGTGGTGGTTCGCCCTGGAATAATTACAGAAAACGCACAGGAGAAGTTATCGGTATAACTGTCAGATGTGGAGATGGACTACTGATACTCGCATCCATTTTGGCCATGTGCGAGTGCACACAGACTCACCAAGATTTGTATTTTCAGCATTATTGTAATTGAATGAATGAAGAATTGTAATTGTAATTGATTGAACGAAGGATTGTAATTGATTATGCAGGTGGTAATTGAATGAATGAATGATTATTAATTTTTTTAAATGTAGGCAATAGCTACGGATATTAACCGTAGCTGTTATAAAATTTGGCATATTGCTACGGATCCAACACTACTTTTAGCTATCAATAATATCCGTAGCTGTCGGGTCTTTTGGCTACCGAATATTTACTACGGATTATATCCGTAGCTAAAGTTTTATGGCTACGGCTTAAATCCGTAGCCTTTGTACATATTTCTGGTAGTTATTATTATTATTATTAGCTGTGTAATTGAATATTTTGGATAATTTCGAAATAGAGTATGGATTTTTTTTTTTTTTTTTTTTTAAATAAGGGGGATTCAAGGAAGAGGGTGATCTTCTTCGATGCCCTTCCAGCGTCACGCGTGGATTGATCAACCACGATATTATTTACGGTGGTAGTATGCCCGCGCATGACAAAAGCGAGCCTGTGGACATCTTTTTAACTTCCAAACGTATATAGATGGACCTGCCAGAAACCATCGCTCCTAAAATTGCCACGTGTCATATCCACGTCCAAAACCAGAAGATGAGGCCCCTCATCCACTAACCCAAGAAAACGTAAGAACTTTCTCTCTTGGACCTTGCATAAACGAGGAAAAAAACAAAAACAAAAACAAAAAGCTCCCTCAGGATAAGCCACTTGGGAAGAACTCGTGCTTCAAACGTTACCACGCTTATAGGTGGGGCCCACCTACATATGGACCATCCGATGAACCCCATACCTCAATCTCATCCTCCATCCAACGGCTCTCATTCGCTTGCATGAATGTGAGTTATATATCACCACACCCGTGCACATTACTCTCTGAGTTACAACCACTAAAAAAAATTTTAAAGAAAAAAAAAAGGACAGAGAAGAGAAGTAGAGATTGAAATGACTTCTTTCACTGTAGCTTTCGGGCCGGCAGCTGCTACCGGGAGAGTGTTTGCTGCCACAGCTGCAAAGGGCGGCAGCAGCGAAGAGAAGAGTCTTCTTGATTTTATTCTCGGTGGATTGCAGAAGGAAGATCAGTTGCTGGAGACGGACCCAGTCCTCAAGAAGGTCGAGGAGAAGAACGGTGGAGGTGGGACACGGAAGAACTCCGTCACCGTGCCACCCAAGAATAAGTCAGGCGGCTTTGGGGGACTCTTCGCCAAGAAATGACCAGCATGTGGGTCAGTTTCCGGCGAGTCATTGTGATCGTCTTTCTCTCTTTCTACGTTGTCTGATTAAAGCTATGTTTTCTGTCTTTGCCATCTTCTCATCTGAATTCTTAGCTCATGTGGAACTTTAAAATGAAATTTAAAGAGATCTACCATTGTTTTAGCAAATTCGCTGAAACCACGCTCAAAGATCTGAAATTACAAAGAGAACCTCCTTGACAACATTCCAAGGGCATTATATATGGTTGTATCAGGGACTCCTGATGTCGTCTCCAATCCACAAGTGAGGCCCACCAGACCATCGGACTGGATCACCGAACCATGGCCCACCTGAAGAGATGCAATAGGAAACTTTATACCGCGCTGCATCAGGACCATGGTCGGTCTATCAGGTATCGTAACGCCCATGTGTCGCCCGCTATCGGGCCGGACCGTGCATGGACGATACCGTTACGTATCTGACGATATCTAACGGTCTCGGACGATACGTTAAACCTTGAACAGGACACAATACTTCCTTTCCTTCAGTATAAGGCCATCAGACCGTTAATTTGCTGAACGCTACCATGCATGTGAAATATCCCAAAGATGGGACGGTAGAGATTATTCTAGCCGGCCAATGAGAGGAGTGTTTACTTCTAGTTAGGCTGCTTTCCTGAACCGTCTATACGTAATAATTCTCTAACTGTCATCAACCAATGGCTAGGATGATACGATTGCAATTTCCAGTGCAGTCTGAATGGACCAATCTGATCTTTCACATGCATAAAACGTGTACAGAAGTGAATACATGCGTGGATTAAAAATTTCAGCGACTTGGACAGACTCCTCTGGTGTTGAGTCGCGTAGGAACTCAGCCGAGTCAGGGATGACTCGGCCGAGTTGGGCCACGTTGGGCATATTTATATTTATGGCTTTGAGTCGATGTTTAGCTGGGTCAAGTTGATTTGAAGACTTGACTCGAATTGACTCAATATTAAAAATTATAATACTGAAATAAATTGGTTTGTAATTTTTATAAGTATTTAAAAAAGAAAAACTAAAATAAGAAACAATTCAATGTAAGGTAATTTCATGCACTTGCTTCTCTACCTATAGGTTCTGGGTTCAAAACCTGTTAATCCCTCCCACAAAACGAGTGACTCGGATCGAGCTGTGTTGAGTCGACTGAGTCAGAACCAAGTCCATTGCAGGACTGACTTTTCTGATGACTTGGCTTGAAAGCTTGTCAAATCGAGTTGACTCGGCCAAGTTTCAAGTAGAGAAACCAAGTCTTAGAACTATGGTTGTAAGCTTTTCATGATCCACAGACTCATCAAAAAATAATAATAATAATAATTTGTGAATCAGTAGAGATCCTATTTCAGACAAATGGTGACAATTTGTATTTGGGGGTGTTAAATCTTAAAGGCCTTAATATCATTATTTCGATTGCTTTTTTTTTTTTTTTCTTTTCCGTGCATTTGCATTTGAGGGCGTCATAGACATATGATGATACATTTTGTTTACCTGGGAACCATTTGGGCAGTCTGCTGAATCATCAGGACTTCTCTGTTTTTTGTTCTGCCTTTTCCATTGGTAATTGGCAAATTCTCGTGTTTGGATAGCAGGCCTTTTCTCGTTTGGAAACCAAAAAGGACATTTCTTGTCATCAGGCAATAGATATCGTTGCCATGGTGATTTGGGCAGCACATGTCGCTCCAACCACTCTGCCCAAACGGGCCCTCAAATCCTAGTAAGGAAAAAGAAAGATAACCCATGATTTCTTTACCACCACCAAAAAAAGGATAAATTCTATTAAATTAAAGATGACCATCATTGAGTTTACTACATTTTCCTTCATCAAGATAAATTTCAATTCTGGACTTCACGGAATGATTGTCCCGTGGATCTGCATTTCCTAGGTCCTGCAAATGAAAGTTGTAATCCCTACTCCACCAGATACATGTCATCCTTAATGCCAAAACTCGTGGTGGTGCACATCAGAAACTGAAACAACACCAAGAAAACCTTGCCACTGCAAGAAAAGTTATTTATTTATTATTATTTTTTAAAGCAGAAAAGAAGAAGAAGAATGATCACCTACAACCAGTTGCATGTGAACTTCATATGAAATCCAGATCATGTGCCAACATGTTACCTCTGTAGGACATTAGAGACATGCGAGTCAACCCATTGGGGGTGCCACCTTGTATGAAACAATAGGCAGTTTAAATGAGATTTGTTAACAGTCAGATTCAATTCACACACGTGGCTTGCTGATGAGTGGACTGGCCAGATTTTTCTGCTAGCAGATTTTCATGGTGGGGTCCATGCATCTTGTGCACAGCTCAGATGTCCTACACATGTGACACCATGAACACGAGATGGGTAGCATGTCCGATTTAGGTGATCATTCCTCATCAAAGAATAGCTTCCGGCACTAACAATAGGATGATCGTAACATTCTTTTTTCCACATGGGCCATGCACTTTGAATTAATAGTTCACCAGCGCATCACATTAAATTTGAATTAGTTGGTAACTACATAACAATCACCTGAGGTTAATTTGAGGAAAGAAATGACCTCACAGATGGCCAAGATCAATCTATTCACAAGCATCAGTCATTGTATCTGAATTCGACCAAGGCATGCTAATCCCAAGATTTGAACTACATGTCAATATCTACCAACCATGGAGCCATGAGTAGCCAGAAGCAAACAAGCTAAAACCAAGCTCGAAGGTGACCATTTCACAAGAAAGCTGCATCTCCATCATATTTCTCCTTCAGCCTCAGCTCAAACAAATAGTCTGGAAATGGCCACACATCATTCTCTTCTTGAAAGAATGGATCTTGAATATCTTCATTACCTGAACTCGAGAGTGAAGTGTTCATGAGAGGAAGAAGGACTTCTGGTTCTGGTTCCAGCTTTGTAAATTCCTCAGATTCTTTTCCAATATCCTGAAACAGAAGAATCAGGATACAGTTGAATATGAAAGTTCATTTCTATACCAAACAAGAAACAATATGATGATGACAAGCATCAGCGGAAAAAAAGAAAAAAAAATCCTTTTTTTCTACTGATTCTTCTTCTTTCTTTTGATGTGTTACAAATTTAATACCTTTGATGATGGAGAATGGGATTTATGGGTGCAAATACATAAGCAAATGAACAAACTTAGGAGATGACGTGTCAAATATGGCAACATGAAAAGCTCGATGCGTTGAGACATCCATATGTATAAATAGCATATCTCGATATCTAGAAATGATAAATTTCATGAATAATTCTTTTTCAAGAACTATGTGGGTGAAAGTCTAACATCACACATTTCCAACATTTATGCCAAACAATATCAATCTGTCAAAACTGTGGTGTCTTTTTTGGATAGAATAAGACAAAGTAGAAAGCACAACTTAAAATGTGAGCATAGACTTGTATAGAGAGAGGAGCCTTGGATATAAGGGCAATAATGTGGCGGAGCCAGTAGAATCAGAATATTATAGATCCCTATCCTTAGTGAAAATGACAATGGAACATATCAATCAGCACCACCCATCTAGTAGCATGTATCATGGAAGTGTCATCATTCAAAAATACACCTATCAGGTAGTCCGTGTCATCTCTGCCCAGCACTTCTCTCTCCTCTGGTGATTCCCAGCCATTAAACATTTTTGAAGGATACTAATTGTATGGCAAGGATCATCCAGTCGTTATGCTTATTTTAAACATCTACCATCCACAGTAGGTGCCACCAAATGGGTGGTGCCAACTGATCATGCCACATGTATGGTGGATTGGGGCTCTAGTTCTCTACCATATTCCAGTTCTACTGGCCCGACTGTATCATTTCTCCTAAAAACATATTGATGTAACTAAAAGCATAGATAGAAAAACTGAAGTAACTCAATAACTCAGATGCACTGAAGAACAATAACCTCCAACAGTTGGGAGTAAAGAAGCCCGGAACCCAAGGTTGGGAAATGGAGCAGTGCCATGGTCTGACCACCAAACCTGAGTAAGTCAATGGCAACATGAGGTACTAAGTGATAATTTGCAGGTCATATTACAATTTTTAAATAAGTATATTTCATGGCAAAGTTTGAAAGCTCGACGCCGGAACAAGTCATATGTCTAGGTAAATTCATTTTGGTGACGGATTGACCACCAACTCCTAGATGGTATTAACCTCTAAAGAAAAATTGATTTTGTCTGGAATAGATAAACTGAATGGTTTCCGGCTTCTCTCGTTTTGCTATCAGAAGATCCCAACAAAATAAGTTTATTGATTATTAGTTTTCTCCTTCCTTTCTTCCTAAACCTAAAATAGATCGGCCCACATGTACTCTTCTATTCTCCTCTTTCCTTATCCTTTGTGTTAGTTCTCTTCCATCATCTAAAAATGGAACCTCAATACCCTAATCCTTAGGACTTCAACAAACCTGAGACCAAACCCTAACTTACCAACCTATTCAATAAATTCAAGTTATCATATTAAGTAAATCCACCTACTGAATAAATTGAAGCTACAGAGTTCTCAACATTTCCCCAATCTTTCTATTATTTCTACACATTCATACTTCTTTTCATTGTTCCCATTTATTACTCCAAGTACAAGCTTTCTAAAAATTGGCTTGCAAAATGCATAAACCTTTCATTCTTCCGAAAAAGAAAATTAATAATAGTAATAATAATAATAATAATAAATAAACCTTTCCACAAAAGGAGATAGGATACAGATCACATACTGCTGCCTATAGCATTGCTTTTCTAACGAATCAAAGAGGCAACAATACAACAATTTAGATATACACCTTCGTTGGCCTTTCGAAACCATAGGAAATTTGAGTCCATTCCCTCAATGCAGACATTACTTTATCAACTTTCTTCTTCACACCTGATGAAAAAAAAAAAAAAAAAGAAAGAAGAAGAAGAAGAAGAAGAAATAAAGCATTAGGACATGACGATAAGAAATTATAAAAGAAAACACATGAAAATTCAAAGTTTACAAACCAGGATTGAAAGTTCACTAGGGTGGCATGAAAATACATGACTTGACCAGGTTAAATCAACTACTCATGCAAGTCATAATTGTTTTTACTTGGAAAATTTAAAAATATTGAAAAGCAAATGAAAAATTAAGCAAAAAAAAAAAAAATAAAATTGTACAAAAACTAGAGAAAACAAAAAAGAAAGACTAAAGATCATAATACACTTTCCTGTAGAATGAGTATATACAAGGAACCTGTTCAAAAGATTTACATATTAAAGAATAATAGAGAACAAAAAAAATTTCATGCTGTATTTTATTGTGTAGATCTTTTCCCCAAGGAATTATCATATTTTATTTTTGATTAAGTTAATTCATGAAGAGAGGTTTCTAGTATTATAAATTTCGAATATGTAGATGAGAAAAATATTTAACTGGATAATGGAAGTATTATCTTCGAAATGAATTGATAGCAAATTCCACCATGTGGGTACCACACATTGAGAAATTGTAACAATGTTAGCAGGTCTAGAGGGTGTTAATGTATGTTGATGACAATGCTGATGATGATGATCAAAGAAAAAGAAGATGATGATGATAATGATGAAAGAAGTTCACAATTTGGTTTTGGAGAGTGCCCGTGTTTGTTTTCCTCTCTTTCTTTCCTTTTTTTTTCTTGAAGAAAAGATAAATAAATTTAATGGGCCAAGTAACCTTCCAATCAAATGATAAATCTAAATAATTGCATGGATTGAACCATTCAAGGAAAAATTATTGTTAACATCCAATTTAAGGCCAAGTTATGGCTATTTATAACTATTGTTTTGGGCATTGAAGTTAACTCAAGTGGTTCCCAAGATAACAAAGTGATTCCAAAACATTTTTTTATAAATGAAGTTGAAACGTAAGAAAGGAAACAAGTGAACAGAATTCAGGATAGACTAGCAACTTACGTTCCTCTGCAATATCTTTCTCAACGGCATGGGCATCGTTTCCTGAAAAATGCACATGCTCTCTCCCTTCCTTCGCCCATTCATTGCATCTCTTTATTTCCTCTTCAGTCAATCCGTAGCTTTGTGGGATGCTCTTGGGTTTCCCATTGCCGCGTACTGCAGATTTCCCCTTTACAGAACATACCTTTGCTGCACTGGGTAGTGAAGCATTTCCAACCTTTGAAATGTCTGCTAATGCTTTTCGGACCTTCTGACCTTTCTGCTCAGATTTGGGCACATCCGCCTTTGCCCCAACAGCACCTTTTCCTGAACTTAACAATTAAGGCTTGTCAAGATATCATAAAGCTTCTGACCTGTTCAAACACTCATTATCGACTCAGAAATTAGTCTTTCAGATTCTTGGTATGACTTGACCAAGTCAAAGAAAGATCACTGATTAATTATACAACCATTATCTGGACTCAACACTCAAAGCTCAGCCAAATAGAGTCAACCTTGTTGAGTTCTGAGTTGAACTGCCAATTTTTAATCTCACAATCAATTTCAGTGGTCCAACAATTATATCCTAAGTACAAAAGTGAAACAAAACTACCTGTATGGATGCATGAATTTTCATTCTGAACTGCAGCAGTTGTCAAAGAGGTCATTTAAAGTTTCTCAGACAATCCAATGTCCCAAACTGTAGAAACATTGCCATATGACACAGATCAGACAGGGCATAAATGTAAAATCAGTATAGAAGAAGGTCATGCCACATAACCGATTACCTAAACACAGGTTATCCATGCCTAAAACATAACAAAGAATGCATAATAATTTAACCAAGAAGCAGAAATATAGTTGAGAATTTCACATTTTCATTTCTACAGGAAGCACTTACATTTACAGTTATATTCCTGAACTAGTATCAGGGCTTGGCTCTGTTCGTTCAAATGTTTTTGGAGTTACATAAGCTAACAGAATTGCAAGGGAGGTATAGGGAGAAAGATCGAAAAATACACCCAGCAATGTGTAATGGTCGGCATTTCATATCATGGTTTTAAACATTGTCTGATTCGACTAGTAAAACCAATTCGTATTGGTTTGGGTGGGAACTGAGATGTGTTGGGCTTTTGATACATGCATTAGACCCATCTCAGCCTAACTCAGTCCAACAACGGGCAAGTTGTGATGAGTCTGGGTCATTTGTGTCATTTTGGAAAGGTTTAAAAAAAGTGTAGTCCTTTGATACTCTGGAATAGTGTGATGTATGATAGGCATGCACTAAAAATTCCACACGTAGCACATATTTACTCAAATTAGACCATTCAAATCATGGGATCCACTGGCCACTGTGGAGTGTGGATTGGTCATCACACTAAAATCAGATCAAATTTAGTGATGTTAAACTCTGATTAATTGACATCATTTTATTAAATGTGAACCATTTGCTATTCTCATTTCAGCTATCTTGTTAATGTCCACCAATTGGGCAGTTAGAATTTGGATCAATGACCTTTGGTCTATCATCAATTTAATTTAAATCTCACAATTTATCCAGTTTATTGAATTGGATATACACCACATGTACAATTTCTTTGAGTCTGTGCATCAACAATCACACTTTGCCGGTGACTGGCATTATCAAAGCTTTTCTCTTTGGGTAGGTACAGGAATAAGGTTTGATAATCCCACACTTTGCAATAAGCAGCACCAGGTACCTTTCTTTCTATTGTCATATCCACATGCGTTTGAGCACAAATTGAGTTACTATGCATTCAAGCTGTGGGGCCCACCTGAGATGTGTATGTGGTATGATTTCAATGGCCTGATTTTTGGTGAGTCCCTTCATCCTAGTGGTTTGCTCCTGCCAAATGGTTTGGTTGGTATATCCAAAACATGGCAGACACATTTCAAAAGTTATGCCAAGCGACGATGATCCCAACGTCAACAATGACGACGACCCCAGTGCATACAAGATCGTAGAGGGTGAGAATGATCAGAACAGAAGAAACGATCCCAGACATAATGCGACTGCAGAAGAAGCAGGGGAGTGGAAACAGATTCATTCCAAGAGACGCAGAAGACCCTAAGAACGAAACGGAAGAGGGAAGTTTGATTCATTTCCAACCATTTTCGTTAGAGGTTATCCTCATGGTTGGCTTCCTCTCTATCTCGAGAGGGTTTTTGGGAGGGCGGGGGCTGTCATGGACATCGTGATGCCCGGAGATAGAGAGAGCGGACGATATCGTGGTTTCGCCCTAGTTCGAATGAGTAGTGAAGAAGAACTGGCCAGAGCAGTTGACATGCTTCACGGCGCTAGTTATGACAGAAAGAAGATGCTGGTGCAACAGGCGCGGTTTGGACTTGATCAGCAAAAATCTCACCTCGCCTCTACCGAAGACTTTACTTCGAAGCGACCGGTTTCGACTTCCTCCAAAGCCCCTGTAGGAGCTCCCCAGAAACAGGTTTTATCTTTCAAAGAGGTTCTTACAAACTCCTCTACAGCCTCCTCGTCTCACCATTTGCAGAACCAGACCCTTGGGGATGGTGAAGGTGAGCATCACTCAGATAAAAGTATTGAACCTGCGGCAGTGGAGAAAGAACTTCATTACGACATCATCATAGCGCACGATCGGTTTGAACGTTCAAAGTTTGAACTGCAAAATACTATCGTTATCTCCACAAAGCACGATGCTTCAATCCCTCAGGTGCGCAGATGGATAGTTGAGCGTTGTGGTATACAACCCTCTCTTTATTCCATTAGCCCCATAGGTTATGATGATCTTTGGATCAAAGTCAGTCCGAGGGTTAATATCGATTCTCTTCTCATTGTTGGAGTGCTTCATACGGATGGTCCGGTAAAAAAAGTTCAAAAATGAGAGGATTACTCAATCTTCGGAAAGGAATCTGTATGGATTCTTATATGGGGAGTTCCACTGGAGTTCTGGTATGATGATTTCTTCTTACGAATCGCCTCCGTTCTGGGTTTTCTCATTGAATTGGACACAAAGAGCAGATGGATAGTTGAGTGTTGTGGTATACACCCCTCTTTATTCCATTAGCCCCATAGGTTATGATGATCTTTGGATCAAAGTCAGTCCGAGGGTTAATATCGATTCTCTTCTCATTGCTGGAGTGCTTCATACGGATGGTCCGGTAAAAAAAGTTCAAAAATGGGGGATTACTCAATCTTCGGAAAGGAATCTGTATGGATTCTTATATGGGGAGTTCCACTGGAGTTCTGGTACGATGATTTCTTCTTACGAATCGCCTCCGTTCTGGGTTTTCTCATTGAATTGGACACAAAGACAAAGATTGGAGCCGAGATGGCGGTGATTCGGATGCGTATTAGAAGAAGAAAAGGGGTTCCTCTCCCACCTCAAATCAGGGTGGCGGTGGAATATAGAGTCATCGTTCTCCCTGTCCAACAAGAATCGGATGGTGTATCGTACCCTAGATGGGGAGATTATTGGCGTACAAAAGATAAATCCCACGAAGACGCAGCATGTCGGTCAGTGGAAGAAGGTGTACATGCTCAGTGCACCTGCGATCTACGAAACCATTCCCGTTTCCCGCCTGTTCAAAAGTCTATTCACCCAAATCCGATGCAAATCTCTGACGCGCCACGTGTCTCTCTTTAGGAGCTCCCTCCACTGTCTCCTACAATACGTTCGACTCTTCCTGAGCCGAGTCCTCTCCTTCGAGAGTCTGACTCTACCAACTCGTGTCCTCTCGCCCCGATCTCCTCGACACATGTCTGCCTCTCTCTCCTGCCTGAAGCTCAGCAAACGACATGTGTCCCTACTCCTTCTCAGCGCGTCGGCTACTCGTTCTTGGGTCGTGCGCCTTCCACCTCGCCTGCTATGATCTTAAATGAGGGCATGGCTTCTCTCATACCCTCTGTCACGCGTGGCTTCCCGTTAGTCGATTTTGCTGTTGATATCGATACCCCTCCCTCTTCAGTTGCAACACGTGTCCCTCACTCAACTACGACGTCTACCTCTTTCTTCGAAACGTCGCCCTGCGTAGTTCTGACGTCACCTCCTCATCAATGCAGCCTTCCTCCCTCTTGCACTTCTGCTGAGAATTCGCTGGCGCTCCCTCCATGTGTCATCACCCCTTCGGTTTCTTCCCCACGTCGTCCCTTCGCTTCCAAACCCTCGAATCTAGCCCAATCTCACTCACCTCTTCCTTGTCTTACCCTCGCTGGCGCTCCCTCTCCTCCATCAGATATCCCTCTGTCATCCTCTCTAGCTCAATCCGACCTCCAAATCATTCCGTCACCACCTACCCCTCTCGTCGAACCTCCGCGCTGTCTGTTTCTACCTGGATCCTCCACCACGGCTTTCGACTACAGGTCCTGGTGTTCCGATAATCCTTCCACTCCTTCCACCCCCTTTTCCTCCATCCTTTCGGATTCCCAATCCCTGCCTAAGAATATGCTAGCCTGTTTGTTCCAAGATGATTCTGTGAATGGGGTCATCGATGCTGAACCTCTTCAAGTGCGGATGGGTTCCTCAACAAACCAAGGGAGGGAAGATGATCAACATCAGAAAGAAATCCAATATAACACCCGCCTGAGGAAGAAAATCCCGAGCAAGAAATGGGTTAGGGATGCAATTGGGCACATCGGAAGAGCTGTAGGACTCTCGTTTGGGGACCGACCAGAAGATTTCGTTGCTCTCTTTCAGTGTGTTGAAGCTCGCGGTAGACCCCTTCCAGCTTCAAGAATGGCTAAAAGACGCCCTTCAAAATTCATCGACAATAGGGACTTCCAGTCTAATGAAAATGTTTCTCGAGATATTCAAGTTTCTATTAATGAGACAGAAATACAAGGCATTCGGGGCAGCATGGTTAACTCATGCAGATTGTTTCGTGGAACATTAGGGATTTAGGGTCGAAGCAAAAGAGGAGTCTTATTAAATCCATGTGTTTGAAGTATCGGCCTGATGTTATCTGTTTTCAGGAAACCAAGACTCCTTTTTGCGACCAGCTCATGGGATGCATCTGGAAATCGAAGGATACCAATTGGGTATCTCTGGATGCGACTGGGAGTGCTGGCGGTATTCTAGTGGGGTGGAATTTTGCCCAATGGGACCTCGTTTCATCGTCGTGCGGCTCTTTTTCAGTGTCTGTAATTTTAAAAAACAAAGCTACTGATTTTCAGTGCCTTATAGCCTCAGTCTATGGTCCAACTTCTGACAGCTCAAAAATTGATTTCAAGGAAGAGCTTAGCCATTGCAGATCGCTTTTTTCAGGGCCTTCCTGTTTCGCTGGAGACTTCAACATGATCAGATCGCCCGAAGAAAAATCCCACGGTAATCGGTTTTCTCCGGCCATGAAATCTTTTTCCTCCTGGATTGACAATGAAGAACTCGTTGATCTTCCTCTTCTCGGGTCTTGTTTCACTTGGTCAAACGGTCGCGCAAACCCGACGTTATCTAGGCTTGACAGATTCTTGCTAACCCCTGAATGGCTGGACTTCTTCCCCTCTGTTTCCCAATCGGCTCTTCTGAGAACAACCTCAGACCACTGTCCGGTCCTCCTTTTTGCTGAGGACATTAACTGGGGTCCAAAACCTTTCCGTTTCGAGGCCTCCTGGCTGAAAATTGATGGTTTCCGTAAATTGATTGTTGATTGGTGGCGAGATTTTAGGGTCGAAGGTTTTGCTAGCTACAAACTATGTTCAAAGTTCAAAATGTTGAAAGCTAAAATAATTCAGTGGAAGTCTCAGGTCCTCTCCTTAAGACAGAATGAAACTGCTAAACTCTTATCCTCTCTGCAGCAGATCGATGTGGATATTGAAGAGGGTAACTCATCTCTTGAAATCCTAGCCAGAAGAATCTCCCTTATTCAGACCTTGTCAGCTAGATCCCTAGAAGACGAAATATCATGGAAACAAAAAAAACTCGGGCAAGGTGGATTAAAGCGGGAGATAGAAATTCGAAATATTTCCATAACCTGGCCATTATGCACGCCAGCTCTAATAAGATCGTCAGTATTGTGATCAATGGCAGACGGGTAGAAGAAAAAGATGAGATCGTTAATGCCGCAACCTCTCATTTCAGCTCTCTCCTCAGTTCAACGCATCTCAAACGCCCTGGGATTGATAATCTTTACCTCAATTCCATCTCTTCTGACGATGCTTCCTCCCTTGAAGTTCCTTTCTCTTTGGAAGAAGTAAAGCTCGCTATCGAATCTCTCGGGGGAGACAAGGCCCCTGGTCCCGACGGATTCCCCATTCTTTTCTTTCAATCTTTTTGGGAGATTATCCAACCGGACGTGATGGACTTCTCCAGATTGTCGACTAATCTGGGAGCCACCTTCATCGCTCTTATCCCCAAATTCCAGGGTGCGGCATCCTTCAAGGATTTTCGTCCGATTAGTCTGTTGGGTGGTCCTTACAAGATTCTGGCTAAAGTTCTTTCTAATCGTTTGTCTAAGATCATCAGCAAAATCATATCTGCTAATCAATGTGCATTCATCCCTGGAAGGCAGATCACAGATGGGGCGCTCATAGCTAATGAATGTATTGATGCGGCTCACAGATCGGGTAACAAATTCATTGGGTGCAAGTTAGATATTGAAAAAGCGTATGATCATGTCGATTGGGATTTTCTGCTCCTCTTGCTTAGTAGAATGGGTTTTGGGACTCGGTGTCGAAGTTGGATTATGGAATGTATCTCATCGGCGCGTTTCTCTGTTATCCTAAATGTCTCTCCGTTTGGTTTCTTCAGCAGTAGTCGTTGTCTGCGCCAAGGGGACCCCCTTTCCCCTTTCCTCTTCCTTATCATTGGTGAGGTTTTCTCCAGAATGCTTCATCAAGGACAGGATGCGGGTTTCCTTGCTGGTATCCCCATTCAGGGTCTCCCGATTCCCATATCTCACATTCAATTTGCAGATGATTCCTTGATTTTCAGCGAGGCTTCCCAAGATAAAATTAGTAATCTTCGCACTTCTATTCTTTGCTTTGACGCTGCCTCGGGTTTAGCTGTTAATCTCGGAAAATCCAAGATTTTCGGCATAAATTTGGATGAAGAGGAAACCTTCAGATGGGCGGATCTTTTCAACTATTCTGCGATCTCTCTCCCTTCCACTTTTGTTGGTCTTCCGTTATGTATCGGTGCTCCTCCTAAATCTGCCTGGGACAAGGTTATCACTAGATTCGATTCTTTCCTGGCTAAATGGAAATGTCGTTTCCTCTCTTTCGACGGCCGTATTACGCTTATCAAGGCGGTTTTATCCAACCTTCCCACCTATTTTATGTCTCTATTTAAATACCCGCCTTCAGTTCTAAAGTGTATCGAGCACAAAAGAAGAGATTTTCTTTGGCACAACAAAGGGGACAAGAATAAATTCCATCTCGTGAATTGGAAATCCGTATGCAAGCAGTACAATCAAGGTGGGGCAAGTTTAAAAAAATCTGAAGCTCGTGAACAGGGCGCTGCTTGGCAAATGGTTTTGGCGGTTAGGAACCGAAGACTTCAGTCTGTGGAACAAAGTGATTAAAGGGAAATACGGTCGATCAGTTGGTGGCTGGTGGACTAATGCCTCTTCCCGGTGCAAGGTTTCAGCGGTTTGGAGAGGAATCTGTTCCACCAAAGATCAGGTTCTGCAACGTGTGGAATTTCAGCTCGGAAGAGGGTCAAAAACCAGGTTTTGGAAAGATTGTTGGATAGAGAAAATTCCACTTAGAGACAAGTTTCCCTTAATTTTTTCCCTTGCTACAAACCCAGATATTTTGGTCGTCGATTACTATTCCGGTACTGCTGGAAAATTGGTGTGGTCAGTGGATTGTAGAAGAAATCTTCAAGATTGGGAGGTTCAACAATTTGTGGATCTTCTTGAGTGCATCTAAAGGGCCAATCCTAATTCCCAAATCGACGATGAGTTGCTCTGGACATTGGATAAATCCAGCAGATTTACAGTTCGTTCTCTCTATGCGCAGCTGGATCACTCTCCCAACGCCGCTGACCATCTCTGCGCGCCGATTTGGAAGTTCCAAGCTCCTCCAAAGTTCATTGCGTTTGGCTGGCTGATCATTTTGAAAAAAAATCTGACGGTGGATAATCTTCGAAAAAGAGGCATGTGTTTGGTAAACATCTGTTTATGTTGCATGCAAGCGGAGGAGTCGGTGGATCATTTGTTACTTCATTGCCCCTTCATCTCTCTTATCTGGGCTGATCTTCGCTCTCGTTTTCAAATCAATTCGTGTTTCCCTGGCTGTATCTCTTCTCTCTTTTCGGATTGGAATGGGGTAAAGATTGGCAAGAATCGTTCTATGTTGTGGAAAATGGCCCTTCTCGCCACTTGGTGGAGCGTCTGGGAGGAAAGAAATGGAAGATGCTTTCACAACACGTCCAATTCCTCTGACAGGGTGCTTTATAGAGCAAAAGCGTTAATTTTTGAATGGGCCACCCATGTGGAATCCATGAAAGATAGTGATCTTTTGTTTCTTGGTTTATAACCTGTGGCTGCTATCTCAGCAGTCTCGGCTGCTGTTTTTTTTTTGGTTTTTCTTTCTTTCTTTTTGTATCTTTTCTCTCTTTTAATGGATCCCATTATCTTTCAAAAAAAAAAAAAACATGGCAGACACAATATTCCATCTTGAAGTTTTTACAGTAGGGGTTGCCCTCCTCAATGTCCTCCCTAGTTGCCTTTGGTGTGACTGTGACTTAAGTTATGGGTTAGGCTGGATTTTGGAATCAGGCTTCATTATGGAGGACATTGAGGAGGGCGACCCCTACGGTAAAAACTTACAAGATGGAATATGGTGTCCATGTTTTGTATATGCCAGCCAACACATTTGGTACGCGCGAACCACTAGGATGGAGGGACACACCAAAAATCAAGCCACTGGTACATGGAAGCTATGGCCTTATAGTCATGCTTCATTGATCAGCCTGACATTTGAATCTTGAATTTGAATACCAGCCATTAAATATTCTTCTTCATATACAATCACTCGTTCTTACTGCGGCTCGGGTAACATCGAAACCAGACCACTAACAGTTCAGATCTTCATACAAGATGCACCCTGGGTTGGAAACTAGCCCCTTACCCGATCAAAACCCCTTGCCATAAGATTAGTCGTGATCTCAGCCTGGCTCACACCGAGTGAATTAGGTAGCAGTCGTGAATTTATATTGTTCTCGTTGTGTGGCCCAGCTGATTGACGGAGTGAATGTCAGACATTCATCACGGTAGGCCTCGTATAGCTCAGGGTTTTGCAGGCGCTTCCTGTCAGTTATCCAAACAGCTTGAAAGAGGAACCCCTTTTTTTTTTCCTACAATTTCCCTTAACCCAAACAGCCACTACGACCACTAACCAGAGAAGATCTTGATTTTTTTCCTTCAGATCAGAGAGAGAAAGGGGGACGAACCTGTTTAAGGCCTCTGCTGCAATGGCCACAGCGCCGTGTCTGTTGGTTCAGTTGGCGAGAGAGAGAGAGAGAGAGAGAGAGAGAGAGAGAGAGATCAGAGATGTGAGGAGGAATGAAGCAGTAGCAGGAGGGAAATGAAGATTTTTCTTTTTCTTCGAGCGCTGGTACCGACGGGATACTCCGGGAGAGTGTGATTGATGATACGCAGGCACTTAGGAAATACTTAGAAATTGCATAATTGGAATACAATCAATTAAAATTAAACCGTCCAGATTGTGGATCCCACTTTAGATGTATCATGACCCAAACGTTAAGCTTATTTGATTATGATCGATGGACGATTATAAGACGGTTCAAATTTGAAAAAAGAAAATCCAATGGTGCTCTTTAAACAGCAAGTGTCCACCAATCAGGGTTTAAGATAATCGAAACAATCTGATTTTGGGAACGTGACTTATCCACAGTGATTTTTGCAAATTGGTCAGTTTAATTTTAATTAAAATACGCCAGGTATACCATTTATTAGTTCATGCGTATCAACCTTCATAATGTGCCCGAGTATGAAATAACTCTCCAGTGAAGTGAATCGCTAGGGTCCCTCGCAATAGGTTACTTTTACTAACAGACCCACCTGAATGGAACTTCCGTAAGATCCGTCCCGTCCATTGGATACGCTGACTCATGTTCACCATGTCATATAAAAATCCTTGTGATTCCAAACTCAGGTGGGCCATAACACAGGAAAGCGTTGAGATGAGACTACCACCATTGGTTCTGAACAGGCCCGTTTGTACGCCATCCAATCCATTCGTCCAGCAGCATAGAAAAATTATCCAAAAACAAAATCACAGTATACCAAAACTCCGTAGGCGATATGATGTGATTTTATAGGTTTTAGTCATAATTTTATGGTGTGGCCCACTTTAGTGTTGAATCATTCTGATTTTTGGAATAAAGACCATGTAAATTGTGATTTGCTTGATGGACGGAATGGATTTCACGTATATGAAGTCCCTTACCCACGTTAGAGGGGTGCGGTCTTGGATCTAAGAAAAGTTTTGGATCAAGCTTATATGCATGTGGTCATACATCAGGTCAACATGTTGCATGCTGGATGGCAAACAGGTGTGGTCCACCTGATATTTTTTATCACTTAATTTTTGGGATAGCGCACTAAAATGAGTTTTCAAAACGGATGGACGGCGTGGATGTAAGAAAACTACATTAAGGTGGGCCCCACAGTCAGCGATCCACCCACCTCGGTGGGTCCGTGGATCGTACCTTGCCTCTATAAAATGGGAACGGATTGGCTACTCCCCTGACACCAGCCATTGGCTGGTGGTCGGTGCTCTGTGGGGCCCACCATGATGTATGTGTGTCATCCATGCCGTCCATATATTTTTATATATCATTTTATGATATGATAAAAAAAATGAAATATATCTAAATCTCAAATGGACTACATTACCGGAAACAATGTTGAATGAATTTTGACCATTAAAAACGCTTTGGGGCTATAAAAGTTTTGGATCAAGCTGATATTTATTTTTTCCCTTCATCTGGGTCTTTTAGAACAAATCAACAGATTGGATGTCAAATAAACAGTACAGTGGGCCTTAGGAGGATTTTAATTGTGAATATCCATTTATTATTTTTGTCCTGTGGTGTGGCCCAAATAAGATTTATATCCCTAGAATTTTTTGTTTTAGATGCTAAAATGATCTTTAAAAATGGATGAACGGAATGGATGAAACACGTACATCATGGCGGGGCCCACAGAGCACCGACCACCAGCCACGGGGTTGGTGTCAGGGGGAGTAGCTAATCCGTTCCCCTATAAAAGGACGCGGCTTTCTTTCGCAGGAAGTTCCTGCACAAGGATGCTGTGTGGGCCCACCACCATGTTTTTTGGAAATGTACTCCGTTCATCCGTTTAGTGAGCTCATTTTAGGAAAAGCTACCAAAAACGAATCCCTGCTGTTTCCTGTGGTATGGTCCACCTGATATTTTTTATCACTTAATTTTTGGGATAGCGCACTAAAATGAGTTTTCAAAACGGATGGACGGAGTAGATGTAAGAAAAATACATTAAGGTGGGCCCCACAGTCAGCGATCCACCCACCTCGGTGGGTCCGTGGATCCACCGAAGCCGCTTTAGGTACCTCCACAAGCGTTTTCCTTGTAAAATACCACCGCCTGGTTTCGTGTCGAGGAGTTTTTCTTTTGGCCTCTCCAAAACCCCTCATCGAGAGAGAGAGAGAGAGAGAGAGCCGTTGATCTCACCTCGGAATGGACGTCATCAAGACGCAGCAGATCTCATCGAGGCCCATCGAGAAGGTTATCGTGCACCCCCTGGTGCTGCTTAGCATCGTCGACAACTACAACCGAGTTGCGAGGGATACTCGGAAGCGAGTCATCGGCGTCCTCCTCGGCAGCTCCTTCAAAGGGACCGTCGACGTCACCAATAGCTACGCCGGTTAGAACCTTCTAAAACTCTCTTCAAAACAGCTCACAGAAGATTTCGAGCTGCTTCTTTCAATTTCTCTCTCTTCCTTTTCAGTTTTAATCCCGGCCATTAGATCTGAATTCTTCGCTGCAGCATCACCGATTAGGGTTTTGAATCTTCAATTTTCGTGTATTTTTATATAATTGGGATTGTTCCGAATGATTGCCGTGTTTCGAAACATATGTATGTCAATTAGGGCTAGGGCTTTTACATTATGGTTTGGGGCTTATATTGCTGGTTAAGTAGTGATAGTTGGATGAATGCTGCTTACAGAAACGCGTCTGCAAGTGCCAAACATGGGCATGGCACACATGTGAAAGATCCGGACCATTAATCTGGTACTCTGTTTTTGTAAATTTTCCCTAGCCCAAAAATAGGACGGTCCACTCTCTAGGTGCGCATCAGTTCTGCATATTTGACTGCCCAATCGCTTCTTTCGTGTGTGGTACTCTTGAATTTTGGGCTGGTGCTAATCTGCTGTGGGGCCACACCTGATAAACTGCTCTTGTATCTGTTGCCCATGCAATGCTTGTATTTTGGTTTGCAGAGAGGTGTTCGGTATCAAGCTTTGTCTATTCTAAATCACAGATATGCTAACTTGTTTGCCAGTCCTGCAATGGACTGCTCCTTGAGCTGAAATTTCTATGCTAATGCCATCACCTTTTGAAGCCTCCTCTCCAACAAAACACTTTAGGGATTGTCTAGATGCCTAATAACATTTTAAGTTGTAATTTGTAAACAAGTTACACCTGAAAGTGAGTTTCAGGTGTAAGTTGTTTACAGGTAAGTGAAGTCACTTCTCTTTCTCAGGATTTCAAATGCTTTTGAGAATTGTAAGTGACTTACAGCTTGTAACTCACTTACAGGTGAAATTTCCACCTGTAAGTGAGTTACATGCAAACCCTTTACAGCTAATAAAACTTTCAGGCATCCAGATGACTCCTTACTTGCAGTGTTTAGAGTATCAATATCTTTACATGTATGACCTGGGATAAAATATCATTGTTTGAGGGAACACTAGGAAAATGCTGAAATTTTTCATTGAATCTTTAGAAGATGCTAAAAGGCATGATTACATACTTGGAACTTAAATTTTACCAAAAAAAAAAAAAACAATTATACATAATAGGTTCCACTGTATAAGGTCCCAACTTATATGTTAATGAACTACTTTAAAAAAAAAATGCGATTATTCAGCACATATAATGCACTAATTTAAAACCCATGGGAAAGATCCGTAAAAGAACTTTTAAAAATAAAATTGAGTGTTTCTTATTTTTTGTATTTTTTATTATCTAGAATTTTGCAGGTTTTAATGCCAGTATCGTTGATAATATCAATGATCTCCATGATATCAATGATACGGTATATTTTTTTCAAGGGGATGTTGCCGATATCTCGCTTTGGCACATGTGATAATACCAATGATGTTATCAACATTATCAAAGATATCTTGCAAATTTTGTTTTACCCTTTGCATGTATCTCTGGCTTTGTGATACCAAAAATATTGCGATATTAGGAACACCACTTGATAATTTGTATGTGATTTGCACCCCATTATTGCCATAGTAAAAGTTGGAGACAATTCATCTTCAAGGCGGAAAAACCTTGATGTAGATACCACAGGCCCCATTTGATCCTCTTCTCACTTTATATACACCGCCATTAACATCTATGCCGTATCCCAACTAATTGGGATCAGCTATTCAGGAGAAAAGCGGTGGCCAAAATCTGACACTAGTTGCCAATCTGATGCAACCCTCCCTTGTACAAGTTTGGGACCAGCAATAAGAACACAAAACACCCATTGGTAGAGTTGTTTCACATACAACAAAGCACAGAAGTTATTGGTGGGGATGGCATTTTTGACATTACTAGCATGCAATAACTTCACTTTCTTCCACTGTATCGGCTACAATGTCATGTTGAACTGTTTTAGGAGTATCTTAGAATTTAATAACAGATTCTTAAGGAATTTTAACATATGTTGCTTTCTGTCATTTGGTATTTTTGTTTTTTGTTTTTCGAAAGATTATTCCATTGGGATTTCATTCATAAGCTAACCAAAGTCCAAACATACATACATACAAGATTGAAACCCACACAGACTGATTTAACAGTTTTTAAGCTTTAACCCTTACCATGCTACTCGTTTGTAACATGATTTGCTTCTTGTGTGTGTGTACTCACGCATGCACATACATGTGTGAAATTTCTTGGCATTCAAGTGATGAGAGCTCTCTCTTCATGCAATGAATTATTATTAAGGACTCATCCTCATTTGTCAATCCAAATGGAGCAACGACGAGCTCGAGAAAAGCAATTAACCCATTCAAGTGTGATACATAGGCCTAATTATGCATTCAAGAATTTGCACACCTGATCAGAGTGTAACACTTACCATAGTCCACTCCTCTTAGATCCTTCTACTGCTTTCATCAAACTTTACTTCAAATAAAATATTAGATTTTCCTTATTGATTTTTTTTTATTATTATTATTATTATTTTAAAGCAAAGGGATTGCTTCAATATTTTGGAAAGGGGTTGCTTCTATGAAATCATGCTTTTAGTAAAGGGGTTGGATTTGCACTAGGGGATGGGGAGAAGATAAGGTTTTGGAAAGACGTGTGGATTGGTGAAGAGCTTGCATATTTTATTCCCTGGAATTGCTCGTGTATCTACGGCTGAAAATGTTCGATTGGCTCAATGCTTCTCTCAGTGGTGATTCTATGATTCTATGGTGCTCTCCCCCCCCCCCCCCAAACATCATGTCATCTATTCCTTTCGGATGATGAGGTGCTAGAATTGGCATCTCTCCTTAATCTCATCCATGTATGCTGCTTGGTTATTGGAGAGAAGGACAATCTTGTTTGGCGTACGGATAACTCTGGTTGTTTCTTGGTGCGTTCTTTTTATAAGATCATGCATCAACAAAGTCTAAGAGGGGAATCTATATATACTGAGCATGTTTGGCACTATGGTGTTCCTCTTAAGGTAGTTGCCTTTGCCTGGCTTGTTGGTAGAGGAAGGATGTTGACTCTGGACAATCTCCAAAAACAAGGTATGGTATTGTCAAATGTCTATCTAGTTTGCATGGCTAGCTCAGAATCAATCAACCACTTGTTCATCTATTGCTCGTTTGCTTCTTCTGTTTGGAACGGTATATTCTCCAAGTTCCGTATCTCTTGGGTTTCATCGAACTCTGTTGGGCAGTTCCTTATGGGGTGGCATGGTGTGGTGGTTTGAAAGAACTTCTCGGTAATTGGTGTCTCTGCTTGCTGGCTGGTGTATGGGCATCATGGGAACATAGAAATGGAAGATGCTTTCAAAATCGGAGCCGCAATCTGAGCTAGGTTGTGTTCACAGTTGTGGGTCTTGTTAGCGAATGGCTATCAAGCTTGGGGGGATGTAGATTGTAATTTTCTGCTGTAAATTTTGTGATGTTTGTTTTTTCTTTTCCTTTGTATAGTTTTTGTGCTGCCTATCTTTCAAAAAAAAACAAAAAAAAAAAAGATCAAATGATTAGATTTTGCCATTTTGGAAAACATGCCAAAAGACAAGGACAAATATGCATGACCATGTCAACCCAACACTAGCAAAGCAAGGCCAAAAGTGCTCTCTCTACCAACTCCTTTTCATGTATTTGTCTCCAAGTAAATCAGCCAGTTACTTGCCAAGTCACTAAAAGAAGCCCTATCCATCCTTTATTAGGGAAAAAAAAAAATGGTGAGAACCATAACTATTTGGCAAGTAAGGAGGTTGTTTCAAGACGCCAATAGAGGGCAGGCGAGGGCTAGTGTGATTCTTCCGAAGTAGAGATTAGGTCCTTTGGATGGGGGCCAGAGAGATTCTAAGAGTTGACAAGCAGGTCATGGAGATCAAGGTATTTAATAATGGTAACTGTGGCCGTAATTACCATTACAATACGGACCGTAACGGCCTTTACGGCCAATTAAAAAAGAAAGTAAAAAATGTATCCCTGTACAGGCCCTTTTTTTCACTGGCTGTTATGACCCCATAACACGTATCAGTCCCAACAATGGTGGCCGTAACAGCCACTGTAATTACCATTACGATTGTTACGGCCAATTAAAAAAATGCATCAGCCCTGTTATGGTCCATTTTTTTATGACAGCACCAATTGCTCATAACGCGTAACGGTTCCTACTGTTACCGTTGCATAACCATTTCTAAATACCTTGGTGGAGATTGAAGGAGAATCCATTAATATAATTCATTATGCTAGGCCTATGGAACCGTATCATTGGCAGGTGGAAAATTGGATGGAGGAAATCAGGGAGCTCTGTTGGGTTCAGTCTGTTCCTCACACCCTGAGGTGGATTCCTCAGCCAGGGATGGTTTATATATATATATATATATATATATCTTATCTCCAATGTGTGAAGTATCACTTTTTGTTGAGCTTGTTTCATAGTAAACTCTTTTTATCGATAAAAAAATTCACCCCCCAATACTCCTTACTAATTCACATTGTCTACAAAAACATTCCAATAAGGACCAAATGAAGTCCAGACCTATCTTCTAGCAAGTTTTCCCTTGTGCCTGTGTTCCTACACTCTGCCAATGAACCCTATTCTTCTCTTCAATCCTGTTCTATAAGAAGTCCTGTTGAATCTTCTTAGTTCTGTCAGGGCGTGTTTGGGCAATGGGATTAGAAGGGATTAGGTGGAATGGGATTCAAAAAACATAATTATTACCCATGGCAGGGATTGTCCCCTGTTGCCATGGGATAAGATTAATGCCATGCTTTGTTGATAATACGGTGGTACATTGAATGGATATACCCACCATCAGTTGAAATTACTGAGAATAACACACATGTGTTATATCTAAACCATTCATTTGTTTTGTAACCTCATTTTATGGCATGGGCCTAAAAATGAGTTAGATCCAAAACTTATGTGGCCCCAAAGAAGTTTTCAACGGTAAGTATTCAATCCCCGTTGCTTTCTATGGTGGGATCCACTTGAGCTTTAGATGTACCTGATTTTTTGGCCCATGCTCTAAAATAATCTCAAAAAATGGGTGGACGGTGTGGATATAGCCCACACATCATGGTGGGACCTACACAACTCACTAACATTGAGTGAAATTGACACGGGACCCAATGCAATTCCATCTTATCTAATTTCAAGCTTTTCCATTCTTCCCAAACATGGAGTGGAATTGGCACAGGACCAGATGAATCCCATCCCACCTAATCCCTTCTAATCCCACTGCCCAAACACGCCCTCAACTTGACAGAATTCCTGCTGAAATTGTAATTTGAAGATTAGAATTGCAGTTTTTTTTTTTTTTTTTTCTGGTTGCATTTCTAGCGTTGCAGATTATTCATGCATATTCCTCCATGCTGGCAGTATTGCATATTGAGTTCAAGTTATAAATTGCATTTTCTTCTTTTCAATTTCATTTGATCTATCCTCCTCTTCTTCTTCTTCTTCTTCTTCTTTTTTTCATTTGTAGTCCATCTTAAACTTTAGATCATTAAGCAGTTGATGTGAATTCATCATTAAGGTTTGTCAATGTGCTGCATGCTAAGTTACCTTGTCTTGTGCTTCCCTTAGTTATTTCTCTGCCTTGTCCCTGCAATTACATAATGCCTTTGTTTAAGTTAGAGTGCATTTGTGACATATGATGTAACGTACATTCTTATATGAGGATTAGGTGTGTACTTAAAAAGAGCTGGAAACATGAAACTCCAAGAGTGTAAATAATGAAATATATTCAGTTACAGAGCAGTTCTATTTGTTTTTTTGTTTTTATGTTTTTTTTTTTTTGGCCAACTATGGTAGCTTGTTCTCAAAAAATAAATAAAAACTAAACTATGGTAGCTTGTTTGAAGAAGAGAATAATAGTACGTTATTTAATATTTTGACCTATTAATTACTGATCTGCTTGTTTTGTTGAGTATTGCCATCTGATTGTGTTTACTTACTGGCTTATTCTCTTTACTAAACCATGATCTGGGTCCTGGAAGTAGCTAATGTACAAGATGAGGTCAATCAATCAGCATTGCTGATATATTTCTGAATGTCAAAATGTACAGTTCCTTTTGAAGAAGATGACAAAGATCCTAGTATCTGGTTTCTTGACCACAACTACCATGAATCAATGTTTGCCATGTTCAAGAGAATAAATGGTATTATTTGTTTTGTTCTATGTTTTCTATTGCTCTCGATACCTCCAGCGTTGACATCTGCCATCTCTCCTTTTTTCCATGACATTTGATATTTGTGTTTCAGCCAAGGAACATGTTGTGGGTTGGTACAGCACAGGCCCAAAGCTGCGGGAGAATGACCTAGATGTTCATGGGTTATTTCATGAGTAAGATTGCAACTTAATGTTACTTTACAAAAAGAAAACCAGGGCACTGTTAAAAACCTTCATCATGCATTGCCTCATGCCTTTTACTGTTTTGTGCAGCTTTCTCACATCTTAGTCCATTTATAATAGTCGTCTCCATTTACATCTGCTTTGTGCATCCTTCTTGGTGATCTGCATCTGTTGAACATAAATGTGAAACTTGTTTGCATGGTACAACTGCACACATTCTAAGTGCAGGCTGTGCAGCTGATTCGTTGGCAATGTTTGATCACATTGGAGTCTGCAGAAAATGGGATTTAATGACTATTCTTCTGTTTGAGGCCTGCATACTCTTTAATTTTGTGTTAAGGGAGGTTGGCATCTTATAGCCGGTGCCATTGTTGGTGCTCGTCTTCAGTTGTTTTCTTCACTGGATCCTGTCTTTTATTGTGCTTCTACTAACAACCATTTTCTAGTCATTACGAAAAATAAATAAAATTAACTTCTTCAATTTCTTCAAATCACATATCATTCTACAAACCCGATGCATGTCTGATTTCAAGTTTCCTGCCTATTTTCTAAGTGATTTTTTGCATTAGTGCTTACTGTTATTCTGTGAATGAGTGCTTTTTTGTATTATTACCATGTATTAATAAATGAAACAAACCTACTCTGGTATTTGGTTTTGACGCCCCCATGGTGAGGGCTTCTGTTTTTAATTGGCAATTATTGTCTTTACTTTATTCACCAAAAAAACTATGGACTTAACTTTCAATAGTAATTTTGACTTAAATGTGGGGATTGCAGTTATGTTCCTAATCCTGTCCTTGTCATTATTGATGTCCAACCTAAAGAGCTGGGAATACCTACCAAAGCCTACTATGCTGTTGAAGAGGTCAAAGAGGTACGAAAATCTTGTCATCTCCATTGCTGTGTTGTGCAGTGTACATCGCTTTTCTAAGGAAAATATGTTACATGGAGACTTGAATATAAATATCACGATGTCATGTCTCCTATAGTTCTAGTAATGTCAAGAAAAAAAAAAAAAATTGTAATTGGTTAACTGTATACTCACCTTGGACTGGGCAAGCCGGCAAGGACCCCAATCTCAGTCAACTTGAAGCTTGGTTGAATAATTGGTCATGTTTTCAAATTCCGAGAGCTTTTGTAATATTCTGATTTATTTATTTATTTATTTTCTGACACCTAATGAGCTTTTTGAGTCTTTTGATTACTCTACCAAGTTCTTTCTGTAGATTGCTGTGATGCCCAATATACTTAGCTTTTCTAAGGAAGATGTGTTACATGGAGACTTGAATAACGTGTCATGATGCTGTAATGTCTACAATGCTTACTAGTAATGTGAGGAAAAGAAAAAGTTTGTAAAGTCGATACTCAACCTGGTCTGGATGAGGGCCCAAATCGGAGTCGACTTGAAGCTTGGTTGAAGGCTTGGCATGTTTTGAAGTTCATAATGCTTTTGCAATAAGATATTTATTTATTTATTTTTATTTTTATTTTTTGAATTTCCAACACCCAGTGGTCCTTTTTGCCTTTTGATTACATAACCAAGTCCCTGTACTGGGTTGAGTTTTTACTATTATTAGTATTAAATAAAGGCCGAGGTTGCTCCATTAAATCAGCTTGCACCTTGATCTAGTTGATTCAATATGGTGATCTTTTCTTTCTTAGGCATTTAACGATATGTCCATAGACTCTGGCCCTAAAGCATGTTACCTAGTCCAATCCTAGTCTAAAAGTGTAAATATTCTCCTCATTTGAACTATATCTATGTTCTTCTTTGTTTAGGTCATATGTATACTAGACCTACTTTAGCTAACATTGGCTTATTGTGGCAGAATGCTACTCAGAAAAGCCAGAAGGTGTTCGTGCATGTACCTTCAGAAATTGCTGCTCATGAAGTCGAGGAAATTGGTATGCCTGTTCTTTGCATGAAAACTGGAATTTCTGGACAGGCCTGCTTTGCAATTTTCATTGAGTCTAGGTTCTGAACAAAAATCTAATTTGGCATGTATGATTCATTTGATTTTGTTATGAACCCTCCATTCCCAATCTGTATAGATGCACAGTTATGCAACCCAGTATATGAATGACATATTGGCACGTATTATAATAGATTGCTTTGTTTTCCCGTAGGAGTGGAACACTTGCTGAGAGATGTGAAGGACACAACAATTAGCACACTCGCCACAGAGGTTGTTTATCCACAGATCCGGTCATCAAATTGCAGTCTATTTGATCTTTTGATTCCATTTCGTTTCCAAGGAAGTAAAGCATATAATTAACTTGACCTTTTGGGAAAAAAGAAAACCAACATGTAGTTAAATTGGCATTTCGTACAGGTCACTGGGAAGTTGGCAGCCTTGAAGGGGCTTGATGCACGTCTAAGAGAGATACGTGGTTATCTAGATCTTGTAGTTGATGGGAAGCTCCCATTAAATCATGAGATTCTTTACCATTTGCAGGTAACATATGATGTAGAATACAACTTTAAATTATTCTTCATTGCAGGGAACATATGTTGTAGAATACAACTTTAAATTATTCTTCATTATCATCATCATCTAAGCCTTATCCCAACTAATTGGGGTCAACTACAGCCTACATGAATCAATTTCTGCCATTCTACTCTATCTGGAATGTTATGTTGTCTGGATTGATGTTGGATGTTATGGGATGAGTTTGATGCCAGCTGCCAAGCTAACGCAACCCACCTCCTTTTTCCAGGCTGGGGACCAGCAATGAGAGCATAAAACTCCCACTGGCGTAATTTAGTAGACTGTTACATAGGTTAATTACAATTGAGCGGTATCTAATAATCTATTACATAGGTTGATTACAATCAACAAGTTTATAACTCTACATTATACTTGTGTTAAATCACTTGTGTTATCTTCAGTAAAAGAAGAGCCCCTTGTTATTCATCAAGCCTTCTGTATTTTTTCAACCGAATTTTGCTGCTATGGGTGTTATATTGAATTATTAATCAACTCACTTTTCCTGTGATTTGGGGGAAGGAGGATGCTTTCCCGGAGTTCCTTCTGTAAAGTTGGCTCAAATGCATGAAAAGCAATTAGTCTCATTTGTTGAAAATCCCTCTGTGATGGTTTGACAATCCCAAGTTAAGTGAGCAGCCTCTTTTTTGACAGTACCCAGTTTGTTGTTGGTCAGTGGAAACGTGGTCCAGTTTTGGAAGGATGTGCAGCTAGTCAGGATTCCTTTTGCTAGCTCTTTCCCCTCTATTCTCCTTAGTGATTAGACAAGATTCTATGGTAGAAGAGTGTTAGGAGATCATTAGAGCTCCATTGTGTGGAACATGGTTCTTCAACGGAATATAAACGATGAAGAAATGAAGGCATTTGCTTTGTTGATGGACAAACTCCATGAGGTTAACATTGATACCTTGGTTGAAGACATTTTTGGAAGTGGACAGCAAGTCGACGTTTCTGTGCTAAGTTTGTGCCACACCAAATTAATTCTCACAGCCAACAATCTTAAGAGGATTTTATGTTTTTTTGCAAGATAAGAATATCATTAAAAGCCCAAAGAAGGCAAAACTCCTATGGATATTCATCATCAACATTCTAGGTGTGTTTGGGATCCAACCTGTGGCTCAGTGGCAGACAAAGTGCGTTTCGACACTGAAGTCATGGGTTTGAGCAAATGGGTCGCCTAATGGTTATTTTTGGGATTCAAGAGGACTAAAGTAAGGTGATCCACTTTCACCCCTCTTATTGTAGTAGTGACCAAGGCACTGTTTTTTGGTTGTCGGTGTGTAGGCTTGTTTCAGTTTTTCTTTCTTTGCTGTTGGTTCATGGTTGGGTCATTGTGGAGTTACCATCTGGTCACCTTCTCAAAAAGTCTCTTTTCTTTAACAAGGTCTTACAACTAAAACAACTTTATCTAGGACATTTAATGAGGTCCTTATTCTGAGGCTACCTGATGCTACATAAAAAATAATAATAATAAATAAAGTCACTTTTTATCTAAAAGTAAAGGACATTATGAGATACTTTTTGTAGCCCCCAAAATATAATATCTTTTTTAGTTTTTTAATGGAGAACCAAACTTGCTAAAGAAAAGGGGGGGAAAACAGACGAAAAAGCCTATTGAGTTCCTAGTTTAATTGATTCAGATTTGGGGTGCCAGATTGCTTTTTTAACCCCTTTCTTGGTTTTGAAAATCTTATAAAACCTTTTTTGGACTGACACCTTTAATGGTCTGTTTCTCAATCAATCCAAGTGGCATTTTTCAAGTTTTCGAATGTTGTTCCTCAAGACAATCACTTGCTTTTATGGCAGGACATCAATGTTGTCAAATCGCATAAAATTGCATATGCCATCAGCCTGGGCTGATTGCTTATGCCATCACATAATTGCATAAGCAATCACTCAAGCTGATGCCTTTATTTATTTATTTATAAGTTAAAAGAAAAAATCGTTAAAAATAGAAAAAAATCGTAAAAAATTCTAAAATATTAATAGAAACTATGTCTAATTACAACAGGTCATTAGATTGGGTTTATTTACCTATTTCATTGTAGTTTGACTATTAGGCCATCTATATGTTGAGTTATATTATATTACATTATATATAACAATACAAATTTAAATAATTAACAGGTTACACTAAGAAAGAATTAATTATTGAAAACTACAAACATGAAAATTGTATTCATAACTTGAATCTTGATGAGTTTATGCATACAATACAAGTTACAACTTATTACAATCTACAAGAAACTGATCGTTGGCCATTATGCCATGGCATGCTAGAGTATGTCATGATTATGCGATTATGCCATCCCATAACCATGGCATACTTCCTGCATGGCATATGCGATCTGAGCCAGTATATGTGATTATGCAGGGCATCTCCTTTGAAATAGATGCACCCACAAATGCTTCTCAGTCACTTCTATATTTTCTCCATTTCAAATTTCTAGTGTCACTATCATTGGATCCTTACAAAACCATTCCCTGCAGGATGTATTCAATCTACTTCCGAATCTCAATGTGGCTGAACTTATCAAGGCTTTTGCTGGTAACACTATTAATGTCACACGACTTATTTTAGCTGGCATGCTTTTAATTGTTAGAACTAACCTTCTACCCCTTTGCAGTGAAAACAAACGATATGATGCTGGTCATCTACCTTTCTTCCCTTATTCGGAGTGTAATTGCACTACACAACCTTATAAACAACAAGGTAAGGTGTATTTTCTCTAGAATTGTTGCCTTGTTTAAGGACACGTATAGCTCAAAATATCGTCCTTTACATGTTATATCATTGGACATGTAGTGAACTTTGGAGCTTATTTATGCAATAAGAATATCCAAGTTTGAATTGTGTAATTTTGACTTCAGATGCTGAACAAAGAACATGAGAAGGCTGAAGATGCAAAGCCGACGACTATTCCATCTGCAGCTGGAAGTTAGGAGGATGCCTTCACCCACCGTGTCAGCATTTCAGCCATAAGGGGTAAGAGCTCGAGGCACTGACCTAGCTAATGTTCCATGGGCTCCCATCTGAGAATTTTCATGGTGTTGATTAGAGTTTGCAGGGTTTGACATGAGAAACCCCTGTGCTTTTCTAAAGTATTTTCTTTTGATATTTATAATTGTTGTTTTTCATCTTGTTTTGCAAGATATTCTCCCATGCTAATTGAGACATTTAGACTATGTTTGGATACACTAATTAATTGAATTGAATTGAGATTTTATTAGTTTGATAAAGTTGAAATGACTAAGTAGTAGTTACCTCCCTCTGTTTGATATTGAGGATCATGTTCCAAATGGCAGTCAGTTTACATTCATGTTACAAGTCAGGCTCAGAAGGAACAGAACTGCCATTTGAAGGCCAGTTCCACACCAAGTAATAGGAAATTCCCTTATAATTTGGTCATTTCCCTTTATTGAACTGAATGTTTACAATTCAATTCAGCTTTGCATGCAAATGCACTATTCATTCAGTTTGTAGTTAATATTTAGCTGAAAATCATTGTAGGGACTAGGGAGAGAGTAGAGGGGAGGAATTGCTTGATAAGAGATACAACACAACTACACGCAAGTTGTGTTGACATGAAACCCTAAAATGTTGTAACAGTCCCTAGTTTCTTCAGCTAACTTGCATTACTACAAAGTACCATTACCGAAAGTTATGTAAGAGTATGTGAGAATGAAGAAACCGAAGAAACATGAACTTCAAATCATTTGTTGGCTTGGCCCCGAATGGGTGATTAGATTTCATCCATGTATGCCACATGTGCAGCAATGACATGGAGGTAAGAGGCACTGGATGCACTACCATGTTCCGGAATTTAAATTGACTAAGGTACTACCTTGTTCCTCTTGGCAAGATAAGTATCTGAGAAGGTGGATCCTTACTATTGCTTTGGTGGTAGACTCTTAGGAGTTTCAACACCCGGTCAAGGGTTCGAGCATCCATAGGTGGTGAAATCCCACTATGGTGTGCGCGTGTGTGTGCGCGTGTGTGTGCGCGGTGGATCCTTACTCTTGCTTTGGTGGTAGACTCTTAGGAGTTTCAACACCCGGTCAAGGGTTCGAGCATCCATAGGTGGGAAATCCCACTATGGCGTGAGTGTGTGGGTGCATGTGTGTGTGTGTGTGTGTGCAGGCGTGTTTTTTTTTTAAATTAAAATAATAATAATAATAAATTAAAATTAAAAAGTATCTGAGAGGGTCTGGTGCAACCTTGTTATCTAAGGTAAGTGCATGAAGCATCCAACATCTGTAGACACATTACATGTACAACTTCAGGACCTTTATCTTTTGGGCCCTATGATGGACTCAAGTATACTTCAAAACTTTCACCATTTGAATGATCCTGGCCACTGATTGGAGGAACTCTTAAGGTTCCATGGATCAGGACCACCTAACTATGAGCTCTCCTTGGATGGCCCATGAAAATGTTGGCCATCCCTTACCTCCCTGAATTGCAACCACCAACTCCTTTTTTAATTAGTTTCTTAATCATTTTCCATCCATTTCATGGCCACAAATCTTAGTAGGAACATCTTTTTTATGACTTTCAGATAATGGGTCATCCACGGTATAAAAACACGAAAGCTCAACTAGACTCGGAACTCAAGCAGTGCCCAGCTGAGTTGAGTTGAGTTGGGTTCTGCTCGGTTTTCTCAAGTCGAAGCAAGGTTTTTTATTTGACCCATGTTATAACTAGCTCGAGTTTTTCTTGGTGTGATCAGGTTGTGTCGAGTCAGCTTGGTAGGATTCAGTTTTTGAGTGTTTTTTTTTTTTTTTTTTTTTGAACTCTGTGACTATCTAGGAAGATTCTGTGAGGTATATAGTTCCTATCCACCGTTTTTACCCAGCCATTTCAGTATTTAAGCCTAGTCCAGATAGCATAACCCCAATAAAATGTATATAAAATATAAACAATTCATCCAATGGGACCCATCACAGGTGGCAGTTTGGCAAAATCACCTCCATCGGATTACCAGAGCCTAAAGTTAGCATATGTTTCTTCATGTAATTTTTATTCGTGTTGGTTCCGTCTCATTTTCATTAATAAGAGTATAGGTGGGCAGCGCAGTTGATAGAAACACATGCTATTTCCAGGGAGGAATTAAATTATACATAACCCTCATGTTTGAACGATGCATACGCTTTTTCAGTCATCATAACTGGGGGCCACGGTTCCAGTGATCCAGACCATTGGTCTGTTTGAGTCCTACCATGGATTGAGAATTCCCCTCAAGCCTACCGTCATTAGGACCTTCTCTAATTAAATATTGAGCGCTGTTGTGTTTCTTCACTGTCTATCTGTACGTCACATGTCGAAAGGTTAAGATTGTCCTACACATCTTCTGTGGGACAGCACACCAAAGGTACTTGATTTTCTTTTCACAAACCCAGACTCTCACTGGAAGCTGCAAATGGGTTTGGGTGGGTTTAGTCATACCTAAATTTTAAACTCGAATGATGTTTGCATGTACAATCAATGCATGCATATCTCCCACCGTTGAATTTACAACTTATTCCAAAATTGAATTTTGAAAATCCCATTCTGAAACACTTGGGATTCCCATGAATCAGATGGTTGGGATCATCTGATTGTATGATGTGGAATGCATCCATCCACGAAAGGGTGCAGTACAGTATATGAACCATGGTTCACCAAGCCAGCATGTTGATTCAGTACTGGGTGGGGTGACTGGGTGCAGTTGCATCCAGCTTGCATTAACTTGGAATTGACTCACCCCATTCTCATTCTAGCCTCTCTATCCATTACGAGTTGTTGGGACTTTGGGACTCATCTAAGGGGAGAAAAGTAAGCTGTGAACTGTCCAACCAAAGCCAGACATCCTTGACTCCTTGTCTTAGGATATGCCTTAGGTTTTTCGGTTTATAAATCCACAAACCCCAAGGAGTAGGAGGAATTGGAAGTAAATGGAGGTAAATGACATTTGAAGTACGTTTGGATGGGAGTAAATGCATGGAAATGAAATGAAATCGGAGTATATGGGCTTGCAAATGAATTCATCCCTAGAGGATTTGGAAGTAAATGGGGGTAAAAATGCATTTTTTGGGCTCCTTAAGAGTTGCACAAGGAAACAAAAGTGCCGCTAAGTGCATGCCCGCCATGCATGTGGCATGCTAATGATACTCCAAAACAATTTAATTATTGGCTACATCACTAAAATCACACCAACAAAATTATCCAAACCGTTCAAAAGTTGACCATTTAATAGATGGTTAAAAAATGTTGGCAAGTTGCTTGTTTGTAATCCCTACAGTTGTGGCCCACCCAATGCTCAAATTTTATTCTGTTTTGGCTAAAGTATATATTTCAATGGGCTTATTATAATCATTCTATTGAATATTACATATGTACATTTATTTGATATATTAATGCTGATTGAGGATATCATATACGTTCTTGTGAATGTATTGAAAAATTCCAATGTATTCCAATTTGAAACACAACTTGGTAAACCATTCACTACCTATTCATTTACCTCTAATTCCATTTCCCATATTTACCTCCATCTACAAGAATGTTTTCTCAGCCGAATTGTGGAACATTTGCTATATTTGCACCCGCATCTCAATTTGCTGGCCCCAAATGAAATTTGGGGATTGTCTTTTGTGTTACTGATCCTATCCTTCTGATCTATGGACAGTTAAAACTATAGAATGCCTTACGATTTACAGTCCAATCCATTTCATCACAATAGTTGGGGTTATATTTAGAATAAAAAGTAGATAGTCCGTGGTCTATCCACGGTGTGCACCAAATCCTGAAGTGAAGAAATAAATACCCAATTTTAACTATGTTTGTAGCCTGTTTGGATGCACTTGCACAAAAGAGAGTTTCCAGAGAAGGGATTTTCAAGCCTGCTTCTTCTTCTTTTTTTCCTTTTTTCCATCGAGTCAGCATTTTTGCAGCTACTTTTGTCGATGGGGATGGAGAAAAGGGGTTTGCAAAGTGCATCTAAATACACCTCAAAAACCCTGGTTTGGTTTAAAAGGAGGCTGCGTGCAAACGGGCCCTTAGGAATGTTAACAAATGTGTCAGACCTGAACCAAACCCAAGCCCCAACCGGTAATGCAATGCTCGAATCGTGAATCCTTCAATTTCTACTTACTAATCAGAGGGAACTTTTAGACCCGACTCGACGGGCAAGGGCAGATCTTCTCTAGTGGGCCCTGCCTGAATAATTCGAAATCTAGACTGAAGCTGACCCCAGGCACGTGTTGTTGGCAGCCATAAATATAGTGAGATTTCTTCTATGGGCTCAAGTTGACCCATCTCTAATCAATACATGTTATTGGATAAGTGTAATCACAGAGATTTCACAGGACCCAACATTAGTTTGATTAGATAATCACAGCTAGATGACTAAGGACATTGCAAATGGACAGTAGGAGAGTGAAAAATGATCCCAGTTAATGGAAGTGATTGTCCATTCAAGGTGCAGTTGAACCCCCTCCTATGCAATGGTTTGCCATGATCATAAGCAGCCCCACATGTGGGTCCCAACATACAAATTTGCACGTAACAAGATAGGAAGATCGATCTGGCAGTGACGATCATAGCACTTGCATTTTATTCATGCGTGTAGGAATGCTATTCCAGGCTATAAATAGCTTTGTAGGTTAAGCTTAACCTGTAACGTGTTATGGGGTCCACTGTGATGTGTACATGACATCCAATCCGTTCATCGTGTGTACCCCGTCATGTTCTCCTCATATTCCAAAAATCAGGCCCATCCAAAACAAAGGTGGGCCACACCATGTGAAACCAACCTCAGTTTTTTATTTTTGGGGTCTCCATTAATCCCGGTGGGTTACATCTGAGTAGATTGGACGGCATAAGAAAAACTCTCTGGCTCTCATACACAATCTGGAAGATTTTTAGTGGCGTGTCCCCATCCCAACTCTTCATGTGCGGTGACCCTCTTGAATGGCTTGAACCTTGCACGTGTGCACCACGTTCGCACGTCGGTAGCTAAGCGGCTCTTATGAATGGAGCCTAGGTGAATGCATCCTTGCTTAAAAGATAGGCCATCCCACTCTTCCTAAGAGCTTCACCCACACCCAAATGTTGGGACAGGCTACACTCAGCACATGCAAACCTGATGGCAAGGATGCTTCACATGTGATAAATTGGCACGTGTGATACGCTTGATTTCTGTGTGTGCATTTTGTTGTAACAGTACTCCAACTTACTCTCAATTAAAATAAAATTAGAATGATCATTCACATAAGGGTACATCACTAAATTAAATAAATAAATAAAAGCTACACCACTAAATACATCTTTTTGGAGTAGACCATATTTCTTTCTCCTGCTCTTTACACCGTACGCGTGGCATATCTTCCTGACGATTTGAACAGTTCATTTATCGAGACAACCACCAATAGATCATATGGTGGATAAAATTTCATTGGAATCCAGTTTGCTATTTTGTACGACATTTTTCATGTGACCTGACCACTGTATTTTTTCTCTATGGTCCATCATGGATCCTTGTGACAATTGAACGGACAAGATCATCGTACGCCTACACCACGTGGAAAGCGCAAACATTCGCGGACATAATCTATGTCCACCGCGGCGGACCGGATTCCTGCCGTATGTTTTATGCTTTTCCATCGAATCTAATACCATCAAGTGTTCGTTTCGCCTCCGTCGCGACCTAGGGTCCAGCGTATATCAATGAACAGTGGTGCCCACATGCTGACTAAAAAGATCATCAGAACCGTCCATTTTGTGTTCTCTATGCCAGAAGGGCTACTATAAGAAATTTACAGTGATTGGATGATTTGGATCGTTACTATCTGCAGATGAATTTATAACCATGAAAATAAAAAAATTCAATGGATCCCATTCAACTTCAGAAATCAAAGGTGAGTATTATCAATGAAGTGTGGTGATGGATTAATAGTATATCTATGGTAGCGTAGAGAACATGGACGGTCCAAATCATCAGAGAATCTTAGCATGTGGGCGCGGGTGGGTGGCGACAGAGGCAAAGCGATACCTACCATGAACTCGCCGAAACTGAATTCGACCGCTCTAGCGAACACGAGGAGTTAATGAACTCGATGCAGTCTTCAATGTCCTCCGACCGATGCGAATCATGCGGAGAAACGGACGGCCGAGATCTCGAGCTGGGGCAAGCCTTGGGCGACACCCTCCGCACCGAGAAGAAACGCACGGTTCTTACAACACTCGTGCCGAGTCGCCGGAGAAACTTCGCAGGCGAGAATCCTGTGCTCCTGGGCAGCCGGAAACTGAATTTCGCAGCGACCCTTTTCCGGTTTCCGGCAGCTCTCGTACCGGTGTCGGGTTTGAGCGAGAGTTTCGGCTTTTCGGTGATATCGGGGCTGAAGCTGACTCGTTTGCTTGTTTTCCGGGACATGTTTGGGAAATGTATCGGGTCGAGAGAGAGAGAGAGAGAGAGAGAGAGAGAGAGAGAGAGGAATCTGAAATGGAGTGAATGTGAAGTTGGGTGCGTGTGTGTGTGTTTGAGAGAGAGGAATTTGAAATGGGGTGAAAGTGAAGTTGTGTGTGTGTGTTAGAGAGAGAGAGAGAGAGAGAGAGAGAGAGAGAGAGAGAGATGAAATGGGGTGAGAGTGAAGTGTGTATATTTATACGGAAAAAGAGGCCGGATCCGATACAAACATTTGCAGGATAAGTTAAAGGAAAAAGTGGAAGTGTGGGGTCCACCGTTTCGTTTTAATGAGATCCAATCCGTCCATCATAAGCCCCCTCTTATTCTCCTTAGATCACAGAAACTCAGGTTGATCCAAAACTCAGGTGGACCGCACCATGTAAAATCATTCATGAAACTTCTAAAATCACGTCTAAGAATTGCATACGTGGCATTAATTTAACTCTCGTTGAATATTGTTCCAATGGCCCCTCATTTTATGGGTAGTAGTAGCTAGAGATTATACATATATAGAACATGTGGACATCTAGTGGACGGTTATATATTATGAAAGTTATCAACGGTGTAAATCTCACACATGAGTGTCCATCCAGAGTATCAAATAACTCCACGTAGTTGAACTCTAACGTACGGATACAGGACATTTTGGGATACTGCAAACCGTTTATATCCTAGGCCTCACCTCGGATGAGGATAGACACGAAGTAAAAACTGCTGCGTTGGTGTATTTCAACCCTTAATCGATGCTTCCAGTCTCTTCTTCTTTTCAATATTGACCGTCTCTTAAGCCTTTGTATGATCAAGGGCTTTTAGATTCCAGCCTTTAAGAGTTCTTTTGGATATTTCATTACAAGGTTATACCTATTATATAACGGTTTAGGTATTTGACAGTGACCCTTATCCTACGGATGCTGACTTATCCTATTGCAATAAGTAGGCATGTATTCCACATCCTTGGACAATAACCTACCTACAACCCTGTATTTATTGATGGTTGTCCATCTTTTCTGCTCATGATTATACTGTAGACACCCCACTCCAACTGTGCATCTTATCTTGGATTATGAGATGAACTATCAGCTTTGAGAATTTTTTAAAATAGCATAGCTAACTCATAACCTTTAAAAACTACAATAAGGCCTAGTGGCCAAAACAAGCAAGTGAATTTCATGTGTGATTTGCTATACAAATCACGATGGAGGTGACCTTTGTCACCCCACACCCTTCAACATGGACAACGACCCATCAAAGGCTCATTAATGACAGGCAAATCCTTTTCTGAGTCCATTCCTATAAGTTCACATGAGGAGGCCCCAAGGCTCTAAGGCTCATTATAATCAAAAGTGCAAAGGACGAGCTGCCTGAGTCTTTGCAAATTTTAACAAATCCGAGGGAACTCTCCTGAGATCTTCCTAAATAGTGGTTAATTTGAGAAAACCAACGGCTATGCGGCCATATGATCTCCGCCCTTGGGTACAATGAACATTTCAGCCACATGTAAGAGCTGAAATTAATTATTTTACCACTTATCTAAATGAATCTATGGTGTTAATTATCCTCCAGCTGTTCAAATTATGCAATACGACGATGTTTTCCTTCCAAATTATTAGAATTTACTAAAATATTGAGCCAATTATATATCTATAAATAGAGGCTCACCCTCTCATTTTAACAAAAACTTTTTATTTATTATTTATTTTTTTTTAAAAGAGTGCCAACAAGTGGGTTCTGAGAGAGAGAACTTAGTGCTTAACAAGTAATTTTTCCTACTCAAGGATAGAGTGAGAGTAAGTGTAGCAAGAGTGTAGAGAGAGAAAACTCTAAGAGTCCATCTAGCCACCAATCCAAACCTACTTCATCCAAACCATCCAACCTAGTCCATATATACAATCATTCAAGCAATCTCAAACATCCAACATTAGTGTAGTAAAATCAGGATATGAGATTTACAACTATCTCATTTAGTATGAGTGCCTTATCTCTCCTTTCCTTCTCCTACATCTCTAAGAGCATCAATGGCAATGCGGCCATTCATTGCATATTCTCCCTCTTACACCCCCTTACTTGCAATCAAGTGAATCTTGGTCATATGCTCTACACCTTATTTGTGACGCCCCGTCGCTGTGGTCACATGTGGGCGGGCACACATGTGGGTGGGCCCCAAGGTGGCTGGCAGGCTACTGTGCACACAATGAAGGTGAAGCTTTGTCCCACATCGAAAGTATCGTCTGAAGTTGTGCTGGTTATATGTAAAGTTGTCACCCTATACTGTATGAGGCCTTTTGGGGGCGACCCCGAGAATAAAATGGTACAGGCTGTGCCCAGAGCTGACAATATCATACAGTGTGGGCGTGGGCTGTTACAAATGGTATCAGAACTGAGGACGGCTCTGCCCTCGGTGGGGGATATTGTGACGCCCCGTCGCTGTGGTCACATGTGGGCGGGCACACGTGGGCGTGCCCCAAGGTGGCTAGCAGGCTACTGTGTGGCTGGCAGGCTACTGTGCATACAGTGAAGGTAAAGCTTTGTCCCACATCGGAAGTGTCATCTGAAGTTGTGGTGGTTATATGTAGAGTTGTCATCCTATACTGTATGAGGCCTTTTGGGGACGACCCTGAGAACAAATTAAACCATGCGGGTTGTGCTCAGAGTGGACAATATCATACAGTGTGGGTGTGGGCTGTTACATTATTAGTCTCTTCCAATCTTTTTTGCATTAGAAGCCAAGTTTGCTTAAACTGCTTTATTTTTTACCATTTGAATGTTAAAATTATCTACCTTACTATGTAGTTACCAACTCCTTGAGTTCATGCTAAGTCTCGAGACGTCTCAATCTCCCTAATTAATAACTTGAGTGGAGTACAAGTATATAGTTAGTTCTTTCTATTGTTGCATTTTCATACATTACATTTTACATTATTATCTCTTTCTTTATTGCTACTATCTTTTCCAAATATAACTCTTGACATAATGTGGTCTCATTGGTAGTATTTTGAGATAGTGGCCCGCTAGCTGGTTTTTGACATTTCAATAACCAAGCTAGCAGCCCTTCAACATATAAGGCCTTCTTGTAACCTCAAAATTTTCTATTTTAAAAATTTTAAATAAAAAAAAAAAAAGAAACAACCCTATACCTTATAAAGCAGAAACTGCACACAGGTGTGAGCAGTTGAGAGAGCCTAATCCAATGCAATTTTATGAGTCTAGCCGACTATAGACTCCATGCCTTTTTCAACTAATAGTAATCCGAGCTCCTTTCAACTATATCCATTGAGAAAGTGATCCACATAAATTTCTCTTTCTTGCTTTCGTTTCTTTCTTTATATAGACCACACAAGTAGTAAGAGAATGGTAAAGAAAGTGAAAAATTAGAGTGCAGATTGCTTGTCTTGAAGTTAGGAAATTCTAGGGCAAATGCTTCTCATTGATACCCGTCATGATGTATGTGTTAGATCCACACTGTCCATCCATTTTTTCGCATCCTTTTAGGGTATGAGACCAAAAATGAGAAAGATCCCAGTCTTAAGTGGGCCACATTATAAGAAACAAAATGAATTAAATGCCTACCATTGAAAAAAAATTGAACCTGCAGAAGGCTATGATTAAGCTAATATTTATGTTTTCCATTTATTTAGGTCATTTTCTTTTCTTTTCTTTTTTGTTAGTACACTTCACTGTTTGCCACCCCCACTAGGGATCGATACCAAGACCTCAGTGTTGAAACGAGGTATCTTTCACCCAGTCTACCACTTGAGCTATGGATCTGGGTGTCCTTTATCTAGGTCCTTGTCACTAAGGGTGTATACTGAGTCAAACCGAGTTGAGCTGGTCTCAACTCGACTCGACTCGGCCACTAGCTAACCCCAGCTCGAACTCGGCTCGGCTCGGTTCTCGAGCTTGACTAGCCTACTCGACTCAGCTCGATTAGCAGCTCGGGTGAGTTCGAGCCAAGTTCGAGCAGGGTTCGGCTATGCAGCATTTTCACAAACACATGGGCTGTGCCTTCAAAATCTCATTGTATCTTGCCACCAACCACACTTCGTTGAGTCATTTTATCAAACACTTGGTAAGCAACATCAATATCAAAGTAGCCGAGTCATCGAATTGGTTCGATCCGAGTTCGATTCAAGTTGGGTTTGATCCGAGTCGAGTCGAGCTGGGCCGCTCGAACTCAATTTCAAGCTCAAAAAATCAACTCGGCTCAGCTTGAACTCAACTTTGAACCGAGAGCGAGCTAACCGAGCTAGCTCGGTTCGTGTACACTTGTCACCCTACCAAGTGGTTAGATGGCAATTAAACCTTACTGTGGACCCTGAGAAGGTTTCAACATTAGTCATTCAATCCTAGCTGCTCTCTATGGTGTAGTCCATTCAAGCTTTCAACGTGCCTCATTTTTTAGGCTAATTCTCTCAAATGAACTGGAAAAATTAATGGACGGTGTGGATCTAACACAAATCATCTGGGGCCTAGAGAAGCTCCAGGCGTTAGAAATTGTGTTTTACTATGCATAATGCAATCCAGAGAAAATCGGCGCATTTTGCATATATAGCTGAAAATGCATTGCATGGCTTTTAACGTACTTCCTTCTACAATTTTCATGGCTGAAATGCATTGTATGGCTTTTACCGTACTCCCATCGTGCAGGTGATCTGATTTCATTCCACAATGCTACAGTTAAAACAGACCCAAAAAGCATTTTTTGGATATGCTATGGTAACCGTTTAATTGGATCTTTCAAAATATTGCTACTCTCATATTCATGTAGATCGTTGCTGGGGACGCCTGATGAACGGTCTGGATCAAACCACCTCTTAATATTAATCCATGTTGCCCAGACCAGATTACTTTACCGTATCGAATTTCAATGGTAATTGGACCTTTTTCTGATCATTCATATGCAATCATTACAAGTCCTCCAAATGGATAGCTCTGATTAGTCGTGATTTTTGTAATAGGGGCCATCTGCAGTACCACTCAGCAAATGAACGATCTGGATCTTGCAGATGTGTGCTACGAGTAGGGAGATATGAGATTGATAACTAAGCTAAAAGGAAAATGATGCGGTGCAACTCGTTTTATCAACTTATGGTGCAGCTCTGTGGATTGACCATTCACGTGAGGACACTCCTCATGGGCCACCGTTCCAGAATCATGCCGATCGGATGATCCTAATAGTCCAAATAATGGCACTAAAGACACATGGTCCAGATCAGTTGTAAAAAAGATCCAATCATCATTCTAATTTTGGTAAAGGAATCCTAAACATTGAGCAAGACCAGATGTATGGCTCAGATTGACGATTGGGCTGTCAAAAACATCCAGTTTATGGGAGTCGCACCATAATATAGAGCAAATGAGATCTACCAGAGAACAATTATAGGATCTCAAGGATATGTACGGTATACTCGGTTTTTCAGTGTCGGTAAGTGGGGCCATGTTTAGTGATCTGAACCATTAATCTGTTGGGCCCCACACTGTAGATGGACTACGCTCTGAGGATCTCCCAAATTCGATGTTTTGGATCACCCATCTTGGGGCTTCTTTCAGATGAATATGGACCGTTGCTACATTTCTCATCTGAAACGTCTATTTTTTGGCCTAAAACTGAAAGGTGAAGGTTTTTGGGGCACAATCCATTGCGATGCACCCAACTAACAAGTTCTGGAATGAATCACTGAAAAGATGGCCCCACTTACCCAACTGTAGACTCTGGTTTCATGTGGGGTCCATAATTCAATCCAAACCATTAGTTTGTTGCAGTTGGATCTAATCCGCCAATCCAACGCATCTAAATAAAGGATGGTCCAGCCGATGATGCTTTCACATGACGGTCCATCCACAGTGGGACGCAATACACCATCGGTCTGGATTACGAGCCATGGGACAGCGTATCGTATCCGAAAACCCGAGTATACCATGCTGTCCTAGGATCTGATGAGGAAGGCAAAAAAAAAAAAAAAAAACAGAAAGGACAGTTACAGTTGCTACTTACGTTGACTGTCTCTCTAGAGGGGAATGATCACTTTGTGGGGCCCACCTAATGTGTGAGTGACAATCAATCCTTGCATTATACGTTAACCTCTATGTCAGCCCTAGAACCGAAAATTTATCCTTATCCATAAATCAGGTGGGCCACACCAAAGGGAACAATGGGAGGATCGACTAACACCGTTGAAACGTCCAGATGGAATATGGGTATCCATGGCGTTGCATGTATACCATCCGACCCATTCATCATGGTGAGCCCCACATCATAAAGGGACGACCCAAAATTCAAACGATTTCAAAACTCTGTCGGGCCACACAACATGGATATATATAAGGCCTCAGGAGCGATTCTAAATTTCTTCCTGTGGTGTTTCCTACGTGAGTCTTGGATTAGGATTATCCATGGTTTATATAGTGAGAATCATGAGCCGCACCGGATCCACGGTTTGGATTCTACATATACATCACGGGAGGGCTCCACACAGCACGAATGTATGTGATCATCATGCGTTCATATCCAATACGACCGTTCCCCCTAAGAGGAGGGAATATGAGAAGAATGTCGTGCGTTAAAGCATGTAGGGCCCAGTATCACTAAAAGGGGGAAAACCGAGAAGAGACAACATAGCAAGCGTCCATCAGCGTTGCTTTTGAGGCGCACTGAAACCTCCCGCTCGTACTTTGCAGGTGGCCTTCATCATCCCAACAGAATTCAACAAGGATTCCATCCGTGGGGTTCACAAAAGCCAACGGGCTGGATCGATTGGGCCTGGCCATAATCTATCCCTACATCTACTAGGTCCTAAAAGTCAGATCCAGGCCAAGGCCCATTTGATATTTGTTCTTGAAATACCGTAAATGGGCCTGGATCTAATGATGGGCTCAAAAGGTAGAAAATTCAACTAACCTGGGCTTAGGCTAAGATTGGGCCCATTTATTAAATGGGCCCAGCCCATGGTGTAAGTCAAGAAGGTTGGTGGGCCAACCATGCCTGGGAGAGGTGGAAGACAGGAGAATCTGAGCTGATGGGCCTGAATATAGTTGCTTTTGTGGCAGGCATCTTTCTCTTCGTTTTTTCTTTTTCTTCCTTGGGATAAAGGGAATAGGCACTGCATATTTTGAGTAGAATACAAAGATTTGTAGATTTAGGTCAACTCTTTTATTTCTTCTTAAAGAAGAGATGTGTGCCTATAATGTGATGTGTGGGGCCACTGTGATGTCTGCATGAGATCCAATCCGTCCATCATGTGACCTGGCCTCGAATGAATCAAGTGTAAGGTGGGAAGGCCTTTGACCCAGCCTCCCTTGAGTGGTCAAGTATTAGGTAAAAATATTTGGGTCCTATCATGATTTCAACCATTTTTTTCTTCTTTTTTTAAGTCCAACCCATCCAACCAAAGACATGACTCAAAACCCAAAATAAAATAATAAAAGATAAGTATACATACATGGATATGATATGGATCTTTGTATGCACATCTCCTCTTAATAGTAGATGTTGGGGAAAAATATGCTAAGTCCAGATACTTGGATATGGAACGGACCAATTCTACTGACACTGCCCGGGATTTCAAAGGCAACAGTTAAGTCCGAGACAATGTCATACAACGCCAAGAGGTGGAGAGAATAAGGCGAATTAAATTAGTTCGGTTGACGAGCTAGCAACGTCAGCATGAGCCGACTAAGGCCAGAGAGCTATAAGCCATACGATCGGCAGTGAAAACCGACTCACCATTAAGCCGGTTACACTGTCGGTTATGGGATAGGAAAGGACGACGGTCACAAACCGACACTGTTCTACCCTACAGAAGGCAAAAAGCTCATCTCCGTAAAGCCAGTTGAGACTCATTAGTTATTTGAGTCGGAATCGGTCAAGTCGAATAAAGGAAAGACGATGTAAATGAAAACACTATCCCGGATATCTCGCAAAAGAATCCTCGATCCTGAAGGCCTCGGGATCGGATGAAAACCAAAAGCGGGCCAAAATTAAATCTTCACGATATCAGGAAGAGAATCCCTGCACGACAGGACTCTCCCACACCTATAAATAAGGAACCTTCATTTCGGTGAAAGGTACGCAACTCAACACTCAAAAAATGCCTTCTCCTTAGCCTAAGAAGTTGACTTAAGCATCGGAGGTTCCCCGGGCTAGAGCCAGTGTCTCCCTTTTGTTTCTCTCTTGTGCAGGTGATGAGCACTAGGGGAAGGCGCACCATAAATTTGCATCAACAGTTTAGTGTTATCTGTGGGAACCGTATGAAAAGCCATTTTTCTCATTCCAATTTAAAATTGAAATTTTGTTCATATAGTGATGACTAGAAGGACGGTTCAAAAAGAAGAACTGAATGAGGTCGCATTCACAGGGCCAGCGGGCACAAGCGTAGTCCCGGTACTTCAAAATCCATCCAATAACCGTCAGGGTTCTGCAGCACGATGAGCAACATCTGTTGCAACCAATAACCAGCGGAACCGCAACAATGGGCGGTTAGATCGGGAGGTTCAGGAGATTCGGTCCGATATGAATGTGATGAAGTAGATGCTGGAACAGATATACCATCAACAGAGGTAGCCGCCTCAGCAAGGGCAGGCAGCACATGTCCCATCACCAACAGTCGATCCTCAGCCTACTGTTCCACGATCATTCCATTAACCGAGTCAGCCCCAAGGTTCTCCCTAGCCAGCGCCGGCTCACTCAGCTACAGTCGTCTTACCCCCTACCGATCTCCGACACGAGATAGATCGAAGGAGATGTAGTCGCCCTCCCGTTGAAGGTAAGTCGGACAACAACGAGTCTTGGAAAACTGACATCCAGGACTTCAAAAAGGAAGTGCGGGAAGAAATGGCGAAAGAGATAGCGGACATGAAACAAGGTTGGAATGTACATCTGACCAAGTCCAAAGCAAAAGCATCCCCTTTTGTGGACGACATTATGCAGGCTCGGTTACCAGAAAGGTTTCAACTTCCCCAAATCACTCCTTTAATTGGAAAAGCCGATCCAACTGAGCATATCGAATGCTTCAAAACCTACATGGAACACACGACGCCTCGGATGCAGTGATGTGTGGAGCCTTCTCTCTTATGTTGACCGACGTAGCTCAACTTTGGTTCAAACAGTTGAAACCGATGTCTATTAATTCATTCGTCGAGCTCAACGATGCCTTCCTCACCAACTTCATTGGTGGGAAAAAGAAACTGAAGCCGCCCGCACACCTGAACAACATAGTTCATAAGCAGGGAGAGCTGCTGAGAGATTACATCAAGCATTTCAACTTCGAGTCTCTTCAGGTTCGAAAACATTCAGAAGAAACAGCACTCAATGCACTTATGTAAGGAGTCAAAGACAAACCATTCCTGGCATCTCTGGATAAGAACCCGCCGGAGACTCTAGCGGAGTTTATGGCTCAGTCGGACAAATATGCAGATGCCGAAGAAATGCGAATCATGTATGAGACAGCCCAGAACGTAAAATCCTCGGTCAAAGAGTCGGCCAAAAAAAAAAAAACAACTCGACTGGAGGAAAGAAGCGTAAGGATGATCAAGCACGTGATGAACGAAAGTCGGGCAAACGACCCAACCGAAAGTTTTCCACATATACCCCCCTGAATAAGCTTCAGGAGCAGGTGTTGATGGAAATCAAAAGTGAAGGCTTCATTAACTGGTCCAGTAAACTCCGAGGCAATCCTAACCGGCGGAGTAAAGACAAGTATTGTCATTATCATCGTGATCATGGGCACAACACAAATGATTGTTATCACTTAAAGGAAGAAATCGAACGACTCATAAGAGAGGGCCGACTCAAAGAACATGTGGTGAGAGCCGGAACTACGGAAGAACGTCCGAGCGAAAATCAACCTACAGAAGAGATCCGGACTATTGCTGGTGGTCCTCGAGGCGAAGGCGATTCAAATAATGCTAGGAAAAATCACGCCAGGAGCATTAGTCAGCCTGAGTCCGAGGTTCTCATACTGTCTCGGCCCTCAAAGGAAAAGAAGCGAGAAAAGTACTGTATTTCGTTCACTGAGGAAGACGCCCGATGTATTCATCATCCCCATAATGATGCGCTAGTTGTCACCCTCACCATTGCTAATCGAAAAGTGTTCCGTATACTCGTAGATACGGGTTCATCTACAGATGTATTATTCGCTCAAGCGTTCGACAAAATAGGAGTTGAACGATCGGCATTGCGTCTGGTTTGGACCTCATTGATCAAGTTTTCTGGCGGGCAGGTGCTCCCTGAGGGGATCGCCTCACTGCCACTAACTGCTGGAAATTTTCCGCATCAGACGACAATAATGGTCGACTTCCTGGTCGTCGACCAATGATCGGTTTACAACGCCATACTCGGTCAACCTTCTCTGAGTCTCCTACAAGCAATGGTGTCAACATACCATATTTTCATAAAATTCTAACTGAATCGGGAGTAGGAGTAGTGAAAAGAGATCAGCAAGACACTCGTCGATGATATGCCATCGCAGTAAAAGCTTCGACCGAGATATCTATGATCGAGTCGCTGGATCCTCGAGTCGGAACTCATGAGCGAGGACAACTAGTCGAAGATCTCGTCTCGGTACATTTGGATGAAACAGACGAAACGAAGATGGTACAAATTGGTTCATCTCTGAAGTCACCCCTCAAAGACAACATGATAACGCTGCTCCGACGGTATGCCGATGTGTTCGCATGGAGCCATGAAGATATGTCTGGAATCGATCCTTCGGTCATGACTCACCGACTCAACATCAATTCGACCTACCGACCAATCTGACAGAAAAGACGTCCTCTCGGTCCCGAGAGATATGCTATCATTAAAGAGGAAGTCGGCAAGCTCCTCAAGGCCAATTTCATAGAAGAGATATACTATCCGGAATGGATAGCTAATGTCGTACTTGTGAAAAAAGCTAATGGGAAGTGGCGCGTCTATATTGACTATACGGACATAAACAAAGCCTGCCCCAAGGATAGCTTCCCTCTTTCAAGGATTGATTAGTTGGTAGACAGTACAACAGGGCATGAGTTACTTAGTTTTATGGATGCTTATTCTGGGTACAATCAAATTGTAATGCATTAATCTGATAAGTTTAAGACTACCTTTGTCACCGACAAAGGTCTTTATTGTTATTGTGTGATGTCATTTGGTTTGAAAAACGCTGGACCGACTTATCAAAGGTTGGTGAACAAAATGTTCTCTCGGCAGATCGGCCGAATCATGGAAGTATACATTGACGACATGCTCGTAAAAAGCATACGCGCAGCCGATCATATAGTCGACCTCGAAGAAATGTTCCTGATCTTACGGAAATACAGAATGAAGTTAAACCCGAGTAAATGCGCTTTCGGTGTAAGCTAGGGAAAGTTCCTCGGATTCTTAGTCAATTAGCGAGGAATTGAGGCAAATCCAGATAAAATCAAAGCATTACTTGACATGGAGTCCTCAAAGACGATTAAAGACATACAAAGGATGACCGGACGAATAGCCGCACTCAACCGCTTCCTATCGAGAGCCATCGACAAATGTCTCCCCTTCATTAAACAGTTGAAGGGACGACAAACGATGGAATGGACGAAAGAGTGTGAAGCAGCGTTCCAACAGCTGAAATCTTACCTTGGTCTCCACCTCTTTTGTTAAAACCCGAGTCAGGCGAAGCTTTATTGCTATATCTCGTCGTATCAGATGCAGCAGTTAGTTCGACCTTGATATGTGAGCATGATGGGAAGCAATTACCGGTCTGTATGTCAGCAAAACATTATTACCAGTAGAAACAAGGTATCTCCCTTTGAAAAGGTAGCCCCGGTATTAGTAGTTTCTTCGTGACGATTTCGACTATACTTTCAAGCTCATACCATCATTGTCATGACTGACCTTCCATTGCATCAGATCCTTCAGAAACCAAAAGCTTCGGCCGACTTACGAAAGGAACTATTGAGTTAAGCGAATTCGACATACAGTACAGACCGAGAGTCGCCATTAAAGGATAGGTTGTGGCTGACTTCATTGCCGAAGTAACTCCACAAACGGACCTAGTAATTGAGTCTATCTCGGCAGTCAAAACATCAACATCCGCTTCTCTCGACCCATCACTCCACCCGATCCCCTGAAACTCTTCGTTAACAGTTCTTCCAACTCTAAGGCAAGTGGGGCTGGGGTAGTCTTAGAAACTCTTGATCAAACCTACATGCAGTATGCCTTACGACTTGGATTTCAAGCCTCAAAGAACACAACAGAATACGAAGCTTTATTGCTCGGCCTTCGACTCGTGGCAAGTTTGGGCGTAACTCATCTTAATGTCTTAAGCGATTCACAGTTGGTCGTCAACCAGGTCACTGGTGTTTATCAGACACGGAAAGAACAATTGAAAGCATACACAGAAAAAGCAAAAGATTTAATGGGCGGGTTTCAACAATGTGTAGTGACTTGGATCCCCAGGACCGAAAACACTAAAGCCGATCTATTAGCAAAACTCTCCTCTGCGGATGAGGACGATATACCCAGGTCGGTTTCAATTAAGCATATAGCTAAGCCGAGTATTAGTGAAGCGATTAAATCGACTGTACACACTATTGATTCGGAACCCATCTGGCTCGACCCTATCGTCCAGTATCTCAGCAATGGAAAGTTGCCCGAAAATGCGCCGAGGCTCGACAACTAAAGATTTGAGCATCACGCTACACCATTTTGAACGGGGTACTGTACAAGAAAGGCTTTTACGCTCCCTTGCTACGATGCCTAGACCCCCATGAAGCCGACTACGTGTTACGGGAGATGCACGAAGGAATATGTGGAAACCACTCAGGAGGGAGAGCACTCGCCCACAAAGTCTTACGTCAGGGGTACTACTGGCCCACTATCCAGCACGACGCTCAAAAGCTCGTTCAAATATGCGACAATTGTCAGCGGTTTGTGGTTATCCCGAGACAGCCTCCCAAGGAATTAACTCCCATGACTGGTCCTTAGTCATTTGCACAATGGGGAATCGACAAGGTCAAACTAAATTCGCTGTCGTAGCTGTTGATTATTTCACTAAATGGACCGAGGTCGAACCCTTAACAACAATAACTGAATAGAAGATTACGGACTTCATTTGGAAAAACATTGTGTGTCGGTTCGGGATACCCCGAGCTATCATTATCGATAATGGAAGACAATTCGACAACAAATGGTTCCGAGAGATATGCATTGTTCCGAGAGATATGCATTAATCTTGAAATCCGAAATGTGTATGCCTCGCCTCATCACCCTCAGACGAATGGACAGGTTGAAGCAATCAATAAAATTATCAAGCTGCATCTCCGCACTAAGCTCGACTGAGCTAAAGGAGCGTGGCCGAAGAACTTTTAAAAATTCTGTGGGCCTACCGGATTATCGCTCGGACGGCCACTGGAGAACCTCTGTTCTCTCTAGCTTATGGATCCGAGACAGTTACCCCGGTCGAGATTGGATTGCCTTCAGCACGATCAGTACGTTTAATGAGAAAGACAATGAAGAACTCCTTTTTCTTGGACTCGATCTCGTGGAATAACAAAGAGAAATGGCTCGAATACGGATGATAGCTCGGCAGAGACATGTAGCTCGGTTCTATAATGCCCGAGTTAAAATCAGGCGATTCCAAGCTGGAGATATTGTTCTCCGAAAAACGTTCCTAAACACAAACGAGGTGGGATCGGACACATTGAGACCTAATTGGGAAGGACCATATGTCGTCTCGAGTAACATTTGATCAAGAACGTATCGGTTAAAAAACCTGAATGGACAGTTATTGCCTCATCCTTAAAATGCCGAACATCTCAAGATCTACTACCCTTAGCTCGGTATTCAAAGCATAAGAAAGAATAAAAGGGAAAAATATATATAAACTGAGTCGTATGAACAAAACTAAGTACATTCTTTCATTAGTATGTATCTTTACATCGGGTTACATTGTCAAAATCCATTACAACGTTGTCTCAAGAAAATAAGAAAAATAAAACTAAGGTAGGGATAGTCGGTACGCAGTCAAGCCAACCGCAAAGCCCAATATTACGCCAGTGTAAGTGCAAAGTCCTATAACTCGGCACTATGTTGGTGTGAGTGCCAAAAATGAAGCTCGGCACTATGCTGGTGTGAGTGCCAAAAATGAAGCTCGGCTACTGCCTCTCGGCCGAAGCTACTCCTAAAGCAGTCCCAGAGGCATCAGCCTCTACTCCCGAAGTAGTCCCAAAGACACTAGCCTCATCTCCGGCAGCAGCGGCAGTAGCGACGTCAGTCGGACCAACATCTGGATCCTCAGAACCCAAGGCAGAACCCGAGGCACTTTCGTCAAATTCCGAGAGATCAAGATCGGGGAAAGCATTCTTCATTTGTTTGATACAAGCCATATATCCACTTTGGAACAAGCGATCCCTCTCATCCTTGAATTCCTAGGACTCGAGAAAGGCCTGTACAGCCCGGTCCTTAGCTTCCTCGGCCTCCCTGGCCTCATCTTGAGCTCGCTGAATGAGCCCCGCAGCCTCGGCTTTGGCTCGAGCTAGTGTACCTTCACATGAGGCATGAATTTCAAGAATTTGCCAACTCTCTTCCTCAGCTGTGGACAACAGTGACGACACTCGAGTGACTTCGGCTTTTGCGTCTCGGCAGCTTTCCTGGCGAGAGCCGCCTCACCGGTCAAGACACTGATCCGAATCTCGACGATCTCGCGTCGCCCTTTCTGCCTCGGCCATAAGATTCTGAAGCCTCTGAGCCGCGAATAACTCCGAGCAAGCCTTGACCAAGCAGGGGGCAAGCTGTAAAAGACAAATGCGAAGTCATGATAAGTGACCGAGATAAGAAGCAACAAAAGAAATGAAAAGAAGGGATAAAAGACTTTTACCCCAAAGAGTACTTTCGCTGCATGACCAACGATTTGTGTCATGGGGGCATTGTAGAGGCTGACAAAGTCTTTCTTGCTCCCATGGGCTATGGCCCAGGGAACCATCCCCGACACAACCGCTTGGAAGGGCGACGACTCTTGTCGAGTCATCTCCCCTCTTGAAGACTCAACTCTCGTCTCATCTCTTTGCCTTGGAACCTCCTTTGAAACAGGTCCTGACTTAGGAGTCGATTGAGATTTAACGGCTACCGCATCCCCCGCTTTCGCCCTCTCATCCGGATCAGAAAGCACGACCACAGTAGGGGCAGAGGAACCTGCGGGTTCCTTCTCCTTCGGTGTTGTCTTCTGCTTCTTGGAAGGTTGAGGCTTCGACATAAGGATTGATCGCGGGGGAGCCTTCATTTTGGAAGCCGACTTAAGGGGAGGCCGAGCTCCAGCCATATCTGAAGGAACCGGTTTAAGAAAGGGTCGAGCTTCAGCTAGATCTGAAAGAAAAGCAAAACAAGTCAGACGAAGCTCAAGGGGGATATGAAGAGGTAGTAAGGGTTACCTGTGACAGACGAGTCTAAACCTTTAAGATGAAGGCGCTCCGGCTATAGGAGTACCTTCCAGGACCGATCTTCCGGACTCAACGCTCTCAAGTCTTTAACCCGAGTTAAGGCGCTGGATCCGAGCTTCTGCCTCTTCTTCGGAATGTCTGCTAAACCCAAGTCCGTCAGACTCAAAGCATTATGACGTGAAAAGAGAAGAAAAAGATATGCCGAGTCACCTACTTTGCGAAACGCCCGAGGTATACGAGCCCCGTAGAGCCCGAATTCGGCCGTCTCCCAGCGACCACATGCCTAGAACCAACGTTCTCTCCAATGTTTGTTGGAAGTAGGAGGATCGGTTATTAAAGAGCCGCCTTTGCCCCGCCAAGCGCTTAAGATATAAAAGCCGGGATAGTTCGGGTTTGCCCGCACTTGATACAAGTGGAGGAATTCATCAATTGTCAGTGGAGGTTGTTCTAGCTCATCCCACAGCACCGCACACCCGAATAAGTTCATTCACCCGTTTGGGACTATTTGTCCGGGAGCAATCCGGACACGAGATAGAAAGTCTCGGACGATGGGCTGAAGAGGAAAACGTAATCCACATTGCATCGAGACTTGGAAAATCGCGATCGCCCCAGCAGGAGGACGGTCGGGTAAGTCATTCGAACGGAGAAGATGAATTATGACCGAATCCGGAACATGATACCCGATTCGGATTCTGTCTAAGTCTACCTCAGTCAAAACTGAAGGGACCGGACCCCTCAGTTCATTCTCTGACTCCTCTTCTTCGGTAGCCGACTAAGAGACTTGTGCCGACTTAACAACGGGAGTCGACCTAGAGGTTCCCTCAGCAACCTCTGTTTCTTCTTCCTCTTCCTCCTCCAACAAATCCATCGAAGGGTTGGGTCTCCCTGGGCTGGTTATCAGAGACGACCTGCTACGCAAAGGAGCGACCAAAGCGGGACGCTCCGCCGGAGCTCTAGTGGCTCTCTCAAATGATTGAAAAGCGGCGTTGGCATCAATGACAATCTCTGCTAGTAAAGAAGGCGATTCCACAACGTTCCAAAAACGTTGCGATTCCCCTAAACTCGGAAACCGGGCTCACAAAATTTTCGATCGCTAAATCCGGCACCGACAGCCTCCGTAGAACCCCATTATCGGCTCCTGGCGCCCATACGCCAGGTTCCGATCCTGGGATGCTATAAGGAGGATTTTCAACATCAGTTTAATTCGTAATAAGCATAACCAAAGGCATAACCCACAAACAACAACCAAAAACTCCATCACATTTCCACTATGATAAAAAACTTTACAAGTACAATGAATATAAAGGAAAATACAATGAGAATGGACGAAAAGCTTCAAAAAGATCTGCTCTGTGCTCCTACCTCAGCGCTGCTACGTCCTAACGTCACCTGCACGCAACGGTCGTGTATAAGCTTATAGAAAGCTTAGAGGGTAGTGAAAGTGTGTGCGCAAAGTAGTAATGCAGATATGCAGTATCAAAGTAATGCGGAACATGCTGATGAATCCATGAATACTACTAGCCATACCAAGGCTATGCAATGCAAGACATGAATGATGTCGGTCATACCAAGGTCATGCGATGCGAGATGTAACTCAAGCATACAAATCCTCATTTATATCACATATCAATACAGCTCAACTCTGGGATATCACCGGGGTCTAGTACACTGTAAACCAGATTGTCGCCCCATCGCGCGTAATAAGGTAAGTGGAAAAGACCTCACTATCCGCCTGCCAATATCGGGTGCGGCTCGTCGATAGCGGACCCATTCCTCGAGCTGGTCAAACTCAGCCTAGCTTTGCCCCCTCCTCTCGGGCGGGTAAGGCCGCACCTCCTTCTAATCGACCACGACACAGTGGAAAGTGAGACCGTCTGGTAATCGGCACTCGGCGCTCCTGCACCCACTCGGTCTATACGTTGGAGCAACCTCTTGGTACCATAAGAGTTTAGAGACTTTTGCCCAGGGATATCTATAGCACCCCATGTAGAATAAAATTTTTGGTATCCAATCCTGCCAATCACGATACATCTGTGAAGGCTACGGCCCCGATGTCGCTAGGGCGTATAGTATCATATCACACAATGCGAATGCATGAATCACACTATCCAATCATGCAACAATCCTACGCGTCCCGTGCGCTCATGTGGGGCAACACCGCCTAACCGGGAGCCCCTAAACAATCTGCCCGAAGGCATATGCTATGATCAGTCACTTCTCATATTAAGCATACATATGATGCATATGATCATGAATCATGGGACTATATTAAACATGTTATATGGTAATGAATGTTGTTTATAACGAAGATGGGCCTAGACGGCCTACAAGTATGGGCCTAACAATGGGCCCTAGGGAGAGTCATAATGCGGACATTTAACTAACATTATTCTTCAATGTGGACGTCAAACCAACATTGATCCTAAGGCATGGCCCGCCTAATATCAACACACAAGCCATGGGAAAATCACACATTGCAATGGACCCTAAGGACACCCTGTTGGGCCTCGACCCATGGGCCTTGGATACATCAAATGGGCCGCATCATATGGGCCTTATATAAATCAAGTGAGCCACATCAATGGGCCTTATGTACATTGCAATGGGTCATAACCCCTGGGCCTTATATATCAAAGTGGGCCTCAACCACGGGCCACAATTACATCGAATGGGCCTCATAACATGGGCCTTAAGTATATCAGGTGGGCCTCAATGGATGGTCCCTAACTACATCAAGATGGCCTAATCACATGGGCCTCATACATATCAAGGTGGGGCTCACTTGAACTTTGAGTCTCACACATTCACCCCATATTCTAAAACAATCTCGCCAATGGTTGGACGGTTCGGATACACCATACGCACCATGGTGGGCCCCATAGATAGATGGTGTGGGTGAGACAATGGGACCCACCGTACTAGCTACTGGAATAGAGAGAGAGAGAGAGTTACAGAGAGAGAGAGTAGAGAGAGATAGAGAGAGTGAGAGAGAAAGCTAGAGAGAGAGATAGAGAGAGATATAGAGAGAGAGAGAGAAGGCAGCCATGTGCCCCTTTTTTTTGTCTTTTTTTTTTTTTTCTGTAATACAACAACAGAGGTGGGTCTCTGTAATACAACAACAGAGGTGGGTCCCATGTAGGGCCCACCACAACCTCATATATATATATATATTATAATATAAGATATTATATATATAATATAATATAATATATTTTATATAACAAACGTCCAGGCCATCCATGGCCTGGACGGTGACGTGAATCAAGGGGAGGCCCCACACATGGGGTGTGAGTCCCACCCATCAGTCAGATGCACCGTTCCAGGGTGGGCCTAGGTCTCAAAAATCAAGTCAATCCGCGACTTGTGTGGGCCGCACCAAATACAACAGTTGAGAGGGCTTCCCTCCATCTAAGACATTCATAATCATTTATCAGGCCCACTGAGATGGGGTTCACAAATCCAGCCCACCCATCGTGGGTGTCCCACTTGAATGAGAGGTCAGACCACGTTTCAGCCGCATCCAAAAGTCAGGTGGGTCCCACATCAGTTGACACCTCACCGTTAACCACTCCACGGGGAACGATACCAAAACCTCAGTGTAAAACGAGGTATCTCCACTCCGCCTGCCAGTTGAGCTATTGGATCTGGGCGTCAGGGAGGGCCCCACACGATGGGGTGGGTCCCACCGTCCAAGGACGGTGGACCATAGGGTATGGTGGTGTGGCCCACGCCAACTGGGTGGACGGTGTGGATGGGTCCCATGGACCCCACACCCTTATCAGTACACACGTCAGTGCACACACTCCATGTTAGTACACACTCATGTCAGCACACACAATCAATGTTAGCCACCCCACAGGGAGCAATACCAAGACCTCCAGTGCTGGAACGAGTATCTTCACTCGGTCTACTACCTGAGCAAGGGGGCTGAGTGGGCCCATGTCAGTTCACATTTCACTGGCGCCCACTCCCACTGTTAGCCACCTTAAGGTGGGCCCCTAATGGATGGTTGGGTTGACACCAAAACATCATGGTGTGTCCCACATGGATGGGGTCCACCGAAAATGGCATGGATGATAACATACATATTAGGTGGGCCACAATCATAAAAAGAGAGAGAGAGGGAAAGAGGGAGACATCGGCAATATCGGAGGGGCCCCGCCACTATGGGACCCTCTTTAATTTAAGAATACATCAAGGTGGGTCCCACTTCATGGACCCTTAAATCAACAAAATGAATAAAAAACGAAATCTACGATCACCCACCGGCTCTTCTTGCACCCTAGGCTTCCTATGCTCCTTTGCTTTGATTCCAACGGAGGAGATGGGGTTTGGGTGGTGGAGATGGGGGATGAGAGGGTAGGAAAGGTGGGCCACACTTGTAGCTCTCTTGGAGGGGAAGCAGCTTGGACGTGTGAGGTGTTTAGGTTGCTTGGGAGAATGGTTTGAAAAAGAGAGAGAGAGAGAGAGTTGTAAAGGGAGATGGGTGATGAATGTGGTGTGATGGATGTAAGAGCACCTTTTTGACTTTTGGAACAAATGTTGTAAGAGAGATATGGGTGGTGTAAGAACTTTTTGACTTTGAGGTTGCTGGGGGAAGGGTGAGAAGTGATGGATTGATGGGATTGATTGATGGGTGATTAATGTGACATCTCGTTGAGATTCTCTCGGGATTCGTATGCTTGGCGTTTTCCTCGCACCGAATGCTGACCTCATCTCTTGACCAGAAAATCGGATCGGCGCGCGAGTCGCGGCATCGGAACCGCGGCGACGGTGCGGTCGCAAGGGTACAAGTCTCGGGTTGAGTCGACTCGGGTTGACAGCGTGTGAATCAGGGTTGTGCGCAATTACCGGTTAAGGGTCGAAGTTGCCGGAATTCGACTGGGAATACCGCGGAAGTCTACGGAACGATACGATCTAAGGTACGGGTCTTACACCCAGGGGCTCTAAGAGTCATGCATTGTCATTATTGTCAATTAAAAGGGAGGAAAGAACTCACCGGAGAAAGTAAGGAGGATGACGAGGAAGAAAACGACAGAGGTGAAGGCGAAAATGGGGGAATGTAACGCTGACAGCGGGAAAGGAGAGAGAAAAAGAGAAGAAAAACGAAGAGGGAACGAAGAGCGGGAAAGGCAGCGGTGAAAATGTGAAACGCGTGCCTCTCCCTTCATTTTATAGTCTTGCCATGTGGTAGAGACAATTAATGGGGAAATGAATCGACGCCTGCATCGACTCCCCTGCCCGACACGTGGCGCACGCCGACTGACGACGATAACGCTCTCGCCACACGTCTGACGCTCATAAGCGGAAAAAACGACTCAACGGTTGTCCGCTCGTGCGACCTCGGGTAACAAATCGTCTCCCATTGGGAACGACCCAAAAGATATTAAATGCCTAATTATTATCTCGGACTAAGTAATGAACCGACCTAAAAATTTATTACTCCTTAGTGCCGGAAGAGACACATGGAGTAAGGGGGCTTACTGTTGGAGAAAATATGCTAAGTCTAGAGACTCGGATATGGAATAGACCAATTCTACTGACACTGCCCGGGATTTCAGAGGCAACAGTTGAGTCCGAGACAATGTCATGTAACGCCAAGAGGTGGAGAGAATAAGGCGAATTAAGTTAGCTCGGTTGACAAGCTAGCAACGTCAGCATGAGCCGACTAAGGCCTGAGAGCTATAAGCCATACAATCGGTAGTGAAAACCGACTCACCATTAAGCCGGTTACACTATCGGTTATGGGATATGAAAGGACGACGGTCACAAACCGAGACTGTTCCATCCGACAGAAGGCAAAAAGCTCATCTCCGTAAAGCCAGTCGAGACTCATTAGTTATTTGAGTCGGAATCGGTCGAGCCGAATAAAGGAAAGACTGTGTAAATGAAAACACTGTCCCAAATATCTCGCAAAAGGATCCTCGATCCCAAAGGTCTCAGGATCGGATGAAAACCAAAAGCGGGCCAAAATTAAATCTCCATGATATCAGGAAGAGAATCCCTGCACGGTAGGACTCTCCCACACCTATTAATAAGGAACCTCCATCTCAGTGAAAGGTACGCAACTCAATACTCGAAAAATGCCTTCTCCTTAGCCTAAGAAGCTGACTTAAGCATCGGAGGTTCCCCGGGCTAGAGCCAAGGTCTCCCATTTGTTTATCTCTTGTGCAGGTGATGAGCACGAGGGGAAGGTGCACCATAAATTTGCATCAACAGTAAATTTGAAAGATAAAACGAATATAATATAATTTATAGTAGAAGGTTTGAATCAAATCTCTAATTGGAAGACTAAAAAGAAAAATAGTCAAAATATAATGAATAAAAAAAGGAAATAAGCAAAGAAGGCAGCGGATTGTAATGATTTGCCTAATATAACTCTTAAAGTTGAGTTGGGTTGTACCAGGTTAGGCAGCGCTCAAGCTTGAAGAATTTTAAATGGTTGGTCATGTGGATAAGATAATGAGATAATAGTTGGTCGTGGCAGAGTTGGGTTGTACCAGGTTAGGCAGCGCTCAAGCTTGAAGAATTTTAAATGGGTTGGTCATGTGGATAAGATAATGAGATGATAGTTGGTCGTGGCAGATCTCCCATTTGTTAAATGGTTGATTCTGAGTGACCTCAATACGAATTTGATGCATGCATGAGAGGATAAAACATGGGAGTCATTGACGCAACCATGAGTATATTAAGCATGGGTAGGTTTGAGAGATTATCTAAATATAGATTATGATGATCTAAAACTTTTGTAGCCTTTAGAAGTTTTTAACGGTGGGCGTCACAGTCCCCACCGTTTTTCTGTGCTGGGTCCACTGAAGCTTTGGATTTAACTCATTCTTTGGATATTGGCCTAAAATGATCTCTCCAAATGGATGGAAGGCTGGGATACAAAACATGCATCATGGTGGGCCCACGGAACTTGATGACGTCACTTCAGTAGCCAGTCTGGCTACTTAACCTGTAAGTATCTAATCCGCGCCCTGTATCACGTGCCGCAGGTGATGCTCGGCCCAAACAAACATGCGCCCCGTGCGTAACTCGCACGCTTTTCGCCGCGAGTTCATTTTGCGTCTGTCATGACTGACAGTCCAGCGTGCGCCTCCATCAGCTGTAGCCCACATGTGGAGATGTTATGATAATTTTAACCGTTCCTATTCTATTTAATATAATATAAAACCTATTATTTTATAGTCACTCTTAATTGATGATCCTAACCTTTGATTTTTAAAGTTGAATGCCAACCGTTAAAACTTTCTTTGTATAGTTTGAAATTCATTTAAAGAAAATAATTGCAATAATAATTGTTCGTTCAGCTTCATTTACATATTGTATCTTATACAACACAGACTACACAGCATGGACGGTTTTGATCAAAGGATCCCTCAGAATGTTGGCCCGACCCGGCGGCGACAGAAGGTGTATTGTCAACCGCGACAGAGGCAAAACGAACTCTTTCGCCCGTTATGGTTCTAGACCGACGACGACCACCATAATCCAACGGCTCAGATCAGCGCTCCAGTAAACCGGCGGAAATTTCCATAGGCACACATTAGCAAATCTCTATACTGCGCTACCTCCGACGACGAAATCAGTGGGAAAGAAGCCAACGTCTCTCGCTTTCTCTCAAATTCCCATCACTAGAGTCGTTGCGTACATGGCGGAAAATTAGGGTTTTAAAGCGTTTCCTCCCCTTCTCCGAGCCTTCAATGTGAGATATCGAGCAATGATTTCTAGGGTTTATGAGTGGAGTTACAGGGAATGTTTCTCTGATCGAGAGATCTCCGGATTCAAATCATCTCCTTCGATTGTAAGTTCTTCCTATAACTTTTTTTTTTTTTTTTGAAAATTTTCCTTCTTTAAATATCGATTTGCCTTCTAAGGTGTTGTTTTTGTTGCTTTTAGGTATATTTGTTAGATTTTCTGATGAACTATGTTAAAGACGAGGTTTGTGATCTGTTATTTGTAGTTGTTGGATAAAAAAGATTGCTTTTTATTTATTTATTTTTTATTCCTATGATGGGAAATTTTCAAATGCGGAAGCAGTCGTCATTTAGTATTGACGGTAGTTGATGGCGGTTAGTATTGTTTTTCTCTTTTCAAGTAGCATTCTGTGAAGTTTTGTTGTTGGGATTTCCATGCGGAATTTGGATTTTTTCCCCATTTACATTATATTGGATTTGTAACGAACTATACAGAAGAAAATGAGTTTTGCTTTCATGCTTCTCACGTGTAAGATTTGATTGAATGGGAATTCAAGTGGAAGCGCACAAGTGCACACACACAAGACAAAGGAAATCGAGAGAGCGTTGACAGTTATTCTGCCAAAATTGCACGAGTGAACACTGGAATCTGGGCACAGCTTGATTATTTATTTATTTATTTATTTTTTTCTGCCAAAATGCGTGCATGGACTCTGGCATTTAGCTTTGGAAGTCAATAGATGAATGTGAATAGGCCAATGGCAACTGCGACTTATCCAAAATTTCAACCTTTAGGCGTGACTCTAGTCAATATGTGTTCCTTATGGCAGTGTAACGAGGAGACGGTTGATGTGTTGGATGGCTTCCTTGGTAGTTTTGGGGTGAAATGGGAGAATCCCGAATCCATGCAAAGCTTTGTGTGTGTGTGTGTGTGTGTGCGTGTGGGTGTGGGTGTGGGTGTGCGTGTGTGTGAAGCCTCAAAGGTCATCTCGAAAGCGAAAATGGATGTTAGGGAATGGGGTTTTTCTGTAGCTGATGCGGGCCTTTAAAAAAAAAAAATTATTTTTAATATCTTTTGGCTTTTAGGCCCTTGCAATAAAATGTCTTTGCTAATGCTAAAAAAAAAACCCTCTTTAGGATTCATTTGACTACCTGGAAAGTAGGCCCTATGAAAATGGAGTCCATAAGTATGTCCTTTCTTGCATTTGGATCCTTGGAAATACAGATACTTGGCAAAATATCATTTTTTCATTTACTTCATAAAAGCTAGCTTGCAATTTCCCTGTAAACAGAACTTCAAAAGGCAACAAATTCCCTCCTAAACCCACCCCTCCAAAACCTTCTTTCTCAAAGAATGTTTCCTGGAAACACTTTCTTTCCACCTTTTAAGATTCCTGGGAGCCGAACAACCCCTGAGATGCACATAACAAATAGTAGTGGACATGAATTTCTGCAGGCATTTCCATACATCTTCGGGCATTATTGTTTCTATCATTCTGAATTGTGACGGGATTCAGTCATTTCTATTTGCATTTTTGCACTTTATCACTTTCTACACTATCTCCTGTATGTGGAATGTGCTGTTTCGTGTTCTTCCAGTGCTATCTCCGTGAAATTGAATGTCTTCATTTGAATAGGCTTATGCCATACCTCAGAGAATTACCTGTAAAACTATTGTCCGTGACTATATGTTTAAATTTCACATAACTATGCTCATTTAAACTTTTCCATCTTAAAATTTCGAGAGGGCTTCATTTAACTCAAAACTTCTCCAATGACTGCTATAGAAACTTCAACAAATCTGAATCTTTATGGTCCATCATCTCCTTCAGTGAGATGCAATTTGCAGTTACTTTTGATCTGCCTGTTGATACAGACAGTTGGACATCTGCTAATAAATTGCTGTGCATTTGTGTTGTTGTGGTTCTCTTTCGCCAATCGATATGCCAGTTCTCTAGGAAGTGTGGGTATGCAGTCTTACTAGATGCCAAGCTATGTTGATCCTCTCCATGGTCTATTTCACTCTGCTCGGAGATGTTGCATTTTTATGAGGGAATGGATTTGCAGCTCGATTTTGAGACATCTCCAGGACCTGGTAAGTTTGACTGTTAGTACCATTTGACTCCATGAGGCTTTTTGATAGGATTGTTAGTATATATTTCGGATTGATGATCAGATCTCCATCATCTTTTGTGTTGTTGGACTTTCACAGATTGGGATACCAGTCAGGGACAGGATCTCTCTTTTTAAGTTTGCTGAAGAAGAGGCAAGTCTTTCTTCATTAACTATGGATACTCCCATAGATATTAGTTCTTCAGACAGCGAAAATGGAGCAGAAGTTGGACCTTCATCATTTCCACCGGGGCCATTTGCATCTGCTAATTTCAGGGAGCTTCCATCATGGGCTGACACATCCAGTTCAAATCCAAAAAGTGAACATTTCATAGATGAAAACTGCCTACGTTTGAATTGAATGATGAATAATTATTATGCGCTGATTTCTTTATCTATTTTGTAGGTTCTGGTGTATCATCTCAGAACCTGATGTTTCCCACTACAAAATCTGCTTTCAATTCCAGTAGTAATGGTTGGCAGCCACATGAAAGAGTGAGAATGCCAATGGAGTTTGAGGTAGGAACTCGACCCTCTTTTTTGGATGAGGGATTACAAGAAAAGTCTCAGTATGATCCTAGGACTGGACTCTATCCAGGTCATACCGAATCAAAAGCTTCATTGGATACTGGAGGTGATGGCCACTGTTTTTTTTTTTTTTTCCTTTCCTTTTTCTATTCCATAGCAAATATTATTGTTGTGTAGATGCAAATGCCACTGATAAAGTTTTAAATGAAATGATTTAGGCGGGGAAAATGACGATGAAGTCATTATTTACGAAAATGCCAGTACAAGGAGGCTCCTACCTACATCTTTGATGCATGGAAAGTCTGTTGCCGTTTCACAGCCTGCTGTTTTAAGTGATGCTGCACATCATGCTGCAGTAGGAGAGGAAAGGCCTATGGACAGTGATGAGAGACTGATTTTTCAAGCAGCATTACAGGTATTTGTCCAAGGCCCCTCTATTAATTTATGACGTCTTTGACTTGGATAGCATCAATTTTGGGAGATTAACCCTTCTATTATAACCTAATATTATAATCTTCCTTTAGCAATAGGATACTGCAAGTGGCCTCATTAAAACAAAATTTCTAACCCCTCATATGGAATACTGCTACCTCCTAGTAGAATGTGGACAATCCCCTTCTAACAAAACTTCCCTGTTTAGATTTCCTTATCGATTACGTCAAAACTTAAATTTGGCTATCTGGAAGGGGGATCTAGAAACTTTTCGGACCTTCTACTGAGGTCAAACTGCAAATAGAATCTTCTTATTCTCTACATTCTTGATTTTTTTTTTTTCCTTTTATGAAGGCTTGGATTGGAACTCCTTTGGCATTCATGGTTGTTGCTTCTGAGATAAATTAGAGGAATTTATCCTAACACCAGACTTGGTCGTTCCATTGAAAACATGTGAATTTATTTGTTTTGTGTTAATTTATTTGATATAACACAAAAGGTAAGGAAAAAAGACGAGTGTCAAAGCTCCTTCAACTTGGGATGGGGGTGGCTTTCCTAACAGTGTTAATCATTGTCAACTTGCACATGTAAATTCATTATCATGCTTGGAAGTTGACAAGGAACTTGTTAGAAGCGATCTCCAATGATGGACCACTTTTTCCCAAGGATATCTTTATATCTAAAATGTGGAGATCTCATGATGAAGAGTGGGGCCACACTTGATTTTCATTGGTGCTGAATGATCTTTTCAATAGGTGGTCAAAGCAATGTGTTTTACCTGGGCTCTATTCGGATGGGAGATTGACAAAGACAATTCCAATGGAATTAGTTTTTTATTCTTTTATTTTATTTTATTTGGATACATGAGGCCTGTAGTGCCACCCCTCTTTGTAACCCTCTGATCAATGAGAGTTGTTGCTCCGACTGAGAGATATACTTGACAAAAAACAAAAACCGTATATGAGAGAAGATCAAGAGTCAATAGATGAAGTTCGGTGTGGTAAGACTTCAAGAAGATGGGTGAGAAGCACTTTGATATGGTACGAAGGGAGAAGCAATGGCCCATCCCACGACGTTAGTAGCTCGTCTTTTCGATGAGCTCCTGAAGGGGATGAAGGTAGAGAAGCCCTTTGAAGTTCAAGGTGGGTAAGGAGCGAGGGCGGACATGACGAAGGTCTTCGTATCTCTATCCAATCATCTAGGGAAGGTTGAGGAGTTGTCAAGGCCCGAGGGGAAGAGGGTGCGAGGTTCAAGGTTGCAGGGGGGAGGGAGAAGGTCAGGGAGGGATTTCAAAAAAGGGAAGGTCAACGGAGTGTTAGGACCCATGCAGTGGTTGAACCCCTAGCGGTTTCCCCACTTTGTTCATGGAGAATTTCCCTGGAGGAGTGGTCACATCTCAATTTCTCTGGGGTCTTCGGCAACTCCAGAGCGGCGAAATCATCATTCCCAAAGTTCACAACTCCTCAATCATTCTCGGCTTTGCTTTCGTATGGATGAGCTCGTGGGAGGGAGCCTCTTAGGTGGTGAAGTCCATTCACGGCAAGGGCTTTAGAGGGAAGAAGATTTCAGTCTAAAAAGTCTAGTATGGACTGAAAATTGTCAACGAAGCTATGGGCAAGAAGAAGGTCAGTCAGAAGGAGGAGAAGCAAGATCTTCAACTAAGCTGTAACCCACAATGCCATCGTGGGAAAGCTCCAATTCTATTTGTGCCTGCGACCTTGGAACTAGGTCCTAACGAGGCCTCTTCGGAGGAGCCTTAACCATAAGAATTGAAATGGGTGCGGAACAAGGTTAGGCTCGAGAGTGATGGTGCACCCTGGAGTCCGCTAGAAGGCTTGGCCTACCTTTTAAACTTTTGTTGTTGCCAAGACTCAGGCTGATGCTATGATGCAGGGAATTCGGAGATGCTTAGAGGCTTGATCCAAAGTGGAGGTGAAGGATGTTGTGCTAAAAGCCATTGGAGAAAACGAGGTCTGGATTTCTTTATCGACTAGCATCGACCTCGATAGGGTGGTCATGGTGAGTGTTTTCTTCAACAACCTTGTGATTTTAGTTCGGAAGGGGTCAAAGAGCTCATTTCTCGATGTGGAGGAAATATGGTTCCTATTATGGGGAGTTCCTTTAGAGCTTTGGTTCATCAATACCTTCATAGCGCTTGGGTGCTGCATGGGAGAAGAGGCAGCCATCGATCAGGCGACAGAGAAAGGGGGAGGAGTTCAACACTACGAAAATTTGTGTGAAAAAGAAGAGGGCTGATCCAGACCTTTCTTTAGTCCCAATCTTCATCGACAACTGTTGCTTGCATGTTTGGGTTGAAAGAGAGGTGAGCTGGGGTCTGCTAAAGAGATGGGACGAAGTCTAGTAGCAGAGGAAGGTTGGAAGCCATTTGGGGAGTTGCAGAGAACGATTTGGGGATGGTGACAGAGCACCACCATGGTGGTCCTGAAAGGTGGCAATATGGAGGAATCAGATTGGTCGTCAGAGCGAAGGGTGGTGAGAGGTTTATCTTGGAGACACATGGCCAAGTAGCTAGTGTCGTTACAACTCTCTTTATGAGGTTAGACGTCACCTCTCTGACCGATGTCTGGCGGGGAAGGGGGCAGATCTGGAGTGACAGTGGCATAACCACAACTCGGTTGTCAGTTTTCGCCTGACGACTCGCGTGGTGGAGAGACATTGATCATTGCAGTGGCAGAAAGGTGATTGGGAGTCGGGAGGATGTCAGGTTTGATGTCTGAACCTTGCCGCGACACGTGGCGAGGAAGATTTCGTGATCAACTAAGGCTCACTAGAGGATCTGGACACGTGGTTCTCCAAGGCTGGAGGCTCGGGGACAGGTGGCTCCCAAACTTGCAAATGGCGCCACGTCTAGTTGGTGTATGGTTGGCGGACAGGCACATGTCAAGACGTAACACATGTGACCGCCGACATGATTTAAGCTAAGTTGCCTTGGTGACATAGGAATAGATGGGAGCTGGACGCATGGCTTAAGTGGGCCCTTCGAAGTTGATTTTGCTTCGATAACCTCCCTGACTCGTGTCAGGGCCTTTCTATCTCTTGTTTGTGTTAACTCATCATGTGCGACTTCTTCCCACCCCTTATAGACGAGAGGTTTTCTCTCGATTTCCAGTTATTCCTATCTCATCTTGAGGAAGCCAAAAGCCAAGTCCTCAGAAGGACGCCTCACCTAGTGATCGATTTCTCTCATTCAACTCCTGTTGGTGGTAACCGAAGTCTTTTCGACACTGGATATCCCCTCTTTTCTAGTATTGATCAAGGAGGAAAGCATTCTGGATGACGCGATGTCGGTTTCTCTTCCTTTCATCAAAGAACAAGAGAGTGGGGAGTTGCTAGCTCTGACGTTTTGGAACCAGGAAGAAGACGAGACCATTGGCGTCACTCCCATCCAGGGCCAAGCTACTCAAGGTTCCCCAATGTCGATATCGATGGTTGTAGTAGACAATCCAAGGTTGGTGGAAGATCATAACAAGAAAATAGGAAAGGTTTGGTTAGAGATGAGAAGTTTGAGGTGGGTAAAGGAAGTTAGTGGGGTCACCTATGGTGATTCTGACAAGGATGCAATCACCTTTCTACAATTTTTCAAGAAGGCAACCATAAAGGTCACGCTGCCCTCCCCAAGAAGATCAAGAAGTCTCTGAAGTGGTGGAGAGAGCTTCTCAATCTCAAATCGTCGATCAACTACAGCTTGACAATTAAGGTGAGTGGAGTGAAGAAGGGTAGAGGGGTTAGGCATGTTTCCCAATGAGGGTTCTTAGTTGGAATGCGTTTTTTTTTTTTTTTTTTTTTTTTTGGGGGGGGGGGGGGGGGGGGGGGGTGAGGTTTAGGTGATTCAATCTATGTATCTTCGGATGCTGGACTCCATTTGGGGAATCAGAAGCAAAGACTGGGTGGTGTTACATGCTTCAGGCAACAGGGGCATTACCGTGGCTTGGAACATTGAAATATGGGCCAAAGGAGACAACTGGTGTAGTTAGTTTTCTGTCTTAGTTGTGATATCGAAGGTGGCTTTGGGTTTCAGATGGCTATTTTTTGCTGTTTGCGGCCCTTGCTAGGCAGAGCTTAGGCTGGCTATGTGGGAGGGGTTGTCATTTGTTCGTGATTGTTGGAATATGCCGTGGTGTGTGGGGGGTGACTTCAACATGATTAGGTTCACCCACGAGAAGTCTAATGGCAGTCATATGTTTTGTACCATTAAGGATTTCTTGGAATGAGTTTCCTGCCATGATTTGCTGGATTGCCTGTGGTAGGAGCTAAGTTTACCTGGACTAATGGTCATGATAACAGTTAATGACATCTTTTTTCGCCTGGATAGATTCCTCGTGTCACCTTAAAAAAAAAAGAAAAAGAAGAAACAGGTTGCTCGTGTTTGCTTACTGGTTGGAGCTCTTTCCATTAGTTATCTCCAAGGCCTGCCCAGACCAATCTCAAATCATTGCCCCATAATGATGGAAGTGGAGGTGAATTGGAGACCCAAGTTTTTAAAAACCAAAAAACAAAAAAATCTTTTGAAGGATGTTGGGGACCCAAGCCTTTTAGATTCGAACTGCTTACTGGTTGGAAGTGGATGGCTTTACGAACTTAGTGAAGGAATGGTGGGAATTGTTCTAAGTGCAAGGTTTTGTTGCAAGTTAAGTAAAAAATTGAAACAGTTGAAACAAACTTATTCAGGGGCAGTGTGAGGTTTTCGGGAGCAGGGAGATCGAATCTGAGCTCATTTGGGAGGAGATCCAAGCCCTGCATATGGAGGGGGCTTTCTGTTAGAAGTTGAAAAATTTCGCCCCGCCGATCTGTCGTTAGACTATGCTAAACACGCATTATAGAGGATGAAATCAAATGGAGGCAGTGGTTGAGGGCCATGTGGCTCAAGGAATGGACAAAACACTAGATTTTTCCCTAGCATTGCCAGTGCCAATGCCAGAAACAACAAAATAGTAAGCTTAGTCGAAGATGGCAAAAGGATCAAAGGGAAGGAGCAACTTAGCACAACCATGGTGAGATTCTTTAGGGACCTCCTATCTCTAGGAGAGGGTCCCCATCCTCAACTCAACAATAAGGTATTCCATAACGGTGACGATGGTCGTAACGGCCACCACCATTACCTTTATGCTATGGGGTGTAACGGCTGAAACAACTATTACAATCTCTCTCTCTCTCTCTCTCTCTCTCTCTCTCTCTCTCTTTTCTTTATTGAAAAGAAATTCGAAAAACTTGTATTGGTTCCGTAATGGACTGTTACGGGGCCTTTACGGGGGGCGTAACGGGCTGTTATGGGTGTTATAACGGCCTTTATGGGTCATTTTTTCTGTAACGGCCGTTACGACCTTTATGATCCCATAACGTGTTACGGTTGCCACCGTTACCTTTACATAATGGCCTTTACGGCCTTTACGGCACACCATGCTTAACAATCTCCCCTTCAATAAATTTTCCCTAGCGGAGTTGGAGATGCTCAAGAAACCGATCGATGAGGAGGAATCAAATCAATCATAGATTCTTTGGGCCGAGATAGAGCGCTGGGTTCGGATGACTTCCCCATTGCTTTCTTTCAGTCTCTGTGAAGTGTGGTGAAAAGAGATGTTGTTAACTTCATTTCTAAGTTCTTCAAGAGGGGGAAATTGTCTTCGGAGCAAGGTGTTCTGTATCCGTTATGATATGCCCGTAAAGGCCGATACGTATAGGTAACGACTATGAACGTTACACGATACAGGGCAGTTGGTTCTTTTTGGACCATATCGGCCGTTACGGTGGCCGTAAAGGCCGTTACAAGGGATAACGACTGCTACCCCCGCAACGGTAAATAAAACGACCACATTTTTTTTTCTATTTAAATCTATTTTCTCCTTAATTTTTTTTTTTCTTTCACTTTTCTTATTCCAGAAACTCTCCTAGACCATTTTACAATAGATTTCGACCACTCTTACTATAGTTTTTAAGATTAAAACCGTAGATTGAAGTGATTTGAGCGAATAGAAGCTCAGAGGGCAATTTTTTCAAAACATTTAAACAATAGTATTTATGGCTTTTTTTTTTTTTTTTTTTAAAATTTCTAGTTCTAGTGCTTGATTGTGATGTGTAAACATTAGAGACATAATTATGTTCACAAATTCACTAGATAGCCCGATTCAACACTCTCACTAAAGAGTGGACCATTACACTACCATAAACATGTTCAAAACAAAAAATGAATACATATTTGGAATATTTACATTGTTTTGGATTTTCTAGATATTTTTTTAAAAGAATTTTTCAGGCAAAAGAAAAAATTTCAACCGTTAGTATCGACCATTACAACCGATACCTGTATCGATAATAGTGGTGACTGTTACAACCACCGTTACCGATACAGAATACCTTGCCTCGGAGTTGAGGGCATTGCTTTTTTTTTTTTTTTTTGAAGAATGGAATATTATTTAAAGAAAGGGAGCAAGAGTATCCTGGAAACAAGAGACAAAAACAAAGGCTAAAAACAAAAAAAACAACAAAAGAAAAGCTAAAAACAAAACAAAAACAAGGAAAACCTTTAGAAGAGAAGCTATACAACTCGAGAAGCCATCCTAAGCTATGCAACCAAGAAGCATACCAAAAGAAACAACAAATCCAACAAACGAGAGAGCTACGAAGAGGAGGCTAAGCCTAGAAATGCGGCGATGAAAGGTCTGTTGGAGAGCTTAACAGCGGAGGACCAATCTTCGGAGTTGGGGGCATTATTTATTGCCCCCATTTTGAAAAAGGAAGGAGCAGAGAGTCTAACAGATTTCATGCCCATTTGCTTAATTGGAAGCTCCTGCAAAATTCCGGCCTAAGTTCTAGCTAGTAGGTTATGCTTGTCTCTTTCGAACGTCATCTCTGAATGTCAAGGAGCATTTGTGGTGGACAAACAAATTTTGGATAGAGCTCTTCTGGCCCATGAATGCTTAGATTCAAGACACTAGGAAGGGAGGAAGGGTATGGCGAGCAAGATGGATATAGAAAAAGGCTTACTATCATTTTGATTGGAAGTTCTTTGACTACATGTTGCTCAGGTTAAAATTCGGGAGGCAATGGTGGGTGTGGATGCAAGAATGTGTTCGGTTGGCGTCTTTTTCCGTGCTTGTCAATGGTTCTCCCAAAGGCTTTTTCAAGGCATCTTGGGGCCTTAGACAGGGTGATCTCTGCTCTACATTCTTATTTTTGGTGGTAGTTGTGGTTCTCAGCAAGATGTTAGACAAGGTCAAGAGGTGGGCCTCTTCCATGGCTTTAAAGTGGCAACCATGGGTGCTTGGATCTCCCACCTTCAATTCATGGATGGCATTATCCTCTTTTGTGATGCGGTGGTTGAGTCGGTGGATAAATTGCGTAAGATCGTTTGGTGATTCGAAGTAGTCTCAGGCCAGAAGGTGAATTCATCTAAATGCAAGAGGCTTGGTATCCTTTTCCCAGGGGATGAGACATCGACTTTGGTTGACGTGTTTGTGTGTGGAGCAAGATCTTCCCATCCACTTAATTGGGCCTTCATTTGTGCATAGGAAAATCGACGAATCACCTTTGGGAATGATAGAAAGGGTGGAGAAAAAGTTGGCAAGATGGAAGAGCCAAAGAATCACTCTCATCAAAAGCCATGCTCTCCAGTTTTCCCATATACTTCATGTCTCTTTACTGCTATTCGAAGTTTATCTTGAGAAGATTGGAGAAACTTTGTTGGGATTTTTTGTGGAATGATGTGGATGAGAAGCATAATTTCCACCTTCTGAAGTGGGAAGATGTTTGCAAGCCTTCATTGGAGGGAGATGTAGGTATAAAAAGGTCCTAAAACCATGAACCTAGCCCTTCTACCCAAGTAGGTGTGGAGGTGAAGAAGGTAGGTTTGGAGGGGGACGATCGCTAGCAAGTACGAGTTGCCAAGGGGAGGGTGGTGGAGCAATGATTCTTCTCTCTACTGCACTTTTGGCATGTAGAAAGCGGTCTCTACAGTGAGGCTAAAGGTCAAGGAATGCATCTCTTTCTTGTTGGGTGACGGAAACCATATTCAGTTTTGGGAGGACACTTGGTGTGGCAACAAACCCCTCTTAGAAACAGTTCTGCATTTACCCTGTTTCTCTTCGGATTTGAATATTACAGTAACTAACTATTACTTGGGAGGAGATGATGAGATGGTGTGGACTCCCCCGTGTTGTAGGGCTCTATCGGACAAGAACACGTAGGATCTCATTAAACTTTTGGACCTCTTGAAGCACTTCCATCCTTCTCTGGGGTCTAAAGACCCATTCGTGTAGCATGTTGAAAGTTGGGCCAGTTTTCCGTTCGATCTCTTTTCAAGCTTCTAAGGTGGCTTGTGGCTGAACCTTGCCATTCACAGATCCCACTCCTACCATTATTGGTTCTATGGTGCTCCCCCCAAGGTGACGGCTTCCACGTGGTTAGTGGGAAGAAAAAGGGTGTTCACCATTGAGAACCTTCAAAAGTGGTCTACGATGCTCACAAATATATGCACAATGTGCATGCAAGATGCATAATCGATTGACCATCTCTACATCCATTATGAGTTCACTCAAAAGGTGTGGGCCAACCTTCTTTGTTGCTTCAATATCGCTTGGGTTATGCCGGAATCCATCCCCAACCTTCTCTTTGCTTGGCATGGAGGAGGAAGAGGGAAGTTTGTCATGGAATTGAACTCTTTTGGCAGTGTTTGGGCTATTTTGGGGGAAAGAAACAACCATTGCTTTCACAATAGAAACGTTCCGGTTGATGTAGTCATAAGGAAAGTCAGGGTTGATATTATAAGTTGGGTGTATGGCATTAAAAATGTAGACGCCGATGCCTTGTTGGCCTTGACCGGGTTGTCATTTCCTGCTCTAGCTCCTTGCTAGGGTGATTTCTTAGTTTTTAATAAAAGCTTCGTTATCTTCCAAAAAGAAGAAGAAGAAGGATTTTATTAAAAAGGGAGACGAAGCTAAAACAAATTACAATTTACAAGCAACTAAAGCCTAAAGTAGAGGCCACACATCATGGCCAAAGCCCCAATACAAGAAACCCAACTGATGACATCCATCTAACTTTTTTTTTTTTTATAGACATTAGTTTCCAACCCACTCTTGTCCTAGTAGCTCCGATTGTTCCTTTCCCCCCCAAATGGCCCAAATGACCGACTGCCAATAAGGACAATCTCCGCACCACTTTATCCTTTTTCCGAAGCTCTACCCCATGCCACGCCAAGAAGAGACCAACAACGGTCCCCAACATTCTCAAGATAAGTGAAAGGAGGCTAAGATCTTCTCCCGCATTTTTTGAGCGAAGGAGCAATGAATAAACAAATGATCCACCGACTCTGCGTCCGCACACACGTCACACATGACACAGCAGTTAGGAGATGTGCCTCTAAGGTGTTGTGTGATTGTTGCATGCCTATCAAACTTGTGTGGAATTTTAGATGACGACTATTTGATTGACTATGCTAAATGGGGCAATATTTAGTAAGCAAAATGTGCATTGAGTGTTGCAGAGATGAGGGTGTTGAGATGCATGTGCGAGAATAGTCTGAAGTAGCCCTGGCGTAGTCTTGTAGTTGCACAAAGCAAGAAGCGAAGTGCGAACAAATCAAAAGTGGAAGTGGCACCTAATTAGAAGGATCATGCAACTAAAGTCCAAATATGAGATAAGTTGATAGAGAGCATATTGAGATGGTTTGATAAGAGGGAACATTAATTTAGATTGAAGGGCCTAGAAAGGGGTTGACAAGAAGACCTTATGGACTTGGATTGAGGTGGTGAGAAAGGATTTTGAAGGCTTCTTGACTTATTGAGGATAGGACCTTAGATAGGATTGATTGGCAAAGCAGAATTCCTAATGCCAATGCAAAGAATTGTAACAAGGCCACGTTGATGATGGTATGGTGATATGCTCCGTGTGTGTGTGTCCAAAAAAAAAAAGAATAAAGAAAAAGAAAAAGAAGATGATGAAGAATCATGTCTAGTGATATTCTTGGATTCGTGCTTTGTATCAGTGTCTATAAAGTCTCCTTATTTGTATAAGGTGGCTGGCTGACCAATATACTGTTGGGCTAATCATTGGGTGGAGATGAATTTTTATGTGGGGGCAACACCTACGTTTATTTTGCATCCTTTTGTGGGTCCAATGTATGATATTTGGGGGCTGTTGCTTTTATTTTCTATTATTTTATTACTGATTGTAGATATTAGGAGCATCCTCTGTTAGGTCCCGGAGATCAATGATTTAAAATTGTTGGAGTACCTTTCAAAAAAAGACAAAAAAAAAATCTTGCTTTTTTTTTTTTTTTTTTTTTTCCGTGTGTGTGGGGGGACTCCTGTTCCTTTTGCTGACATTCCTCTCTCTCTCTCTCTCTCTCTCTCTCTCTCCAATCTATGCTAATTCCCTTCATTTGTGCAACTACAAAACAGGCTTACATTTCTTTGAACAAATTTGGGCTTTGGATAGGATTGAAGTGGAAGCCAGAATTCTTAGCAAAGGGATCAGATTCCTGCCTGATTCTCTCTCTTGTACTTTTGGCTAGGGAGCAAGGGTTGAGACTTGAGAGCCATGGAAGTTAGCTTCCATTTGTGATGAACTTAGGAGCTCCTTGACAATGCTAAACATCTTTTTTTCTATGCACCAGGCCAGTGTTGACCCATCACCATGTTAGTAGAGGGTGTGTTTTCAGTCCCTTTTATTGGGGGTTCTAACCCTGTCTTGTAATTTCCTAGTTTTCTAACAAAATTTTCATTTGTCAAAAAAAATGGAGCATTGTGCTATATTGGAGGTGGGTGGAACACCTCATGGCTCTCTCTCTATTAATTTTTTTTGATAGGTAAGTATGGGCTTGAACCCAAGACCTCAATGTTGAAATGCATTCTTTCTACCACTGAGGTTTCCTTAAACTAAATGATGAATTTTTATTAGCACCAAACAAAATAGAAGTATAACAGAGTGGCAGAGGAGGGATGGTGGAGTCATCTTGCTTCACCCACTATGGAAGTACATGATCCCCCCAGATTCCCAAAATATCATATACCATTTTAGAACCTTGATGTGGCTATTCCTCAAAGCATAAAAAGATGTTTTCCTTTTTGCCATCTGGAAGATCACATCCACATCTTCTATTCTGTTATTGAAGATTCTATTATTCACTCTCTCCATATAGACCATAGACCAAACAATAGAGCCAGTCACCATAAGGTTTTCTTTCTTTTTTCATTCAATCTCCCCTTGCCATTCTTGAATGACGGCTTCAGTTGATCCTGGCAGGTATCCACTGGATTTGGAAAAGGCCCAAGAACCTCCACCAAGGATAGACCATAGACCAAACAATAGAGCCAGTCACCATAAGGTTTTCTTTCTTTTTTCATTCAATCTCCCATTGCCATTCTTGAATGACGGCTTCAGTTGATCCTGGCAGGTGTCCACTGGATTTGGAAAAGGCCCAAGAACCTCCACCAAGGATAGAGGCAAGATCACAGTTAATGAGTAAATAGGTGGTTTACTGATTCTGCATCCTTGAGGCATAAAGAGCAAACATTCATGATAATCATACTCCTCTGACAAAGGTGATCGATGGTCAACACTTTCTCCTTCGCAACTAACCATCCAAAAGAGACCACTCTAGGTTGGCTAGGGAACCTCCATTAATTGGCTGAGGGGTCAGGATGAACAAACCTGCCTTCACTTTTGAGCATCCGCCAGAAGTAAGTTACTGAGAAAAGACATGATCTCTCCGCCTTCCATCGCCATTTATCATCATTATTGGGAGGAATGATAAGAGTGAGTTGGTACAAGTTGAAGGCTCTAAAAAGGCTAGGGGATGGAGGTAGTAAGAAAAGACTTGATGACTTGTGGTCTAATTGAAGGTATAGCCTTGATAGTGGAATGGTGGAACTGGATTCATATAGCTGACCCCAATTAATGGGGCAAGGCTTAGATGATTATGATGTTCATAGGATGAGTGTAATTGAAATGAGGATGTTGAGATGGATGAGTGGCAAGGGGAGGAAGGATAGAATTAGAAATGAATGCTTTCGAGGGAACTTAGGAGTAGCACCAATGGGTAATAAGATGAGGGAAAGTAGCCTTAAATGGTTTGTACAAGTTGAGGGTTCTAAAAGGGCAAGGGGAAGGCCCAAAAGGACATAGATGGAGGTGGTAAGAAAAGAGTTGATGACCTATGGTCTAACTGAAGGCTTGGTGGCCCTTGATAGAGTGGAATGACAGAACAAGATTCATTTAGCCGACCCCAAGTAATTGGGACAAGGCTTAGATGATGATGATGAGCATGATGGTGACGACCAGGAGAAATGATAACATTCTGCACAAGATCTTGGAGCCTAATGAAATCCTCAATCTCCTCATTTGTGAGATTTTTGCAGATTGCAGGGGCACCAAATCATCACCTCTCAACATCCTGAAGCATTGAGAAATCAATTCCCCTTGGTTGGAGGAGGCTCGATAGAGTCTTTCAAAGTCCAAGTAGATTAGGTTGTCATTGAGCCATGGATCTTCCAAAAATCTGATCTAAGAGCATGTCCCACAACAAATGAGAGCCCTTGGAAAAATCAGTCCACCATCCCATTACAGACTTCCAAGGACCCGGCAATTGCAGGGATATCAGATCCTCTTGTCGGATTCTTCAAGTGGAGTCCACTTGAAGAATCCTTCAGAAGACCCATTTACGGTAACCGAGTAATAGACCTAGGAGACATATTCTGATATACACTGTTGCACCTTCTGTCCACAGTTTACTCATTCTCTTATAGCATTTCAATTGGGTAGGGCATTTATGTATTAGAGAAAATTCCTTACTAAGGCAAATATTATGCCAACAATGGTCAGGATAGTCTATTTTCACATGTATATCAAGTTTGATCAGTTTTATTTAACTTCAAAAGAATAAAGGTTCTCATCTCGTATAGAAGCTGATGCCAGAGTTGGGTTCTTGCTATAAGTAGTTCTTTCTAGCTGTTCTTTGTGTCCTGCAGTTGACACCAGTAAAAGACATGTGACAGAAAATAGCATTCATGAATTCATGGTTTCTTGCAGGATCTTTCTCAGCCGAAAGTAGAAGCGTCATTGCCCGAGGGTCTTCTGGCAGTTCCGCTTTTAAGGCACCAGGTCTGTTCATCTATTTAAGCTCCCACTGTATTGCAAGTAGTTCTTTTATTCTTTTTCTGTTTTTGATGAATAAGCTGTCTTACATGGCAGAAAATTGCCTTGCATTGGATGCTTCAGAAGGAAGCAGCAACTTTGCACTGTTTAGGTGGAATTCTTGCAGATGATCAGGTTATTTGTCTGGAGTTCAGTTGATCCATTAAATCTGCTTCATATATGGTACGTTGCTTGGGATCTTTGCTTAACATTATAGCCAGGCTCATCATGCTATTTTCTCACAGGGCCTTGGTAAGACTATATCAATGATTGCCCTTATACAAATGCAGAGGCCTCTGCAGTCCAAGTCAACTTCTGATGACTCATTCCGTTTTAATACCGAGGCCTTGAATCTGGATGAGGATGATGGAAGTGTCGCCGAATTGGAGAAGGTAAAGCAGATTGGAGTATTTGATAATTTTAGAAGGATGCAAATGGCCAGTACCACAATGCCTGCACCACGCAAGGGAAGGCCAGCTGCTGGTACTTTGGTTGTTTGCCCAGCAAGTGTTCTTCGCCAATGGGCTCGAGAACTGGATGAAAAGGTTAGCGAGAGTTCCAAGCTTTCTGTTTTAATCTATCACGGGGGTAGCCGAACCAGGGATCCTGTTGAGCTAGCAAAATATGATGTTGTTCTCACTACGTATGCAATAGTAACTAATGAAGTTCCAAAGCAACCTCTGGCTGACGAGGATGATGAAGAACAGAGAAATATGGAGAAGTATGGGATATCTTCAGAATTTTCCACCAACAAAAAAAGGAAAAAGAATTCAAATGCAGGTAAGAAAGGGAAGAAGAACAAGAACGGAATTGACAGTTCTGCTCTTGATTATGACAGTGGTCCACTTGCAAGGGTTGGTTGGTTTAGGGTGGTGCTTGATGAAGCTCAAACTATAAAAAATCATAGGACTCAGGTGGCTAGAGCCTGTTGTGGTCTTCGGGCCAAGCGAAGGTGGTGCTTATCTGGAACGCCAATACAAAATGCAATCGATGATCTGTACAGCTACTTCAGATTTCTTAAATATGAGCCTTATGCTGTTTATAAATCCTTCTGTTCATCAATAAAACATCCGATATCTAGAAATGCAAGCTATGGCTATAAGAAGCTTCAAGCAGTCCTCAAGAATATAATGCTGCGGCGCACAAAAGGTGACTTCCCAATATTTCTCCTCCAAAATATTATTTGTGAGACTTAGGAAACTGCTTGGCTTATGACTTCTTTTCTTTGTGCAGTTGCTAGTTCTTCATTTGGAATTATCTAGTGAAATTCAATGCTCTGCATTTTTTTGTCACATCACATAGATTGTGTTCCGATCTGCTTGCTGTTTTTTTTTTTTTTTTTTTTTAAAGGCAACTGCAATTCATTAAAAGAGAGGAGACAAACTAGAAAACAACAGAAAAAGCAAAAAGAAAAACAAAAGGAAGAACAAGAAGGAAGCAATCTGCTGAGATGGCAGAAAGCACCTAAACGCCCAAAACAGACAAATCCTCCCTCTTTAAACCCTTAGCATTAACAGCCCATTCAATGACTAGCTTTTTAGCCTTAGAACCTATTATCCTTTCGGAGGAACTGAGATCATTAAAACACCTGTTATTCCTTTCTTCCCAAACCGCCCACCAAATGGCCAGGAGAGTCATACGCCAGATCCAGGAGTTGCTTTTTCCAAGATTGAAGCCATTCCAATCTGATAACATATTCGCTGCAGTCTGAGGCGCACACCAACTGATCGAAAACTGATGGCAAAAGTCTTGAAGTATAGAGGAGATGAACGGACAGTGGACCAGAAGATGATTCACCGATTCAGCATTAGACATACAGCAAAGACACACATTCACTAGCTGCAGACCTCTCTTGGATAGATTATCAATAGTGAGAATCCTATTACTAGTAACCAGCCATCCAAAACAAATGAATTTAGGCGGGACATTGTACTTCCAGATGAAATAGGGGAAATCAGCTGAGGGGGGCGTGGTAGGATATAAAGCGGTGTATAGGGATTTAACTGAGAAGGAACCTGATTTCTCAAGAGGCCATATGATTCTGTCAGGCTGAGAACTAGGAACGATTATCTGGGGGAGGCGGTTAAGCAATTCGATATATTCATCTATTTCATTGAGGTTTAGGCTTCTAGTGCACCTGATATCCCAAACAAGGTGGTCGGACAGGGACGAGCAACAGCTTTGAATATATATATTTCTTTCAGGAGCAAGTCTGTAAATCTGCGGAAATAAAATCTGAAAGGAGTAGTCCCCACACCACGTGTCTTCCCAAAATCTGATGGAAGCTCCGTCCCCCAACTCAAATGTAGTCTTAGAGCAGACAGGGTCTTTTACCTTCAAAATACCCCTCCAGATGTGCGAAGCTTTATAATAAGAAGATTATTTTGGCCACCAACCGCCAATGGAAACACCGTATTTACCCTTAATAAGAGTGGACCACAAAGCTTCCTTGTCCGAGGCAAATCTCCAAGACCACTTCCCCAATAAAGCCTGATTCATCAGTCTCAAATTCTTCACATTAGCACCGCCCTCGCTGAAAAGTTTGCACACTTCCTTCCATTCGAGCAGATGAAACTTCCTCTGATTTTCTTTGCCATACCAAAGGAAGTCCCTCCTAAGTTTATCAATACTCCTGATCACCGACCCAGGGCAGGTGAAGAGAGATATATAATAAAGGGGGAGACTAGAGAGGGCTGCTTTTATGAGAGTCAGCCTCCCACCCATAGAAAGATATCTGCATTTCCAAGTAGCCAGATATTTGTGGAATTTACTGATAATCCTGTCCCACATGTGTTTCGGTGGGGGACCAATGCAGAGAGGCAGCCCTACAAAGTACGTTGGAAAGGCTTCGACTCGGCAGCCCAACGTGTTAGCAAAATTTTGTAATTTTTGATCGGGGGACGTTAACTCCAAGGATTTTGGACTTAGAAAAATTAATCGTAAGACCGGAGACAGCTTCAAAGCAACGAATAGCCGTGAAAAGATGATCAATTTTCTCTTGAGATGCCTCGGAAAATATAAGCGTATCGTCAGCGAACTGGATGTGAGTGATAGGGACCGACAGGCCTGGCATATAGATTCCGCGCAATATTCCGTACTCTTGTCCCCTCTTCAACATCTGATCTAGCGCCTCTGCAACGAAGAGGAAGAGGTAAGGAGACAGGGGGTCTCCTTGTCGCAATCCTCTCGAACTGTTGAAGAAACCAACTGGAGTCCCATTGAGAATAACTGAGAAGTGAGCTGAATCGATACAAGTGGCGATCCACTGTCTCCATTTGGGACGAAAACCCATCCGAGAAAGCATATATAATAGGAAATCCTACTCCACATGGTCGTATGCCTTAGCGATATCCAATTTGCAAAAAATTCCTTCAGACTTAGACCTGTGGCAAGAATGGAGGACTTCGTTGCCAATAAGGGCTCCATCCATGATCTGCCGTCCTTTTATAAAAGCATTCTGATTGCTTGATATAAGGACACCCATGACTTTAGACAGGCGAGAAGACAAAACTTTGAGAGAATTTTATAGGGGCTCCTGATCAGGCTAATGGGGCGAAACTCAGAAAACGAAGCAGCTCCCGGGACTTTAGGAATGAGCGATATAAAAGTTGCACTCAACTCCTTTGACAAGTACTTCTGTGGTGAAATTCATGAAGGAAGGAGAGGACATCGAGCCGAACTGTATCCTAGAAAGTTTGGTAAAAGCTAATCGGAAAGCCATCCAGGCCTGGCGATTTATCAGGCCCCAGCGCGTCAATTGCTTCCTTAACTTCAGCTTCCGTGAACGGCACTTCCAGAAGATTTGCGTCGGCCCCTTGCAGAGAAGAGAGAGATGTTATCCAGCTTCAGTCTTTTCCAGGTCTCAGACGACAATAGGGATTTGAAGTGGGAAATCGCTAGATCAACAATTTCACTTTTGTCCTCCACCCTTTTTCCGTCATCGAAAATGCTGATTATGGCTTTAGATCGAGCGCGCATATTCGCCATATTGTGGAAGAACTTAGTATTCTTATCACCCTCTGCAATCCACTTTATTCGGGATTTAATCCTCCACGAGGATTCATCCTCCTGAGCTTTACTTGAGAGATCTTGAATGATAGAGATACGCCTGATCAGCCTCTCTTTCGACAACGGACCCAATTCCGATTCAACATCTATAGATTGAAGCTCAGAAAGGAGAGTGTCAACTGCAGCCATTCGCTTTTGATTTTCTTCCTGCCGCCATTCTTTGAGCTTTGCCTTGAGAAGCTTTAGTTTGCAAAACAGTCGGTGCCCTGCAAACCCTTCAACCTGGAACGATTGCCACCACGAAATAATCTTCTGCCGGAGGTCCTCCATGATAGAGATACGCCTGATCTGCTTGCTGTTTTGTCTAGTGGATAACTGAAAATGTAGCAGCTTTTTTCTATGGGGAACAATGATTATTCCATTGAAGATAGAAAACATTTGAAGCTGTTGACTTTGAATATTTAATTATAACAAACTCTCTGCTTCATATGCTCTGCTGCAATATTTCAGCGATTCATTGCCAGAAGGGCCAATCCTTGAAATACATCCAATGCTGTGCAACTTTAAGGTTACAATAGGAATTCCTTATAATACAACCACACTAGATCATTCGACTGACCTTTTCTATATTGGAATAAACTTGTGTGCTCACTGGAAGGACGTGCTGCAAGCCTGCACCCTTCTATTGCCGCTCTTATTTCTTGATGTTCCCAGATCCATATGCATTGTCCCATTCATGTTGGGCAAACTGGTAAGGGGTAAATCTCTTTGTTAGTTTATTATACTGTAGTTAGTCTTAGTTAAAACCTATGCATCAGGAAAGAATGGGAAGAAGAAGAAGAAGAAGAAAAAACTCATCTAGGACTTACAAAAGATGGCATAACTTAGTCTGCATTGTTTTGTATTGGATATAAAGAGCTCTTTCGCATCCACTCGAGTTTCTTTACATGGTTCTAGAGAAATTCTACGAGAATAGAAATCCCAGAAACTGCAAAATATTTTTATTGCGGCCCAGCCAAACTCAGTCACAACTTGTAAGTGTTCCAATGTAACTGGCTTTTTCATATGCACATGAGTTTGTTACATGATTTTTGGAAATTCTACTAAGATCAGAAATACCAGAAACTGTACATTATTTTTCTTGTGGCCCGAGCCAAACACAGTCTTAAGTGTTCCAATGTTAAGACTCTCGTCACGATCATTTGTGATCTTGAGCTGATTGCACTTCATATTTGTTTGGATATGATTGCACTTCATATTTGTTTGGATGCTTTGATCCTCTACAACAATCTTTCTAGGTTGGAAAGAGCTCTCCCTTGAGTTCAAAGCATGCCATGCTTGAGAGGGGTCTTTTCTTTGGTAATTGGTGGTTTATGCAAACTGATACTAGGCCCAAAATGGGGCCATCCAAACAACTCCGGCTTATCCATTTCAGGCACAACTTCTCATTTGCAAGTCTGTAAGAGATCTTTAGCCATATCGCAGGTTCTCTGAGCCCTACAAGGAATACTTCTATCTCCCCTGAATGTTCTTAGAAGATGCAAGGAGAAATCTAGCAGAGAAAAGATTAGCTGATTTGGTCGCCAATCAATCTTTCCATGTTGGAAGGAACTCTCCTTCCATCACACAACTTATTCTCATCATCTTTATGAGAAAAAGTCAAGAGAAATCCTAATGTGACTTGTAATCTTGATTATTGATTGTACCTAATATTAACCTTCAAAGTAACCACTAATATTTTAAAAATACCCAAAACATAAAAAAACCCCTCCCTAAATTCACTTTACTGGAATCTGTAGAAACAATTTTGTTGTCGTCTTTTGGCTTCCAATCAGTCAAACATTGGTCTTGAGCCTTGACAACCCCTGAAGCTGCGCTTTTGTATGACCTCTTGTTCTGTCTGCATTGGTTCATAAGTGATAGGCAAACATACCAATTTAATGTGTATTAATTATGCTATATTTAGTGTATTATATGTAGCATAGCAGCATACATCCCATGCCATTTATTGGTAAGATATATATATATATATATATATATATATATATATATAAAATTGAGAACAACTTTTGACTGGCTTAACAAGTTTCGGACCTACATGGCGTGTTTGTCTTAAGTTTATTTGTGCGGTGGACCCTCTATACTTCATTCTTATATATTCTTAAGTATAACCTTGGCATTTTCTTTGTTCCACCAAACATTCGGATTGACCTGGATGTTGGCTCTCTTCATAGTGATACCATATCATAGTTAAAACTGAAAAGACAGGGATGCTATTCAGGTTAAGCCCTTTCTGTAAAGTTCTATCAAAATGAATGGAATCTTTTCCATTGCCCCATTATGTATTATTCATGCAATGAAGGGATGGATCTGAAAGGGCATGCTAGAAGTAACAGTTGACTCTAGCTTGTTGAAATGGTTCCAGCATCAAGTTGAATCAATTGTTACGTTTTGTTCGAAGGAAGTGGAGAGTTTACAACCATCACATGATGCTGGAACAATGCATCTCTACTTAGTTGGAAAGTTTATGTTGGACAGCTGACCAATTTCTTTAGAAGCCACCTCTTTAATTTCAGATTGTTGTCAGCTTATACTGTCTCATTTATGCTCCCATTTTTATTTTTATTTTTATTGGGGGAGCCTCCTTGAAGGTTAACTGAGTTGTCTGTGTAATCTGATGGTCTCTACCTCTTCGTGCGTTTCTATTGAGATTATCCAATCAGTCAAAGATGATGTTTCGATTGGTTCCTGTTGAAGACCTATATTCCAATGGACTCTTCTCAGAGTTCCTTGTATGTGGCATGTAACTGCATGCTCATAAGGGACAATCCTAGTTTTTTTTTAAAGGTAAAGCCATGATATTGGAAAACGGTTACTGTAATACGACTGATATGTAAAGGAAACATTCACTCCTGTTATGCGATGTGGGGGTGAATCAGTTTGTTATGAAAAAGGGTCCCATCGGAGAGTTGAATTCCTCAGCAAAGAATGCCCTGGCCCAACAGATTTAGAAATGGTTTCGACATCCATCATGTTTGAATAGAAGTATTTTAGGAGTATGAATAAGCAAAGAACTGGATTAAGGGAGTCACCCCCCCCCCCATTGGGGGAAATTTTTTATTATTATTAAACAGCAAAAGACTAAACAGCAGAAAAAGAAAAAAAAGGAAAGTCCAATGACAGACTACCCAAAATCTGAAATTCTACATCTCAGTCCAATCGGACAGAAGCGAAACCGCCCCAGAACATGAGTGGGCCTAGCTTGATTTTGGAATCGCCTTCTATTCCTTTCTCCCCAGATAGACCACCAAATAGCTAGAAGAGAGGTGCCATTTGGAGCGGGGTGAGTTCCCACCACCTCCATGCCAAGCCCAAAGGAGGTCTCGGACTGACATTGGCATCACACAGCCAACCCCAAAATCTGCAAGAAAGTGATTCCACGCCTCTTGAGCCACCGAACAGAAGATAAAGGGGTGATCCGCCGATTCCGCGTCACGGTCATACACGCAACACATGTTGGGCATCATCATGTTCCTCTTTTGTAAGTTGTCGATTGTCAGAACCTTCTTCCTCCCCACAAGCCAAGTAAAAGCTGCAACTTCGGGGGGCGCCCCATAGGACAAAAAATGGAAGGCAAACCGCTCCTGCTGCACCTCATCTTGAGGAAGAAGAAGCTTATAGAACGACTTCACCAAAAAGCAGCCTGAACTGTTCAACTTCCACACCCAAGAATCTGGCCCTTCTTGTGGATGGTACCACTGAAGATGGCCCAACAAAGTAACAAAATCTGCAGCCTCATTGTTGGTGAAATTCCTCCTATTGGGAGGAGCCCAAACAATCAAAGAGCCAAGCATAGAGAAGCAATCAGCCACAAGAAAATCTGGATGAGGTCCCAATCTCACTAAGGCAGGAAAGGTGGAGTGAAGTGGGTCCACACCACACCAGCAGTTGTCCCAAAACCGCGTTCTTGTTCCATCCCCCACCGAGAACAAGACTCCTTGCCAGAATTTATCACGGAGTGACATAATTGACTTCCATATATGAGAGGCCCTGTAAAGAGAATCTCTTCGTTTCCCACCCCCCTTGAAGAGAGCCATACTTGCTAGAGATGATTCCACGCCACATGCTTCCTTCTTCAATGCCAAATCTCCAAAGCCATTTACCCAGAAGAGCCGCATACATGAGATTGGGGGGGCGCTCAAACCTACACCACCTTGATCCACTGGTAGAGCTGGGCATTCTCGACCCGATTCGGTAGATCCGACCCGATCAGACCCGATCAGACCCGATCAGAACCGAACCGACGGCCTGGATCGGTGCGGATCGAGTAGGATCAATCAGATCCGACCGTCTTTCGGATCAATGCCGGATCGTGGTCCATCTAGACCAACTCGACCCGAAAGCCGAACCGAATGGATCCGACCTGAATCGATCCTACCCGATCCGGAACGGGTATAATTTTTAAGTTTTTTACCCTGATACTTTTACCGCTCTTTCTTTCTTACCCTACCCATCACTCGAATTTTTACCCTCTTTCTTTCTGACCCTACCCGTTGAACGATCCACTCTTCTTCTAACCCCAGAGCAACAAGTCCGGCCGTCCCTCGTTCCTCTCTTCTTCTAACCCCACAACAACGAGTCTGGCCGTCCCTGATTCGAAGAAGACAGGTATACTTTTTTTTTTTTTTTTTTAATTTCTTTTCCCCAAGTCCATAACCAAACGATTCCAAACCCTAACCTAAGTCAGATAATCAGATCTACTAGGTTGGAAGTTAGAACCATCATGGGGTTCATTTGGTGCAAAAATCAACCCTATCTGCTCCTCAGGTGGGCCACACGTGAGAACAATGTGTAGCCATTGATAAATAGAAAAATGTAAATGTGGTCCACTTGATGATTCGATATGGAATATTTACTCATAAGGTGATCATCATGTTGGTGCCAACCTATTGGATGGTTTGGATGCTGTACAAACAAGAAAGGTTGAAAGTTATCTACTAGTTGTACCGTAACTTACGGTCCAACCCGCTGGACTTAAGACCTGCTGTATATGTAATTATCAGAAATCGGATTGCGTATTGAGTTACACCTATACGCTTTTATCGTACTGAGTAAACTTAGTTGGGCCCACTGTGAATGTATGTGGTTTATCCACACCATCCATCAATTTTTCTTGCTAATTTTAAGGGTTGATCCCAAATTTGAATTAATCTAAAGCTCAAGTGGACCATACCACAAGAAACAGTGTGGAATAATGATTTCCACCGTTGAAACCTTCCGAAGGCCCACAGTAATGTTTATTTGTCATCCAACATGTTGGTAAGATTACAAAAACATGGATAAAGAGAAACCACAAACATCAGCTTGATCCAAAACTTCCGTGGCCTCCAAGAAATTTTCAATGGTAGAGGTTCAATCACACTGTTTCCTGTGGTGTGGTCCACTTGAGATTTTTATATGCTTCCGTTTTGGGCTCAAGTCCTAAAATTATCTGTTAATATAGATGAACGGAGTGGATAAAATGCATAAATAACGGTGGACCCCACAGAGGTTACTCAGTACGCAATCTGCTTCCAACCTATCAATAGCTAATCCGCGTCCCTCACGCCAGCTGCACAGGTGACAGGTTGTACGTGTCGTGCGAAGACGAGCGCGTATGCGCCTCGAGCTCTGAGTTGTACGAACGGCTCAAATGAGATCAAAGGTACATGACCCCACCATGATGTATGTATTGTATCCACGCCGTCCATCCATTTGGAGAGATCATTTTAGGGCAAGATCCAAAGAATGAGTTAAATCCAAAGCTCCAGTGGACCCCAACAAAGAAAACAGTGGGGCAGTGACGCCCACCATTAAAAACTTCTAAAAGCCACAAGAGTGTTAGATTAACCTGATATTTGTGTTTTCCCTTCTTTCATGTCCTTTATAACTCTTGAACAGGTTGGATTTCAAATAAACATTATGGTGGGTCGTAGGATAGTTTCAACGGTGGGAATCACTCTCCCCACTGTTTTCTGTGGTGGGGTCCACTATAAATTTTTATCTGCTTCATTCTATGGTTCATACTCTAAAATGATATCTCAAAATGGATGGACGGTGTGGATACAACACATACATCATAGTGGGCCCACAGAACTTGGTGACGTCACTTCAGTAGCCTAATCTGCGGCCCACCTGTTCGTACAACTCGGAGCTCGAGGAGCATCAGTGCTCGTCTTCGCACGACACGTACCTAGAGTTGCTTATAGCTGGTGTCAGCTAAGCAATACATTTTTTATATATATATATATATATTTCTTTTGTTAGCTTGTTAGTACACCCGATTGATAGCATTGTACTTGAACTTGAAGCTTCTTCAGGAAGCTATGAGACGTGGTCACGTGAAGCTTCTTCAGGAAGCTATAAGTAGAGCTTCTTCAGGAAGCTGGTGTGAGCTTGTGTGGGGGCCGTCTTGAATTTTTTGGTTCATCCACGCTGTCCATCAGTTTTTCCATATCATTTTAGGGGTTGATACTAAATTTTAAGTACATCGCACCATAGGAAACAATGAGAATAATGATTCTCGTACCGTTGATAAAATGAATGATCCGAACCTTTCCCAATCCGATCCGACTCGGGTTTCCTATTCGGGTCGGACGCGGATCGGTTCTAAGTCAGCAGAGTTCGGATCTGTTTGAGTCCGATGACCCGGATTCGGTACCGGTTCTGATCGAGTTCGGGTCACACCCTGCAAATTTCGAATCAAGTCGAGTTGGACCGAATCCGATCCGACTCGGTCCGATGCCCAGCTCTATCCACTGGCTTACACACTTCTTCCCATTTCAAAAGATCAAACTTGAAACCTTCTTTGGCCCCTTCCAAAAGAAATCTCTCCTCAACATTTCTAATCTAGCTAATACGGCCTGCAGACATTTGAACAGAGACAAAATAGAGTGGCATGTTTGAGAATGCTGTCTAATCAAGGTGATATGGTCACCAAGAGATAACTTGTGGCTCCTTCAAATAGAGAGAATACCCTTTATTCTCTCAATCACCTTATCCTAAAGGTGGAGAGCTGGTTTCCCTATACGCAGCTGAAGACCGAGGTAAACGGTTGGAAATGACCCTGCCTTGCACCCAAAAGAATCCGCCAAGTCTGAGAATTCTTCCTCTGAGAGATGGATACCCAGAAGTTTACTTTTCATCACATTAGTTTTCAACCCTGAAATTGTTTCAAAGCAAATAATCACTTTCCGTAAATCTTCCACCATTGCTGGGTTGACATCACTGAAGACAAGAGTGTCATCAACGAATTGAAGATGAGACACCGGGTTCGATCTTACCATCCATCGAGAATCCAAAAAGAAACCAACTTCTTGAGCTTTAGTTAACATGTGGCTGAAGGCCTCTGCAATGACCAGGAAAAGATAAGGAGACAAAGGGTCCCCTTGCCGAAGGCCCCTGGAAGGTTTAAAAAAGCGTTTTGGGGAACCGTTGACAGGACCGAGAAGGACGGAGATCCAACACAAGCTCACATCCACAATCTCCATTTGGAACCGCATCCCAATCAGTCTAAAATGTAGTCCAAGAAATCCCATTCAATGTGGTCAAATGCCTTCTCCACTTCTAATTTCCACACCACACCCTCTTTTTCTGTTCGAACCGGGCACCTATACACTCATGCATGATCAAGGCCATGTTTAGGATCTGCCTACCTTCAACAAAGGCCCCTTGGTTTGGAGAGATTACTCTACACATCACCTTCTTGAATCTTGTCGCTAGGGCTTTGGCTAGGCTTCCTATAAGGCTGATCGGGCGGAAGTCTTCCACCTTACGCACGAGCACAATGAAAGAAGCTCCTAGTTTCGGTGAGAGATGCCCATCCACGAAGAATTCCTCAAAGAAATCCAGCAAGTCCCTCTTCACTAGGTTCTGGAAAATCTGGAAAAAAAATCAATGGGATACCCGTTAGGCCTAGGGGATTTATCCCTCCCCAAGCTGTCCATTGCTTCCTTGATCTCTTCTTTAGAAAGCTGAAATTCTAGAGCTAACTCCTCGTTCTATGGAATGTTGTCAAAATCTAGAAAATCCAGCCTTGGGCGAGTCCAACGATTCGACGAGAGAAGTCGATGGAGCCGACGCAACGTTGTGGAGGAATCTCATATTTTTATCCCCTTCTTTCAACCACACCGCCCGAGAATGCTATCTCCATTTGATTTATTCCTCTTTTAAGAATTTGGAATTGCTTCCAACTTCCCACGAGTCTCAACCTCATCTATAGAAGCCTCGCCCCCTTCCTCTTTTATATCATTAGAATGAATTTGCTCCAAAATCTCAGCTGCTTTAACTTCTCTTACCCCAAAAACCTACATTTGATGAGCTTCAATTTCTTATGTAGCTTGAATCCTGCAGTACCTTCCACCCAACTCATGATGAGATCCCTGAATCCCTCAGCTTCCAACCACATCAATTAGAACCTAAAATGTTTTAGACCCCAGCTCTCATTTGAGACTTGCAACATAATTGGTCTGTGATATGACAAAGTTCTTAGAAGACCTTGAATTTGAACCAAAGGGAACTTGGTAATCCAATCAGCTGACATAAGGAACCTATCAAGACGCGACATTGTAAGAGGATTGTGACCATTTGACCAAGTAAACAAGGCCCCTGACATGGGAATATCGACCAACCCTGCATGTGTTCACAACCCCAAGTGTAGGGTCGTGATGTAGTGATAACTCGGTAAGACCGAGGTCGAATCCGCATGGACTAAACTTGTACGTATTCTGAAAATAACTAGAACTAGAACTAGGAAAAGATCTAAGTTGAAATATGAATAATTAAGAGTAATGGTGAATAATGTTGATTAAAACTTATGAATTTAAAGGTGGGAACTAGGGTGCCAAGTATCCACTTGTAGCTATCAAGATGCTACCTGACTTGATTCAAGGAACACAATTGGAATTGGAGTCCTATCCTATCCAATTGGAAGATAAAACAATTTAAATCAAATCTGAACTTTTCATTGACCTAATTCTCAATGGAGGAGAATTGTGATGATTGGAAGGGATTTCATCACCCTACCATGCCCAGGAGATGATGGTGAACAACAAGATTTACTAATTTCACAATCTCAAAACAGGAAAAGAAGATATCCAAAGCTATTACAGCATCTATTGTAATTTGAGTTATAATAAATCATATAAAACTGAAAATATCTCTTTAATATCAAACTAGAAATCAATGAGGTCCAATAAGAACAAGAACTAAACCAAGATAATCATCCAAACACGCTACAAGCTTCACCTCTTAGCCCTACCTAAGAGGTTTAGCCAACTATAGACATGATTGAAACCAAGTCTCTTAAACAAAACTTGGAAAGTAAACTAGGGAAGAAGAAAAACTCTTTGGCGGCTGCTCCACCCTTGTGCTATGCTCCTTGAGACCTTTCCAAACCCTAGAAGATGCTTTGGAGCATTTTAGGAATTCCTATTTATAGTTGTGGAACTCCAACTTCTGCACAGAGTTGGAAAAATCTAGAAACCACCTCAAATTTACGTACTCTGCGCAGTTTCCCAAAATAGACTTCCAGAGCTTTCCTTTTTTATACTCGGAGTTTCAGAATAAATTTTTTTTTTTCAGGACAATTTTCAGGAATTGTTTTTTTAGGACAATTTTCAGGATTCCTTTTCTTTTTCTTTACTTCAAATCTTCGATTCTCTTCACTCCTCACTTGGTTTCCTTGGATCTTTGGCATGTGTATTCTTCATTAATGACTTCCAAATCTCAAAATCTTCATTTAGTAATCTTTTGAGCATAAATCTTCCTTTTGACATCAATTTCACCTTAACTCTCGAAATCACCTCACACATGAAAACATGCATAATTAGATCGATTAAGCACTATCATGTTTATAAAACTAAGGTATAAATAGGGGGAAATATGCAATATTTCATACTCAACAACCTGTTGAATCTAAGAGGAGAAATCCCGCATACTTCTGGTTGTTCGAGAGCTGTTGTTCCTCTCAAAACTGAAACAGATGACATTGAAGTCTCCCCCTATACACCAAGGACCAGTCCACCTATCGGGAATAGAAACTAATTCCTCCCAAAAGGCACTTCTCTTGTTCAGCTTGCATGGGCCACACACTTGAGAGCAACAATTTGAAACCAAAGGATATTTCTACTAGAACTACTGAAATCAAGAATTCTCCCTACCAACAATCCTCCTTTTTCCATAACGATGAATTCCATGCCACAATAATACCCCCCGAAGAACCAACAACATCCAAGGATACAAAGTCTTTGGATTTCAACACCCCCAAATTGACTCCAAATCAATACTGCTAAAGGAAGCAACTTTAGTTTCTTGAAGATCGATGATTTGTACCTTCACCCTTTTGCACAAATTTCTAATCTGAAACGTTTTCCCTCAATTCCCCAGGCTCCTTGACATTCCAGCTAAGAATCTTCATTGAGACACTGACGTTGCCCTTCCCCCCCGCTTGACCCTACTGGATTAAGCCCAATATTGTAATAAACTGAGCTTTCGAGTCTCAATAACTCCTCTGCCCTCTTTGTGTTCGTCTTGAAGACTGGAGGTGGATAGCTTTTCCTTTCGGCTTTAAGTGACGGAATAGAGCTACTGCGTAATCGTCCCCAGCTTGAAAGGACATTCCCAACTTTCTCCCCACTCTATTTATAATGTCCTTTGTCTAGTCCATATCCTCTGGTTACATGGTGATCTCGTTGAGGATGCCTGCTTTAGAAGCATCTTCTTGAGGGATCTCCAGATCTTCACACTGCAAACCCTCGATATGACCTTCCGTGGCTTGGAGTGGAGTCACATCCATCGTCTCTTCCATCTCTTCCCTTAGCTCCTCTTCCGCAAAAGACTAGGCCATGGTTCCTGGATTTCTCTCGAAACGAGGCCCCGAGACAGTAGCGATGCTGCTCGAAGGCTGGGCTGGAAGAACTTGGAGGTGTGCCCCACTCTCTGGCTGCCCCTCTAACTCCTGCAAATTGAGAGGACAATCTCCTCCTCTGCTCCCCTTTCCAGACATCTGCACTTGCGATTCCCTACTAAGGACAACCCTCTGGCCTCCTCTGGAATAAAGGCAAATAGCTTTACTTGTGGGAGGATAGAGAGCTTGAGAAGAGTTCAAGTCACGTTCGGAAAGAGGATCGCGTGTTGAGGGTCTCTGCACCGGCACAATTACGTCGACAGGCACACGAATCAGTAGAAGAGGTAAAGCTAAAACTTCACCCGTCTCTAGAGGGTACGTAGGCGAAGGATCTTCGTCCGAGTCACCATGTAAGTTTTACTGATCTCCGGTTTAGGGACATTTGTTGCGTTGGGAGATGAACCATCGACGGTTCGGAACCGAACCAGTTCCCGGCCTTCTTTGAAGCAGAGACTGGCCCGATGTTGTAAAAATCTGCCTTGGCTCGTGCCGAGCCTGGCCACCTCCTGCGATGAAAGTCTTCCCTCGTCCAAAACCTCATTAGCATGTTAGTTAGTCTGTATTGGCATCATTACGGGGCCCACATGGCCATAAAGGTATATGTGAAAATTCTTATTCTCAATTTTCTCCTATTTTTCCACTTCATTTCAACCATAAAGGAAGCTTAACAATTAATTCTCAATTCATTTAAGTAGCATCGATGAATCAAAGTGGAGTGAACCATTTAGGGAAATATTGGAAGGTGTAATCCATCACTTTTTTTCTTATAATTTTTTTTGTTTTTTTTGGTTGTATAATTTATATGTAATGGGCCCTAATCCACGAAATCATACTTGATTTGTGTTCAATTAGGGCCTCTTTGTTTAATGGCAAGCAGGTCAAGTTGATGCTGCTTGATAAACAACATTCTTAATGAAGGATGGCCTGTTACACCATTAAATACATGCCCGCAATACGTGTGTGTAAGCCCCCCCCCCCCCCCCCCCCAAATAAATAAATAAATAACACGAAAGAGGAGTTGTTACAGGGCCATATGGGTTGACAACATTACAAATAATGTTTTAAATATCGACCAATATATCCCGCGATACATCTTGTATCGCAACCGTGCGATACGAAACGCACTGGTAGTGTCGATATATCCCGCATGTTCGATACGGTGAGCATTTTCAATTTCCAATCTGTTTTTTTTTTTTTTTTTTTTTTTTTTTTTTTTGAAATTATGTTAAATCAGTGTAAAATGGTTACAAATCCATTGGTTCTTCATGTTTTGCATGAAAAGTCATGGAGTGACTAATTTCAAAATATTTAGGAGTATTTGATGAAATGATCATCACATAAACTCTAATTTTGAAATTTGAGTGTAGGTGGTCCGATTTGGGAAAAATTGGGGAAATTTCAAAATTTTCCAAATTTCTCCCAAATTGCTTGCAATGTTGCACTCCAAACATGAAATCACTCTACTGATTTGTTAAGTCCTTGTCTATTTTTGAAAAATAAAAATCATTTTTAATTTAAAATTAATAATAAATTTTTTTAAAATATTAATCCTTTTCCAAATTTCCCTTCAACCAATTGTGAGTTGAGACTAATTTCGAAGTATTTAGGAGTGTTTGATGAAATGATCATCACACACTCTAAATGTTATGCATTCAATTTGAATATGGTTGCATTAGTTCAGTCAGACAACACATTGCTTAGGACCCTATACAAAGAAAACTTATTATGTGAACTTCTTTTAGGAGTGTTTGATGAAATGATCATCACACACTCTAAATGTTATTCATTCAATTTGAATATGGTTGCATTAGTTTAGTCAGACAACACATTGCTTAGGACCCTATACAAAGAAAACTTATTATGTGAACTTCTTTTTTTGAGATGTTATGATTGAAAAGTGTGTATTAAGGTCTTTTTTAACAATCCCTGACGTTTCATTGAAAAATTCAACAATTTCCCAAATGTTTCCTCATGTTTCCCAAAAAGTGCGATAAATTACCTGATACAAACGATATATCTCGTGCTATAAATGATATGTATCTGTACCCCAAGGATGTGATACGTAATGTGATACCGATATTTCGAACACTGGTTACAAATACCTTGGGACTTAACATGGTTGCTGTGCTCATGCATGCATTTGAGTTGTCTATCTTGTATTCTTATTTGATGACATTGGGTATCATTTTACTCCAGGGAGCACCACTTCACAAATGAATTGTGACGAGATTTGTGCTGATTTGACTCTCTTAATAAAATTCCTTGCATTAAGTTGAGGATGTGTCTCTTGCTTGTGCTATTTTTGTAAATTGATATGGACGTATCGTGTGTACTGAGTCGCTTGCTTTTGTGGCTTTCTGGTGCTTATTTTTCTCCAATTGTTTCGGTACAGGCACACTAATTGATGGAGAACCAATTATTCAGTTGCCACCAAAATCAATATTTTTGAAGAAGGTAGACTTCTCCACAGAAGAACGGTCCTTCTATTCCAGGCTTGAAGCTGATTCCCGTTCACAGTTCAAGGTAATTCTCAATTTCTCATGCATATTGTCGTGTTTATAGTTCAGGCTTTTTGTTTTTTGTTTTTATTATTATTTTGAATGGCAACGTTAATTTTACTAAAACAAGCAAAAGCAAAGCATATGCCAAGATAGCGGCACAAATGAGCCTTTTATGAGTGATCCTCTCATCACTCCCTCTTTCACAAGACTATCAGCCCAATGTGCTTCAGGACTCTCAATGCTTATGGCCCATAGCTATCACAAGTGAGCTGTCTGTAGTCATACAATTGGCTTTTTGCATCCTGAGTTGCTAGTATTACTCCAGTCATGCTAACCAAGTGGTAGATTTTAATATTTTAAGGAATAAAATGTCATCATAAATTAATTTTAACACTTGACAGTTGACAAACTCTATCAAGTAAAACATAAATTAGATCATGCTAATGGCAGGAAATTGTTTAGTACAAGATGGAAGCCCTTGAAACACTAATTGTCTGCCGCATGCAACCACATCTCTAGCTAGGAGTCCTAGTGATGGTACAAAAAAGATCTTCCACTTCAAGATTTCCTTTCCTAGACGATGTTAAAATCCCAGAGGCTTCCTATGGCCATCCTAGCTTCCACCTCATTTGGTCTCTTATCTGGTGGGACCAGAAAGTACCATTTTTAGCATCTCCCTTATCATCTCAGATCACACCATCTATTCTGGTCAGCCTCAGATTGCAAGATAAGTATCATTACGATCCAGCTTCCAATTGCGATCACCAGTTCTTTCATTGCTGTTTGACTTGTACAGATTGTCCATTGGTAACCAATCTTCAACTTCATGCCACATCTTGAAGTATATGCTTCAATCTCTTTATTGACCAAACCCAATGACCAATTAACATTATAAATCTTTCCTAGAGTTTAAGAAAAGATGCTTCTACTCCGAAAATTCTATTGTTTATTTCCTTCCACCACCCAAGGGTTGATGCATCAAGTAAAACAAGGTTCATGCGCACAAAACACTACCCAATGTTATCAGAATATGGGTATGGCAGAGATTGATTACAACACATAAGTGTAATGATAAAATATCTCCCCATAAATATGTAGGAGTTCAAATTGCAGCCTAATTGGTAGGTTGGACATTCTTACGGATTATGGTTCACTTTTAAGTTCTGCAAGACATTAAGCCTAGAGTCTGGAAGCTGAGTAGATTTTGAACTTAGTCTCCAGGAGGATCCACTTATCATCTCTACGATAGAGGACCACTTACTCAAGTCCTCCGAGCCAGAGCCGATTCCCGATCAGGAAGGCCATCCCATCGAGGGAGCTCCCGAGCACGTTCTGGATCCAGATCGGGAAGCGATGGAGCATGCGCTCTCGGCATAACATTTCAAAACTTCCATCTTTTATAAAAATCAGGCTATCATAGCTTTCTACACCTCCCACAAAATGGAAAAAGGAAGAACTCTGAAGGATCCTTTTACCAAATGGGTCACCCGATCAACTCTCAACAAATCCTGGAAGATATTAACTCACCCAAAAAGAGGCACCAGATATGATCATTGTCGTCATCATCATTATCATCATCAGCATCATCATCTAGGCCTTATCCGAATTAATTGGGGTTGGCTATATGAAATTGGAGTACCCCACACTGGCTACAGGAGTAGAGTTAGCCCACATACAAAGTCATTTTTCATTTCCCTCCCTAGGAAAACCTCCTCTAATGTAGCCAAGAACTGCACAAAACTGCCCTTTTGATCTTTATTTTATTTTTGAGAATCCTTTTTTATCCGTTTTTTAAACCTCAGTTCCTTCTAGAGACAAGATTCCAAACATTCATTCTCCATCCTCTCCGAACACACACTACCCTACTATCACTCCTTGTCAACCAACCTATTAAGTTTTGTCTAAGTAGCACATAGTGCATAAAGCTTCTTCCTAGCTCACTTCTTCGCTAATTCTAATAATATCTCTTGCCTCTAAATCTAAATCCTTCCACAGCTGGTATATAACTTACAAAACTGATCTCGATGCACCCAAACTCTACTTTTGAACATCAGCTCACTCTCTTAACCCTTTCCCATAGACCCAAAATTTTCAACAATAAGCTTCCTCCGAAGAGAATATATTATTATTATTATTTTTTATTTTTATTTTTTCAAGTTACCAAAGAGTATTACTTTCCTTGTCAAATGTCCAACCTCTTCTGCCAATGATGGTGCAACTCAATTATTGAGTCAATGCGATCTCGACACTTGAATTACAAAGAAAATGGACAAGAGCACACCCACAAGAAGATTTTAGTAGAGAGGGAGAAATAACTTTTTGATATCGAACTTCCTCTCTTAAAATACTTACGAAAACTTATCACTTCTAAAAAAAGAAAAACTTTTAGAAAACTCACTATTCAAAAAATGAGGAACACCTACTTTCCACACCCTCCTTTTATAGACCCTATAGGCAATCCTTATGAATCTTTAAATGAAAATCTCCCCAACTATTGGGTTGATTTGAAATCAATCTATAATTTATTTAAGATAATGAAAATCTCACTTGCAAAAACTTGGCCTAAAATAGCAAAAATAAATCTGCTAAATACTCTCAAAATCTTCAATCACATCTTCCACATCAGCCTTCCTATCTTCCACAAATGGAAAATTTGGTATATGACATTTAGGCCCTAAATCTTGCCACAACAACCCAAACTCAACACATGTCGCAGGGGGTCATAGGCCTACATCATTCTTCTTGGGTTGGAAAGAAATTGACTCCAGCGAGTTAGACGCTTCAGACTAGTAGAGGTCCCAATCCAATCTTTTCCATGCTTCCCTCGTGATCCATGTGCATTTAAAATAGGGTTTGTTCTTCGATTTCATCAAGTATTGCTTGTATTGGCCCTATCGAGTGTTAGTAGTATTCATGCACAACACTTGTTCAACTTCTTCCTTTTTCTTTGGAGTTGTTTATCCATATTGACAATGCCTTCATCTTGCATATCAAACATTTTTCCATTATACATGAACAAGTTTGCCACATTGAAAGTCGACAAGATATCTAAGTCATCTTGCAACTTGATCTTATAGACACTGTCACCCAACTTGACTCGGCATGGACCAATCTTCTTAGACTTGTTACAATTACGAAGTCACCTTCTTTATATATCTTATTGTGGTGATGTTCATTTATATCTTCTTGGGACTTGGCTCTATTCTCTTATATATATATCTGTTTCTTTTTTCTTCTTCCTCTCTCTCTGATTGTTTTGCTTCTTCTGCTTCTTCTTTAGCAACTAAAGACAAAAATGATGCTGGTCACTTTGCTTTCTTCCTCATACTTCTCTAAGTAAGCTATTTCTGGCCCTCTTTATTAGATTTGGGCATTGGAAGATGTTTCATTAAGTGCAACATGTATTAACACCATGCTTGATGAAGGAATAGGTGTTAGCCTGAGTTAAATACACCATATCTCAGTTTGACAACCACAATCTCTTCAACAAAATGTGACATGCATTCATGGGATAACCAACCTAGCCCCTTTGCCCCTCCTTTCACGCCTAGGAAGCCTCAACGCCACTGCGGGGTGAGACCTTGAAACCTGCCAACATCCTGCAACCCTTGGTGGGTTTTTGCATTTTCTCCATTTGCTCCTCCTTGGCCTTCTAGATGCCCCTTTCTTTGAAAAACTTATTTCTTGGTCTTGTTGCAAGCCGCCGGGCTTCGATCCTCCCTACCCTCATTTAAAGAAGAATTGAGAAGGCTATGTTTGTTAGAGATGAGTAAAGGATGAGATGAGTTTGAGGAGGCATGGAATCCTTGTAAGATAATAGGATAAAATGGGGGTGAACCACAAGCGTAGGGTTTGCCAGCATCTCGACCCCACCTACCCACATTGAGACTCGAGCCAGACTATTGCACCTGAAGTAGCTTCAGAATTGATTGTAGTCGCCATTATCCTGTCAACCTCCCATCGCTCTCCAACACATCCCCACCTTTCAATATTCATCCCCCACGTGTCTTGATCCACATGCAGGCAACTACCACATTGAGGGTTCGTCAAAGCATGTGACAAGCTCAGTTCCATTGCCGTGCCAAGGCAACCATCCGTTTGACCTTAGGAACGCTATCTCAGATCAATATCTCACATGTCGAGAGGCAAGATGGGTGTCACCTCTATCAGAGCTGTAGCTCAACTAACTGCTTGTAGACCGATCTCCTTCAGATGCAAATCGACACCAAGATTCAGTGCTCTACGAGACCACTGAACAAGAGCTTCGTCACCTGCGAGACCACACATCAACCCTCCCAAACTAAGAGCTATCAACCCACTTTCGGATGGAGGCTGTTGGCCCTTCTCGGAATTGATAGCTGGCGAGAATGATCATCTCCATGTTCTCAGTCTACCGTAAGGAGATTCACACCTCTCAAGATCCTATCATCTTCCCTAATCTCCAAGATCAACTACCAAAGCTCCAATATTCAAAGAAACAACCAGACTCCACTAAATGGCCTTTCAGGCATTCTCAATCACTTGTCGGTGAACCCTCACCTCTGATTCGAGCGAGGCCACCTTCCACACCCACTTGCCACTGTCCAACTTGGGACCAACAGTCCCCTCGCCATGTCTGCCTCTACCTCCCCCCCGTAGGACCTCCAATGAATCCACACCATTGCATCTTTATAGGACTTTGCCTTGCTAGTAGTGGGCACCCCTTTGCCACCTAACCTCCCCACACCCTCCTCTGACTTCCCTCTTCTTGCCTTCAACACTCCTTGCTCCTTTCTGCTTTCCTTCTTGGTTGCCACTTGGTTCACCACCTCTGGACCGTAGTGCGCCTTTTTCATCCAAAGTCTACTCCCCCATAGTTGCACCCCTCGAGCTCCTCAATTGCCTGACCCACCTCAGAGCTGCTCTTATGCACAAAGACGAATCCCAAAACAATGGTCGATCATTGAACCATAGGGATGACTACCTCCCTAACCGCCCCAAAACACTCAAACCCCCTAGAGAAATGCAAGTCTGTCTACTCGAGGAAGTTATCAACGAAGATGGGAGGAAGTTCCTACAGTGGGTCCACCCCCTACCACCCACCCTGAGTATGTTGGATCCGTTTCTTCTTCTTCTTACTGAAATCCAACTCCCACCCCCTCTACTGTCATCGAGTTTTCCTTCTGAAGACCTCATTATAGAACTTGGACGATTCTTTTACTAACAAGCATCAAGCTCCTCTCTTGGATTCAACTCCTCCCTTGTCTAAGGCGCTTCCTCACTGCACCGTCCACTCCCATCACAGATCTAGAAATCGCTCATCTCGTGTTCCATGGCTTCTCTTGCGTAAGTGGCTCCTTCCTCGAGCGTGACTTCTTCCTCTTGATTACATCCTTTAACTTTTTACCTTACGCGGACAAACAAAGCATGGAAGATTGATTTGTTGATTTATGTTGATGATATTATAGTCACATGTGATGACCAACAAGCAGCTAGGAACTTCCTTTTTTTTTTTTTTTTTTCCCTTCTTTTTTCAAGAATTTTAGTTGTCCTCACCTCGATAGATTCCACCAGCTTGGAGATTATCCGTCCATGCTAATGCGTGATTGGAAAACTCCAATGCTACCGACTTAACCTTCCAATTGTTCCCAATTTCCTTGTACCCAAATACCTTTTTCGCCGTAGCCAATCAATGAAGTCATCAACATGCAAATGACTATGTAATTCTAAAAATTCTACCTTAAGTCTGGGCTCTCAGTCACATTTTAACAATTGAAGGACTCCATCATTGGCGTCTTCATAAGCCTGGCCCGCCCATTGTTGGTTAAGACCTTCATGGGGACTTTTGCCTATGTGTTCACATGCTCCAACTTAAGTCTCTGGACTCCCTCTATGCATAAGCTCTCCCACTTGATTAGTTAGATTGTGTACTATATCTGTGAGTTGATCTATTTGCTCTGGGAGTGCACATATTAGGTTACTTGCCGAAACTCTTTATGTGTCACCCCCTTTAAAGCCATTAGGAGATGATGTAAAGTTGAAAATCCCCCAATGATCATTCGCTCTGATGCCAAAAATGGTGTTGTAACCCAGTTATTGAGTCAATCAATGAGATCTTGACACCTGAATCTCAAAGAAATGAACAAGAGTACACCTACAAGAATATTTGAGCAGTGGGAGAGATAACTTTATTGATATCAAACTTCTTCTCTTGCAATACGTAAGAAAACTCACAATGCAGAAAATGTGGAATGCATACCTCCCACGCCACTCCCCTTTTATAGACCCTAAAGACAATTCCTATGGATCATTAATGAAAGTCCCCCCAACTATTAGATTGATCTCTGTTGGTGTTATATGCGTACCTCCCACACCACTCCCCTTTTATAGACCCTAAAGACAATTCCTACGGATCATTAATGAAAGTCCCCCCAGCTATTAGATTGATCTCAGTTGGTGTTATGAGCATGTGGGCCTAGTTCTTGGTGCGTGTGAGCCTTGCACGTGTGCCTGAATGTGCCTCGTTTAGGCCTTTGTGTTATGGGCCTTTAGTCCTTAGTTATTTAGGCTTTAGTTGTTTTTTTTTTTTTCCCCTCCTTTGCCTTTCACCTATCTCATTAGTGTCTCTTCAATATTAAGGGTGTATTTGTTATTGTACAAGGCTATCTATTATAAATAAGAGGGTTAGAAGTCCAACCCTAGTATGCTTTCTTCTCTCTCTAAAATTGTTTTCTACTCTGATATGGTATCAGAGCTAGGAAAGCTCTCTTCATGATTTCCCTTCTTCTAGCCTTTCTCTTCTTGATTCTCTCCGTCTTCTTCTTCTTCTTTCTCTTCTTCGTTTTTTCTTTTCTTTTTGGGGATTTGGTTTGAAAGTTGGCATGGTCTAGCTGACTATATGATTTGGTTTTTTGAAGGGGTCTTACGGATGATTCATCTTCTGTGGTGTATTGATGATTGTTTCAATTTCAGGTTTGGATGATTTTGCCTCAAGATATTCTCTAATTTTCTTGTCACAAAACTAGTTTATATTGTCCAGGGTGTGCTGGAATTTTTCTATTGAAGTGGATTTTGGGTTGCTTTGGCTAGGGTTTGCTGGTTTTTATTTTTTATTTTTTTGTTGAAGCAGATTTTTGTGTTGCCTTGGCCAGAGTCCTACTGGATTTTTTTCCTGTTGAAGCAGTTTTTTTTGTTGCTTTAGCTGGGGTTTGTTGGATTTCTTTTGTTAAAGCAGATTTTTGTGTTGCCTTGGCTAGAGTTTCCTGGATTTTTTCTGTTAAAGTAGACTTTTGTGTTGCTTTGGATAACATTTTCTGATTTTTCTATCAGGACAAGTTTTTGAGTATTTTTTGCCCTAATTTTCAACAACCATTTTTTCTTTCTTTATTAGTTGCATATTTTTGGGTATTTGTCGCCCTATTTTCTAGCAAACACATTTTTTGACAACTATTTATTACCTATGTATTCTTTTTTCACTTGTGCTCTCCTCATTGGCATGTTCGTTCCCAAGAAAATGCATTTGACAGCTTGATTTGACAATTTATTTCTAAGAGGATCAATATTATAGACATAACACCCCTACTCCCCTTTTCCACAAAAAGTACGGAGCGTCTTCACAAAAGGGGTATAAATGTTTTGATTAAGTTACTAAAAGAATTATATTTCTATGGATGTTAAATTTGTTGAAGACACTCCATATATTTTTGGTGGAAAGGGGAGCACCATTCTATGGTTCTTCCTGTCTCTGTGCTTGAGTATGATGAAGTAGTGTTTGTTCCTTCCAAAGTCGATTATACTAGAGATAAGGTTGATCTTGATTCCACTAAATCCAACTTGAAGGTATATGAATGAAGGAACGTTCCTGCTTGTTTGCCTATTCATATTGATCCATATTTAAATGACCCTTCCTTGGACTTGCTTATTGCTGTTAGAAAAGCAAAAGGATGGTGCACCTCTTATCCCATTCAACGTTTTCTTTCCTATCATTTTTTGCCTGATCATTTTAGGTCCTTTGTTTCTGCTCTGAGTGTCCTTCCTTCACCTTTCCTAAAAATCTCAAGGGCTTTTATTTTTCTTTTGCGGTGACAAGCTATAGAGGAGGAGATGGTAACTCTTGAAAAGAATCATATATAGGAGATGGTTGAGTTACTAGTTGGGAAGAATCCCATTGGTTATTGTTGGATGCATGCGCTTAAGTACAATGTTGATGGAAGTGTAAATCGTTATAAAGTCCGCCTTGTAGCTAAAGGCTTTATGTAGACTTTTGGTAAGGATTATTCCGAGACTTCTACTCCCTCTGTTTGGGTGATTATTTCTCATTTCCAATTTGCATTGGCCCCTACATCAATTGGATGTTAAAAATGCATTTTTGAATGGTGATTTGACTGAGGAGATTTATATGCTTCATCCTCCTGGATTTTACTCAAATAATTGGGGGGTTGTTAAGGCGGTTTAGTGGTGGGGCCTTGATTTGTATTCATTTTGATCATTCTGTGTTTGTTAATGGGCATGCGAATGGGACCATTATTGTGTCTATGTGAATGATATTCTTATTTTAAGTGATGATGGTAATGACATTTTCGAGTTGAAATTATATCTGAGCGAGGTGTTTAATATCAAAGACTTGGGATTGCTAAAATATTTCTTTGGAATGGAAGTCTCTCGTTCTAAAAGGGTGTAATTTTGTTTTAACGTAAATTTGCCCTTGATTTGTTAACTCGACATAAAGGTCACCTCGTAGCTAAAGGCTTTTTGCAAACTTTCTGTAAGGATTATTATGAGACTTCTAATCTTGTTGCTAAGTTGAACTTTGTTTGGGTGATTATTTCTCTTGTTGCCAATTTGCATTGGCCCCTGCGTCAAACGGATGTCAAAAATGCCTTTTTAAATGATGATTTGACTGGGAGATTGATATGGTTCTTCCTCCTGGATTTACTCAAACAATGGGGGGAGGTGTGTCATTTGAAGAAGGAGATTTATAGTTTAAAGCAGGCCTCTCAAGCTAGTTTGATAAGTTTAGTAGTCGGGTCTTGATTCTTATTCAATTTTCTTGTATTCATTCTGATCATTCCATATTTGTCATGAGCATGTGAATGAGACTATTATTGTGTCTATGTGGATGATATTATGTTTACAGGTGATGATGCTAATGGCATTTCTGAGTTGAAGTTATATCTGAGTGAGGTGTTTGATATCAAAGACTTAGGACTGGTAAAATATTTTTTTGGAATTGAAGTCTCTTGTTCCAAAAAGGGCATAGTTTTGTCTCAATGTCGAACTGCCCTTGATTTGTTGACTGCAACTGATAATCTTGGTGCCAAACCTATTGATTCTTCATGGAAGTCAATAAGAGCTCAGGGGAGATGATGTGGAACTTCTCGATGATCTTAGCATGTGCTAATGCTTGGTTGGAAAATTAATATATTTAACGATCACTCATCCAGATCTGTTTCATGCTGTGAGTTTGGTTAGTTAGTTCATGCATGCTCCCCGTTCTAGCCATCATGAAGCAATTTATCGCATTTTATGCTACATCAAATCTTCTCTTGGACATGGTCTCCTATTTAGCTGTCATGATAAACTGAATATTAGAGGATACTCTGATGTAGATTGGGCAAGTTCTCTAGTGCTAAGGCAGAGTATCGTGCTATGGCAAATATGCTACGTGAAATTGTGTGGTTGAAAAACTCTGTTACTGAATTGGGATTCCTAGTGAAGACTCTCGTGCCGATGCATTGTGATAATCAAGTTGGCAACATAGCTTTTAATCCAGTTTTTCATGAGCGAACGAAACATATTGAAGCTGATTGTCATGTTATTTGTGAGAAAGTTTCTACAAGCATAATTTCCACTCCGTGTTCCATCTTTTGAACAATTGGCAGATATTTTTACTAAGGCTCCTATTGTGGAAGCTAGACAACATACTTTTGGCAAGCTAGGCAACATACTTTTGGCAAGTGAGGGGGAGTGTTGGTCTTATGAGTGTGTGAGCCTGAATATACTTCTTCTATGCCTTTGTTTTATGGGGATTTAGTCCTCAGTTATTTAGGCTTTAGTTGTTTTTTCTTATTTCATCTTTTGCCCTTTCCATCTCTTTAGTGCCTCTTCAATATTAAGAGCATATTTGTGATTGTACAAGGCTATCTTATATATGTATAAGAGGGTTGGACGTCCAACCCTAGTATGCTTTCTTCTCTCAAATTTTTTTCTACTATGATAATCTCAAATTAATATATAATTTATTTAAGATAATAGAAATCAATCTATAGATGCTAGCCTATGGGATCCACCGTTAACAAGGTGGTTTTGCTTCTTAGGGATTGGGGTTCCTAATTCAAGGAGTTGGCTTGTATTTTTATTTATTTTTGTCTTTGTTTGGTTATTTTATTTGTTTTTCTTTTGAGTCCTTTGGCTCCTTTAATAAAATTAACAATTCTAAAAAAAAAAATCCCACTAACAGAGATTGGCCTAAAATAGTTAAAAAAAACAAATCTACTAATCACCTCCAAAATCTTCAATCATTATCTTCCACAAATGGCAAATGTGATCTTTGACATTAATGACTTAAATCCTGCCACAGACAGCCCAAAATCAACACATGTTGGACCCTTCGGTGAGCCATGGGCCTACATCAGACAAGCTGTCTTCCTCTATCAAATGTTGCCTATCCATAATCCTTCCTTCCTCTTTTCGGCTAGCACATATTTTTCCCCTCAATGAGATGTCATATATTACCCTCAACTCTACCTTCCCACAAGAGGTCTCATAAGATCTTGATGCACAAAATCTCGAATATAGTCATTAGAAGTGAATAACTTGTGGGTGGTCATTAGGCTCGTTGAGATTGCTGTTGATACTTGCTCGATGAATTATTTCAGGAGGAAAATTCTATTGAAAACTAGTATACCTATATAAGTACAAAGAGCATGACGTTATAGCTACCAGCTTCATAAATATCAAATTTATATGATCTCTCAAGTGATAGAGGTTTGTGATTGAAAGCCAAGTCCATGTTCTTTCTCAGTTATGAATCTTTTGACATGGTGGCTTCTTCTTTTTTCCCTCCCATCATTTGTTTTCTTTTCATCACCAACATCCCCCAGAATAGCAAAAAATATGCCCTAACTCACCTCTATTTATATCAAAATAAACAGCAAAAAACAATGTACTAATAGGCTTATTGGCAGCCCATTTTTTGTGCTGTGGTGATGCATTGTTCTCTCTCTAGATGGGAATGATTTTCATTGTGGATAAGAACTAGCCTGGCATTGTGATAGCCTCAGCCCATTGGCTGCTTTCTTGTGATGCATTGTTCTCTCCTAGATGAGTGATTTTCTTTGTAGGTAAGAACTAGGCCGGCCCATTGGCTGCCCTGTGTTTCTTATCTTCTACAAGGGAATATCTGTCATGATTTAATTCGTTTGGCAACTGCCTCCCCATGACCCTTCTTTGCATGCTTGTCCTTTGTGGTGTGCATGTATTAATTGTAGGGCTGGGACCTTGCATAGGCAGGATCATGTTGACGTGTGAGTATTGTCAATGTGAGCTTCCCTGTTCCAGAGCCCAAGTAAAAGAGGAAGAATGACATCCAGCAGGCAGCCTGTTAGCTAATCTACCAATTAAAATTGATGCCAAATGATAGGAGAAAGGTTTAAGATGTCATGCTGACTATGAAAGTGATAACGATGATGATGTTCCATTATATACTCGAACTTTTCTGGATGTCTGATACATTATATAGAGGTTTTGTAAATATATTTTTAAGTTGGACATTATATTTCAGGCATATGCAGCTGCTGGGACAGTAAAGCAAAACTATGCAAATATTTTGTTGATGCTTTTGCGTCTCCGTCAAGCATGTGATCACCCCCTTCTTGTTAAAGGATTTCATTCCGATCCTGTTGGAAAAGATTCCTTGGAGATGGCGAGGAAACTCCCAAGGGAAATGCGGATCAATTTACTGAATCTCTTGGAAGCTTCTTTGGCAATTTGTGGTGTATGCAGCGTAAGATTTTTTTATACCTCATCCTTCAATCTTTCTCTATGTAATATGGTATTTCTTTTTAGTTTCTTTATGCTTTAAGATATTGGTTATTGTAACCAATGTTTTAAATATTGACGATATCGGCTGATATATTCCACGATATATCTTGTATCCCACCTGTGCGATACAAAACGCACAGGTAGTGCCGATATATCCCACATGTTCGATCCGGTGAACATCTCCGATCCTTTTTTTTTTTGTTGAAATTATGTTAAATCAGTGTCAAATGGTTACAAATCTATTGATTCTTCATGTTTTGCATGAAAAATCATGGAGTTGGAGCTTTGATTCGATATCCATTGGTTCTTCATGTTCTCCTTAATTTTTTTTTTTCCAAATTTTTCCTTCAACCAGCTATCTATTGAGACTAATTTCGAAGTATTGGGAGTATTTGATGAAATGATCATCACATACACTCTAATTTCGAAAATTGAGTGTGGATGGTCCGATTTGGGGAAAATTGAGGAAATTTCTAAATTTCCCCAATTTCTCCCAAATTGCTTGCAATGTTGCACTCCAAACATGAAATCAAGCATGTATGAGGGTTGATCTACCGATTTGTTAAGTTCTTGTCAATTTTCGAAAAACAAAAATCAATTTTAATTAAAATTTAATAAAATATTATTTTTTCAAAATTTTTCTTCAACAAACTATCAATTGAGAGTAATTTAGAAGTATTTAGGAGTGTTTGATGAAATGATCATTACATACACTCGAAATGTTATGCATTCAATTTGAATATAATTGCATTAGTTCAGTCAAACAACGCATAACTTAGGACCCTATACAAAAGAAACCTATTATGTGCACTTCTTTTTTGATATGATATGATTTAAAAGTGTGTATCAAGGTCTTTTTTAACAATCCCTAAAGTTGCATTGAAAAATTCAGCCATTTTCCATTGTTTCCCCATGTTTCCCAAAAAGTGTGATAAATTACCTGATACAAACAATATATCACGTGCGATAACCGATATGTATCTGTATCCTAAGGATGCCATATGTAAAGCGATACCGATATTTCGAACACTGATTGTAACTCACTGCCATCAGCATTAAGTGAAAACAGTTTTAGTATTTGTTTCATTGCTTCTGTAGGTTGTTTTAACCTGTCTGTTGGATATGTTCTGAACTTCTCTTTGCAGTCATTTTCGTGTTGACTCTACTAATATAAACTAGTGTTTGTCAGACGATGCAGTAGCAATGTGGTTGAATTTGTACAAATCTGATATTTATTTCAGAATATTAGCTAAAAAAATTACGTCAGAATAACATTTGGGTTTCTCAACAATCAACGTTCGGTCATTACTGCTTGGTCCGCTTTGGCTCGAAAATATGCCTCAATAAAAATCATAAAGAAACGAGGAAACGAATGGCTGATCAGAGAAAGACCTCCGGACCCCGACGATCCGGAAAACAATGAAGACGGAGAAGGAAGAGCTGAAGCAAGACGAGGATATCCCGGTAACCGCGATGGCTCATCACAACAACGAGGGAAAGGAACGGCAGCTGCAAGCATCAACGAGAGCAGTCTCAAGACTAACGATAAGGCTATCTCGGGAGAAGGGGATGATGCTAATCGTGGTGCTCTGTCGGAGGGTTGGACGGAGGTCGGAAGAAGAAAAGGACGTCCCCAATGGAAGTCCAACCTAAAGAGAAGAAATTCGCTTTTCCCAACTCTGTATGTAAAAGGGTATCCTCTCGGTTGGTTGCCCATCAACATCTCCAGAGTCTTCGGTTGCGTGGGAGCGGTGATGGAGGTTATCATGCCAAGGGATGCTAACTTAGGGCAATATAGTGGTTTTTCTCTCGTTCGGATGAGCTATGAAGAAGAGCTCTCTAGAGCCGTTCTAATGCTTTATGGGGAGCGTTTCAGTAGGGTGCCTCTACTCGTCCAACGCGTGAGATTCAGACCCGGGCCGAAGAATCGAACTGTCCATCCGCTGTCACTCAAATCTTCGCAATCGGCCGATGCTAGGATCATACCCATATTACCAGAAGGATGTTCCTACAGGGACATTCTTCTCGATTCCGAAGTTTCATCGAAGAAGACCCCTATTCAACAAGTTCTAAAGGGCAAGGTTAGAGAAGAAGGTGGGAGCAAACAACTGGTCCAGGAAGATGGGCCTCAACCTTTCTCCATGTGTATTCCCCAGGAGCGGCTTGAGCTTTCAAAGGAATGGCTCCAGGATTCGGTGGTGCTTCGCACCGGGGAGGGGACCTCGATCCCTCAGGTTTGACTTTGGATCACCAGTGTTTGTCGAATTCGTCCGGCGCAATATTCGATCAAGCCAATCGGTTACAACGATCTATGGGTAAAACTGTGTCCGGGGCTGAGTCCGGACATACTGATAATGGCAGGGTTGATTCACAGCGAGGGCCCGATTGTCAACGTGTAGAACTGGGACGGATATTCGATTTTCGGGTGGGAGGAAGCCTGGTTCCTCATTTGGGATATACCCTTGGAACTCTGGGACGACATGTTTTTCATTGAGGTCGCTAAGCTCTTAGGTGTTCTGGTGGAGCTGGACAGCAAGACTAAGCTAGGGGAGGACATGGGAGTGGCTAGGATGCTCATTCGCAAGAAAAAGGGTGACCTTCTTCCGCAGCACCTTATGGTCTCAGTAGATGGTTGTCAGATCGCTCTACCATTGTATAAGGAAGAGAGGAATTCCCCATTGCCTAGATGGGGGGGTTTTTGGCGTGCCAAGGAGTAGCTGCCTCCTTTTCACTCCGGCCAAAGTTACTGCTGAGGAAGATGACGGTGCTCGGCCCCAGTCCATTAGAGGACTACCGAATCTTTTTTCTTCTTGCAAGTCCCATTCACCGATCGTGTAGCTCCAAAGCCCGACACGTGGTGAAATCGCGTCGGTTTCCCGCTCCTCTCAGGTGTGGCGAGAAGTGTGGCGTCCATATCGAGGAGAGATTGACACGTGCTCATCGAGCGCCTCCCAGCATCAGTCAGTCAGTCAGACTCTCTCCCCACAAGGCAGATGTGTGTTACTATGACATTTGTGACATGCGTGGCACGTGTTAATCCTTCTCCTTGCTTGCCTACACGTGGCTGGCAGGAGGCATCTTCCGTCAGAGAGGTAGGTGAGCGGACTGAGAACATTTATTATCCGGCCTGCCGTATTCCTTCGGACCAGACACGTGGCACAGTTTCGGTCCTCCATCGGGTGTCTGATCGGGTGGGGGCTTCTCGAGACATTTATTCGGCCGGATGATGCCATGTGGCCTCTCTCAACTAGCTAATCCCAACGATCGCTCTGAGGTTGGATTACGTGGCCCTTAAGATATGTAGCCCGCGGTCTCCAGACCCGATTTGGCTCCTCCCGATTTAATTGGGCCTGGATCCCGGGTCCACTTATCATGTCAGACTACTGGGGCGAGTCAGGAGTTTTGGGCTCGGGCCCTATCGGGTCTAGACTGTAGCAATATCCCTTTGCTGCTGGAGCCCTTCCCGTCTACGGATGGTAAGTTTGTTCCTAAGTTCTCTGACGAGTTTGCCCCCTCTCATTTTCCTTCATCTTCCACAGGCATGCTCCGACAACCTTTTTCGCCGGGACGTCTGCAACATGTTAGGATGCCGGCATCCTGGGCTGGGACCGTGGAAGATCTTCTATCGAGACCAAAAGTTACTCGTCCCCTGTTGGAATCCCCTCACAGCGCTAATTTTGATCAAGGCTCCTATCGGTCGAACAATCCTTCCTCTCTATCCGATGCGCCCTCTTCCCCTCGTCCTTCTTTAGGTGATTGGTCGGAACAATGCCTTCTGACTCTGTTCCATGGTCCACCGGAGTACGAAGTGATAGAAGCGGAACCTCTCCAGATACGAACTGCCGAACCCCACAATCCTGAGGAAGATTCCTTGCAGCAGATCGCTGACGACCCGGAGAGAGCCACCCTGTTAAACACCATTCATAAGAAGAAATGGATCAGAGACACGGTGGGTCACGTGGGCAGATCCTTAGGGCTCTCATTTGGGGATAACCCCGAAGATTTTTTAGCCCTATTTCAGTGTGTAGAGTCTCGCGGCAGGCCCCTTTCAGTTTCGAAATCGCCCAGAGGCAGAAATCAACGAGCCAGATCACTTCGCACCAAGGAATTATGGCGGGTAGCTGACGGATTAGGCGATGTTGCCGACATCTCAGCCAGTTCGAAGGATCAACAAGTTCAGGGAAGTGAGTTTGCCCAATGAAGTTAATTTCATGGAACGTTAGAGGAGTTGGGTCCAAATAGAAACGGAGTTTGATCAAAGATTCCTGTGATAGGTATCGTCCTGATATCGTTTGCTTTCAGAAAACTAAGACCAGTGGTTGCGATTCCAAATTGATGGGCACTCTCTGGAAGTCCAGGGATGCTAAGTGGGTTGCGTTAGATGCTGTGGGTAATTCGGGTGGTATCATCCTCGCGTGATGATCATCTCTCTGGAGAGTCCAAGCCAGCTGGACAGGTTCGTTTTCAGTGTCGGCCAAGTTGCAACATATCTCGTCGAGTCTCACATGCTTATTTTGCTCAGTGTATGGTCCCAACCAAGATGCGAATAGGCTTTAATTTTGGGAATAACTCTCGGCTTCCATCAACTCTTTCGTCGATCCCTGTTGCATTATGGGAGACTTTAATATTACAAGATTCATAGATGAGAAGTCTCATGGGAATTCGATTACTCCTGCTATGGTGTCTTTCTCCCGGTGGATTGATGAGCATGAGTTGGTGGATCTCCCTCTAATAGGCTCCAAATTCACGTGGTCCAATGGGCGTGCCATTCCTACTTTATCCAGACTCGACAGATTCCTAATCTCTCCGTCCTGGCTCGAGATTTTCCCCTCTTCCCAATCTGCTCTCCCTCTGGTTATGTCGGATCACCACCCGATTTTGCTGGATGTGGAGGAGCAGAACTGCGGTCCCAAGCCTTTTCGATTTGATGCTTCGTGGCTGAAGATCAAAGGTTTTAAACAGATGGTTGCAGACTAGTGGGTTGAGTATGCAGTTGATAGCCACGTCGATTTCAAGTTGCGATCCAAATTGAAACGTTTGAAGGAAGACTTGAAGCTTTGGCGTAAAAGGGTATATCAAGACAGGGAGATGGAAACGGAAGCCCTTCTAACGGAACTGCATCAGATCGATATTCAAGCTGAAGAGGTCCCGATGGATTCTGACATCAAGGTTCGTTGAATTCAACTAATTCAGGAGTTGGCGAACAAAGCGCTGGAAAAGGTGACCTCCTGGAAGCAAAAAGCTCGAGTGAGTTGGCTGAAAGAAGGTGATCGTAATACTAGATTTTTCCATAGTATGGCTAGCATGCATGCGTCCATCAACAGAATCAGCTCCTTTATGGTGAACGGGGTTCAGCTAGATGATAGAGACAAGATCGCCGATGCTTCTGTTAGTTATTTCTCCAGTCTTTTTGCTACCGAAAATTGGCATAGGCCATGCCTGGACGATCTGCATTTCGAAGGCCTATCGAAAGCTGAGGCAGATATGCTTGAAGCCCCTTTCTCTATAAAAGTTAAGCAGGCCCTCGACAGTATGGCTGGGGAAAAGGCCTCGGGGCCAGACGGTTTCCCTATCCTTTTCTTTCAACAATTCTGGGAGGTGGTCCAAGATAATGTGTTCAATTTTCTGTCTGCGTTTCATGGTAACGGCAGGATATCCAAGAGCTTTGGTGCGTTGTTTATTGCTCTCATCCCAAAAGTTCCGGGAGCTGCTTCTTTGAAGGAGTTCAGGCCGATCAGTTTGTTAGGTAGCCCCTATAAAATCCTAGCAAAAGTTCTTGCATCCCGATTGAGTCGAGTGATAGGGAGGATCATTTCTGGTAATTAGTGTGCTTTCATCGCCGGAAGACAGATAGTGGACGCAACCCTCATTGCAAACGGATGTTTGGATTCAGCCTCATCTTCTGGGAAGAAATCCGTGATCTGTAAGCTTGACATTGAAAAGGCGTACGATTACATGGATTGGGATTTTCTGCTCTATCTTATGAAGCGGATGGGGTTCGGGTCAAAGTGGCGACTTTGGATTAAGGAGTGCATTGGATCAGCCTCTTTCTCCGTTCTCTTGAATGGCTCTCCTAAAGGCTTTTTTCAAAGCTCGAGGGGTTGTAGGCAAGGAGATCCCCTCTCCCCTTTCTTGTTCCTAATTGTCATGGAACCTCTTTCTAGAATGCTCCACAAGGGTCAGTTGGAAGGAGTCTTAAGAGGGATTAACATTAAAGGGCTAAGGAACCCGATTTCGATAATCCAATATGCAGACGATTCCCTGCTTTTTTCGGAAGTCGAGGTCGATAAGGTTGAAAATCTGCGCACTGCTATCCGCTGCTTCGAGGCAGTTTCGGGGCTAAAAGTCAATCTAGCTCAATCCAACATGTATGGCATTAATATGGACAGTGTTGAGTTAGCGGCTCTGGCGGGCATTTTTGGGTGTGCCACAGCTTCGTTTCCCTGTTCTTTCGTCCGGCTCCCCCTTTGTATCTGCAGGCTGCCCAAAAGAATGTGGGAGAAAGTAACCTCCAGGTTCGAGAAGCTTCTTGCGAGGTGGAAGAGTTGATACTTATCTCTAGGCGGTCGGATTACTCTAATTAAAGCTTCCCTCTCCAACCTCCGTATTTATTTCATGTCGCTTCTCAAATGTCCCAGTATAGTTTTGGCATCGCTCGAAAAGTGCAGGCGTGACTTTCTCTGGCACGGTAACGACATTAGGAGAAAATTTCATCTGATGAAATGGAAGGATGTGTAGGTACAAGGCAGATGGGGAGGGGCTGGATTAAGGGATCTCAAGACCATGAATCAAGCTTTGCTTGGCAAGTGGATCTGGAGACTGGTCAGTTTCTGGAACGATGTTATCAAGCATAAATACGGGAAAGCGAACGGGGGCTGGTGGACTAAAGAGTCCTCCAATTATAGGGCGTCTGTTATTTGGAAGGATATTCTAAAATAAAAAAGGGAGGTGCTCAGCGGTATCAGTTTCGAGCTTGGTGACGGGGCGAACATTCGGTTTTGGGAAGATAATTGGGTGGGGGACAGCCCTCTTAAAGAAAGATTTTCGCTCTCGCTCCAGCCAAATTAGTTTCTGTGGCAGACTGTTATGAGATAGGTGGCAGTAACATTGTGTGGAACATTATTTGCAGGCGTAATTTGCAAGATTGGGAAGTGTCGGAATTCGCCGAGTTACTGGAGTGCATTTCCGTTTTCTTTCCTTCCAAATCGACCCCCGACAGACTGGTTTGGAAGTATTGTAAGACGGGCTGTTTTTCAGTATCCTCTTTCTACAGATTCATCTCTTCTATCAAATATCAAAATCAGCCCAGAGGAGAGGCTTCTTTATGGAAGTATGCAACCCCCCCCCCCCCCCCCCCCCCCCCCCCCCCCCCCCCGATTCGTGGCTTTTGGTTGGCTGGTGGGGAAAAGGAAGATCCTGACCATCGAAAATTTGCAGAAAAAAGGGATGATTCTTCCGAACATTTGCTTGTGCTGCATGCGTCAGGTCGCCGGCGTCAGGAGTTTTCTTTATAGGAACAGGAGGAATCAGTGGATCACTTACTGGTGCAGTGTTCTTTTATCTCCCACATTTGGGCCGATTTCCTGTGCTGTTTCAATATCAGCTACTGTTTTCCTGAGGGGGTGGATTCTTTCCTTCAATTGTGGCATGGTGTTCGTATGGGCAAAAGAGAGAACTAAGATCTGGAGGATGGTGATGCTTGCCATCTGGTGGTTTGTTTGGGAAGAACGCAACAACAGATGCTTCAGGGATGAGGCCCATTCCGCTCAGTATGTGTCCTCGAAGGCGAAGAAGGCCCTGATAGAGTGGGCCACGCAGGTTGACGTACTGAAGAACGCGGATTTGCTGTTTTTAGGGGGGGTGAGCTGGTGCTGTTCTGAATCTTCTGATCTGCTCTCTCAGCGGATAGTTCATTCTCAGTTTTTCTGCTTTTTTGTCTTCTGTTTTCTGTTTTTTTTTTTTTTTTTTTTTCTCTGTTTTTCTTCTCTCTGTTCTCTCTGTTTTTCTGGCTTCTTTTGTTTTTCTGTGTTCTAGTTTTCTTTTGTTTAATGCAATCATCTTTCATCTTTCAAAAAAAAAAAACGTTTGGTTAAACACCTATGTACTTGAAACATTTGGGATTTCTGGATATTATCAGCTTGATTAGACACGAGTTCTGTTCAAGCGGGTATAAATGAGTGTGATTGTATTGATTGTATACCTTCTTCATGAAGTCCCACGTCTTCGCCACTGTCACTCTGTAGAAGGTTTGTTGTGATACTGGCCTTAACAGAGTGAAAAAGTTCCAAGTTACAATCTTTTTCATTGTTTGAAGTATTTTACATTTGGATTTGACAATTTTTAATTTTTTTATTACCCATCTTTCTAATTCAATTTTGCAGATCTGAAGCACATTCTGTTATGTTTAAGCTTCTTTTTTTTTTTTTTTTCGCTTTTTGTTTTTGATAATTTCATCTAACTGAAGGCCTGGCCCTTGATAGAGTGGAATGGTGCAACACGATTCATGTAGCATACACCAATTAATTGGGTTAAGTCTTAGATGATGATGATTTGATAAATTCATAGGCAATTTATACTCCTGTAGCTGAACGGTTCTTTAGGAAAGAATAACATCATAAGAAAGGCAGCTTTTGATACACCTGCTCAATCTGTATTATGTTTATGCTTTTGTAGGACCCACCTGAGGATGCTGTTGTTACAATGTGCGGTCATGTCTTCTGCTATCAATGTGTATCCTTGTATTTAACAGGCGATGACAATTTATGCCCCGCAGCGGGCTGCAAAGAGCAGCTAGGTACTGATGTAGTTTTCTCTGGAGCTACTCTCAGGAGCTGTATTTCTGATGAGCTTAATGGTAATGCTACAAGTTCTTCTGGAATCGCCGAGGACTTTGCAGTTGGGCACAATATTTCTACTTCTTCTAAAATTAGAGCCACTCTGGAGATTCTGCTTTCGCTTGGTAAATCAAAGTATCCAAGTTCTGCAGTTAGTTCCAAGGGACACAATGAAATTGGTTTTTCTCCAGAAAGCACTAGCTACGGTTTCTGGGAGGGTTGTTACTCTGATTTGCATTCTAAAACAGATAGAAGTATGGATTCTAGATTGCAGTCTGAACTGCCAGACAAAGCTATTGTTTTCTCCCAGTGGACTGGCATGTTGGACTTACTTGAGATTTCGTTGAACAACTCGTGCATACAATATAGAAGACTTGATGGAACAATGTCCCTGGTTGCAAGGGACAGGGCTCTGAAAGATTTCTCCTCCGATCCAGAGGTTTGATAAATTCTACCTTCTAAAAATGTGAACAGTTTCTTTCTTATGGAACTTTAGATTTTCTTCTACACTCCTTTCCTAGTTAGTTTCCTTCTATTATCTTCTAAAACTGCCAAGCTTTGAGATCTTCTTATATGTACTCCCCCTTTAGTTAATCTCTTGTCTGTTGCCTTCCGGAAGTCTACTCTCCCTTGACATTAAACTTGATAAAATCTATTTCAGGTGACTGTTATGATCATGTCGCTGAAAGCTGGAAATCTTGGTCTAAACATGGTTTCCGCTTGTCATGTTATTCTTCTGGATCTTTGGTGGAATCCGACTACCGAAGATCAAGCAGTTGACAGGGCTCATCGAATTGGGCAGACTCGTCCAGTGACTGTTTCACGGTTAACCATTAAAGATACAGTGGAGGATCGAATATTAGCTCTCCAGGTAATAATACCTCTTTCCTTGGTCATTATGTTGGCTGTTGTATCTTCTGTTTTATCTTGTCATACCCGGAGCAGAAACTGTATGGATCTGTAACTCTCTCAGGATGCGGCAAGATTATTAAGATAAATTCAGGTAATATATGGGAACATTTCATTGGATTCTGAATGTTGAAGTCTAAATATCTGATACTTGGGATGATTAACCTCTGGTAACCTTAGAGTTGGTCAGTATCTGTAAATCATTACAAAGATGAGGTACTAGTGTGGATTCTGGAATCTGATGGTCATTGATGACCTCCATGCTAACAGCTCTGAGAACCAATGTATAGGAAAGAAAAGTGAGAAAAGGCATAACAATATGAGGTGGCAATGGGCTGGCTTCAGGTCAGTTATAGGGGTAACTATATCCATACCCGCCACTTGGTATTACATCCATACCCATGTCGGGCCAAAAATTGGCACCCATACCCGTACTGATCATTGTGTTGGGCACCCAATTAGGGCATCGGGTAATTATTGATGCTACGAAAAAAAATAAATCTAACCATTAACTCGACAAATCAAATTTTATTGTAGAGATTAGAAAAAATATAAGCAACATGCAAACATGCCATTTTATATATTTTTAAAAAGGAAACCTAAGAAAGACAGTTGCACGAACCTTGTATCTAGGAATGATAAAAGATATATGCTTCTCGAGGAAGAGGAGGTCTTTGCAATAATTCTCAAGGAAAGAGAGGACTCTTAAGAGAAAAGAGACAAATATCAAGGGGAAAGAGATGACTCTCGCAGGAGATTGAAAGATAGACTCGATGACTCTCGTAGCCGATCGAGGCCTCTGAGTCATAAGGGTCAATATCGTGACACTGCTTATAGGGGTTACTCTGGGGGTCTGGAGTCGATATTCAAGGCGACAATTAGCTAGAAGCAGGGATGAAATACCTCCATCATCTGATTACTAGCGTCCCTTATGCCCGTCACTGGAGAGCGAGAGCTGGTCAGATGGCTTCAACTGAACTGTAATCTAGATAAGGAGGCCTATATTCTCTATTAACGCGACTATGCCTTTTTCACTGGTTAACTCTATCTCGGTGATCCCATCTCCTCTCTCATGAAATGGGATGACTGATCCATTGTTTGCGATATCAATAATATTGGCTGATATTATCAGTATCGCAGTCCAACAATACGAAACGGTATTAGAGTATCCAAAATCCCCCGTATTGGTATATGTATTGCAATGTATCGCGCGATATCGTAATTATCATGATATCTTACAAAATATCGCTATAGGCTCCTATTGTTTTTTCTTAAGTATCGACAAATATCGTTGATATTGACAAATATTGTTAATATTGACAAATATCGTGTTGTTTTTTTCCTCCTTTCTTTCCTCTGCTAAACAAATCTATGGTGGATTTCTGTCCATCCTCTTGAATCATTTCGAAGAAAAATGACGTTTTCAAGCTGGACTCAAGATCAAACGATTTGAGGCCGGTTTCGATTTAGTGAATATTTTCACATTATGATCCCTTATTTATTTATTTATTTAAATCATATCAAATCAGTGCCAAATTGTTAGAAATGCATGATTCTTTATGTTTAACATGGAAAATCAAAGATTTCAACTTTTGATTTCGAGATTTGAGGCTAGGCAGTTTGATTTGGCAAAAATAGAAAATTCTGCAATTTCTTCTAAATTGGTTGCAATCTTACGGTCTAAATATGAAATCAAACATGTATGAGGCCTAATCTATTGATACTTATAGTTTTGGAGAATTTTCGGGAAAAAATATTTTTTAATTAAAAATTTGTTAAAAAATATTTATTTTCTTCGAATTTTCACTTCAAGATGTCAGTTGGACCCAATTTCAGAATATGTGTGCTTGCTGAAATTATCATCACCTACACTCTAATTTTGGGATTTGGGGGTAGGTGGCCCGATTTGGAAGAAATTGGAGAAGAATCGAAAATTTCCAAATTTCTCCTAAATTGGTTGTTATCTTAGTCTCTTAATATGAAATAAAACATGTATCACTCATAATCTACTGATTGTTGATGTTTTGGAAAAAACAATTTCTTAATTAAAAATATAAAAAAAACTATTTTTTTGAAATTTACTTTCTATCAGTGGTCAATTGACTACATTTTTATAGCATTTAAGGATGTTTGATGATTTTTTAAAATATAATTAATAATATAATTTTAAAAAATGTTAATATATAATATATATATATATATATATATATATATATATATATATATATATATTTCCTTCGAAAATCTAGTCAGACAACGCATAACTTAGGACTCTATACAAAGGAAACCTATTACATGCACTTTTTTTGTGATGTTATGATTTAAAAAGTATGCATTAATGTCCTTTTTTAGCAATCCCTGAAGTTTCATTGAAAAATTCAATCAATTTTCCAATGTTTTCCCATGTTTCTTTAAAATGCGATAAATTCTGCGATACAATCGATATATCCAATGTGATAGCCGATACGTTTCCCAAGGGTGAGATACATAATGTGATACTGATACGGTAAACATTGGACTAGTTCATTATCGGTTGAATTGATGAATGGGTTCTTCCCTATGACTCTCTCGCGCGATGGTGACGATTGGCTTCTGCTTTGAAAGGAATGTCAACATCGACGAGGCAACGTTGTCATGTGAGCGATGATTACAACATCGATAATATTGCCTGATATTATCGGTGATCTTTCCTTCGAAAAAATCCTTCATTTCAATGATATCTGTCGATATCAACAGATACTGTCAACACCAAACAGGAACCACAGGGACTTCCTCCAAAAATCCTTTCTAACTCTTTTTTTCCCCCACTTTTTCGTTCAATCTTCTCTCTTCTCAACAGATTGTAGGTGGATTTCAGTCCATCCTTTGCAATCTTTTGGGGAGAAAAACCAAGATTTCAAAGACGAGTCAAGATTTTTTAGGATTTTGGGTTCGTTCTCATTTGGTGAATGTTTTTGCATTTCGATCCTTTTTTTGTATAAATCATGCAAAATCAGTGTCAAATGTTAGAAATTCTTGATTCTTCATGTTTTGCATGAAAAATCAAAGACGTGAACCTTTGATTTTGAGATTTGAGGGTAGGTGGTCTGATTTGGGGATATTGGGGAAAATTCAAAAAATTCCAAATTTCTCCTAAATTGATTGCAATCTTACACTCCAAACATGAAATCAAACGTGTATGAGGCTCGATTTACTGATTCATGAAGTTTTTTTTGATTTTTCAGAAAAATTATTTTTAAATTAAAAGATGATAAAAAATAATTAAAATATAATTTTGTTTTCTGTAAGTTTACTTCTAGCTATGGTCAATTGAGTCTAATTTCATAGTATTTAGGAGTTTTTTGATGAAATAATCATCACATACACTTTAATTTCAAAATTTGATGTTAGGTGGTCTGATTTGCGGGAAATTGGGGAAAATTCGAAAATTTCCCAAATTCTCCCAATTTGGATGCAATCTTACACTCCAAACATGAAATCAAACTTGTATGATGCTTGATCTACTGATTCGTGTCTTCTTACATTTATAACTATTATGAATTCACTCAAAAGTTATTTGTATTAGTTTAATAAGACAACACATAGCTTACGATGCTATACAAAGGAAACCTATTTTGTGCATTTTTTATGTGATGTTATGATTTAAAAGTGTGTTTTAAGGTTCTTTTTAACAATCCCTAAAGTATCATTGAAAAATTCAACCAATATCCCCATGTTTTCCAAAAATTGCAGTACATTACCCGATTCAAACAATATATCCAGTTCAGTAACCGATACATATCTGTATCCAAGGGTGTGATACGTAATGCGATACCGATACGATAAACACTGCATGGGGGAACTTTAGGGCGGCAAAGATTTGTGTTAGATGGAAAACTGGCTAGGGTTATGGAATTCATCATTGTTGTTATCAGAGACAACATAGTCAAGGTTAAAATAGTTCAGGTGAAAGATGTTGATTCCGGCTTGGTTCTACCTCCGTTGGTTCAGTGGAAGGTAGTTTTCCTTGTTTTGGCTACTTTGAGAGAGTTGTTGGAATCCATGGTAGTGTTTCTTGGAACCCCGGTGAGAGCACCTCCTTTGTTATCCCGCGATCCACCAACTTTCAAGGTGATTGATTGTGCAACTAAGATCATCCATCCTTCAGTGATCGAAGTAACACGTGGATGCGTGATCTTCCATCGAGGAGGGAGGGATAACTAGCGTCTACCCATCTGTTGGATGAAGATTGGGCGATGATGATGGACTTGCATTGCTCTCTTTGGCGTTGTTAGGAGGTGGGCGACGCCTCAGCCATGTTCCCTTAGGGGAATTCTGTCAGGCCACCTTGCATTAATGAGGACACAGCTGATGTGACACGTGCCTCTCCCCTTGGATGATGGGAGAGACGTGCCCGCGGCGTTGATTCTCGTTTCTCCACCCATCCTGCTTCCACCACACTCGTAGTCCCTATTTGGACACTTCGCCTCGGGGCCTACTTCATCTGACTGTAAGATTTCAAATTCTAGCCTCAACATTTGTCCTTGCACCTCAATCCGACTTGACAACCTCCCGCCACATGGTCCTTGCCTGACTCATTCGAATGGTTATGATGCACGTATCGTCAAGGCTCGGTCTTCAGGTATATCTAAGCGGTTGACCCCTTATGGTGATGACTCTAACATCGACAATTGTCTCTCATCCCCCTTCAGGAGGACATATGCGAGGTACGTTCTCTCTTTGTGTGTGTTTTACAACCCCCACCTTCTCCAGCTTCAGTTCCACACTATATCCCCATCATTTTGATGATTGTCCCCTAACAATCATGGCCTTTCTCCCTCTGTCGCTTCTGGAGGGGACGACATTTTTAAAAAAATCTCGTGATGATTAATGATGAACTCCTTGATGAGGCCCTAGTTATTCCTCCTCTTCAAACGGCCATCGGTCCTAGCAATTTCTGTCTCAAGGAGAACTGGCCTCCTATTTTCTGCTAATAGAAGAAAGAGGTGGATTTGTGACGCCATTTGTCAGTTATGACGTCTCCTGGTTGTGGTTTTTGGTGATCACAATGAAGACTGCTTCGTCCTGCTTCAGCTGGTGAAAGGGAAAGCCAACGCTTTGCATCTCCCTTGAGTCCTAGGAGATCTCTGGGGCTAATTAACGATAACAGGGAGTTGGTGAATCTAGGGGTGGTCCACTAGGGCATGCTTGTGGTTTTACCCAGAAACATGAGGAAAGGGAGAGGGATTGGAGTAGTGATTAATGAAGATCCTTAGCTGGAATGCCAATGGGTTAGGGTGTCCCTATAAATGCTCTGTGGTTAAAGATGTTTGTAAGCGTTCAAAAGCATGCCTCATTGTCCTCTAAGAAATTAAAATCTAGAACATGGATTCTAAGTTGGTTGAGTCTGTCTAGGGTAAAAAAGGGGTAGAATGGGTGGTGTTAGATGCTACCAGATCCTTGGAAGGTATTTTAATTATGTGGGATCCTAAGGTTAGAATCAAAAAGGACTTCGGGTTGGGTCTCTTCTTAGCTTTGTTGGTGTTTCAACAAGTTATGTCTAGGTTTAGGTGGGTGTTCTTTGGAGTTTATGGCCCGAATCGCCCGACCCGTTGTCCTGCCTTTCGAGATGAGTTATCAGCCATGGATGGGTTCCAGATGGAATCTTTCTTAGTGTATTGGGGGTGATTTCAACGTCGTTAGATTTGATCATGAAAGATATAAGGGAGGTCACGTCATGAGTAGCATGCAAGCCTTCTCAAATTGGGTCCTTGAGCATGGCCTGGTGGATTTTCCCCTCGGTGGCATGGAATTTACTCTGTCGAATGGTCAGGTTAACCTACCTATGTCCAGAATCGACAAATTTATTGTCTCTAGACTGGGTGGGTAATTTTCCTTTGGCACATCCGTCTAGCCTTCCAAAACTCGTTTCAATTCACTACCCTATCCTTCTTGAATTTGACAAAATCAATTGGGGCCCTAAGCCGTTCCTCTTCTAGTTAGCTTGGCTTGAAGTGGAAGGCTTCCATGATTTGGTTTCCACTTGTTGGTCCTCTTTCGATGTTGTAGGTCGCTCGGGTTTTAGGCTGTGCCAGCTAAAATTGTTCAAGGTGAAGTTTGAAAGAGAGCATACAGAGGTATTTGGGCAGAGAGGAGAGCTTGACTCTATTCTCAGAGCTGTGCTTGGCAAAGTTATCTCTCCATTTCAAAGCGCTTTCATATCAGAGCGCCAGATCCTCGACAGCGTTCTTCTCCCTCATGATTGTGTGGATTCCTACTATCGGGCTGTTAGGCAGGGAATCTTGTGCAAGTTAGATCTCGAGAAGGCGTACGACCATGTCAATTGGGGCTTTCTAGATTATATGATGGTTCATATGGGTTTTGTTTCTAAATGGAGATGTTGGATGGTGACTTGTGTTCGTTGGCCAAATTTTTTATTTTGATCAGTGGCTCCCATTTTGGCTTTTTTAAAGCCTCTTAGGGAACTTAGCAAGGGGATCCCCTCTTGTCTTTCCTCTTTCACATTATCTCTGAAGCTTTGAGTCGTCTTCTGATTAAGGGTCAATTTGGAGACTTGTTTCAAGGTTCCCTTGTTCCCAATTTCCCGTATAAGTCACTCATTTGCAATTTGCTGATGAATACTCTGATATTTTGTGAAGTTGTCACGTCCATGGTTGATAACCTTAGGAAGACTGTCTGGCTGTTTGAGATGGTCTTTGGGCTTAAGGTTAATCTAGTTAAATCTGAGTTAATGTGTGTCAATTTATCCCCCTCTGAGACGGGAAGATTTGCCTCGCTGTTTGGTTGTCATGTGGGCTCCTTCCCATCCTCCTACTTGGCCTTCCTCTCCACATCAATATGCCTGCAAAACACTTATGAGATAAAAGTCTAGGAGAGGATGGAGAGAAAGCTCTCTCCCTGGAAGAGTAAGCTTGTCTCATTGGAGGGTATAGTTATTCTCATCAAAGCTTCCCTTTCCAACCTTCTCCTTTATTTTCTCTCTTTTTTGTTGTCTAAAGTTTGTCATTGATAGAATTGATATACTTGGAAGGGATTTTATGTGGCGTAGTGGTGCAACTTCTATTCAATTCCATTTGTTGAATTGGAAGGAGGTTGCTTGCCCTTTTCTGCTAGAAGGGCAGTGATCAAGAGGCAGGATGAGGTCAATTTGGCCCTGCTGGAAAATGGATTTGGAGGTTGGAAAAGAAGAGTGAAGTCTTTGGAAATCTACTATTGCTGTTAAGTATGTTCCAAGTCATATGGGATGGTGGGTTAAGGAATCCTCCCTGTACTGTGCTTTCCATATCTGGAAATCTGTCGCTAAGGTGGCCCCTTATGTTCATCAAGGAATGGTGTTTTCTCGTGGATGGTTCTCGTATCAGATTCTGGGAGGATACTTGGTGGGGTGAGTCTCCTCTTTGTGAGGCCTTCTTTATTTGTTCGGTTCTGGAGATCTCTGTTGCTAACTGTTTTTTTAGTTCAGAGGAAAGGGGAGTGTGGCTTCCCCCTTGTTAGCTGAATCTTCTGGATGATGAGGTTGAACAATTGATTTCCCTCCTCTCTTACTTGCGGGGGATCAGAGACCATCTCGGGTGAGGCTGACTCTGTGATTTGGAAACATCACCTCCGGGAATTTTTGGGTGAAATCTCTGTATTCCAGAATTTCCTGCTCCTCTAACCAGCCTCGTGATTGTCACACCTTGCTAGTTTGGTCAGTTGGAGCTCCTCTGAAAGTGGCTGCATTTACTTGGTTAGCTGGTAGAAACCGCATTCTGTGGACAACCTTTGCAAAAGATCCATGTTCCTCACCATCGTCAGCTTGCTATGCCACGAGGATGCTGAATCATTGGATCACATCTTCATTCACTGCCTCACCAGGGAAATTTGGAACAGCGTGCTACAGTAAAAGTCCATTGGCTACTGCTGACTTTGATTGAAGATCTGTTTCGCTCCTGGTTTGCAGATGGATGGAAGAGAAACAAGAAATTTTAATGGGGCTTATCTCTGATGGCTGTCCTTTGGGGTATCTGGGCGGAAAGAAATGATTGATGCTTTAGAAATCTAAGTAGTTCGGCATCGGCAGGGTGAATAGCTTTTTGAGAGATTGGCTGCCTTGACGGTTTTTTGGGTTCCAGGGGCCTTAAGGCTGTTGTATTCTGCTTTGTTTCTCTTTTTGGCCTATTGGCCTCTAATAAAATTCAGTATCTAAAAAAAAAAAAATAAAAAAAAAAAAATAAAAAAAAAATAAAAAAAAAAAAAATTGGGCATCCCACTTTCATGATGAAATGACCTTGCTGGACATGTTAGATAACTGCACACACAAGTTGATAGATCGGATGATACTAAACACTCCCAAGTGGGCCCCACACAAAGTTTTGTAGAAATAAGCTTATCCTACAAAGTTGTAAAGGAACCTGCCTCGTTTTTCATAGTTTTGTGAATTAAAGTGTTGATCATTATTACTAATTATAGTTACTGATTATAGATTACTTAGAAGTGGCCAAATATAATATTGGGCTTGTATATGAATACATAATATATAGTCTGATCGGATTTGGGCCGGTTTCGTGTGTGTGCAAGGGTATCCTGGCATACATCCTAATTATTAATTGGGCGCAAATTAATACCCAGACCCAGACCCACACTCATTTAGCTACACTCATACCCAGCCTGTGATGGGCTGGGCTCGGGTACCCATTAGGCATACCGGCCCATTGCTACCCTTGATAACAATTTATAGAAGTTGATTCCAAGTATATAGAATTGTAGATCCCAGATGTTTGAAATTTTGTGGACGTGTGAGGAACTTGCTTTTGAAAACTTTTATGTTTACTAAAGAAGAATTAATGGCATTGAACTTTTTTAGACGCATGGATTGTCAGAATACTCTGGGTCCAATGCCTTGCCAATGTGTGAAATATGCATATTCTTGCTGACAGTGAAACATCAACTTTAGTGCTGATTTAGTTGTATTTGGCATTGCAGTACAGTTTGCATTTTTGGAAAGTATGGTCTATCATTTGTGTAATTTCATGCTTGTTTACCTGCCCCTAACGTGTAGTTCATGTTACTTCCTGGCTTGGGTTGTGGGCCTGTGGCACTTCGTGGGGCCCTTATTCTCCTACTCTTGCTGTCATGACCACAATTGCAAAGCTCTCTAATTTGCTTCTAGTGCATTTAGAGTTCTTTCTTACTTCCTAAAGCTGTCTCTTCATACCCTTGCCAACTGAGGGTATGAAAAGTTTTTCTTATGGGAGTGGAGCTGTGAACCTTTCTTATGGGAGTGGATCTGTGAACATGCTGGTTCTTGTTAGCCCAAAACCAGCATATTTACTCTTTGGACCTGAATTTTAAGCCTGGAACCGGCTTGCAGGCCTGAAAGTTAGGCCCAAGCCTGGGGTATGGTTGTTATTATAGGGCTTGGATCCAAGCTTGGCCTTTCAATCTAGGCCAATATCAGCCCTGTGGCCCAAAGGCCTTAAAATGAAACTGGCCTGTGATGACCTGGCCCACGAGCCCAACAGCCCAGCCAGCCCATTTACGTCTTTGAAGTTCCCTCCCTCCCTCCCTCCCTCCCTGTGAGTGTGTGTGTGTGTGCACGCACGCATGTGTGTTTTTAGTAAGGTTCGTGTATCTATGAAAAAGAAAGCGCTACTGGGGTGTGCATGAAGGCATTTGCCCAGGACAGCCATCATTTGCTTTAGCCCTCAGTGAATGAGAGTGTCACGGTTTTGTTTGTCAGATGCGCACCCGTTGGAACTTACATTATCTGGGTGTTATTTCAAATATGCTGAAATATATTTTCATATGATTTCAGTAATCCATTCGTTTTGGTGTTCTTGAATGAGATATTCGTATTTCTGTTACATTCGTGCACTGATGAACTTCCGTTCCGGGTTATTTACTGATATTTAAGATCTTGTCTGTTTGGACTCTTCAGGAAGAGAAGAGGAAAATGGTTTCATCCGCATTTGGAGAGGACCAAACAGGGAACTTTGCGACACGGCTGACGGTTGAAGATTTGAGATACCTATTTATGGTTTGAACGCGGCTTGTAAAATGTAATTCATATAAATCTTATGGTAGAATCAGAGTTACTGAGGCCAGAGGGCAAAGGTAATTATTTTGCTTCATGTGAAATGCACAGATTAAATGAGGCAAACTGACTGTAAATACATGAATTTTTGATAGGCCTAACTCCTTATTTACACCACTTATGCTTCTTGTAATTTCTTTTTTAATGCTACTAGTATGGGTATGGCACATGTGTGATACACACATGGAGAGAGGAAAGAAGTGAGATGGGGGAGAGAAAATCGGTGCGCTTTTAGAAAGCCAGAGAGTTGTGAAAGTATAAAAATGCCACCCTATCTATGCCCCGCAGTTCTAACAACTGAAACTAAATGAGAGGGTAAATTGTCTTTACTTTTTGCAAGTAAAATCTAAGCCGTTCATAAGTTTTTTATACGTTAGATAACAATAACATTTTTCAGTTTCCAAAATGCCCCAACTTCAATTAAAATGTTTTCCCACTGTTCTTTGAATTTTCAGGAAGTTATTTACATGGAAACTAATTGCAGGGGGTAAAATTGGCCAAAAGCTATTCGAGTGGGATGGTATAATAATTGAATGTGGGAGGAGTTGATGTCTTTTGGCCGCAAATCGTTTTTTAATTTTTTAATTTTTTTATTTAATTTTTTTTTACACACGCACACACACCCCCCCACACGCATGCTGTGGGATTTCACCACCGTGGGTACTCAAACCCTTGACCCGGTGTTGAAACTCCAGGGAATCTGCCACCTGGCCGCAAATCGTTTAGGGCCTGTTTGGCCGGGCAGAGCCCATGGTATTCAGAGGGATGGGATCAATTTTAAGGTAATGATGGTGGTGTCAGTGGATTGTCTTAAGATCCATGGGATTGCTTATATCCCGGGACAAGTTCACTGGGTCTGTTTGGCACGCCCTGCGTGCATATCCCGGGATTTTACCTTCCAATCCATCCAACCAAGGGATATGATCAATTTTAAGGTAATGATGGTGATGTCAATAGATTGTCTTAAGATCCATGCGATTGCTCATATCCCAGGACAAGTTCACCGGATCTGTTTGGCTGGTCATTCCTATCCCAGGATATTGCCGATCCCATCCCTCCTAGTACCGTGGGATCTGCCTGGCCAAACAGGCCCTTAAATTACAGTAAGAAGGTTGAATATGCAAGTGTCTTATCAAAGTTGGATGTTGATGGGATGTGGAGCCCTTCTCATCACCATCCCTGATTTTGATCAGTTGTCGAATGAGACTCCTGCATGTCTGCCACAGACTTCAGTGCGCATGGTGCCCACACGCATCTTCTTCCACCATTTAAAGATAGCTGAAGGAAAACAAGGACACCATTGAGATAACCTTTCTCGAAAATCAAGCCAACATGTCGCTTGTGTAGGCAATCCTCACCATGAAAAAAAATAGTACCCACCATTGAGATCACCTTTCTCGAAAATCAAGATGATCTGTTTATTAGGTGGGCCACACCTATGTTGAATGAGACTACTGGGTTGTCCATTGAAATGGTGGTGCCCATTTGATGAGCGGATTGGCCTGATTCTTGTGCCAGTTGATCTTCATGTTTGGGCCTACAGTTTTCATGTCACTGATGTGATGTCCAACACAAGTTATATGTTAGCAGATAAGATGGTGCTGTACCGTAATGTGTTGTACATTGCCTGTAGGTGATTAGTCCTCTTTTTGAAATGCGTATTGAGATTCCAGGCCAACACTATCGGACGGTGGGAGATGCCTGCGCTGCAATGAATCTCAGTACGCGTCAGATTTTTATTTTTATTTTCTAGGTGGGAGGGAAGGGATGAGATTCATGGTATCAAGAGTTGCTGTCGTGGGCCATCTCGCGCAACCCAAACACGTACTTTCTGCCTCTCTTTGGCATTGACCTCTTCTTCACGTGGAATGTCGTGGTTTGGACTGCAGCACGTGTCAGATGGATGATGGTGAGAGGGCAGGAAGATGAGAAATACTGGCTAGGACAAGCGTAGCTTTGGCAAGGCTGCCAGGAAAAGACGCACGGTGCGTCCAATGACGCAACTGACATTTAGTTATCTGATCCCATCGAAGTTAAAAAATAAAATGGCCATCATCATCATCTGATGAACGGTCGCCATCTCATTTACATGTGACCACAAGCACATGAGGAGGTTAGGATCCTCCGACCAGTGAGTTTCTTTGGGATCTGATATTCTGGCAGTGGGCGTATCAGATGAATGGCCTGGATCTCATACATGTGTGACGCGTAGTCTGTGGTCTACGATGTTAACGGATGGATATGCTGTTTGATACCAGAGATAATTAGTTCATGGAAAGATAGGATCATTTTAGCATGAGGCCTGGTTTGATAGCTCAACAAGACCTGCCCTAGCTAAGTGGCCCACTTCTATGATTTGAGCCGTTTATCCAATGGGATATTGCACATGCTAATCGCTTTTCAAGTAAAAATGGTGGATGGTTAAAAATAAAGCACCCGACAGCTCACATTAGTCGAGCAAAAGTCCAATTTCACCTGATGTGTTGATGTAGAGTGGGTACAAGATAATTTCATGGCCAAGATGGACCAGAGAAGGTTCGATCGGAGGTGGAAGTGATCCGGACCATCGGAACCTTAAAACAGGCATATCTTGCAAATTGAAATGAGTTATTTGATGTACCTAATATGATTTTGGGATAGGAGAAGCTACTTAGCCAACCAACACTGGGTTTCCATGTTGAATTTGCCAGATTCTATCAAATCAACAGTCGAAAATCCATTTTATTTCCATTTTTACTATTTACAGTAAGTTGTAGTTTAATCATAACTTTTGATCAATTGAATTTTAAGAGTCATGCCTAATATGAAAAGGGTTTTTTAAAAATTAGGGGAATAACATGATTAGGCCAAATTGGACACTTACTATTTTTAGCCGAAAACCATGAAGTCCAGTAGAAATCATGACCATCTATAAATATAAATAGTAAGTTTACACTATTTATAGTAAGTCACCTTTTTAGAGAGTTTGAGTTGGAGTTTGATTATGAAACTTCTTCCCAAATTGATATCACTATTGTAAACTCGTTTTTATTATCCATCAAGTTATTTTCAATTTTTATTAAAATTTAGTTGTGATCTGAGGAATTTCTGTGAGAATCCAAAGAAACTCCGTAGACTTGAGTAGTTATCCCTGAGGAAGATGGTGCTCGACCTCATCATGTCCATCCCAGCTTCATGTGTGCTAGCTTATGCCATGAACCATCCAAGGTTGGGCCCCAGTAGATGGATGTTCGCGAGGAAGGAGTGCCAAGAACTCATTGCCTGGAATATTCTAGCCAACCAATGGTAGGCCTTTCTGGGTTGAACAGGCATCGTCGTGTACCCTATTTGAAGGCCGAGAGGCCAAAAAATTGTAAGGCTAGGATTGTACGTCCTATATAAAAATATCACTGAGGCGTAAAGCATCCCCCGGCGACCTAACAAAACCAAAGGTATGGATCCTGAGCCGTGGGCCACACTTGTGCTGTCCATATCCGGGGGTGGAGATCGTATATCAAGTAAGACATGTGTAAGGAATCTGAAGTGACATCACATTCAGTCGCTACAATGACTTATCAAGTGTTTGGAAGGGCAGATTTTTAGTGGGGACTTTTTGTGGGTGTGCCATCCAACCAAAGAAAAAGTCTCAAGCCCTTTGGCAAAATCCAGTCTTTGGTGATATTCTCCCTTTCTCCAATTGCACCAAACAATACCCTTTTTATGTGGGCCCAAATGGACAACATAACCTAAGAAGGGACACACCCACTCCCCCAAGCTAAAGATAGAGGTTAGGTAGGAGTCCTCTCACAGTTTCGATAGAGAGAGAGAGAGAGAGAGAGAGAGAGAGAGAGGTCATATTTGATGGAGATCACTGACCCAATTGAGAGCTTCAAATGCTTATGGTTCCATGGTACCACCAGTACATTTTTTTTCTGAGAGAGAGAGAGAGAGAGAGAGAGCTCTCTCTCTTTGTAAGATTGTAGGTTGTTTGGACAAAACTCATAGCATGGAAATGAAAAACTAAGAATCTAAAGAAAAGAAAGCTGCAGAGTTTAACAATAATTCCATTATTTGATTTGAACTGTTGTTTTCCATGAAAATGATAAAAGGTTAATAGTCAAATGGTGAGAACTGCCTCTAAGAATCATGAAAATCGACATTTAACATGCTTTTGTCTTCATCTTTTGGAAGAAACCAACATCCACAATTCTAACCAAAACTTTGAAAATGCCAATTAATTTTCCTCAACCAAAATTTCCACTTAAAAATAAGATAAAGAGTAAAATTTATTTCTTTTACAAGGTTTTCCATCTTCTCAAACACCTATATTAATTCATTATACTTACACCACTCTCTCTCTCTACCAGTACCATATTGCTATTATTATTACATCAAACTCCACCAAAACTCTTTTTCATCTTCATTAACATCTCTTACATTACCTAACAAGTGTTGGGCCCAAAGCCCACAAACCCATTTGCAGCATCAAATGATATCTGAATCCCCTCCTGTTGAATATTTCCTATTATCGAAATCCCATAAGCCGATGGCGCAAATGCAAAACAGAACTTCCCCATCCCATCCACCGGAATCAGATAATTCCTAGCCGGAATTGTCAATATAGCCCCACCTGAGAAATAAAACGAAACTGTCGGAACCCGCACTGATTCAAAACCAGAGAGATCATAACACGTGTCGAACAGTGATGGTCCCGTAGCCGTTGGTAGGCTCACAGTGCCAGCGACGAACGCGTCTCTCAGCGCCTCATAAGCAGGCTTGGAAAGCCTCGTGACTGCAGTCCCAGTATCCATGACAACGCCCCCATCTCCTGATGTTGTGAGCTGGAACACGTTCTCAGACAGGGGGACTCGCGTGCCACCTACACCGAGCCCTGTGAGTCCAATGTAGTAGAAGCTAGGGGCTCGCGGGTTCCGAAGAAGTGGGACCCATGCAGCGCCAGTTGGGATGGAAGATCGACCGAAGAACAGTGATCCAGACGAGTCGGTTCCACGGCTCACGAGACAATATCCAAATGCACCGCCCATCTGTCCACCGAGCTGACCCACGAATGACATCGACCCACCACCCAACCCCAGTAGACCGGCTGCACCGAAGAATAACCCATGGTTTCTATGACCACATCCAATGGCTACGTTACGAACCGTGGTTCGCTCGAAGGTGAGCGTTTCCAGTGCAACCGTACCCTTTGTGTACGACCCATCTCCGTATGAGACCTCGTAGCGGCACCGACCGGCATGACAGCCTGCATTCTCGAGCTGGCCGCAGATTGCAGAGTCACAAGCTACGCCAGCGAATGAAACTGAGTCAGCTGGGTTAAATACCGGGTCAGATTGCTTGTAGCATTGCTGACAAGGCTGACACTGGACCCATACAATATCACTTCCTGAATCAATAACCATGTATTGATTTCTTGGTGGACTGCCTACACCTATCTGCACCAGATATTCCCAGCTTCCTTCATCCATACCTGATACTATACCCGACCCGAAATCCTCCACCCGATAACCAGTACGTGTAAGTCGTCGAGTCAAGCTTGCCACCCTCCTCGCATCTCTTTTCAAGCGTTCATCAAACCGATGACGCTGGCTTGAGAAGTTTGCGGTCGAGATCACGTCACGGTGCAGTAACTTCAATCGCCACACCGAATCACCTTCGTTGTAATCAGTTTTCGAGAATTGGCGAGGACCCATCATTTCTGATGGCCGGATTTCAAACCCCGTGATCGATTCTTGCACGTTTAAGTACTGGAAACCACCGTCAGTGACGGCGGCTAACGCTGGGCCACCACCCAAGTGGTGTGGCACCACCACCACCACCACCATCATGACTATCACTAGCGACACAAGGTGTATCATTTTTTGTTGTTGTAGCAGTTATTGCAAGCACTTGTATGGATGGGTGAGGGGGGATTTATGGGTGTTTGGTTTTTTCGAAATGGAATGAAATAATTGAGAGATGGGTGCTTTGATTTTTTATTTTTTTTAAAAATTTTTTCTATCTTTTTGTTTGATTGAGAAATAGAAGTATCTGTTTGTTGTTTCTTGATGAGTTGTTCTTTTGAGTGTAAGTGTGCCAACTTTCTGGGTCTGTTTCCTTAGAAAAGACAAACAATGCCTCCACTCTACATAAGCTTCTCATACTAACTTTAGTGGAGCTTTAAAAAGTGGAGGGAATGAATGACAATATACAGTAAAGGAGCGATCTTAGTACCATATCATATCATGGTGCAAATGAGTTTTATTGGATGTTTGTGTAAGACTCTTATTAGGTGGGCCACACATGATCACCAGTTTAGATTCGACCGTTCGGATTATTTCGATTGAGCGATACAGTAGACACCGCTACAAGACCCCACTACAATTATGATCATTATAAATATGTTTGGGGCGGAACGCTTGAAGCTTGATTCCTATATATGGTTATTGAGCGGATATGGAAACCTATGATGTGGAGATATGGCAATTAGTAAGCTTATGTAGCCTTCTCTTATATAAATAGATGTCTTGATCCCTTCACCAACACAAGATAGAACTATAATTCTATTGAAGTTTCTCTTTAAAGTATGAGGTGTGATAAATCAGAATTTATGTAGGGGAATTGAGAATATCTTTCCAATCAAGCACCCTTTAAGATTAAAGCATTGAATCTCTATTATTAGTGCATAAATGATCCATCAATTCTACAATAAAAATATAACAATATCGAGTCTAGAGAGGTTAAGGCATTCATCTCGATCCCGAGTCCATCACACTTACATGGGCTACTTTGCTAAAATCAGTCTCATCAAAATATCTTACCATCTAAAGAGTGGCCATTTAATTATATCCATCCGTTTTTGCTATCCACCCTTCAAATTGTTAGTGGTATTTGTGAGACACAAGCAATCTACGGTGCTATCCACCCGTTGCTATCTTTCTTTTCTGAGTTAGTACTTTCTTTTGTTAGCACTTATCTGACCATTAATTTCATGCCATGGATCGGATCTCATCTGACCGTTGAGATTTTGACATTATCGCCAAGAAAGTTGGTTGGACTAAATGGATGGAAAAGTCATTACTCTTTTTCTTTTAGAATGAGAATTGCTCGAATGTAGTATACAACATGGTGCGTCGCTACTCTAGCCTTTGAATTCCGTTAGTTTTTCAATAATCCGAACCGTTTATTTGATAATTCTCACTTTGTATAGTGAAAAGGCAACAAATAAAAAGCCCTCAGTTTGATTATTTGAACCCTTTGATTGTATAAACGGTCACCATAGCTTTGCATAATCAAAAGATGGAAATATCGAATCAGAGATTTCCTTCGGGCATCCCCATACAACAGCAACCCTATTAAATAAACGGTTTGGATCACAGCCAGAGTCCAGGCATATCTTATTGCAATACGTGTAGAGATGTATTCAAGCAAATCTCGTTTTGATTTGGAAGGCTATGATAAAAGTGCAATAAACGCATGACCCAAAGCATGCGTATCGGCATAAATGCATATGGCAAGGTCTAAAATATCGTCTGAGACCGGTACACATCGTCTAATATGCCAATACTAACCAATTGACGGCCAGTTTCGGCCGGAAATGGCATGATAATGGGAACTACGACCCAGTTTCAAGATGATATATATATATATATATATATATATATTATAATATATATATAATAATAATAATAATAATAATAATAATCCGCGTCCTAACCCCGCCCGGACGGTAATCCGTCTGGGCAGGGCTCTGTGGGGGCCACCATGATATAAGTGTTTTATCCACGCCGTTAATCGTTCTTCTCAAATCATTTTAAGGTGTTAGCCAAAAACAAGAGACAGAAAAAAGTCTTAAGTGGACCACAAATTGGGGATTGAACGTACACCATTAAAAACTTTTTGGGAGCTAGAGAAGTTTCATATGGAGCTAATATTTGTTTTTTAGCTTCAGCCACGTATAAATGCCCTTCTAATAGTTTGTATGGTAAAACAAAATCACGGTGGCCATTAGAAAGGTTTCAACGGTGAGTGTCATTATCACTGAAGCTTCCTTTAGTGTGGTCCATTGGAGCTGTGAACTTATTTAATGTTTTGGCTCACACCTTAAAATTCGAGGTATGATTGCATGCCTGCATCTGCATGTAGCTGTTTATGATGTCTAACTTTTGGTTTAGGTACGAAGGGAAGTAAGATCTAGTACGGTGGTTGGGACTGCTAATTTCACACTCGTGTGAGGCCCTGGCCCTGTAGTCATACGTGCGAATATGGAGCATGTGTACAAGATCTGATGGACAATGCTTACATCTTCTTCATATGATTTGGCCGTTTCACTCCTCATGTGGACGACAATGCACAAGGAAAGCTAGTTGTTGAAACAAACTTTTTTGGCCGTCCATCTGTTTCGTGTACTGTGGCCCACCTGCAGCGTGGAATGGGCTGATTTTTAGGCCAGAAGATCTAAAGAGAGCGACGCTATGGAAGGAAAGCTCAGATCTTGGACAAATACTCCATATTATCACATATGCCTGCCTAAGATGGGAAGGAGCGGATTAGGTGCTGTCCCCGCCTCACCCAAGACAGTGCGGCCCTTACCGTGGGGTCCACCTTTATATATGTATTCTATATCCAACCCTCCAATCGTTTTGCAATCATTTTAGGGCACGAACCCAAAAATAAAGCAGATCCAAAACTCATGTGGACCGTAGAATAGGAAAAAGTAGGGATTGAACATTCCAACGTTAAAAACATCCTAGGGCCCACCGACCCATAATTATTTACCATAGAAACCTATGATGTGGAGACATTGGAGTAAAGAAGTGTGATGAATAAGTTTCTCTAACCTTCTTTTATATAAATAGATGTCCCGATCCCTTCTCCAACATAAGATAGAACTTTCTATAAGTTTCTCTTAAAAGTGTGAGGTGTGGAAGATTAGGATTTATGTACGCTATATCTAGGTAGAATGTTTTCCCAATCAAACACCCTTGAATATCTATTATTAATACATAAATGATTGGACAATTCCGCATTACAGATATAAGAGTATCAAGCCTAGAGAGGTCAAGGCATCCATATGGATCCCTCAAGTCCATCACACTTACATGGGCTACTTTACTAAAATCAGACCCATCAAAATATCATACCATCTAAAGCGCGGCCTTTTAATTATATTCATCTGTTTTTGCTATCCACCCTTCAAATTGTTAGTGGTATTTGTGAGACACGAGCAATCTACGGTGCTATCCACCCGTTGCTATCTTTCTTTTCTGAGTCGAACTTTCTTTTGTTAGCACTTATCTGGACCATTAATTTCATGCCATGGATCGGATCTCATCTGACCGTTGAGATTTTGACGTTATGCCCAAGAAAGTGGTTGGACTAAATGGAAGGAAAAGTCATTACCCTTTTTCTTTTAGAGTGAGAATTGCTCGAATGTAGTACAACACGGTGCGTCGCTACTCTAGCCTTTGAATTCCGTTAGTTTTTCAATAATCTGAACCGTTTATTTGATAATTCTCACTTTGTATAGTGAAAAGGCAACAAATAAAAAGCTCTCAGTTTGATTATTTCAACCCTTTGATTATATAAATGGTCACCAAAGCTTTTCATAATCAAAAGATTGAAATATCGAATCAGAGATTTCCTCCGGGCATCCCCATACAACAGCAACCCTATTAAATAAACGGTTTGGATCACAACTAGAGTTCCGGCATATCTCATTGCAATACGTGTAGATTCGAGCAAATCTCTTTTTGATTTGGAACGCCATGATAAAAGTGCAGTAAACGGATGACCCAAAGCATGCATATGGCATACATGCATATGGCAAGGTCTGAGACCGGTACACATCGTCTAATAGGCTAATACTAACCAATTGACGGCCAGTTTCGGCCCGAAATGGCCTGATAATGGGCGATACGACCCAGTTTCATGGTGATATATATATATATATATATATATATATATATATATATATATATATTATATATTATATATATATATATATATCGTGTGTGTGTATGCGGGAAACGGATTGGCTACTCCCCTGCCACCCGCCCCGTGGCTGATGGTCGGTGCTCTGTGAGCCCCACCATGATGTATGTGTTTCATCTATTCCGTTCATTCATTTTTAAAGATTATTTTAGGGGTTTATTCCAAAAATGAGAGGGATATAAATCTCAAGTGACCACACCACATGAAGACTAGTGATTGGATATCCACTATTAAAATCATCCTAAGGCCCACTGTACTGTTCATTTGACATCCAATATGTTGATTAGGTTATACAGGCCCAGATGAAGGAAAAAAAATAAAAATGAACTTAATCCAAAACTTTTATGGCCCTCAAAATATTTTTAATGGTCGACGCTCATTCAACACTGTTTCCTGTAATGTGGTCCACTTGAGATCCGAATATACTTCATTTTGTGTCTCCTACAATAAAATGATCTTTAAAAATAGATGGACGGCATGGATGAAACACATACATCATGGTGGATCCCATGGAGCACCGACCACCAGCCATTAGCTGGTGTCAGGGGAGTAGCCAATCCGTTTCCGTGAATGTGTGTGCGCGCATGTCTGTAGGTGTGAGCTTACCTTTAAATACAAGTATCATCTGTAGAATTTTTAGAAATAGGCATGATGGGAGTTGTATGAGTTACAGATGTGATTGATTGCATACATACATGCATGCATGTCTATATATCCTGGGTACGGATTCAGTCAAATTGTGACCGTGGAGCCTACCTTGATATATGTGTTGTATATCCATGCGGTTCATCCATTTTTTCAGGGAATTTTACGGGGTGGGCCTAAAATTAAAGCAGAACCAAATCTCAGGTGGACCACCGTAGGAAACAGTAGTGATTAAACGCCTGCCATTAAAACCTTACTAGAGTCCACCGCAATGTTTATTTGTCATCCAACCTGTTGAAAAGGTCAAACGACATGGATGAAGTGAAAATAAAAATATCAACTTGATCCAAAACTTTTGTGGTCCACAAGAAGTTTTTAATATTTAATCACTACTTTTTCCTATGGTGTGATCCACCTGAGATTTAAATCTGCTTCAATTTCTAAAAGAAGTCCTAAAATGAGCTGGAAAAACCTATGGACGGCCTGGATATACAACATATACATCAAGGTGGGCCCCACAGTCAGGAACTGAATACGCGCAGTATATCTTTATGTTGAGGTATGATTGCATGCCTGCATCTGCATGTAGCTGTTTATGATGTGTAACTTTTGGTTTGGGTACGAAGGGAAGCAAGATCAAGTACAGTGGTTGGGACTCTTTGCTAATTTCACACTCGTGTGAGGCCCTGGCCCTGTAGTCATACGTGCGAATATGGAGCATGTGTACAAGATCTGATGGACAATGCTTACATCTTCTTCTTATGATTTGGCCGTTTCACTTCTCATGTGGACGACAATGCACAAGGAAAGCTAGTTGTTGAAACAAACTTTTTCGACCGTCCATCTGTTTCGTGTGCTGTGGCCCACCTGCAGCGTGAAATGGGCTGATTTTTAGGCCAGAAGATCTAAAGAGAGCGACGCTATGGAAGGAAAGCTCAGATGTTGGACAAATACTCCATATTATCACATGTGCCTGCCTAAGATGGGAAGGAGCGGATTAGGTGCTGCCCCGCCTCACCCAAGACAGTGCGGCCCTTACCGTGGGGTCCACCTTTATATATGTATTCTATATCCAACCCTCCAATCGTTTTGCGATCATTTTAGGGCACGAACCCAAAAATGAAGCAGATCCAAAACTCATGTGGACCGTAGAATAGTAAAAAGTAGTGATTGAACGTCCCAACGTTAAAAACTTCTTAGGGCCCACCGACCCATATTTATTTACCATCCAACCTGTTGATAAGGTCACAAAAACCCTGGATTAAGGGAAAAAACAAATATCAGATTGATCCAAAATTTCGTTGGCCAACAAAATGTTTTTAACGGTCAATCACCACTTTTTCCTATTGTATGGTCCACCTGTGATTTGGATCTCCTTCATTTTTGGGGTCATTCCCTAAAATGATATGATAAAATGGATGGACAGTGTGGATATATAATACATACATCAAGGTGGGCCCATAGTAAGGGCCGCATGGATGGGAAGGGCCCCAAAGCCGCAGGTATGAAATAAGCAAACCGGCCCATGATTGAGACTTGAGAGGGGATTACGTGCCTATGAAGCATGGAATTTTCGTGCTTCTAGATTGTGTACCATCCTCTGTCAGATGTGTATTATGATCTGAAACAGATATTCCTGCTGACCCTTGATCAAATATTTCTTTGATTGGACTATCTTAACCATCTAATAGGTGGGCCTTTCCTCACTTTATGGAGCTGCTGCTAGAATCTTCGTCTTTTAGCTTTCAGAATTGCTAAAAAATTGTAACTTTTAGACCATATTTCATTCACTATCAGAAGCACGAAATGGATGGTTTGGATCTCATCCACGTATGCCGCTTGTATAGAATGACATAGAGGAACGGAAAATGCAATGCCTTCATATGCACGGAATCTGCTCCCTTGATTCGTGGTGCCATCTCCTGCTTTTTTGTAAACAAATAGCTTAAAATGCGTATGTACGTGCGCTCGAATATATATTTGCATTAAAATACATGCATGAGTGCCTGTAAGTGATGCTTTGATATGAGGTGATGAGGATTGAGGAATGCTAGGTGCAGTCGATCACGTGCTGATTAGTCCACGTAAGCATGGCCCATTCGGTATGGACCAACTCAATCCACAGGCCTTGATTAGGTGGGATCAATCATAGCAAGCCCAAGTCAATTGATCGAGTTACAATAACCCCAAACTCCATTTAGTCGATATCTAGACTAGTCAGATTGACCCTATCAGTCAGATGCACCATTCCATGGTGGACCTCGGGCTTAAAAATCAAGTCAATCTATGACTTGCGTGGGCCACACCATGTACAAAAGTTGAGAGGGGTTATCCTCCCATTAAAACATTTATAATCTCTTTTTGGGCCCACCGAGATGTGGTTCACAAATCCAGCCCATCCATTGTGTGTCCCACCTAGATGAGGGGTCAGACCAAGTTTCAGACGCATCCAAATTTCGGGTGAGCCCCACCAAGTGTTTTTATATGTTTTAGGCATGTCGTCGTATGATTTTAGATGATATGGTCCACCTGATTTCCTTGTACGGCTGATTTTTGGGATATCCCGTAATTTAGAGGGGACCCATCAATTCACGGTGTTGATGTTCGACACACACAACATAGTGGGGCCCACGCAGCTAGAGACGACCCTCATGGGAACCATTTCCTATATATATATATATATATATATATATATATATATATATATATATATATATAATATAAACTCAGCGAACTTAGTGCCAGATGGGATGCATGGCCGAGTGTTGGTAATGGTTCTTTTGTACCTCTGCGAGGTCGAACGAGTGAGTGAGTCAGAACCGAGTCTTGCTCTGTGGCAAATTTCACTGTGATTGGCTTGAAATCTTGGTAGAGTTGACTTGTTAGTCACTGAGTTTTAAGAACTATGAGTATGATACATGCAATGAGCGTTACAGCCAATTGTTTGAGAATGGCCATGATCAATCCTTGCATAATGTTAGGATTAGAGCTGTACACGAGTTAGTTAGCTCGGTTAGCTCACTCGATTCAACTCACCTTGGCTCAAAATTAGATTCGGACAGAGTTGAGCTAGTTTTTGGAGCTCGTAAAAATTTCAAGCCGAGCTTGACTCGACTCAGATCAAACCTCAACTCAAATCGACTTAGATCGAATCAGCTCGGTGACTCGGTTATTTTGATATTGATGTTGTCACTGAGTATTTGATGAAATGACTCAACAAAGTGTTGTTTCCGGTGCATACATTCTCTGCGGGATTAGCTGGTGGCAAGGAAGGAATTGATACGAAACAAGTCACTGCAAACAAAAACTTTACATTACAAGACTGCCTTCATATCTTATTTTTGATGATGCTTACCGAGTGTTTGATGAAATACCTATAAAGTGTTGCTACTGTTTTACATTCTATGAAAAATTGAAGATGCATTCTATGCATTTGAGAAAATGTCGCACAGGCTCGAACTCGGTTCGAACTGGCTCGATCTGTTAATTGAGCCGAGCCGAGCCGAGCCGAGCTAGCCAGATAGGCTCGAGGATCGAGCTGAACTTTTTTTTTGTTAGCTTGTTAGTACACGACACTTGATGGGGTTTTTTCTCCCCAGGCTCGACTGGTTGAGAGCCTCACTCAACTGGTCGAAGGTGGTGGTCGACCAGTCGAGCACTGGCTCGATTCAAACTCCAGCGAGTTTAGTTTTTTTTCTGTGGTGCTCGACCAGTCTAGGGAGGTGCTCAACCAGTCGAGTTTACGCAGATTCGTTCCAGATTTTGTGCGGACTACGTAAATTTGAAGAGGTTTTCACATAGGTGCTAAAGGGGGTTTCCAAATATATAAATATGGGTGCCTAGGGTTGTTCTAGTGAATGTAAAAGGGTTTTCTAAAGCTTTGCAAGGGTTTGCTAAAGGATTTAGGGTTATCAAAAGTGTGTGTGTGTGTGTGTGTGTGAGAGAGAGAGAGAGAGAGAGAGAGAGAGGAAGCTTGTAGAAGGGAGGTTATGCTCGTGGAGGTGATCTACTGTGCAATAAACATCTCAACGCTTCTACGTCCTCGTAATCGGTGAGATCTCTCCATTTTTCTTTTATTCTCTTATTGTTTATCTACTCCTGCGTGAGTGAAGAAGGTTGTAACGTTCTACTTTATAGTGGATTGTTGATCTGGACAAGGTCCCGTGGTTTTTACCTCTTTGAGGGTTTTCCACGTAAAAATCTCTTGTGTCGTGTGGTTTGTGCTTTGATTTATTTCATTGCTTTATTATCCCATAATTCTGGTGTTTTTTGGGAGGCTAGATCCTAAGGTTTTGTGCAACAGCCCCCAACAACACTATCAGTTCACACTTCATTGTTAAGCCACCCCCACTAGGGAACCGATACCAAGACCTCAGTGTTGAAACGACAAAGCCGAGCCGAGCCGTGCCAAGCTCGGTTTGACTCGTGTACAACTCTAGTCAGGATGGGAAGGAAATATGGGTTTAATGGTTAGTCTGATGCAGTTGCATATGGGTTTAATGGTCTAAGTTCATTTGGATGAGCACATCACATCACTCGTTGGGTTGAAGATTTAGATTAAAGTGTGCTCCAGTGGCACCGGTGTATTCACACCATCCAACCCATCTATCAGAAGCATCATCTTAAAAAACTCTTTAGACCTAAAACTCTACCTCAGATGGGCTTGAAATTTACAGGAAATTTGAGCTGACCCTACATCTAGACTAAGGATGAAGGGTCTGAATGGCCTTGATTATAGATACAGAACATTGTTCCCCCTCACTTCCCTTACTCAAGGGTGGACATTCCCTCTCAATATGTTCCCTATGTTGTGGCCCATCTGAGTTTTAGATTGGGTTGATTTTTAGACTCTTGAAATTTTCTAGAATAATGCATCTTGTGAACATGTTAGATGGGGTGATCAGTGGCCCTACATTTGCTCAATACCACCATAGACACTAGCCCTTGGGTGTGCCCATTAGGTTAAAAGGGTAGGTTAATTAGAAGATCTTAAGTATACCATCCAATAATCCAAATGTTCATGGAATGACCATTGCACCAATCCAGAATATCCCCTTTTGTCAAGGTCTCACCGAGCAAGCCAGAGTAGGTTTCCACAATTGGAGGTGCAGCATTCATGAACTCTGTACCCCCTAATCAGATTGAATTTCCTTCCAAAGAGGGGTGCAAGCTACATGCAGAAGTAAAGGTGTGGGTGGGGCTAGATGAGAGAGACATGTCAAGGGGGGATTTTTAGCAAGTAAAATCTAAATCATATGCTGCCAACAAGCCACACCTTCTACAAGGACCTAATTACAATTTTTTTTTTTTTTAATTCCTTCTTTTATCTTGAAAACTCAAAGTTGAAGACTAACTACAGTAATAAAATTGTCCATAACTGCTCATAGCAATAACATTATAGTAACAACACCAGCAACAACAGCAACAACAATAAAAATAACAACAATGATAACAAAAATGATTCAAAAATATTATAATAATAATGACCAAACACTAGTTGGACAACAACCTTAGCATCCTGCTAGTCCATAGGTGTCAAGTTGTTAATTATGTACAAACTCAGCCCATCCAAAAGGTTTGCCCTAACATAGGCAACCTACCTTATTCAAAAATCAGGCTTATCCACTATCATGTCCGCCACACTACATAAAACTAGCCACTATCCACCCATTGTATGTGTGTGGCTTACTTGACGAGTGTAACACCCTATTTCACACTAAGATGATGTTCATGGTGACCAACCTTTTGGAAAGGTTCATACACACATGATATATTGGCAATTATATGTTAATTAGTTGGGCTGTAAGGGCCAAACTTTTAATTCTAGATTGAAAATGAAATGTACGTGGCCTTTGAATAGAGTGTATTTTTGTCATTTCAATTCTTTTATTCAAGCCTCTCTTTTTCTCTCATACACGGAAAATACATGCAGTATTAAGGAGCCCATGCATGTAGCAAACTTTGCAATACTACTACGCAAAATCCATTCTATATATCTAGTGGACTGACTCATTTTAAGAAATCATACAAAAATAAGGTGAGCGAACCACACACAGATATGTATATATAAGATAGGTTGCCCACTGTTAGCCACACCCTCTACCTCCAAAGGTTTGCTAGAATATATACATTCTGATTTATTGCAATAGGATATGTCAGGACTTAGCTTTTGAATTTGGGTCTTCTTCTAATGATCTAAACCGTTCATACGATGAGTATATGTACACAGCTTTCAAATTGGATTGTTTTAACTCTTTTATAATTTAGGTACGTAATTTGGTTTGAATATGGACGGCCATGATAACCTCTATATAATCGAAGGATTCAAATATTCAATCCTAAAATATTTTCATGCACGTACCATCCAAGTTGAGCCCTATCACATTAATGGTTCAGGTCATGTAAAATTTTTTTTTTTTTTTTTAAAAGCATAAATTCAGTGGGTTAAAGTGCCACTGCAATAGGTGGGATGTGTTCTATCTTGTCTCCCTTCCTTACTCTCTACACGTGGGTTACATATGCCATATCATGGTAAAAATAATACTAGTAGCAGCAGCAGCAGTAATAATAATAATAGTAATTAGTATTATTAACCCTTTAAAAAAAAAAAGGTTATATGCTAGAAAGATGAGTTGCTTTTATTCATTTTATGAAGAAAAAAAGGTGTGCTTGAGGGTGCTGCTCAGCACCAATGAAAAAGTGCCACGTGGGCATTACAGCATGGGACCTACTGTGAAAAAGAAAAAGAAATCCCTACAAAAATGACCAAATTGTTATTTTTACTGTGGGTCCCACACCTATACATGCGCACGGCACTTTTTCATCACCGCTGAACTGAATGGGTCCTTTAAAATGATACCACCTTTTTTCTGTAATGAGTGGAAGGGTTAGTTTAAAAGGTGAGATTGCAAATCTGCCAATACAATGACATACAAGCGTCAGGACGTCTTCTAGAGGCTTCTCTCCTACTTGAGATAAAAAGCAGGTATTTTTTTAATTGGCTATAAAAAATTTCCCCATTAAAATAATATATTTTCTGTTATATTATATTAGATGTATTAATATAAGATGCTCGGACTGAGAGATTGTATAATGACCGTTCATGTTTTCGTGGGGCCTACTTTTCAGTGATTTGTACTGTTGATGTTGTGACTCCGCCGTGGATGAATCATGCGCCAAAAGTTCTCCAAGTTGACTAAAAGACACAGAAAAAACCTAAAACTTTTAGTAGGTGGCCAACAAAGAAACGGTCGAGAAATAAACACAGCAATGTTCCCATTCAACCAATCAAGGACGAATATTCTATAGTTAAGATTACCCAACGTGAGAACTGTTAACTATTTGTACGTGGATGTCTTTAATCAGCTGTGGCGGGATTTTAAAACAAAATAATATCTCAGTGTGTGACCCTTCAACTGAATATTTTTGTCATTTTCAATTTTCACCAACTATTTTCTCTGTGCAGGGGCACGGTTGTGGTCATGGGGCGGTGCCGTGTGATACGTCTTTGATTGGTACTTTTATTTTATATTTTGTCATCTTTCAATATGTATTTATTAGGTGTGATACGTCTTTGATTGGTACTTGTATTTTATATTTTGTCATCTTTCAATACGTATTTATTATGTCGCTCGAATGTGCTACGACCCGCAATGGCTACTTATTTTTTCTTTATAAAGACATTTGCTATCGATTCTAAAATCATTTAGAAATTTTCTTTTCTCTAATTTTCATATGAGTTTCTCATGTAACTTTTGTTTGAACAAATTAGTACGACGCATTTCTAAATTCATATGGCTAAGATCATGAGGTCCTTACTCTTGCTCGGGTGGTAGACTCTCATGAGTTTCAACTCCCGGTTCGAGTACCCATAGGTGGTGAAATTCCACTAGCGTGTGTACGGGGTGTGTGTATAAAAATAAAATTAAATTAAATTTAAAAAAATGGCTAAGAGCATGAGTACACTTAATTAAAGCCGATTGTAACAGGTGAGATTCTTCATTTATTATTTCTGATTTGATATCTTAGCTTTTCCTTCTATATACTAGAATGAACAGCCCATATAGTAAAAAGCTATGGTGCAGCCTAACGCAATGCGTCTGTAACAAGCATTCTATATATCTATTGCAGCCGCATATAAAATAGTAAGATGGGGACGTCTACGGTTAAAAACCACATGTCGGTTCTCTTTATCTCTGCCTGTTGTGGTCCCCACGTAGCTACACGCTTTCCATCGAATTTCTTTCTCAATCTCTCCCTCCCTCTCTTCATTTGCATCACATGTGCCATATGAGGATTTGATCACTTACAATGATAGCTGGCTAACCTAACCACACTATAATGCTTTTTCCCACCCATGTATCACATGTACGACATCCGAGCAATACAAAAGTCGACTCGGATTGCGTAGTGTAGCACGCCGGACCGATCGTTTGTACTGTGTGCTCCTGAAAAAGCTCTGTGGGCCCCACCATGATGTATGTATTTTATCCGCGCCGTCCATCCATATTGCCAGGTCATTTTACGAGACAATTCTAAAAATGAGGTAAATCCAAAGCTCAGGTGGACTTCACCGTTAAAAACTTCTTAAGGCCTTCTGTAATATTTATTTGCCATCCAGCCTGTTGATTAGGTCACACGGACCTGGATGAAGGGAAAACAAACATATCAGCTTGATCCAAAACTTTTGTAGCCCCCAAAAGTTTTTAACGGTGGTTGTTCAATAACCACTGTTTCCTATGGTGTGGTACACCTAAGATTTGGATCTGGCTCATTCTTCGGCTGGAAAAAATTGGATGGACGGGGTGGATAAAAGACATGCATCATGGTGGGGCTCAAAGCATTTCCAGTACGGTGTTGGTTACCATCATGAAAATCCGGCTAATCCAGTCATCATTATCAGTGGATGGGAGATTATCTGACTTAAACATACGTGTGGGCCCATGAATCGCTTAGGCCCATAAGATAATCAATGTGGTTATTCATGGACCCGATGGTTGAGAAGTAGCATCAGGACGTAGATTTCCACATTTTATCGGGTCCATAGAAATAAATTGGTGCACGTTAATAAGACAAGATCAACAAAAGCTAACAGATTTTTATTTTATTTTTATTTTTTATTTTAAAGGATGAGAGTGCGTATGTCACCAAAGCAAAGGAGTTTAATGCTTCAATTATTGAGGAATGATTACACAGAAAAGTGGCACTTATTAACTGATAATAATACTTTAATAATCTCTCTCTCTCTCTCTCTCTCTCTCTCTCTCTCTCTCTCTCTCTCTCTCTCTCTCTCTCTCCATAAATGGACGGTTGAAATCTATGATTAGGCATGTTTTCCACAAACAATCTTGACCACCCATGTTATGGGCTATTGATCAGCTTGTTAGAACCGTTTGATCTGCCCGACTTTTAAATGGTGATCTATGATGTGCACGGCGGATCTAATACATGGCGAACCATCCACTCAACAAAATGCAAATCATAGAACTTTTTGAGTTATTGAATGGGCTTTGAAAGTGAGTGGATCGTCTCTCACTTTTCTGTTTTTCAAAATCAGTTGGATTCAGGTGTCATTAGAACTGCATAAATTAACTGTTTTAGGTTGGATTCTAAGAATCCCGTTTCACTGATGGTGTTCAAATAATAAATTAAAATCAATAAATTAACTTATCATGCCTTCAAAAAGGCATCAATAAAATATCTTAATAAAACAAAACAACAGAAAAATAGAGAGATAATAAAGGGAAAAGATAAACAGTTCCTGGGCTGTGTGGATCGAAAAATACTGACTAGATCTGGTGGTACCCATGGTGGCCTGCAAATCTACCATTAAATCTGAAAACTCTGTCGCCATATGGAGGCTTCCAATCAACTCCCACAAACCAAAAAACCATTTTCTTTCTTTTGAAAGCATCTAAATTATTCATGGCTGTTTAGAAATTTAAAAATAAAAATAAAAATTGAAGGCATCCTGAATTATTCAGGATCGTTTTTCTCCTCTTGCAAGAAAATACCAACTTCTTGTAATAAAATTGGTTGGAGTAATTACATATCCAAACACATATCCAGGAAATGGGTACAAATGATCGAACTCATTTCTCCATCAAGATGTCATTTAGGCTGTGTTTGGATGCACAACTGAATGAATTACAAAGATATGCTTCAACCACACGGGAATCATGAGCGTATAACGACATTTATGCATTCACAACATTTAAGTAAGCATAGATTGCAGTCAAATTTTGCAACTTCAAAGTAATCCAATTTTGCAAGATGGAATTCAGTCACTCAGATGTGCATACTAAGAAAGCCAACAATGATTAGATCATTTCATCCTACTAATCATTGGAATTCATATTAATAGTGCATCCAAACACACCCTTTTAGACCATTGCAGCTGACAGTGTATCATATGAGAAACACCAAGCACCAAATGCAAGTATATATTTGAACAATGAGCCAAAGACATCAGCAAAGGAAAAAAGTTAAATAGAATAGCCCGAAAAGAGTCTACCTCTGAGATGACATTGTCCAAGAAACAAGCACCAAAGGCATGCTTCGATTCAAAACATTCATAACATCCTTTGTTTGGAGTGTCTCTTCTTAAATGAGCACCAAAGGCATGCTTTGATTCAAAACATTCATAACATCCTTTGTTTTGAGAGTGTCTTCTCGGAATTTCTGCGAGATAACTTCACGAATCAATACATGACATGGAGCATTGCTGCATTTGAACAGCAATGGCTTGCCGCAGAAATCACATAAAGCACAACAACATCGAATGAGGGTAGGATGGTCTCAAGCATCCGCCGCATTCCCATGGGAACAGAAAATGGGATCCGATATGCAGTCCAGATATCTCCATTTTGAGGCAAACTGCCTAGTAAAAGCAGCTGGAAGGCGAAAGAAATCCCAGTCAGAAGAGCCTTCCTGGCATTTATTGTGGCAGAAATCTGCCAGCAAAATCTGACTGAGAAGACCCATCTGTTGGACGAATGTCCAAGGAAATCTACAACATGGTTTTCGCCTCTTCAATTTGCAGCAGCAGAATCCTCCAATGAGGAGTGCAAAATCAAATCACCGCATCACAGACTCTTTTACGAAACATCGGCCACCAGAACTGCAAAAGCAAAAGCTCAAGATGAAGAAACCACCAAAGTTGCTACAGTGTAATGGGATGAGTGATGCTTAAGTTCATATAATAAATGTCTAATAAATGTCAAAACTCACGCATATTCAAGGTGAATATTCAAGAATCGTGAGTTCTCCTTGCTCTGCGATAATGTTATAGAGCCTTCAATGACTTGGTCTTGCTTCACCTCTATCGGGTCGTAGAAGTAGATCAATGTCTGGAAATAAGGATATCATTAGCATATAATGAAAACCAGCTAAACAACACTCACATTGCAAGTTTTGTATAGTCAGGACCAAAGAATAAGGATAAGATTACGGCTTGCATTCACCACCATTTTCTAAATGTTGGTGGCTGGTAACTCATCCACCACATGTGGCATACATGTAATTCAATCCAGGTCGTCTCAATTGTGGGATACATTGGTGATGGAGCACAGCCCCAAAACCACAGCAACTAAATGATCCTAACCATTCAATTGATAGACATCAAATGGCAAGCTAAAAAAAAAAAGTGGCCAGATGTCCAAATTCAACGGGCAAATAAAGAAGGTTAAGGGTGTCTAACCACTTTGATTTTGGACCATGATCGATCAGAGGCCATGATAGAGACAATCTCAATTGCATTACACACGCCACGTCTATGCAGACTCAGAATGCAATCATGTTAATTGGTTCAGCCAAGATCCAAGTTCCAAACCAAAGTCGGAACACAAGCAGGTATGCCAACCATTAGACATATAAATAAGATAATAAGAAATACCTGTTGCCAATGTGTTGGAGCATCCTCAGGTGCAGTGGACAGTACAAGTGCATCATCGGATTTTGGTTTTTTCCTTTGATTAAAACCATGCGAATTTGATGCAATATTGCCTGGTGTGGATTGTGAATAGTTATTGGCTAGAAAATTGGCAGGTCCACTGAACTCAACATCAAACCAGAATGCAAACCCATGAAGAGGGGCTGCAAGAAAGAGAATAGTAGATGGAGTCAGTATAGAAATTTATTAAATATGGCAAATACAATTAAGTTGGGCCTCAAGACCATCAAATCACTAATGGAGAAAACTCCAATTAATAAGGAGAGCCTGTCAAGATTGGGATATAAGTATTTTTTTCAATTTTATATTTTATAGGCATTGCACAAATATGCTGCTTTGACTCCAGGGAGTAGCAGATTTGACCCAGACGAGAACTCAGTTATTTTCCACAAATGTGCATGGACTCGTGTAGATGAAAGCAGAGGTCAACCTGCAGCGACATGTTTGATACAATCAGACCCCATAGAGAAAGGTTCCTCACTGCGTGCTACAGTAGCATGCTATAGTTACTCTCAGCATGATTTATCTCCGAGTCCTAGTATACTTTTGGAATTCTATTTTGAGTTAGTTTATTTTATTTTTTCTAAAGAACAATTTGTTATTAGCAGTTGGATATATTAGGAGCGCGTTTTCACCAGTTAAGAGATAATTTGGTACCAACTCGGAAACCTATGTAATTCAGTCTAGAAATAGGGTAGTAGGTCATGCATATGAAGAAGATTCTATGGTTTCAAGAAATACGAAATTATTTTCTTTGAATTTCATGCAATGGAATTTTTCTTCGAGAGGTGAGATGCCTTAGAAACCATCATTGTGACTCTGCCAGCATTGTGTGAAGCAACTACACATATATCTTTATGCTTCCAATCTAGTATGCAGATTTCACTATGTGCAATTAGTTTCAGTCTCTTTGATTCTATTTGCATTACATGCGCACATATGGACTTCCCTTCATATAGACTATCCTTGCCCTCTCCATATTATGCCTTCTACAAGTTTGCCTGGCAAATCAATCCTCCATGAATATGGAAGTTCCAGAAACTTTGAAACCATGGGTTAGTGAGGCAAAATAAGAGAGATTGTCCAAGAAGGATTTGAGGCACAGCTAGCCTGTCTGACACTAGAGTGCAATAAATGCCAATGACTGACAATCAAGGTATTCTATAACGGTAACGGTGGCCATAACAGCCGCCACCGTTACCATTATGATACAGGGTGTAACGGTCATTACGGTGGCCATAACGGTTGTTATGGTCTCCTTTTTGTTTTTTATTGAAAAAAATTCATAAAACCTGTATCGGCCCCATAATGGACTGTTACGGAGAGGTATGACCTTTACGGGGGGCGTAACAGGCCATTACGGGAGCCGTAACGGCCTTTATGGGTCGTTTTTTCCGTAACCTTTACGACCCCGTAACGTGTAACGGTTGCCACCGTTACGTTTACGTAATGGCCTTTATAGCACACCATGCTGATAATGTAAATGCCTCCTTTACACACTTTGCATAACCTTACTATGTAGAAATTGAAGATTCACCAAAGATCCAATTCCAAGTGCCCCTTCACTAGATTCAGTACATCAGTATAATATAGGAGAGCACCATAGTTCAAAAACTCAAAAACTCGACTTGACTTGATGTTTAGTTGGGTCGTGTTGACTCGAAGACTCGAACGAGTCTTTACTTGACTTGACTCGATATTTAATAATTAAATTAATGTTATTTATAAATACATTAAATAATTATACATAGTAAAAATATAAAAATAGTGAAAGAAGATGCATGATTGTGAGGTATAGGGACATTGCTTCTCTAACAGACACAAAGGAGGGAGCTGGAGCCAGATTTTTCTTAATGATCTTGATATGGGCTGATCTGAGCTCCACCTTGATTCCGTTGCCAGGTTGAAGTACAAAACTTCTTTGATGCAAGACCCGAGGGCTAGGAGAAATTTGTGATTCCATAGCTCTATCGGGATGTCGAAGAAGAGAAACCAGACATCATTGGAACCAAAGGGGAAGAAGTTCTCCCATTTTCTGATGGGGGTCGCGAGGTTGGCCTGGTGAAGAGCTCCAGCCATTAGGATGAGATCCAGGTTGGCACCCGGTTGCATATTGAGGAGGAACTCCATCTCTGAGAGAGGTTTGAGGCCGTAAGATCAGACAAAAAGGTTGCACCTGGTGCTCAGCCATTGTTGAATGTCAAAGAGGGATCCATTGGGAGAAATTTGTATGACTAGGTTGTGCGCGAAAGTGGGCTCCCATTCTGCAATCATAGAATAACCAACGGAGATAATCGGACCTTTGTCGGAAAAGGAGGTGTGCATCCGGGTGGAGTGAGACGAGGAAGGGTAATGGCCTTGGGGGGCAAGAGGAGGTGGTGATGCCATTCACAGAACCGCGTCCTTGAAAGAACGGCCTACTGAAGTCGAAGCCTTCCTACGACAAAGAGGCTAGGAGATCGGAGAGGAGTCCCCCTGATCCAGTCAAGGCCCAAACCGAGCATTCTGAACCGCAATGTGATGACCATTGAACCCCGAATTATGAAGGGAGGTAATCGCCAAAGAGGCATCTTCCGAAGAGCCCATGCGAATAAACGCAAACCGCCCTTTTCTTTGCGGCAGAACGATTTCTTTGATTTCCCCATTTTTTTGAAAGATGCGATTTAACATGTATTTGTCCCAATCAATAGGGATTTTGAAGACGAATAGTGTAGGGAAAGCGGCAAATATCAAGGCTAGGGATTTCTTCTAGGGTCAAACAGCCTCCTTAGGTCTCCTTCTATTGACGATTGTCCACCCATCTTCCTTCCTCCCTTCTCCCGAGATGGTAGTCGTAGATGTGGCCGGAGCTTTACCGAGGATCCCTCCATGACCACCATAAGAAATGGAGAGAGCTTCTCTCTATGGGTTTTCTGGAGTCTGGAGGAGGACGAGGCACTAGCTCATCTTTCTGGTTATAGAATTCCATATGCCATTCTCCCGATTCTCTATTCGCAATCACCAACCCGCAGACCAAAGGGTTGTCAAGGAGACCTTATCAAATTCCCTCAGCCGGCCTTCTGCTTCTAGCCAACAATCTTGGTCTTCTCTGCCGAGGGACGAGAAAACCATGTCTTGCGTGACAGTCTTGTCCACAATCTGAGTCAACACCTACCGGAACACATCTTTGTGTCTCGTGTTTCTTCCAAGTTTGGATTTGCTAGGGCTCACTTCAACTAGAGAGCCACTATCAGAAGTTTTCAATCCTCCATAGATGGACAGAATCAGAAGCATCCCTCCCTTTCTACCCCTTCCGGATTTCAAATGTCTAATCTCTAATTGGAATCATATAAGGTGGGTTCATTCGAACATGCGTACTAAAAGTTTGATGGATGAAAACGTCCCTATTATCTGTTAAAGACATTCTGCTGAATTTTGGCTCCGCCTTTGCTTTCAGGTGATCCTCCTTCCTTAGGTTGGTTTGCTTTTGATCAATGCATGTAGTGATTACTTTTGTATTGGTTCTCCACAAATATCACGTCCCCCATTCCCCACTTAATAACTTGGAGCCATGGAAAGGAAGAATCTTCTGACCACTTTAACATTCAAGCATAAGGGGGAGTCTTTTAACCACTGAAATCCACTGTGACCATGAAAGACATTCCCATCCACTCCCACAACATTGAATACCTCACTTTCCACAGGTCTCAATCTTGGACCCTTAATTTCTTCAAGTTACAGGGGATCCAAGGACATCTTTCTTTCTTCTTCTTCTTTTTTCCTGATGAATAAGGGGACTGAATTGATAGAAGAAAAGAAAAAAACACAAATAGAGAACCACAGGATACCTGCTAGAATGAAGTAAACTTGGTTGAGTTAGTTTGAACTAGCAAAATGACTGTACAATTCATGCCTTTATTTCAAATATGATTACCCCTCATGACTACAAAAACTGCCCTCATATTGGGCTACAAATCTTACTAACTATAAATTTCTCAAGGAAAAAGGGGATAAATTAATGTATAAACCATTAAAGAAGGATCTAAGAATCCTCTGTAATGCAAATTAATGGAGGAAAAGTTAGCAAACTATGGTTGATGTTGAGTTTAGAAACAACATAAAATGAGATGCCTCTCCAAACCAATCAGATTAAAAGCAACAATTTCCAAGAAGTAACAATTTGAACAAAATACTAGGGCCCATCAGGGTAGAGAATATACCCCAAAAACCACATTCACGGATGATGTTAATTGTCCAATTATTGGCCATCATATTGACAAATAAAAGAAAATGGTAAGTAGTCTAAATTCAACAGGGAAGATCATACGGCTAAGATAATCTGGTTAGTGTGATTTTTGGCATATGCTTCATCCACTTTGGGGCCCGCAATTTGGATGATCTAGATTGCCATGCATGTGTGACGTGTACAGTGGATGAGTTGCCACATTTAGTGAGGTGTGGCATATGCACATCATATTCTGACTAGAATTGCAAATCAAAGTTTGCAAGAGATATTTTTAAGCTGTATCAGCTCTAAATTGTGATCAAGCAGCTGCACTAGTAAGAACTACACTTGAAGATGTATGTTTTACCTTGCATCATAGATGTAAATTTATATTTCCTAGTAATAGATTCAAGCTCCTGAATCGTGACCGTATAGCAATCCACATGCTTCACCTGTTCACAATACCCAAACACTTGATCGATTCTCAAAAGCCTTCACAAACACGGGTAAATAGATAGTAGAAGTCTAAACAATTCTTTTAGCACATAAAATTTATAACTATGAATTGAACCTTTTATAGCAGCACGCATTTCATAATGCATGTCCTAATTTCCTTTCTTTTCTTCTGTTCTTGTCATGCATAAAGATCACAATCTTGAGCATTTAAATTTGAAGACCTTAAAAGAGGTACAACTGATTTGGAAAAAAAATGGCTGCAAGTTTTTGGGGCAAAAAGTGAACCTTAAGTGCACCCATTTCAGAAGCACTAACAGATCCATCAAGGTAACTTAATGGAATTCCTAAAAGGAGCGTTGAAAATGATCAGAAGTTCACCGATGCTGAAGGAGTTGGAGATACTTGCTGACAACAAGTCATAAAAGATTAGTAAATGGATAAGCTTGTTACGGGTCTTATCTGGTGGCATAGTGTGACATCATAACGCAACTTTAAACTGGACAGTATTGGCTGTAAGATGTTTCCTTGCGGGAGTCGAAGGCGACAAGATATGTGAAATCAGACAACATGACTTCTCCTAGGATGATTAGTCTTAGATATTCATTGTTTATTGCTTACGAGGTGTACCTTCGTCATTTAAAGTTTGTCACTTGTGGAAGGATAATTCTGTCCTTTTATCTGTCTTTTTGAATATTTGGTATGTGATATTCTCTTGCATATCTGCCATGTAAATGATGAGAAATGATGGTTTCCTTGGGAACCCTCAAGTTAAAGGTCTAAAACTCAAACAAGTACTCTAACTAGTCAACTTGATGTAGGCCCACGGCCCACCATGGGCCCAGCATGTGATGATTTTGGGCTCTTTTTTTTTTGTAAGATTTGGGATCTAAACATCAGAGACCGCATTTACCATTGGTGGAAGATAAGAGGGGTGATGTGGAAGATATGATGGAAGAATTGGGGGGGGGTTGGGGGGGGGGGGGGGTAATTAGTAGATTTGTTTTTGCTATTTTAGCCCAGACCTTTTGTTGGGATTGCCATTATCTTATATAAATTATAGATTGATTTGAAATCAATTGAGCTTGATTTTAAATCAATCTAATAGTTGGGGGATCTTTTAAAGATTCATGGGGGCTATTTTTAGGGTCAATAACAAGGTGTGGGTCACGAGTAGGAGGTAAGGCATTCAAGAGTTGTGAGTTTTTTTAAAGTATTGTAAGAGAAAAAGTTTGAATATCAGTTATTTCTCCCTCTCTACTCAAATATTTCTTGTAAGTGTATACATGTTCATTTCTTTGAGATTCAGGTGTTGAGATCTCAATAACTAGATAAATAGATTGCACACCACAACTCAAAATTGATAAAGGCTTGGTCAAGTTAAGACAGAAAATAGGTTTCAAAAAAGCCCTAGAAAATTAGATTGAGGCACTTGAAAAACTCAGAAGAAAAAAAGAGAAGCAAACATCAAAATCAAGTACTAGGTTCTTAAAAAACCTATTCAAGAAACACGCAGGTGGGTGGGGGGGAGGAACTCAATCACAACCAGAAAGAAAAACTTGATCAATTACTCCGGGAACTGAAAAAATGAAGTACGACATATCCTTTATAAATTGGAAATTTTGACTGAGTTTCAAGTCAGCTTGGACTATGCTATCTCTGGGAGGCCAAGTTCTGAATGATGTTAACCACTAGCATAGAAGGTCATGGTGTTATAAGTGAATATTCAACATGAGAAAATTGAAACAGAGGATAGTCACATCTCAGGAGCCATCAGAATGAAATATCTCAGGAGCCATCAGAATGAAATAGCAAGAACTCACCGCACATGGCCATGTCAAAACATTCTCACCCGATATTGTCTCCACAGAAGGCTCTTCAAACGCACACTGTTTCGCTAGTGGCAACATAGCAGACACTGCAGCCATCAACAATAGAAATGTTGTCATGCTAAGAAATAATTAAACAAACACTGAAGTTCCAGAAGTGTTCTCCAAACTCCACTGGCATGCCATGCAGTGATGGACTTAAGTAGCAGTTTTGGGGTAAGAATCACCCAGGAACCAAAACAAGTATGACTTGCCCTAACTCACTCCAACTCGGTCAGAGTCAGTCCCATTTTGTCCCATACCAGTGTGGCGACACGTTTCGTTTCAGACCACAGCCACTATGACTCGGACGATAACGAGTCATATCTTATGATTTTTTGAACCATGTATGAAATGTTAAGCAGTTAAAAGAGAATAGTTTCCTGTTTTCATAGACTTGAACTACTACTACCTAGGCCTTTATGCATGATCCAATTTAAATAGACCCATTCATCCAATTTACAGATATGAATTGGAATATTCAGCAAACATTATGTTATGATGCAGAACCCACTGAGACGTCATAACACTCGATCATGTCACAGTATGAGAAGTTATATTCAAGAAGATCGGAAGATGTGTACTTACTATCAATCCCATAAACATTACGCCAGAAATCAATGCTTTCACTGTATCTCTCAGAATTTGTAACTGGTGCCATGAACAACTGCAATAGAAAAAGAAAATGAATGTTAGCACTGAGAGTTTATGTTAGCTTCAAAGAGCTGGATGAATCAGATAACACCAAACAAAGGAACTCAAACTGCTTTTTTTTTTCTTGGAAAGTCGTGGTGTATATATATATATATATATATATATACATTTTGAAATGTTTGGTATGATCAAACATAGAGATTTACATGTTTACTTGAGAAAGAAAATATATAGCATCATAGTTAACATGTCAGACAATATGGTTATTCTATGGATGTTAAGGAACTTTTTCCATGGTAGTGATAGCTTTATTAGCATAAAAATGAAAAGCGATAGACAAAAGCAAATCTAAAGAAGAGCCGATGGAACCACTCGGCCTTCAGCATTAGAGTCCAGTACTTGTTAGGCCCCCTCAATACATGAGGAAGAAACACATTCAAAATGCAAGAGATTAAAAATCTCAGCAACAATAAAAGGGAGCCTTTAAGGTTCAGGTCTGGAAGAACTAAGAAGACACCCAATTAATACTTGATGTAGCTCATAGAGGATTGAATCATTAATTCCAAATGATTCTGAACATAGTAAACACCATAGGACCCAATATGGGATTTCACTATAATTGTGTTGCAGTGTTAGTTTCTGAAAGAGGAAAAACTTGGGAGGAACATGAGAGTGGCAGATTCATATGGTCCGGGGTTTAGGAGAACCTAGAAGTCCATGACCATCATCATCAAAGAAGTCCAGGTAAAAATACTCAAGATAAGACATCATCAAAGAAGTCCAGGTAAAAATACTCAAAGATAAGAACACTGCATTTTCTTTTTTTCAAAAAAAGGAAAATTGTTTTCAGCCAATGAGTGTATCCATCAAAAGCTTGCTATTTAAAGGAATTTCTATACCACAAATGCCCAAAGATAATTAACCATGGGCATGTCTCGATGTGCCCCAAATCACTATAATATCAGATATTTCAGCAGAACGAACGGTATTTGTTCCACTGGGATGTAATGAATTTTGGGTGGAAAAGCATCCTGTCAGCATTACTTTTTATAACAACCAAATGCAACCTAAATTTGGAGAAAAGTTGAGCTTGATAGAGTCATGGTAATATTTCTCAAAAAACAATATACAAAAATGATAGAGACGTGATAATTACGATAGGTCATGGAAGAGGAGGTGGGCTTGAAGAGGGAGCGATGCCTAGGACAGTTTCTAGACACTTAAGGTCTGATCTGCAGTGCAAACAGGTGAACCTGTTTGTGGTCATTGATTGATTTTATGTGGCAGTGCAGCACCCAATTATAGATTAAAAGCTGCTTGTTCTTCCAGTTCACTGCTAACAGGCAACAAGTATTGACACATACGACGAATGAGGACACGCTAAACTTGGTTGCCCATCTGATGCAAAAAAATAAATTACGATGGTGTGCATGCATTGAAGTGGTTCTTTGAAATGAATGCTACCGTGGCATGTGAAGGAAGGATAAGTCCTCCGGGCTTGAGCCAGCGATCCCTAGCAGTAACTACACTGCCCAGCATGCTCTGCAGCCAAAAGGAAAATGAACTGCAGGTTTAAGTTGCATGTGTTAACCTGGATAACTCAAGAAAATGAGACTTTGAGCAGGCCAAATAAAGAACACCAAACTGATGCCACAAAGAGATTCTGTATCTTCATCTGGGTTTGACAATAATATTTTTATGTCAACCATAAACATGAAGAACAGATAAATCACCTCATACAGAAGCATGTAACCCATCCATTCCGAAATTATGACATCAACCTCCTCCTCGATGTCGACATCCTGCATTGATCAATTTCAGAACAAGGAATGGCACTGCATAAAACAATAAGCAAAGCAGCATGCCACATAACAGGTGGAGAAGCAATCTCCAAAACACAAAAGGATGCCCTTTTTTGTAGGGAAATTTTTTTATTAAAAGGACAAACAGAACGCCGAGAAATAGGGAACAAACTCCCAATACAAATAGCCAATCAGGTAGTCCTCTCTGCAAATGTACACCATTCAGTGCCTGCTCTGTAAATGTGGAATCTACATGAACAATGAAAGACTCCTCAAAAGTCTATATAATGATCTCTCCTTGGGATCTCAAGGAAACGAACTACATTACCATTGAGTGGCTTATTACTGAAAATCCCAAAGTCTGAGCACTATAAACCACAGATCTAAATAGCAGTTTCAGAGTGTCACTCGCCCGGTTACTGAAACCGAACGACTTGCCCTGACTCGTTACAAATCAGTTTGTTTCGTTGGGCTTTGGTCCCATTTTGGGCTGGTGACTCATTTCATTGTGGACTGAAACTGGTACACTGGACAATATTCAATATTTTAGACCACGCCATCCACCAGCCAAATATTATGATTTGCAACTAGAATCTCCAACAACAAGATCTTGCATTTACCCTTCTTTTTCTTTCTTTCTTTCTTTCTTTCTTTTTTTTTTTTTTTTTTTGGAAAGGCCAAGATCTTGCCTTTACTGATTCCAGAAAAACACTGAATGATGACTGACAGCAGAAAAAAAAAGGTAGTTACACAAAAGAAATATAAAGCTAATTTGCCGACAATATAGTACATGAATACACATTGATAGATATAATATGTAGGGAAAGGATCCAATCGACTAGTTGTAGAACAGGCTTAAGGTAGAACTAGTTGCCTTGGACACATGGGAATGGACGAAATTTTAAACCATGCCATCCACCTGCCAAATATTATGATTTGCAACTAGAATCTCCAACAACAAGATCTTACATTTACCCTTCTTCTTCTTTTTTCTTTCTTTCTTTTTCTGGAAAGGCCAAGATCTTGCCTTTACTGATTCCAGAAAAACACAGAATGGTGATTGACAACAAGAAAAAAAAAAAAGAAAAAAAAAGTTACACAAATGAAATTTAAAGCTAAATTACCGAAAATATAGTACATGAATACACATTGGTAGATATAATATGCAGGAAAAGGATCTAATCAACTGGTTGTATAACAGGCATAATGCAGAACTAGTTGCTTTGGACACATGGGACAGTCCATGCATTGATTGGACTGTCCATTCATTCCATCAAACTGTTGTCCGGTAATGATGCAAGTATGCCACCAGTTGAATGATCCAGAGGACCTGACCATCTTATTAATAAGATGCAAAAAAGGATGGTCAAGATCGGGCAGAAAATAGGCCCAATGATCAACTTGAGACATCTTTATGATAGGCCCCACTTTGGCCAGGTGATGCTATCCATTAGATCTATGACTTGTAAAATGAATGGTTATAACAAAAATCGTTGCATTTAAAAGGTCTAAATCATCCAAGGGGTGTGATTTTTGCATAGTGGCCTGGCCACAATGATATGGAATGATGGACAGTACAGATCAATGATTGGACTGCTTAAACATCAAAAAGAACTAGTTTTATCGTAAACCAAAGATACAATAACTTGTACTAAATCCTTTCCCTAATATGCATGCAAGAAACTAAGAATCTAGAATATGAAAATTAAGATGATTAGTTGACACATCCATACTATATGCAATGTGAGTAGTGTTCGGCCAAACTTACCCCTCCCACCCTTTCTGCAGTGCATGTAGCTGCACCCCTTCCCTCAGTTTCTCTCTCCCCTACTCCCCCACCTGAGCAATGGATCTACCCCCGTCCCTAGTCTAGGGACCTAACTTGAGACGAGGAGTCTAAATAGTTGGTGTAGATTTCATCGTGCATCACTGTGGACCCCACACGAGTGTCGTGTGTGCACCAGCGAAGGTGAACCTGTTGTGCACCATGTAGCTAATCAAGTCAAATCAGGTTGACCCGACCGAACCCGAAATCGGAAGGCTTCTTCTTTCATTTTCCATTCCCGCCCTCAAGACATTTAAATGCTCACCATCCGTGAAGCCTGTGGTGGTCCAAGGCAAGTACCACCAATCAAAACCCTATTGACCTTACACCTCCACACCCGAAATCAGACGCACAATTCTAGCTCAAACAACGCCATTTGTATGGTTGTTTTACCAAAAACAGGAACCCGGTTCCTTCGCATAGCTAGCAATCCCGATAATCCTTCTGCACGGTATCTTATCCGTAGGATTCAGGGCATCCTAACCCTCAGAGAGAACCTTGCCGTCTCAAGACGTGGCTTGATCTTGGCCATTCAAAAGTTTCTAGAAACTCTCCCAGTGCATCACGAGCATCGGTTTTAGGGCGTTCAACAGTCCTTTCATAAGGATTGAAGATCTCGCAAGAAAATCTCGTTGTGCACGAGTTATTGTCTGTGGCGGAAAATCTCGAAACCCAAGATGTTTTCATGAATACCTAGATGATTGGTGGGTCCCATAATGATCAGTGGACCAATCTGATCCATCCAGAATCAATGGACCAAAGGATTAGACCATAGATCAGAAGTTGCCATGATCGGCCACTTCATCTTCTCCGTTCAAGCATGAAACCCATCATCTTAAATGAAGCCCTATTCTCTAATCTGGTCGGTCCATTTGGTGGGCCTAGGACCTACAAGTTCATCCTTGGTGGTTGATTAAAGCCATGCAAGATATTTTGGACAGATCAGGTCTGAATTCAAGGAAATATCATTGTGTTGTACTCGGGTTTAGCTTCAGCTAGGCATAACTAATCTAGGGACTAGCTAGCTCGAATCCTTTAGAATAAGATTAGTAAGACCTATAAATGTCATCTCTTAGAGCGACCCCATTCCAGAAATAGAAAGTTATAAGTAGAGATGAGCGTCGTTTTCTTGCCACTAGGTGACTCAGACAGAGTATCGTGTTCGGCCGAGTTACTATCCAAAAGTTCCTACCGCTCCTCCTCCACTAACCCTCTCATTTTCAAGAAATCAAAGAGAGATGGTGAGTCAGAGATCGAGTTCGGGAACGTTGTTGCCGGGTTGCATCGTGTCGTCCGAGTCAAGTCTTTGCATTCTTCCAAGTTCAGGCCCTATTTGGCATCCAGAGAAGAAACATAAGAAGAAAGGGAAGAAGCATAGATGGGGAAGCAACGTGGGTTGCTACCGAGTTGGGTATGATCGGTTCGGGTGCAACGACTCACCGAGTTCTAGGATTTCTCGGATTTGTCTGAGTCCAAATAAGCTCCACCTGTCCGAGTTTCCTCTCTGTGAGTAGCTGAGAGAGAGAAAACAAGGAAGAAAAGAAGGAGAAGAGCAAGAAGAGAGGAGGATTCGAGAGGGGAAGAAGCGAGTCTGACCCGCTGAGTGGACTTGGTTTAACTTAGGGTTGACTTTGTCAAGCTTTTCCAGAACCTAAGTTGAGGTTAATTCATTCTAGTCCCTCAACAACGGGTGTTTGTGGTTCGAGTTTTCGTCAAATCGGGCCCAAGTCGGGGCTGAGTCAACATGCCTAAATCTCATCGAGTTTGGCCTAATCTAGGGTGTCTTAGTCCAGCAGGTCGGGATTCGGGTCGTCTTTGGGCAATTACTTCAGCAGACTCACTAATTTTTAGGGAAATCATGGTTTATAGTTGAGTTCATTCAAAATCAAGTTGACTCAGTTACTCGTTGAGTCCTTCCTGAGTCTGGGCAATCTCTAGGCTGTTTGCAGTCCAGCTTGTGCCGAGGTTTCTTGCTGGACCTGAGTCTTTTGGTCGTGCTAGTAGGTGGCGCGTCGCGTTCATGTTGGTTTCATCATCGGGTCGAGTTCAGCCGAGTCCCTGCTGAGTTAAGTTGAGTTGACTCACCCAAATCAGGTTCAAGTTAGGTTAGCAATTTTACTCAATCAAATTTGTTAATTCCACTACTAGTAATTTTATTTTATTTTTTTATTATTAGCTGTTAATATTTTATAATTATTAATCATTAGATATCATTATTCTTATTGATTATTATTCTATTGTAATAATAATTATTAGCAAATATTATCATTGGACATTATTATTATTATTAAATACTAATATCATTATTGCCATTATTGTTATTATCATTATCATTATCATTAGTTTATGGTCGAATATCATTACTAGTTATTACTATTATAATTTTAATATTGATGGTTATTATAATATTTGTTATTTACTGATTATTTTTATTGATTATTAGTATTACTAGGTTAGTATTGTATTAATTGTTATTACTGATTACTAATATTAATTATTATTGTTATTATTTTTAATATTATTAGTTATTATTATATTAAGTTTTTTGTAATTATTAATATCATTAATAATATTATTAATTGTTACATCAATTTGAATTTAAATCCTAAAATCTAAGCCTAGACCTAGACTTTAGGATGAAACCCCAAATCTAAGTAATCCAAACCCTAAGTTATGATCTTAACCATATATAGTGTGTAAAACTTTGATCTAACTGTACAATTTCACAATTCATGGTAGGATTCGATTCTAAGGGCCTGTTTGATTTTCTAATTACGGAGGTAATTCAAGGTAAATGGGTAATAATTATTTACCTCTGTATTTCCGGTTGGATTTCCAAGGTGATTTGACCACCACCTTTCATTTATAGCACTCCTCACGTCACCCGAGGAGAAAAAAGTTAAATTGTGGGGCCCACCTTGATGTTTGTGTATTATCTACACCGTCCATCCCTTTAGCCAACTCATTTGAGGGCATGAGACAAAAAAAGAAGCAGATCAAAAGATCAAGTGGACCACACCACTGGAAACAATGGGAATTGAACTCCTACCATTGAAAGCTTCTTGAGGACCCCACAAGTTTTGGATCAAACTGATATTTTTGTATCCACTTTATTCATGGCTGCGTGACCTTATTAACAGGTTGGATGACAAATAAACATCACTGTGGGCCCTAGGGAGAAAACAACTTTCAACCATTAACGTTTTAATGATCATTGTTTCCTAAGGTGTGGTCCACTTGAGCTTTTGATTTCCCTCGTTTTTGGGTTCATGCCTTAAAATATATTTTTTTTAAAGGATGCATGGTGTGGATAACTCATATATATCATGGTGGGGCCCACATATTTAAATCAGTAATAACAACGTTTGTATGGACCGATTTTCGAAACGTAAATCCTGGCGACTTTCAAACGGGTGTAGTAAGTAATAATCAAGTAATTCCGTGTATTTACCAAGAAAATTAAAAATCAAACAGCCCCTAAGGGTGCACGCACTTCCTAGTGACATTAGTTGGCGATTCAACTTATAAGGAGATGATTTTTCCCCTTGGGCTTTCCACTTTGATGTTAGTTTAAGTGATAGTTTCACCTTTCAACTTTTATTGATAATTGTTAGCTTTATTTCATGCTTACCTATGTTAACTATTTGAATAGATCCTCAAATCATATGTTCAACTTTTATTTAGTATAAGCACTCTCATACTGGTGGATTGTTTATGAAGCTTGAATTGCCATATTGTGGGAAATTGAACTCATGCATGGAAATTTGAAATTGGAATATGGACTTGAATGGTTGTGATCACCTATATAGAATGGTTCCTCAAACTAGTGGCCGTTGTGTAATGGATTGAATGGAATTATGTTGTAGATTTACCATCTTGTGGATCATTTGTACCCATGTGACTTTTAGGTTAAACCATTATTGTCGTGTCCTTGAATGAACTTTTTTCCCAATGTGGCGTTTGATGGATTATTTTTATATAACTTTGTGATGGTAAGTTCTACTTGTTGTATCATGATAAGCCATTAGTTGTAAGGTTACCATTAACATCCTACTTGTTGAAGTTCGTCAGCAAAAATATGGTGGCATGGAATGCTATGCTCGAGTTGTTGGCCCCCCCCCCCCCCCCCCCCCCCCCCCCCCGGGCTTCCTTAAAACGGGGGTTTGGACTAATAACGGTGGACTAATCATGCATTTCATGACATACGGGCGATATCGGGATGACTAATTTGGATGTTGTGGTAGCACATACCCTTTCTTGAGGTATTTTCGCTGGCTCCCAGACCACTGTCGATCGACCCAATTTGTGTGAGCTAGTTACTTGAGCCCGTACTTGTACTTTCATTGTTGACTAGCCACTTTGAGATTGCATATGGGTTTTGCCCTACTCGTGGGTTGTTGCCCAAAGCCAGTTGGATCTGCATCCACGGGCATATGTGCATGTGCATACATCCATGCATTTAAATAAGATTGCATTATGAATTGTTTTGTATGTTTTCTTATTTAAAATTATACTTGGTTATTGTGATGGTGTGTGATTTCACACTGAGATGGCCACTCATGCTTTGAATTGGACAACCGTACATATGGTGCGGGTGATTTAAATGATACTCATGTTTATACTGATGAAGAGTTGGATGCTGATATCAGGGACAAGTGCCAATATTTGTCCCAGGAGGAGTTGGACGATCTTGCAGTCCAGAACTAGTTGCATTCTAGTTTTCTTCTTAGATTTGTTTTATTATCTGTTTGATTTGGATTTGAGGCATTTGGTTTGTATAAGCCCTATGAGCACAACTTGTGTTTCTGGGATGTATATCTGGACATTCCCTTTTTTGCATGTCTTTCTCCCACTACGGCGCTCATTCATATATATATATATATATATATATATATATATATATATATTATATATATATATATATATATATATATATATATATATATATATATATATAGTGAAATGTGGCCTATCCTTGAAGGTTAACACCCAAATTTCGAAAAACGAGTACTAAACTCCGGTTAGGAAACCCGGGGCGTTACAAGAAGCAATATGGGTGAATGCATATTCATCTTCTTAATAGTTTTATTTTCATTTATCTAGAAATTCACCAAGTGATAATGATATTCAATTTTACTTATTCCCATCAAACGGAACTAGTTCACAATGAGAACCATGGAAAACTCACTCTATGAAACAAGCCGGCTGACCAGCTGGAAAATTCTAGGCATATAAAAAATCAACACAGTTGCCACTAGCTGGATTTTGGGATTTCTTTCATATTTTCAAGAGACCATGGATGGCAATAGAACCATTTGTGTTAAAATCCCTAGTTGAAAAACCCAAACATTGAAAATATGACTCCACCAATGGTCTCTTCCCCAAAATCTGGATAAGAGTCTCATGATAGAGAAGGGAGGGATGAGACACCCTTGCCAATGCAATGCAAGGTCTCTACTTTGCAGGAGATGGAATCTTTGGAGTTGGATTTTGGTGGTATAAAAACAAGGAAAATGAATAAACAATCAAATAAGAATTAGAGCTTGCAAGAAGACAGTAAAGCAGTGAGTCTTGCACCCGAAACTCCGTTTTCAATAAGCTCTTGTTTGAATTGACGAAGGGTCCTGACTTGCGACTGCTCTCCATGCAAGCACAAGGTTTAGAGCTTCATAGAGGAAGAAAAAGCAAATGAATACTCCCAAGCAGCAGTCACCAGAGCTGTTTTTTGAAACCCGGAAGGATTTAAGTGTTCTCCTTAGCCGGTTTGCTTATGGGGGGGAATCAAGAGTTGTTGAATCCTTTAACTTTACTCCTCCTTCACTCTCTTTTCTTGCTGATTTTTCTCTCCTTTTTCACAGGTATTTTGCAGGGATTCTTCCTAATGGAGATGTGCTTGATAGAGGAACGGTGGAGAAGATGAGGGGACCTTGTGAAGAGCAAGAGCCAAAGACCTCTTTCTTAGAGGAGGAGGTCCTATTTATAGATTAATAATGGGCTAGTTGTGATTTGGTGAACTTTAAGGGCGTTTTGAAATGTGGGACATATGGAATGATTATAGTAAGGGAGTAAAACTGCAAAACTGCCACGCACAATGGCTTAAGAAAGTCAAACAGATCAAATCGCGAAAAAATCACAAAAAATATGGTACCATGCCGGCAATTTTGTCCCCCCCCCCCCCCCCCCCCCCCAAAAAAAAAAGGACACAGGTATTGGATTTCCAATCCTTCCGATGTCCAAACTTAAAAGGGGGAGTGGGGTCCAGGATTGGCAAGGCTGAGTCCCACACCACTTGTCATTTTCAGGGTAAATTTTGGGAAACTTTTGAAGGCCTTTCTAGTAAAAAATGGGTTTAGGTGAAGTTTTCCAAATTAGAGATCAATCCTTGTGAAAGTGGATTTTAGGAGCAAGAACCTTCATGCTTAATTCAATTTGATTAGGTCATCAGGATAATTTGCATTTAGGTGGGGCGGCTACACACTGAAACTGCATTGCTTTAAAATGAGACATAACCAATGATATTCCAAGAGCAAGCAATTAACTATTGCTAGAAGATTGTGTTGTTTCTAGAAGCTTACCTCCACTCGTCCATGTAAAACAATGACCTTGTCAGACAAATTATTTGCTTTCACAACTTCATTTGCCTGGTGAAATATTTCAGAAGAACCATTAGTCAAATCAATGGGAAACATTGAGTTCCATCCACTGCAGGTAGCAATTTCATACAACATCAGATATCCATAATTCAAGTATACAAATCCACGCCAGATATATTAGGAATGACAGTTTATAGACCTAGGATCCGAACCATGATTAACTGGACTAAGGGTCTGGACCCACACCATTGGGGCTGACCAGCTAACTGGGATTGTCCTTTCCTTTGGCTAGGGTATGCAGCATTGCAACTAGAGATGGCGCACGCCCTTAGAGGATGATGAGTGAATTGGGTGCCACATTGGCAAGCTGTGATCCTTGCAAAACCATGGGCACAGATAGTGCTGGTGCAGAATGGAATAGATTGTGCATTGAAGGACTAGATGGGAGACGAGGCAAATTCCATTTCAATCACGCTAACGGTAGGATTGCCCAATGATTTCAATGAAATTACATTAATGCAACCTCATTATGTTGAGAAAATTTTAAGTACAATTATCTAGATTGTACACCTGCTAGTATTCCTTGTGATCCCCATGTGAAATTACTTTAAAATGAAGGTAAAAAATGTTTCTCAATTAGAATAGTGTTATAGGTAATCTTATGTACTTAATGAATTGCACTAGACCCGATATTGCATATGCAATTCTTAAGTTTTTGAATCTGCTAGGTCGGGCTGTAGGTGTGAGTGGAGCATGTGTGCATGTCTTCCCACACGTTATTTTAATTAACAAACTTTTTTTTTTTAAATTTTCAGAACTTAAGCATCAGCTATCCATGTGTCCTGGATGTGCCAGACATTTCATGCATCGCATGTCCTTGTGCCACATGTCTGGGTTTGACCGATTCATCCTAGCAGTTGCAATTCAAATTTCAAATTGAAATTTTAAATTTCGGCTTTCCCTCCTCTCTCTAGTTAACAACACCCATTTTTATTTCTATATAACAGAGGCTTTGCGAGAAAAAAAATAAAAAATAAAAAAATAAATAAAAAAAATAAAAAAAATCCGATTTTTCTTTTTATATACACTTTCTTTTTTATTTTTCAATTGGGCAAATCAATTGCAAGACATGTTCATTGGGTCCAACTCTAGCGTGCACCTGATCTAAGTTGTCGATCGAGTGGAGAATTGTTATATCCTAGAGACAAAAAAGCTACAACCCAGTGCATCAGAAGATCATTCCGGATCTCTTGTGGGGGATAATCCTCCTTTAAGACAATGTTACTGTAACATGCCTCAGCTCTTTTCAATTCTTAGAATTTTTGTTCATTCATGTTTATTTCTTTTATAGTTATTGTGCTATCGATTAATAAAATTCTACTATTGTTTTTACAAGTTTCTATGCTATTTCTTTTGAACTTATTCCATTAATATAATTAGAATTAAATTCCAACAAGTTATCTAGATTACGGATCTTTCCACTAAGTGGCTGAGACTAAGATTTAATCAACATCAAGATTTGAAGTTGGACAAGGGTTAGCACTTTTAACTTTAGTTTTTTTTTTTTTTTTTAATTACATTCTTTACAAGAAACAAGAGATGATAGGCCTTTCTCAGAATGGCACAGGGGTGGTGCAAGCACAAAGGGAGAAATAGTTTGGATAAACACTAGCCGTTCTTGGGGACTCGTGGTCAATATGGAACAAGCATAACAAAGTGCGCTCGGAATCACTCATGATGCTATCAGGGTACTCAGGAATACCAAATCAGACAGCCTCCTGGGTACCGGGAATTAGGCCATTTTGTTGATAATCTCAATAAAAATATTGATTCCTTTTTACTTCCTTGTTGTAATCTTTAAAGCGTTAGAGAGAGAGAGAGAGAGAGAGAAGAGAGAGAGAGAGAGAGAGAGAGACCACTATTGTTTTTCTTGTTTTCTAAAATTTGAAATTTTTTGTCGGAGATAAATATTGTGTGAGCCTTTCAGAGTCAACATTGATGAGGCAACAAATGAGAATTTCAATATAATAAAGAACTAGCTGAACGTATGCCAAATTGAAATCAAATTCCATCTTTAGATACTTCATAACTTGTCAATCACTCCAGTTGCAGCAGAAAATTAAAGCAAGTAATTGAGAGAGGTATAAATATGCAAGAGTCTAGCCACACAAAACCCAAAAGAACCTATTCCCTAGTGTTTCTAGAAGAATCTCACTCCTAGAAGTCTACAATCACGAGAAACAATAAAAATAAAGAATTCATTCAATCAAAATTTCACGGTAACCCCCATAATTCAGACGTGTGGCTACATATAATATTATCCTTGCAAAAAAAATAGTCATTTATCATAAAAAGCCAAAGCTTGCTATCAGTCTAACTTTCCTAATCTAGTGCAATCTAATCCTAGAGAGTTGTCAAAGGGAAAAACTAAATGAGGAAAGAAACTGCTAAAGAGTCCAAAACTTTAAGACACGTGTGTTACAACTGTGTCTACAGCTTTGTGCAATTGTACAAAACCTTTACAGCTTTCAAAAGTGTTGAGTTGGACATGCGGGTCCCCAAATCCAACCACTTCATAATCCAGGCCATCCAATTGGATCTGTGGGACCCATAATCCAATTGGACCATTGACTTGGTCAAGATTTACATCAAGATCGTTCAAGTGGTCCATACCTTTAATCAGTCCAATCTAGATCACCATGTTAAACATCATCCGAAACTTAGTCAACTCAGAATCAGTGGATAATGAAACAAGTCATTTGGTGAGTCATACCCCAAAACCCGACCGAGTCGAAATGAGTACAACCGAGTTGGAAAGAGTCGGGGCAAGTCCGATGATTTCGATCTCCAGGTGAATCACACTCCCAAAACACTATAAAAAACCATGATCTGGACCCTTGGACCACTGGATAAGCTTGTTCTTCAACCAGCCAGCAACAGGGCTGTCAATAGGCTGGGTTCAAGGCCAAGCAAAATCAAAATTTTGAATAGGCTCGGCCTGAAAGATCAAATCCGGGCTGAAGACAACCCCGGGGCTGGCCCATTGACAGCACTAGCAGTAGCAAGCAATGTTTGCAGTATCAATGATATCAGCCGATATATCAGCTGATATTATTGGTATTGCACATGGGTGACATGATATACATCAGCAGTATCCAAAATTTTGGATATTGGTGAAAATATTGTAATGTATCGCGAGATATTGGCGATATATTACACCTAACTCTTCGTATTCATGGATGGAGATTTAGGAACAAGGTTTTTAGGGATTCAAAGGATCTAGGGATTCAAAGGATCTAGGGATTAGGAAATTTTGAAGGAAATCAAAAAGGGAAAACCCCAAATGGGGGCCCACACATGTCTAGGTAAAGGAGAAGAAAGAGAGGGAGGATTGAGTGGGGTTTTGATGGGTTTAGAAAGTTATAATGGAAGAGGAAAGAAAAAGACGAGAAGAAGAAGAATACATTTTGAAGAAGAGAAAGAGGAACGATGTAATGGAAGAGGAAAGAGGAAGACAAGAGAAGAAGAAGAATACCTTTTGAAGAAGAGAAAGAGGAACGATATACCTTGGGGAATCCACCACCAAACAAGCTTCTACCCTTTTACAATTCAATTGGAATGGAGGGTTTCTCATAAACCCTAAAACACAAGAAGGAAAATTCTTTCGCACAAGAGAGTTTCTATCTTCTTTTTTTCTTCTCAATAACACCACTAAGGTTGGACCTCCACCCCCCATGTGCTTTTATAATTAAAAATTCGGAATAATTACAACTATACCACTCACTTAAGTGAAATGACCCATCATCCAAAATAAGAAAACTAAAACACTTATTATCAATCTCAACAATCAAATAAATCCTAAAAAAATAAAAAATAAAAAACATAAATGAAATAAGATCAGAGTCCAAGGGGCCCATATCTTCTAGATCTAGCGGCCTGATGGCCTAATCGACAGGATTCAACGGTCGGATCGACACGAAATAAAAATCACATGACTAAAATGGTCTCCTAACCAGCCCACATGCATCATTCCAAAGTGGGGTCTTCCTGATGCACGTCCAATGCATGTGAGGTCTTCAAAATGGCCCGACAGGCCCCATCTGGAACTCGTCTCCCATCCACGAAGAAAGTTGCACTGATGTGGGTGGTCGTATCCATCTCTGGTACACCCGAGCAGGTCATCTAATATCCCCATCAATTCTCTCCGGGTGAGAAGAATTCGCCACTGGTGAAATGAAGTTGTGATAATGCTCGAGGAGGTCAAGATGAATGCGCTGGAATCTGACAACGACTTGTTCTTCTACTTCACGAGGTATTTATGATATCCTTCATGGCGGGTAGAGACCACTTGGTGGTCCAGAACATCCTCGATATCTTCTTTCCAACTAAGTAGTGAAGGACGAGAAGGCAATGTGTGGGAAGTAAAGTTTGGTAAAGGCCATGTGCTAGGGACGAGGTCGGGGATACCATCATCTGGGGTAGGAGAAAGGTTTGCAGGAGGGCTAGAAGATAGATGTGTGGGTCCATCACAAGACACAAAAGTCCTCCACATTGAATGTTGCACTAATGCCTATGTCAGATGGAAGATCCACCACATACGCATTAGGGCCCATTCTTGTTAAAATTTTATATGGACCTGCACTACGAGCATGCAATTTCCTCACGGTTCCCTGTGGGAATTGTGAGGGCCTAATGCGAACCATGACGTAGTCACTCACTTGAAACTCCTTAAACCTACGATGTGAATCTGCAGAGATTTTATAATGTTGATTACTAGCATTAATGCGCTTCTTGTTCTCACTATACAAATCATGAATATGTTGTGCAAATGCGTCTGCAGACTCAGATGGCCTATGTGAAACGGACATGGGAATGAGATCTATAGGCATTCTAGGCTTGTACCCAAATACTATCTCAAATGAACTCACGCTCTCCTGAATGAACCCTTTCCTAAGAAGCTCATCAACTTGCTTCTTGAGTTCCGCATGCTCTGTAGTTTTGAAGCTGAAAAACGTATGCGCGCTAGCGCGCAACGGCTTTGAAGCCAGCAAGCAACGGCCGCGCAGTAGTTTTGAAGTTGGGTCCTAGTCTTTATCTAAAGTCCTTCGCCTATCACTTCTACACTAGCAGATGTTGGAGCACAACTCCTTGGAACAGCAGGAAAGGACGGTTCCTTTTCCCCCAGATCAATGAAGAAGGGAGAAGTTAGTTGATTCTTCCGAAGAACCGGAGGCGAGGGAGCAACGTCGTCCGGTCTTGCGGTGCACTCACTCCCGTTACGAGAATGAAATGACGCCTTTGGGGTCAATATCAGCAATGCAGTTCATCCAACGATAAACCTAATCCGAATTATAGAGCTACGACACAATCAAACCCGAACGAACAAAATGTTGAATTGAATCGTACCAGCGGCAAACCGAGTAAGGCAGCTAGTCCGAAAGGTAGCTCCTTAAGCCGTTCCTCCCCTGTCTCTTAAAGGCCCCAGCAAGCAACGGCTATAGCTGAAAAGCCAGCAAGAGCAAGCAACGACTGGCCCGAAAATCAAGGGCTACGGGTCCGCCTTCTTTGGAAAGGAGAGAATTTCAGAAAGTCACTCTTGGAAACTCTTATTGGACGAGAGAGAGTCAATATGATATGGGTTTATTCTATAATGAGGAAGGTTTGAGAGAGTCGACACAGGGACTAGATCAATGGCATATTGAATGTCCTTCATAAGTAGAAGCTCATCCAGGAGGTCGTCAGGAAACACATCATTGAACTCATCCATCACCAAAACCACTTCACTACACCAACCTGGGGGGTAGCCTCTCTAGTCACGAGGGCATACACCTCTGAATCCTCCCTAGTATCTCTTTCAATTTCTTTTGCATTAATGATATGAAGAGACTTAGGTTTGGACTTTCTTGAAGTTCCAGGATCACCCTTCTAGGTGGTCTCCTTCTTTCCCGGTATGCTCCTGGGTGGAAAAGGACTCAATCTAATTTTCTTGCCCTCAAACATGAATGTACAAATATTCACAACCGAATATTGCAACGTTCAAGTTAAATAACCAAGGCCTACCCAAGATGATGTGGCCGACATCCATGGGAACCACATTACACCACAACAAATCCTTATACGACCCAAACTGGATGGGGATACAAGATCGCTGTGAGACCGGAATGGAGGACTCATCAACCCACGACTAGAGGTGTACACAAACCGAGCTAGCTCGGTTAGCTCGCTCGACTCGACTAGAAAAAGCTTGATTCGAATCGGTTCGAAGCTAAGTTCGAGCCGAGTCAAGTTGATTTTTTGAGCTCAAAAATGAGTTCGAGCCGAGTTTGAGCTGGCCCCAGCTCAAATCCAACTCAGATCAAACCAGTTCGGTGACTCGATTACTTCGATATTGATGTTGCTCACCAAGTGTTTGATGAAATGACTCAAAGAAGTGTGGCTGGTGGCAAGGAAGGTATGTATATGAAACCAACACCCTTTTTTTTCTTGATTTTTTATGTTGCTTAGAAGGTGTTCGATAAAATACCTGTAAAACCATTGCTGCTGTCTCAAATACAGTGAGATTTTGAAGGTGCAGTCCAGCTGTTTGTGAAAATGCTACAATGGCGAACTCGGCTCGATCTTGGCTCGAACTGGCCCGAGCTGCTGACCGAATCGAGCCGAGCTGGCCAGTCAGGCTCTAGGACCGAGCCAAGCCGAGTTCGAGCTGATGTCAGCAAGTGGCCGAGCCAAGTCGAGCTGAAGCCAGCTCGACTCTGTTCGACTCGATGTACACCCCTACCCGCGACACTCTGTAGGGCTGAGGGTGAGACTCGGCTTTCAAGCCCAGTCGACTCACGGTGTTAGTAAAGACCACGTTGGCACAGCTGCCATTATCCACGATTACTTTACAATTCTTTTCTCCACACTTGATATAAGTGTAAAAGATCGTGTTCCTGCGTCAATCATCATTTTCTTTAGCTTGGGCAAAGGCACATATAACTACTACGAGAGTTTTAATCTCCTCATCATCACTAGCACCAATATCAGGATCATGTTCCTCTACGTCGCAATTGTCCTCGTCATACTCACCTGCCTCATTTATCATAAGAGCTTTACCTCTTTCTTTATTTGGGCATTCCTTTGCGAGGTGACCATAACCATTGCAACGGAAACACTGCATGTGCTAACTTCCCTTCGAACTAGTGTCGACTAGACCCTTACCTTTAACATCTCTGTTATAGGTAGGAGCAGTGTTCGCAATATCGGTATCGCACAATGTATCGCACCCTTGGGATACAGATACGTATCGGTTATCGCACGGGATATATCGTTTGTATCGCATAGTTTATCGCACTTTTTGGAAAACATGGGGAAACATTGGGAAAATGGTTGAATTTTTTAATGAAACTTTGGGGATTGTTAAAAAGGCCCTTAATACACACTTTTAAATCATAACATCTCAAAAAAAGATGCACATAATAAATTTCCTTTGTATAGGGTCCTAAGTTATGCGATGTTTAACTGAACTAATGCAACTATATTTAAATTGAATGCATGATATTTATAAATATACATAGTCATGTATGAAAACACAACCAATTCATTGAAAAACAAAATAAGAACTGAAGAAGTAAAATCTGATAAATATACATTTCCTTGATGAGGACTAGTTGTGGTCTAGACCCACATAGAGTTGCGTGGTGGCTCATAATCATCATCTCCATCTCGACGTGGCTGGGCATAGTACCGCTGCTCCACTAATCCACAATATTGTACCCAGGTCATAGAAGAGTGGTACCAGTTAAGATACTCCCTGACATAACGCTGGTACTCATCCTCTCCGAACTGAAATAATACGCCCATTCGTGGGTACTGCGTAATCGTCACAGTCTGTAACTGATATGGATCTGGAAAGGGCAGATATGAAGCTCCTTGGTATCCATATTGTTGGCCATATCCATACTGCTGCTCATATCCTTGCCCATATGCAGAAGTGAACTCTTGACCAGGGTTGAAAAATGATGTGCCGTAACTGCTGGAGTCACTCGTCGCATATCCACTAGGTCCATATCCATGCCCATGCTGTGGCACAGAACTCGAGCTACTCTCCAGTGTTTGTGATCCAGATTCATGTTGTGGCCTGTAGCTCGAGCTCCCCTCCCTCGTCCGTGATCCAAATCTGGAGCCACCTCGCCTGCCACGAACGCTTGTGTCCCTCATGCATTTTGCCAGCAGCTCTTCCTCAAAATCAGAAAGTTTATGAGTCTTCTTTTTCTGCAGTAGCTTTTGACGCGTGTATGTCTTATTGTAAACAAGACGAGGTCGTGGTTCTCCTGGACGAGAACCATGGTCAGCGTCCTGCGTGGAATGATCGAAATTCTCCTCCCCGGTAAAAGGGCTAAGAGGCCTCTTATCCTGACTCCCACCCGCGTCACCACCTCATCATCACCATCATCATCATCATCATCATCATCATCATCATCATCATCATCATCATCCTTACTGTCATCAGAGTCATCGTCACCCTTATCGCCGCCACATCATCACCGGACTCATTTCCCGCATCACTCTTTGACTGAGTCTCGGTGTCAGACAATGTTTCCCCACCACGTGTCCCTCGTGATAGTGAATGCCGCGGGCTGCCCTCCGGACTCCTCGTTAATGGGTCGAATGCCTTATCAGGAGACCTCTGTTGCTCCACATGTTTGTCAACATCAATCCCTTGTGTCTCTGCTTCTGCCGCAATATGTGGCTCTGGACGCCCATCCGAGGTATCTAAGTCATCCGACCTAACCCACTGGTAAACTATGTCATCCTCCGCATCCTCAGCATATGCATGCTGTCCGACCGTCATCAGGTCTAGTGGGTCTTCCTGTGCTTTTCTTCTTCCTTCCGAGCGGAGCAACCTCTCTCGTAACTTCATATTGTAGTGACAATACACTAGCTTCTGAAGCCTCTCATACCCTATTCTGTTACGTTTATTTGTATGTATGAGGGAGAATGTACTCCAATTCCTTTCACAGGGTGACGAGGACACCGTCTGTGCAAGTACGGACAGCCAATCGTTGTAAAACCTCACAGTCAGTCCCATACATGGACCACCATTCGCCTGCGTATCATAAGATTCTTTCATTATCCTAAAATTTTCAAAATTATATAAATGTTAAGTTTACTACAGTGACTCACATGGCATCATGGCATTCCTTGACTTCACCGCAGGGTGACACCCAAACATCCCAACTGCGTCGCGGAATTTAACAATCTGTTGATAGCGTATAACAACTAGAATAAGTATTTAATAATCGAGATGAAGATAATGATAATGTAAGTGCGGAACATATTTACCTCACTACCAAAGGTATCTTTCCCCGGACAATCGGGGAATAAGTGATCGTACACCTCATGCACAGCCCTCTTTAATGAATTATCTGCGAAGAGGTTCCGGCTGTAGTGGTATTTGGGATTTAGGAAATATGCTGAAAACCAACATATACACATTAGTACAACTCTCGCTTATTATTGCATATGGAAAAAAATAAATCCATTTAGGTACTTACCAGCCTGATGTAGTGGGTGAGAAAGCGTCCTTTCCCAACGATCGTCTATTATTGCATGCACCCACTTATATGCATTGGGAGCTTTAATCATAATGGCATCTTTCATTAGTTGTATAGACGGATACAACGACCCCATCGACGGATTTGTCTCATTGTCCACCATCCTCAACACCACATAAATGGGCTCTAGAATACCCACAACACCACGCACTTTATCCCAAAATGTCTTTCCCAGCACCAGCTCCTCAATTCTATAGGTTACTTTCGTCAACCTCCTTTTCCATTCTACGTAATCATGAGAGGCGAAAAGCTCTCGTAACCCTTGTTTGTGTTTGAGAAGGCTACTTAAGGCGATATAATTTGTGGCGAATCGCGTCGCTCCGGGGCGCACTATATCCCCACCACACCTCTCGCGCATTGCGGCTAATAACCAGCCGTGGTTGTATACAAAGTTTGTGATGAGTCGTGCATCAGTAATTACAGTCTTCACCGACGGCCTATCCCCGATCCCCTCCAGCATGAGATCGATGCAATGGGCTGCGCAGGGGGTCCAATACATATGATACTTGCTCTGAATATCTTTCCCCGCCTTAACAAATGCACTCCCATTATCCGTAACAAACTGCACAATATTTTTCCTCCCAACATCTTGCATGATGTTGTGCATTAGTTTGTAAATGTAGTTATGATCTTTGATCTTACTACTCGCATCTATACTCTTTAGGAACACCGCCCGTCCCCTGGAATAAACCATAAAATTTATAATCGACATCTTCGTCGGTCCGGTCCAACCATCACACATGACGGTACAGCCGTACATCTCCCATGACTGCCGATACGAATCAACGTATGTCTTCATTTCTGCATGTTCATCATCCATCCAAGTTTTTCCCATGATCTGTGCGGGTGTAGGCGGCTGCACACCCTCTCCCCCACGCTGCACTTCACTTATCATATTTTTGAAGTGCGGGCTTGCTGCGGCATTTGCGGGAATTTGACCGTATATAAAAAATTTTGCTATAAATTTTCCAACTTTTTTCCTCACATCCCCTCCACTAAACATCTCCTTTATTTTCTTTTGTGTCCCTCCCGCCTCTTTGTACATCCTCGGATCCGAAGGTAGATCCGGCACCCGCATGCTGCTACTCCTGCCCATGCCCCATATTCCTCCTCGCCTACTTCCCTCCCCTGATCCACCCCTAGCACTCTCCCCTGCTCCACTCCCCCCACCACGCTCATGGATAGACCCCTCAAATCGAGGCCTACTTGTATTCCACCTCCTATCTTGATCCCTCTCCCATCGATCCCGTATGGACTCTTGCATTGCGCGGTTGTATTCGGGATCATCATCATCATCTTCGAGATCCACTACATCATCCTCACCTGCATATGGTGGTCGCCCCAACTCCTCCCTAATCTCCCTCTCCCGTGCATGTCGTTCATCTTTTGTCTTCACATTTTTTTTCAATATGCTCCTCATCTGTTCTCGCACATCTTGTGGACACTTTGGGCAATCCACAACATTGCGATACCCTCCCGCTAAGTGCTCCTTTAAGCGGGTTACTCCACCACTCCTCGATACATGGCCGCATAAATTACAAATACTCCCGAATCGATTATCGGGAATGGGCTGACCGTACCTCCACCCTATATCAGGTTGCCTACCTCCTCTTCCTCCTGACATATTTTCTCTGTAAAATAATATTATATAAGTCTTTATCCAAAAAATGAAGCTTACTAAAAAATCATGTGGACCACACGAAGGCAAACAATGTGAATTGAATGTCTACCATGAAACCCTTATTATTGTGAAAAACATTGAACAAAGAGGGGATACAACGAGAGAGAGAGAGAGAGAGAGAGAGAGAGAGAGAGAGAGAGAGAGCAAAATGTGATAGAGGTAGAGTTCTCTACAACACTCAAGTCAATGTGGGCCACCATATTTTAAGTGTAAAACTCACTCCATTCATCATATTTTATATTCACTATCAGGTCTTGAGGTAAAAAATCAGTTACATTTACCACTCAAATGCACCATATCATATGGAATAGTGTGAATGGAATGTCAACCATAAGTTCATGTGTGGGCCACCGTGACTTTATTTAAAATGTCTTTTCATATGGAGAAGGGTTAGAAAATTATCCTCCACTAAGTCGAGATTACTCCGGTACATTTTTCTAAGTGATGTTTTATCATTTTGGGCCAACTGATCTTACACGAAGGCCAATTAAATTGTTTAACGGTGTTTCGCTGCCATCTGTGGTGTGGTCCAGCTGATATTTGGATATGATTCATTTGTTGGATAATGCTCTAATATGATCTCCAAAAATAGATGAACGGTGTACATATAATAAATACATCACTTTGGGCCCACGTAACTTTGATCTCCTTTGAACCGTCCGTGCAACTGGAGCTCAAGGAGCATGGAAACGGGTTGGCTACTCCCCCTGACACCAGCCCCGAGGCTGGTGGTCGGTGATCTGTGGGCCCCACAATGATGTACGTGTTTCATCCATTCCGTTCACACATTTTTACAGATCATTTTATGGCTTGGTCCCAAAAATGAGAGGTATATAAATCTCAGGTGGACCACACCACATGAAAGCAATAGTGGTTGGATATCTATCATTAAAATCCTCCTAAGGCCCACTGTACTGTTTATTTTACATCTAATATGTTGATTAGGTCATAGAGGTCCAGATGAAGGAAAAAAACAAAAATCATCTTGATCTGAAACTTTTATGGCCACATAATGTTTTGTGGGTTGGGCCCACCTTGAACGTCTATGATCTATCCACACCGTCCATTCATTTTTCCATCTAATTTAGGGCCCGTTTGGTGGTATTAGGGTGGATGGCGTGGATTTCTAGGTAATGATGGTGCTGTCAGCGGATTGTCTTGAGATCCATGGGATTGATATATCCCTGGATTCATACATCCAGTCCGTTTGGCATGCCCGGCCAATCCGCGATTAAAGCTTCCGATCCCTTCCAATCCCACTAACCAAACACGCCGCAGGCTAATTTCAACGGATTAGGATGGATTGGATGGGATTTAAAGGTAATGATGGTGTTGTCAGTGGATTGTCTAAAGATCCATCGGATTTGGATCAGATCACCTACACTGTTTGGCACGCCCGGCCATTCCCGGGATTTATCATCCAATCCCTTCCACTACCGTTTAATCCCTTCCAATCCAACTGGCCAAACGGGCCCTTAAGGGGTTGAGCCAAAAATTGAATCATATCTAAAGATCAAGTGTACCATACCACAGGAAACAACAGGGATAATGATATCCACCGTTGAAACATTTCTATGCACGCACGTGATATGACACCCACCGTTGAAACATTTGTAAGGGCTCACGTGATGTTTTTTTAAACCATAAAACCTATTCATAAGGTTACGTAGACGTGGATGAACTTAAAACACAAATATCAGCTTGATCCGAAACTTCTCTGGCCCCAAAGAAGCTTTTAATGGTGGACGTTCAATCCCCACTTTGTGGTCCACTCAAGCCCTGAACCTGCCTCATTTTTTGGTTCACGTATTAAAATTTTCTGAAAAAATCGTTGGACGGCAGGATGAAACAGTTACATCACGGTGGGCTCCACAGAGCCCTGCCCGGACGGATTACCGTCCAGGCGGGGGTAGGACGCAATCCACCCCGCTGTGGTCGGTGCTATGTGGGTCACACCATAATGTATGTGTTTCATCCATGCCATCCATATGTTTTTACAGATCATTTTATGGTATAAGTCCAAAAATGAGATATATCCAAATCTTAAGTGGACCACATTACAGGAAACAGTGTTAAATGAGGGTAGACCATGAAAAACATTTTGGGGGTCATAAAAGTTTTGGATCAAGCTGATATTTGTTTTTTCTCTTCATCTGGGCCTGTATGACCTAATCAACAGATTGGATGTCAAATAAACAGTATAGTGGGCCATAGGAGGATTTAAATGGCAACACCATTCACTATTGTTTTCATGTGGTGTGGTCCACCTGAGATTTATATCCCTCTCATTTTTGAGTTTATTGTAATAAAATAATATTTAAAAATGGATGAACGGAATGGATGAAACACATACATCATGGTGGGGCCCACAGAACTTGGTGCGTCACTTCCGCGGATGGCTACGCAACCCGTGGAGACGTATTGGCTACTCCCCCTGACGGAAGCGGATTGCGTACTGAGTAACTCAGTACCATTAGCGTGCTGAGTAAACTGCATGGGGTCCACCGTTATTTATTTATTTATCCACTCCGTTAATCCATGTTAAAAGATAATTTTAGGGCTTGAGCCTAAAAATTAAGCATATCAAAATCTCAAGTGGACCACACTACAGGAAAGAGTTTGATTGAACCTCTACCATTGAAAAATTTTTGGAGGCCACGGAAGTTTTGGATCAAGCTTATGTTTTTTTGTTTTCTCTTCATCCATGTCCTCGTGATCTTATGAACAGGTTGGATGACAAATAAACATTACTTTGGACCCTAGGAAGGTTTCAACGGTGGAAATTATTATTCCACACTGTTTCCTGTGGAATGGTCCACTTTACCTTTGGATTTACTTAAATTTTGGGATTAACCCCTAAAATTATCAGGCGAAATGGATGGACGGTGTGATAAACCACATATAATCGCAGTGGGCCCAACTGAGTTTACTCAGTACGATAAAAGCGTACTGAGTACGCAATCCGATTTCCCCCCTGACACCGCGCCGAACGTGAACCCGTCAGTGACGGGTGCACGGCACATCACTAAGTTACGTGGGTCACACCATGATGTATTTTTTCTATCTACACCGTCTATACATTTGAAGAGATAATTTTATAGCATGAGCCAAAAAATGGTTCAGATCCAGAGCTCAAGTGGACCACACCACCTGAAACCGTTTGAATTGAACTCTACCGTTGAACAGTTCTTGGGGCCCTCAGAAGTTTTAGATCAAGATGATATTTATTTTTTCCAGTCATCCATGTCTTTGTGATATTATGAACAGTTTGGATGACAAATAAACATCATTGGGGGCCGTATAAAGATTTCAACGGTGGAAATCAATACTTCCACTGTTTCCTTTGGTATGGTCTACTCGAGATTTTGATATACTTTATTTTTGGGCTCCACCCCTGAAATGATCTGAAAAAACGGACGGACGGCGTGGATGAACTTGAGATCCTAACCAATGGGCCCTACTGAGTTTACTCTGTACGATAAGAGCGTACGTGACTCAGTACGCAACCCAATTTGCGTGACGCGCCTTCTTTTCATCTTCCCTCTTTCATTCACGCAGTCCGACCCAACTCCTCCACTCAAATCTCGTTCCGGAAGCAAAGGTGAGTCGATCCGGCCTGATTCCTTGCCGGAATCTTCGAGAAAAAGGGAAGATGAAGAAAACGGGAAGAAAATGGCACTTACCTGTCGAATGGCCCACCTCCGATCACCGCTACAGCCAGGTACCCTCCGATTCCTTTCTCTTTTTTTTTCTAATTCATTTTTTTTTTTGATTCTCCATTGCTCGGATCCGATTTTTATGGCGCATGTGGGTGGTTAGCTACAGTGGGACCCGTGAGTCCCCTGCAATCCACCCGTGACTGTCCGTGCGTTGATGTCCGACAATAATGGAGAGGAAAGAAAGCGATATCGTCGACATATCGTGCGATATCGCCGATAATATCGGCCGATATCTAGATTTGGGGTTTTTTGGTATCTTCCCGACGTTATCGCGAGTATGTCGTCTCGCAGGGGTGCGATACCGATAATATCGGCCGATATATCGGCCGATAGTATCGATATTTGAAACACTGGGTAGGAGCACCAGTTGGGGCTTTGGTCTGGCTCCCAAGGTTAAGTTTGGCTCCCTGATAAGCAACCCTGCCATTGGAATCACGAGACCCAAACTGCCTCATAGTCGGTTGCACTAGGTATCGTTCAAGCCCTCTACCCCAAGGTAAGCCTCCTCTAGTGCACCAACATCATGGCACAGACCCGTCATAAAACGAGACAAGGTCACAGTAGGGGACTCATCGACATCACATCACATCATGTACTTCTCGAATCTCTCGATGTAATCCGATACATACATCGACCCTTGCCTCAAGGACTACCACTGGTCCGAAAGGCAATCACAGTAGGAGAGCGGGACGTATTTTTCTTTAAGTTCTTTCATCTCAACCCATGATGTAATGGGTTCATCTCCACGCTACTCTGCCTTCCATTCTGTATTGGTCCAGAACAACTTGGCTTAACCCGTCAACTTCATCTTAGCAAACCTCGCTCGATGGCGATCTAACATATCATACCACTCAAAGAAGTAGTCCATGTCAGCTAGCCAGTCAAGGAAATGTTTCGGGTTCAAGCAACCATCAAAATTGGGAGCATCGACTTTGACGCTCTTCATAACCCTTTCCTCAAGGTCGTTACGATCCCGTGATTCTCTACGGGGCGAGTGAGCACGCGATCCTACATGACCTACTCCCTGACCAAAGTTCCTATTATGACCCCTAATAGGTTCTACAAGGACTGGAACCCGCTCAATTGGATCTTCATCCACTGACTCTCCTGCCTAAGACTGGTGGTCTTCCCCAATGACAAGGGTACCGTGAGAGGTAGCCTCTAGCTGCATGATACGCTGGTTGTTGGCAGACAACTATGCGACAGTGGTCTTATCGTGCATCTCAATGGTTGTCAAACGGCGGTTAATCTTTTCAAGAGTCTCGGCAATCTGATGCAGGTTCATGGTGGGGAATAGACCAAAACCACGACTTGTTCGCGTTTGCATACACTAAATGACTCTAATAAGAGACAACCTAACTGAATGTGTAATATATGATGAATGCGGTGCAAAAGAAAAAAAAAAACAAATTTGACGGCGCACAATGTGATGCTATATGATGCACGTGTTCTATGTATGATGACCCTCAGTACCTTAAACCCTATGGATAGCCCTAGAATGATTCTAATAAGGCTAAAATTGAAAATTCAGCAACTAGGTGTCTTAAAGTCACTAAATCTGAAAATTCCAACAATATAGGATTTTGAAAACACCCAAGTAGAACATTCAACAAGCTATATGCGACCTATATGGTCTACTACGGGGATAGGAATTTTGTTGAACACCTACCCTATGCTAGATTTAGGCTCTGATACCAAATTTGATGCAGGACAATTAACCGCTTGTTCTAAAAGCTCAAACTAAGAGCATGGGGAATTAATCCTTTTATCTCATATCACAAGCCCCACATCCATGAATTAGGTCCTCGGCCGAACCTTCCTAGTGGGCCCCAAGTACATGGGTTCCGCCCCCTTGTGGGCCCCAAATCACATGGGTTCCGCCTCACACAAGCCCTAAATCACACGAGTTCCGTGAGCCGCCCACTCTGAGTGTGCCCCCGCATCCCACAGGCCACCCCACTCGAGCCCAGTGTGAAAATGCTCCCGCATTTTTTCTCTCCATCTGTGCTTCTAGCTATTAGTGTATCTCCAAGCATCTTTAGGTTATACTAAAACAAATAGCTTTCTAAAGATATTGGAAGGGGGGGGGGGGGGGGGGGGGGGGGGGGGGGTGTTCTATAAATATTGTATAAATATATACAATATAAGAGAAATTCCAGTAATAAAAAATTAAGCAAAATGCACAATGTAATCATATAATAAATGAACGAACTTCTAGAGAGATTCTTAGGCAATAGACCAAGCTTGTGTACACAAAAGATAATAGAAGGCACAGATAATAAAGTGGTGACAAGACAACATAATAGGTCAAACGACTACTAGGCATTTTAAAAAGGCTTAGTTGTCTATTAGCTTGAAATGTTTCAATAGGATTGCAAATCGCAAAAGTACCTGCACTGCAATGTCACTTGCATCTACTGCATAAACCTGGAAGCACAACATAGCATGTTAAGAATAAGAATTAGAGATGGTTATGCAAAGGGATTGAAACCAAAAGTGAAAATGTGATGGAACAAGTGGCAAATAGGATATATGCCCAAATCATATTGCAATAAGAATCCTTAATGGAAGTGCTATACACCACATCGATTGCCTTTTATAGCGAACTGAATGTCCAGCCCATCTCACTGATTCTATAAATTACTCAACAAAATTAATCACCGCAATAGATGAGCATTAGTGGGAGGAGTCTTCCATGAACGGAGTTAGATGATCTCTCATCATCTCTCCTTGGGAGGAGTCTTCCATGCATGGGATTAGATTATCTCCTGTCATTTCTCCTCTGCCTTTAGCTCTTGGCCCTTGTTCTATGTTGCTTTCTTTTCATAAAAGTCGAGTTATTTATAAATAAATAAATAAATAAAACAAAACAAAACAAAACAAAAAAAAAAAGCAACTAAATCCTACATCTCGGTAGATTTTGTCGCATTTCAGTAATTCATGAAAGAGCAAGGGAGAACCGCCATGTAGGCAGCCCCTGTCTGAACAACCTCTAGGTTTAGTATATTATAGGCAAGTCAGTTTAACATGCAATAAGTATTACATTAATGCCAACAAACCTTACCCGCTTAGCACCAGCAAGGGCGCAAAATATAGAAAGAATGCCTGTGCCACAACCAACATCCACTACAACCTGCAAACATGGTTGTTGGTAAGTTGAAGCAAAACCAGGTAAACCAAACAGTAAGCAGGAAGTTTTGCCAATAAAGCCTTCACAATAGAAGAATTATCCTATTTTGTGTAATTTATAGATACTCATTCAACATAAAAACAAGATAAAGATAATATTACTTTGCCTGCAATAAAATTTTGATACTTTGTGATAGCAGCCTTGTAAGTTTCAGTCCGCACACGATCCTGTACAGTATAAACAAGGATGTATTTATTTTCAAGCCACTTGATGACATCAATCATAATAAGAATATTTTGACCACACAAGGTATCATATAAGAAGATACTAATATATTTATTAGGTGTATTTAATTCTACCAAGCTAAGGTCTGAATTATTTTGTCATTATGAAATAAACAAAAAAGAGAACATCTAACCAGAGCTTAGCAAGCTAAGGTATATTTATTAGGTGTATTTAACAAGATACCAAGCTAAGGTGTCATCTAAGAAGATACTAATATATTTATTAGGTATATTTAATCATACCAAGCTAAGGTCTGACTTCTTTGGTCATTATGAAGCAAACAAAAAAGAGGAAATCCAACCAGAGCTTAGCATGCCTTATCTGGTGTGCTGCACCCAAATTGAACATATGATGCCACAATTGTCCATGATCTGGACCATTCATCAGAAGGTTCCCACAAAGGGTCCTCTACCAATAAATTGCAGGCATTGGAGTCATTGGATAATCCCACCCATCATATTGGTAGATATCTTCCCTTTCAATGCTGACAGGCCAACATTCTTTTCTACCATCCATTTGTGGGTCAGGGATTGAATGTTATCATCTGACAAGTAATATTTTTTTACATGGCAGATCTCAGGCAGGATCAACATGATGGGTGCCCAGGATCATGGGCCATTGTACCGCATGTCCAATATCTAATGGAGCTCACAGTAAAGAGGACCAATGGATGGTACACCAAATTAATGTCAATAATGATAAAGAATCAGTACAATTGTAGTGCTAAAACATATAGTATTTGTGTAAATACAAGTAATTTAGACAGCTGATCAATTACAACAGTTGCAGACTAGAGCCAATATTTCTATGCCTTCGGAATTTTGGTTTCCAGTTTTGCCATGAAATATCATATATTTTCAAGGGAAAATGCTCATAGAAAGAGGAAGTCAGTTGAGTTAAAATGCAATTGGTTGTACACACACAACCTAGCTATTATGGGGTCCACATTGTGAGTATATGACATACAACCTATCTAATAGGTGTGCCCCACAATGATGGCTAGGCATCTAAAAAATCAGCCGATCCAATCACAAAGTGGGTGGCACCATATAACATTGTAAAATTGCCCAAAAGCCTCAAATAAGTGATGGGGACCACATAATGATTGGATTGGCCTATTCTTGGGGCATCCCATCATCATGGTGGGGTGCACCTATTGGACAGATTGGATGTCGTTTAAACACCACATGAGCCTAACATTTGAATTTGGGGGATTTTGGGTGGTTGTGCTTGTGCATTGTTTACAATGGCGTGCCACCTAATGACTGGACTAGCCCAACTTTTTGTTCTGAGCGCACATCATGGTGAGACATTTGTTGCATGGATTGGATATCATACATGCACAATGTAGGCCCCACAATAGCGGCATCAGACAACTTGCTGAGGTTTGAGAGGTAATGTGAAAGGAGATTAAGGGGTTGCATGCTAGGATCGCCACGATTGAGAAGGTCATGACCATTGATGGATATGTTCCAAGTGAGGTTACAAAGCTCAGGATCCCTGACGCTAAGTGCTTCGTTGGGCAAGGGATGCAAATGAATTCAAGAATTTCTTGTGGCAAATGGAGCAGCACTTCAAGGCCTCAAAACAGGATGACTGACAATCAAAACAACACGAGAAAGTACAGAAATAATCATGAAACGGAGAGAGCACTCTTGTGTTTACATCTTCTCCCTGTAAATCTATTTAAAGAGAATTTGTTTATGAAAGATAAGATACACAAGTTGTCTGCGCTAGCCATCCTATGACTAAGTCAAAACTGTATGGTAGTCTGCAGATATACACAGATGAAATAGATGCAAGATATAAACCATAACTAAGGAACAAACACTTATATGAGACATAGTAACTGATAGGATGACATGTGCACGTTTGAGTTCCTTTACGAAGAACAATTGGGAGTTGGGACATCTGCTTGATCTGGTGCCAACTCGGTAGAGTGGTAGTGTTCGGAAAGTGTAGGATTTTTCTTCTTTCAAGAATTGACCTTGATTTCTTTTGTTGGAATAGAAGTGGGACTGGGAATGCATTCATCTTGGGGTGCATCAACAACAAGAAGAGGAAGTTGTCGCATATGTGTACTGTTGTGGTTGCTAAACTAAGGTTAGAAACGAAAGGTAACATTTGTACCCTTTTTGAGAAGAAGAGTACCCAAGAAAGACCCACTTTACAGATTTTGGTCCGAGCCTGGAATGACTAAGAATGTGAAAAAAAAAAAAACAAGTATACCCAAACACTTTTGGTGGTGTGAGGCAAATAGAGACGTATATGGTTGCAGGATTTGCAATAGATATCAGCCATTAAGAACAGAATTAAGAGCCCTATTGATTATATATGTAGCAAGAAGAACAGCTCCATCCCAATATACCTTAGGTACTAACATGCCTAGTAGTAAAAATTGAGTCACTTCAAGTGTCGAGTTTTACATTCTGCCACACCATTTTGTTGTGGTGTGTAAGCACAGAAAGATTACAATTCGAAAACATGATCTACAAAATATTTCTATAAATCATGGCGTAACTGTACACAGGCATTGTCAAAACGAAATATTTTAGTTTTAGTGTTGTATTGAGAAGAAACCATTTGATGAAACATCGTAATAATCAATGGGACTTCTTAAGAGATAAATGCAAGAATATTGTGAGTAGTCATCAATAAATGACAAAAAATATTTGAATCCAAGCATATAAGTTAGAGGACCAGGATCCCATACATCAAAATGGAAAAGTTGAAATGGGTGCAATGTTTTCTAATACTAGTTTAACAATGCTTAAACAACTGACACATTTCACGTTGGAACACATCTTTCTTATTTTATCAAGAAATAAAAGACAGTGACCTTAAAAATAGATGTCCTAAACAAGTAAACCAAAGTGTCACCCGGTCTTTATTCTCTAAAGCTAAAGCAGAAACATGAGCAACACTAAAAGCTACTTGATTGAGAAGATACAGTCCTTTATCTTCACAACCACCACAATCATCATTTTGTTGCTAGAGCCTGAATAACATAATCAAATGGAGAACAAATGAAATGACAATTCAATTGTTTAGTCAGGAAATTAACAGAAAAGATTAGATAGAAAAGAGGGAACATGAACTACAGATGAGACAGAAAGAGAATCAGAAAGATGAAAGGTTCCCTTTCTCAAAGCTTTAGAATGTGAACCATCAACTAATTGAATACTACTGGAAATAGGAGTGTAGGAAGTATATCCAGTAATCATACAAGTCATATGATCAGACTCCCTAGAATCAATAATCCAAGGCGTCTAAGAAACGTGATTTGCGGATGCAGTGCCTGACTACGCCGTCTAGTTAACAGCAGAAAGAGAGGCTTGGAGTGCAGCCACTTGTTGTAATTTAGAGGTGGTTTGGTCTCATGGGTCTCAATCTTCAGTAGTGTTTAATTAACAGAGGCTCTACTCTTTAGTTCTTTTGGGTGAAGATGGTGATGAAGAACCCAACAATGGTCCTTCAAATAACGTCTTTTTCCACAATGTGTACATTGAAGCTTTTCTTTGCCACATATCCTCATCCAGTGCTCTACCCTTTAGGAACTTTGGAGTCCATCATCAAAGCTGACCTGTCTAAAAAAATAGTTTGAGAAGTACCTTGTTGTCAAGTTTTTGCAAGCACATAATTATAGACAAACTGTAAATAAGGAAGGGATTCTCTTCTAAGAATCTGTATACGTTGAGGTTCGAATTCTTGTCAAAGACCCATAAGAAATTTAAAGATTCGGAGCTGATTCATTTGAGATTTTAGATCTTCCAAATTCAAAGTAGTCATTTGGAAGTTATCTAATTCTTCCCCTTTTTTGTTTAAGTGGGCAAAGTATTCTTCTACAGTTCCATCACCTTGTTTGAATTGTTGATTTTCGTATGAAGCTAATAAAGATGAGTTAAGTCTTATTGGTGAGAATACATCTTAGCTTACTTTATCCCATAAATCCCTTGCAGTTTTTAAAAGGTAGAGTCCATGACCAATGTTTGGGTTGCAAGGAGTTGAGTAGCCAGGACATTACTAGCCAATTTTCATTTTCTCACTCCTTATAACAAGAGTCATCAATATTGGGTTGTTTCTTGGTTCCCGTAATATATCCTATTCCTTTTTCGTGCTCCAATATATATTGAAGCTACTTGAGACTATTCCAAGTAGTTTGTGCCATCCAGTCTTACCGTTGTAATAGTAAGATTAGGGTTGTCCATTTGTACAGATGGAGCTGAGGTGATTTTACTATCCCATTGGCGAAGATACTTTTATAGATTTTTTATTTAAAAAAAAAAAAAAAAAAAAAACACCTCAAAATTCAGACTGAGCAATAGTACCAGTCTAGATGATCAAATCTTGCAGGAACGAGCACTTGCGAAAAGTCCAGGTGACCCAGATAATAATTTTAGTAACTGTAAAGTTACCAATACTTGAAACAATTGTCGAGAATTAGTATCAAATGGTCTAAATGGTTTGTGCATCATTGTTGATGGCTTTGAAAGGTAAGAATGTCGATCCAAACACGAGCAATGTCATCAAAGGGAGGATATTCTGATGTTGGAATACTCAGACGACCACATTGGCAAGTGAAATAATCATATTTCTCAAATCAGATGTGAGTAATGTTTTTTGTATCATTATTGTGTAATGTAGATGTTTATCATTGTGGTTCACCTTCATATTTTTCGTGGTCTATATCATTCGAGCCTGAAGTTTTTGTTTTTGAGAGTCCTTATCGTTGGTTAAAAAGGGAAGAGACCTCCCTGGCTAAAGCTCAATTAATTTGAGAGTCAATAACATAACTCCAACTAAGACAGTCACGGGAATCAGCCCCTCCCTCCGGCCTATCACTCAGTGGCCAACCCAGCTGGCAGCTCCTGCAGCCCCCCCATCTTCCGCATATCTTGCTCATCCGACATGGCATGAATCACCGAACCTGCACTCAGGAAGAGTAACGCTTTGAATCGCACCCTTGGGATATATATATATATATATATATATATATATATATCAGTTGTCGCACGGGATATTGGTTGTATCACGTAACTTATCGTTATTGTTGGGAAACGTGAGGAAACAGTGGGAAATTGGTCAAATTTTTCAATGAAACTTCAGGGATTGTTCAAAAAAGACATCAATACATACTTCGAAATAATTTTTTTTAAAAAAAAATTCACAAAAAAAAAGTGCATATAATAGGTTTCCTTGGTATGGGGTCCTAATCTATGCACTGTCTGACTGAACTAATGCAACTATATTCAAAGTCATTTCATAAAATTTATAAACGTAAGAAGACATGCATGGAAACACAAGCATTACATTTAAAAGCAAAAGAAGTAGAAAACTAGAAAATGCTAGTGGATTTCGAAAATAATAATAATAACATTCTTAATTATTTTTAATTAATTTTTTTTTTTTTTCGAAAGATCCCTAAATTGCTTAGAATGTGTAGATCAGGTTATATACATGTTTTATTTCATGTTTGGAGACTAGGATTACAACTGATTTGGAAAAAAAAATGGAGAAATTTTGATTTTTCCCAAATTTTCCGAAACTGAAACGTATCTCTTCCAATCCTCAAAATCAATGCTCCAAATATATAATTTTTCATACAAAACATCAAGAATCGTGGATTTCTTACCATTTGAGATTATTTATAATATATAAAAACAAATTAACACTAAAAAATCACACCTTTTATAATCCAACCCCAAGAAGCTTTCATTCGCGATTTCGGAGAAATTACAAAGATTTTCTTCCAACAAACTAGAGTGGACTGGTTGAAATCACCTTACAATGTAGTAGTAATTTTTATTTTTATTTTTTTGAAAAAAAAAAAAAAATCAATTTTAGTAAATTTTTAAGGATTTTCCAGACAAAACAACGTCAGTCTCCTTTTATCCCTTTCGATATTGCACTCGATAACGATATATCGCACGATACATTAAGAATTTATAAAGGGAGAGGGTGGATATATCACGATATCCACGATATATCGCAATAACATACGATGTATTGCACGATACCATGAAAATGGATATTAAAGTTGGGTTTCGTATTGCTCAGCTGGGATAACAGATATATCGTAGGATATATCGGTGATATCACAAGATACTAGAAACATTGGATGTGAGAAGATTCTTCTAGATCAAAACCTGATATCCCTAGAGATGTCTGTGGCAAATACGGAGCCACAGATTATGACTTGAAAGATTCCACCAGGAATTGTGCAGCTTGGAAGGGCTTTTGAGCAAAATTGGCAATTGTAGACACGATTTCCAGACGTTCTGCAAGTTTTTTCGAGTAAAAGACTGGAAAACCGATGCCATTTCGAGCAGAAGACCGAAAAAACCAATGTCATCTGACTTTCCAGACGACTGGAAAACCTTTTCCAACCATGATTGCTTCTTCTAGAGTAATGTTGATGGCGAAATCTCTTCCGATTGATGTATTATTGTTGCAACTGTGGAATGATGATGGAAAACAACCTCTTTTATCACTTTACAAGACGATTTCAACGAAGGAAGAATGAACTGGGAAGAAAAGAGAAGCTACACGCTCTGATACCATGAAAATCAAAAGAACACAAGAGAAAGTCTAGAAATGATCATGAAAAGGAGAGAGTATTCTCTCTTGTGTTTACGTCTTCCCCCTATAACTCTATTAAAGAGCAAATCTTTCACAAAAGAAAAGACACAAAGGTTGTATGTGTTAGTTATCCTATGACTAAGTCAAAACTGTATGGTAGTTTGCAGATATGCACAAGTTTATATATAATATCGGGTACAGTGTTCTTCAGGTGTACATAAGTCTATAAACACTAACATTGACGAAGAGGCCAAGGCACACGCATAAATCATGTACCTGACTAATGATGTGGCACTATGATTGCAAAAGAAAGGAGACATCAAGAAGGGTCTCTAGACCATCAACACATGGGAGAAGCTACAAAGGAAATTGAAGGTACAATTCCATCTTGATAATGTGGAATAGTTGGTGTATAAGGGTTTATCAAGCACATAGGTCAATTCGAGACTGTAAAGCAGTTCACCACCTTGTTGCTTGACATCACGAATACGATGGAGGAAGATAGGCTCCTCCAAGGATTACAACATCGTCATGTAGAAGCTATAATGGGAATGGTGGAGAGACAGTCCAACAAGGGGGAAAAGACCTCAAAAGGTACAACAAGTTAAAGGCAAACCCCAGCGCAAGGAGAGAAGCTCAAGTGGCATTGTGTTTGATGGTGACCATCAAGCGAGGGTGATGCAGTACAGATGACCAAATTCCATTCACAAGAAATTTTTTTGCTCAAAAGAAGCAATGTAGAGAAATTTCATTCAATATGTCCATCATCTCAAGTCTCAAGTCTCAAGTCTCGAACAAGTATATATAGGAAACCCTAAGTCTAGAACTATTCTTGACCATCTAAATCTATTAACGGCCAAGATCAAAACATAAATCTCTAATAACCTAAAATCAAACTGAAAAATAAAGCAGAAATAAAGATGTGCCACATAGCACAAGAATGATCTCTGACGTGCAACAGACACGTCCACACGTGATCAACGGCCTGGATGAATGTTGTCCAACGTGTCCATGGCTCGAATCTACAGACTAGAGTGTTTATACAACTAAACCCGATTCTCCTAACACATCCAACAATCCGGATCACCAAACGGATATGTCCAATATATGAGGTTTGGGCGAATGGTCTTCACCATAGGTTTGCTCCCTATAGGTGAGGGTTCGATTCCCCTCCTTGACTTTACCCGATACACGTGGTTGTGGGTGATTGCGTGTATCCGCAAGGATTAGTCTCACTTCAAAAAAGAGGTGGGGACACCCTGTGTCTTCATATATTATATATATATATATATATAATATATATTATATATATATATATCATGGTCTAACGTTTGTAACGTTCAGATGTGGTTCAGGCAGTGTTTTAAATATCAACGATATCGGCCGATGTTGTAAGTATTTTGGATTGAATGTCCTCATTGTGAGGTTCTTCTGTTTATATAGAAACTCTAGGCTAATTACAAGGCTGAATTGCAACCATTAACATCAATCTAGGCCAACAAACAAGGAAACAATAACTGTACAAGATATATACAATCAGTAACTGTACAAGATTGACACAATCATGCCATAATTAGAGGACCTAATTATAGCTAAATATATGTTAATGCTGTCCTGATTATGTTGTCCCTGCTAAATATATGTTGTTGTCCTGATTATAGCTACATATATGTTGTCCCTGCTAAATATATGTTGTCCTGATTATGTTGTCCCTGTTGTCCCTGCTAAATATATGTTGTTGTCCTGATTATGGCTAAATACATGTTGTCCCTGCTAAATATATGTTGTCTTGATTGACATCCCCCCTCAAATTGATGTTGGTCGATCAAGAAGCATCAATTTGCCCACAAGGAACTGATGGCGCGGTTGTGTCATAGCCTTGGTAAACATGTCAACTATCTGAAGGTCAGTGGAAACATGAGGAAGAGAAATGATAGGAGTGTCTAATGCTTCCCGAATAGACTGACAGTCCACCTCAATGTGCTTCGTTCGTTCATGGAAAACGGGATTAGCAGCAATCTGAATGGCACTAGTATTATCAGCATGGAGAGGTGTCGGATCAGACTAGGAAAAACCAAGCTCAGCCAAAAGCCCACGAAGCCAGACAATCTCAGAACAAGCAGCAGACATGGCACGATATTCGGATTCAGTAGAAGATTTAGAAACACGAGGTTGTTTCTTACTCTTCCAAGAAATCAAGGAATCACCAAGAAACATGCACCAACCTGTGACAGACCGTCGAGTATCAGGACATCCAGCCCAATCCGCATCACTATATGCAACAAGGTGAAGAGGAGAGCCGGTTGGGAAGAACAACCCACGGCTAGGGGATCCTCGAAGGTATCGGATGATACGACGAACAACAGCCAAATGTAAATGGCGTGGAGTCTGCGTAAACTAGCTAACCTGCTGGACAGCGAAGGAAATATCAGGCCGAGTAATAGTCAAATAGTTCAAACTACCTACCAGCTGTCGAAACAGAGTAGGATCAGACAGGAGATCACCCTCCTCACGACGATACTTCGTGTTTACTTCTAGAGGAGTATCTACAGAAGAAGTATCCTGAAGACCAGCTAAAGCAATCAAATCCTATGTGTACTTATGTTGATTCAGAATGATACCAGAAGGATCCGCGTGAACTTCCAACCCCAAGAAGTATGTAAGAAGACCAAGATCCTTTATATGAAACGAGGCCCGAAGATGCTGTTGTAGACAAGTGATCAAGTCTGAATCTGTCCCGGTGACAACAACATCATCAACATAAACAAGAAGAAGAACAATACTAGCAGAGGTCTTACGAAGAAACAAAGAGGAGTCATACTGACTCTGCTCAAAGGAAAACTGAAGTAAGGTAGACCGGAACTTATCAAACCATGCCTGGGGAGCTTGTTTCAACCCATACAGAGATTGCTTCAATTTACATACATCAGAAGAAGAGGAGGAGGTCAAGCCAGGCGGCAGGGCCATGTAAATTTCCTCTTTGAGATCACCATGAAGAAATGCGTTTTTAATGTTCATTTGATGAAGTGGCCAGCCTTAGGACGCTGCAATAGAAATAACCATCCGCACCATAGTCATCTTGGCGACTAGAGCAAAGGTCTCCTCATAGTCCACCCCATATTCCTGTCTGTTACCAAGTGCAACCAACCGGGCCTTATAGCGATCCAGAGTACCATCAAAACGTAGCTTAATCGAGTAAACCCATTTACAACCAATGGCTTTAACATTCACCAGACAAGGAATAACATCTCATGTGTGATTGTCCTGAAGAGCCCGAAGTTCTTCGGTCATCGCCTCACGCCAACATTCATGCTTAACAGCCTCGGAATAACATGATGGAATTGAAATAAATGACAAAGTAGCATGAAGAGATGTATGAGAAAAGTCATACCAATCAAGAGGACGAGACTCTAGTAGACCGGCGAGGAACAATGTCAGAACCCAGATCAGCCGCAGAAGGAACAGGCTGAACAGGCTCAGATGTCGGGTCAGGCTCAGGAAGGGGCAAAGTCGATCGTCGGCGTTCATACATAAATCCAGGTTTGACTCGATCAGGAATAGGAGTCAAGTCATCAAAATGAGGAAGAACATTGATCTCAGGCAAGGATGCAATATGAGTAGAAACGAGACTGATTTTCAAAGAAAACAACATGACGAGAAATACAAAATCTGTTAGAGCGTGGATCATAGCAAACATAACCTTTGTGTGAATTACTATAACCCATAAAAGCGCATTTAACATATTGGGTAAAAAGTTTGTGTCATTCATGTGATGACAAATGAACAAAACAAACACAACCAAAGGTATGCATATCAAGATAGTTGGGATGCTAATGATGAAGACGATAATACGGAGTTTCAAAATGCAACACACTTGAAGGCAATCTATTAAGTAAATAAACTGTCGTGGATAAGGCTTCCACCCAAAATTTAGATAGAACTGAAGATTCAAGCAATAACGTTCAAACAACCTCCAACATGTGGCGATTCTTACGTTCAGCCACACCATTTTGCTGAGGTGTATAAGGACAAGAACGCTCAGAAACAATTCCTTTCAGCTTGAGAAAGGCATGAAATTCATTAGACATATATTCACCACCCGAATCGGACCTTAACACTTTAATGCCTGAAGAGAATTGAGTTTCAATATAAGAAACAAATTGTTGAAACATAGAAAATACCTCAGATTTAGAACGAAGAAAATAAATCTAGGTATACCTACTATAATCATCAATGAACGTGACAAAAGATTTATAATTTGGATGAGATATGACAGGAGTAATACCCCATACATCACTATGGATCAAATCAAAACAGCTTTCAGCACGACTACCATGAGCAGGAAAGGAAAGAGATTTACTCTTACCTAATTTACATGTTGAGCAATCAAAAGAGAAATGAGAGGAAAATTGATTTTTATTACCCAACAAACCCGAGTTTACTAAATGAGATAGAACAATAGAGTTAGGATGACCCAAACGTTTGTGCCATACTTCACCCTTATTGTTTACAGTAATACAAGCTAAAAAAATGCAAGAAGGAATGGAAAAATGTAGAGGAAACAATCGTCCAACTTTAGGCCCCTTCGCGAGTATATTCCCCGATACCTGATCCTGCACAATACAACCATTACGAGAAAACCCAACATTACAATTGTTATCAACCAATTGTCCGACGGAAATGAGACTAGTAGAAAGCTCAGGAGATACAAAAACTTTTTTAACTAATGAATTAATATCCCCAACAGCATGAATAGGTAACTGACTACCATCAGCAATCTGAATGTACGATGAGCCATGATAATGCCGAACATTGGTAAGAGTGTTGGAGGAACTAGTCATATGATTAGACGTAGCAGAATCAACAAGCCAAGGTAAAGATGGTAGTGCACTGTTACCTTGAAGCCCTAAGGCTGAAATAATCATCTGTTGAACTGTTTCAGGAATAAGAACAAAGGGATCACCAGCTGTAGAGGAATTAGCAGAAGCAGAAGTACCCACTGCAGCTTGATAGGCATTAGTTTGGCGATTCTGGGGACGAGTCGGACGGTCTTTGATAATATGTCCCGGCTTCTTGCAATAATTGCAAGATTTCTTGGCACAGTGAGTCGCAATATGCCCATATTCCTTGCAGCTGAAGCATTGGACCTTCCGCATATCCCGACCCTTGCCTTTCCCGTGAGCTGCATAAGCGACGTCATTAGAGGTCATGCGGTTCTGCTGAAAAGTAGCTTGTGTTGCAAGACGCTGCTCTTCACGAAGTAATTCCCCAAAGCACACATCCAAAGAGGGAGGAGGATCACGATTCATCAAATTGGAGCGAGTTGCCTCAAATTCCAGTCGTAACTTCATTAGAAACTGATCTCTCTTGCTCTGTTCATGAAACTCCTGAACAGCAATGAGAGATGCAGCTGGTATCTTAGCATAAATAATGTCAGCAAATTCACCCCACAAGTTCTGAAACCCAAAAAAATAATCTAGTATGGAAAGATCGCCCTGAGTGTAATTGGCGATCTCATATTCCAACTGAAAGCATTTGGCTGTGTGGTCCTGATTGTAAACCTTCTTTAAATACTCCCACATATCTCGTGCAGTCTTGTACGACCTCAGATTTAGGACAATCAGAGGATCAACAGATCCTAAAATCCATGTCATGACTCTAACATCTTTCACTTTCCACTGAGCCAATTTAGATAGTTCAGTAGAAGCTGGATCACTTCCATCTATGTGACCCCATAACTCTTTCCCCAGGACAAATAGGTGAAATTGAAATTCTTAGGCAGAATAATTATTGCCCGTGAAGCGCACACCAAAAGAATCCGAGTTGCTAGTAGACAAGGTGCCCAGAACACAGTAATAAAGACTGATAATACTAAATCCACCTCACCCCTAGTCCAAAAACAAGCCTACAACCAGCAAGTCCAAAATAAAAGGAGACCAAAATGAGAGTTTCCAGCAAGAACTGGACACGCCGACAGCCATTAATCACCACAAAATGAAAATTTCCAGCAAGAAAGAAACTTCCTACCCTCAACAGAAACTGTCGAGCAGCAGTTTATAACCCACCAGAATTATCTACACCTTCCTTTGAAGGTATCGATAGCCAAGGAGACCAACAGATTAGTCCCAACCCAACCAAGAAATCTCAGAACAGGTAATAGAAGGCTCTGATACCATGTAAGTATTTTGGATTGAATGTTCTCATTGTGAGGTTCCTCTGTTTATATAAAAAGTCTAGGCTAATTACAAGGCTGAATTGCAGCCATTAACATCAATCTAGGCTAACAAACAAGGAAACAATAACTGTACAAGATATATATAATTAGTAACTGTACAAGATTGACACAATCATGCCATAATTAGAGGACGTAATTATAGCTAAATATATGTTAATGCTGTCCTGATTATGTTGTCTCTGTTGTGCCTGCTAAATATATGTTGTTATCCTGATTATGGCTAAATATATGATGTCCCTGCTAAATATATGTTGTCCCTGCTAAATATACGTTGTTGTCCTGATTATGGCTAAATATATGTTGTCCCTGCTAAATATATGTTGTCCTGATTGACAGATATATCCCACGATATATCTTGTATCCCACCTATGAGATATGAAACACACAAGTAGTGAGATATATCCCACATGTTCGATCCGGTGAGCATTTTTTAATTTTTGATCCCTTTTTTTCTGTAAATCATGTTAAATCGATGTCAAATTGTTACAAAACATGAAAAATCATGGATTGGGAGCTTCGATTTCGAGATTTGGAGGAGAAGGACAGAGTTGCGGAAAATTGAAAAAAATCAACATTTTCCCAATTTCTCGCAAATCGGTCTCAATCTTTGTGTCCAAACATAAAATCAAACATGTATGTAACCTAATCTAGTGATTCTTCTTTTGCTTTTGAATGTATTTGTTGTGTTTCCACATGTCTTCTTACATTTATAAATTATATGAATATACTTGCATCAATTCAGTTAGACAACGCATGGATTAGGACCACATACAAAGAAAGCCTACTATGTGCACTTGTTTTTTGTAATGTTTTGATTTGTAAGTATGTACTGACGTCTTTTTTAACAATCACTGAAATTTCATTAACAATTCGACCAATTTCCAATGTTTCCCCATGTTTCCAACAACAATGATACATTACGCGATACAACTGATATATCCCATGCGATAACTGATACGTATCCGTATCCAAAGGGTGCGATATGTAATGCGATACCGATATTTCGAACACTGGGTCCAGGTTAAGTCGAGTGACTCCAAACATTCTAAAGATGTATCAATCAGTTCCAAATAAGCAGCCCGCATGCATCTTCCCAGTGTGGGGTCAAAAATGCATAATCATGCATGTGGGGGTCTTTAATGCGGTTAAGAACTCGAATTGGGTCCACTGGGCCCCATGTAATGTCCATCCAACCATAATGAAATTGGGGCCTAAACTCTCCTCCTTTGATAAACTCATGTAGGTGCTCGGATGCCCTCATCAAAGGGAGTACCTACAAAGGCAAGCCCTGAACTCAACCCAAGACGGATGAGGTTGAGGAGGTGAGGATGGGAGCAACCTAGATGCTGAGTGCAATCGAGAAGCAAGTGGTGAAGGAGGCCAAACCACCTAGAAGAGTTAATGTACATGGACATATGAGACAACAAGAAGCCCACTCGAGCCATGATGGACAAGGGAGTGCCCCATATCTTCATCTCAAGAGAAGAAGCAAAACGGTTGGATCTAGAATTGGAGAAGGACTCAAAGTTTAAGATAGTCGACTCGGAAGCCAAACCCATTAAAAGTGTGGCAAAGGACGTGGAGCTATAACTCGATGGGTGTAGTGGCAAGACAAGACTCCATCCTTCATTGGCGACTTCCAAATCATTTTGGGCATAGATTTCCTAAGAGTGAGGTGGTTCCAATGCCCTTCCTTAGGGTAGATTACACCATGGATGAGGGACTTGCCTGGATGGTCTCCCAATGCACCTAGGACGGCCATGGTTGAGAGGGTGTCGGCCTTGCAGAAAAGTCAAGGGTCTTAAGGAGGATAAGAACACACATGACACAACCAAGTAGAGGACAAAGGGATCATTGTGGGGGAACCACTTCCGAAAGAGAGAGAGAGAGAGAGGAGAGAGAGAGAGAGAGAGAGAGAGAGAGTGGTGACCTTCGAAGAGAGGGGAGTGTGGTAAACCAATTTCTCAAACGTACAATGAGGAGGTCCTTGGAGAGTATAACGAAGATATGGTAGAGCAAGCATGCTGTTGAGACTACTTGGGGAATCCTGGCATAGTGTCAAAGTACCGGCTAGGTAAAGGGAACCAAGCGGCCATCATGCAAAATTAGGAGATAGAGTTGGCCTTACTTAAGCCAAGGAAGGTGGCTATAGTGAGTCCATTGGAGGGGAACATGCCCAAGTCCCAACAACATCAAGGGTTAGGGCATGGTCATCTTATGGGATGGCTCGGGAAGGTTGGACTGAGAGACTTTGGAGATGGTATCTTCGTTATGAAGGGTGGTGGGCTTTATATGCAGAGTGGGGCGACCCAGGGGGGAGTATTCAAAGGAGAGGACAGTTTTGGAGCATCGCTGGATGATAGATCAACGACCACTCACTCCCCACACAGCTACGAGCAGAACGAGATGGTGGTTGTTTGAGGATCACATCTAGAGGTTCATCGATGAAGGCACAATAAGGGCGTCAACACAATAGGTGTAAAAGAATTATCAATGCAGTAGATGTGACCGTGTGAGAGAATTATCACAAGCATGGAGACTAATATATGGATTTAGCCATTTTTTGCTCTACTCATACATACATATTGGCTTTACATAGTAGAAGTGAAGGGATGTCTAAAGTAGGTTAGACTCTTGTACAAAAGTATATAAAATTCTAGAGAAAGCTTGGAAATAGTAAAGTTTGTGTAGAGATCTAAGAGTTTTTAGAGCTCTCTAGTGAGTTTTGGTAGCTAGGAGTGTAGATGAACCTAGAGTTTTTATGGAGTGTCTTTACTATTGGATGAATGCCACTTGGCATGACCATAGCCATTGTTGTAAAGCGGCTAGAAGGCTCCCATGCCTATATATAGGAAGGGTTTAGAGTATTGGTATCATTACATGTATCAGTGACTTAGGATGCGGAAACATGTATTGATATTGTCGATAATACTGCAGATACCAAGTAAAATATCGTTGGCTGATACAAAAATTGGGAAAACCGAATTTTCAATAAAACTTCAAGATATGTTAAAAGATACATGCTTACACACTTAGGACTCAAACTATTAGCAAAAAAAAAAAAAAAACTATACATAATGGGTTTCCATCATAGAAGGGCCCAAATTATGCACTGCCAAACAAAAATATTTAAATAATAAATAAGATTTTAATGCATTAATGTTAAGAACTAATGCAATAATTCAGCACATATAGTGTATTGATTTAAAACAACCCTAGGGAAGATCCCCAAAAAAGAATATTTTTTAATTTTCTAGAATTTTCACAAGTATTAACACTGTTATCATCAATACTATTGATTATATCAGAAGAAAACGACAATATAGTGTATTATTCTCCAAAGGGATATTGCCGATATCTCATGATAGAATCAATAAATGTAATAACATTGGTGATATTATCGATGATATCTTGAAAATTTTATTTTTCCCCACTATTTGCATCGTTGACGTGGCAATACCGATAGTATCACCAGTATATTGATAATACTGGCAATGGCAGGAAAACTGTATAAAGGGGAGTCCTCACTTGGGATCCTTCCTCTTAGGTTGTAAGCATTTGTTGGTTAGCGCAACACAAGCTTTCCCATTCCATTCGAGTTGTTCTCTTGCATCATAGTCAATTCTTAGTAAGAGCGCCACACGGATGAGGGAGCTAAGAAGTTAGTCAGTCCATGACATGCGATCCCGCCTTTTCACGGAAAGGTCTTCCAGGAGGTGTCCTCCAAATTCAAAACAGCAACATTCATGGAAAACACTGTCCTGGACATTGACATTCTTGTCCTCAGTGAGTTGTTCGAGCATTCAAACAACCCTTAATGAAGTAAGGCGGGCCCATCTCCACCATAGTTAATCCAATGCGACTAGACCACGGATGGGCCATGGCGCCTGCAAGCATCACAACTGTTCAAAAAAGAAACGGCACAACGGTTGACATTGAAAGGGATTGGATTGCTACGATTATCTGATCATTTCATAAAGCGTCGAAAACACGGAAAAGAATAACAATAAAATCGAAGAGATCAAAGATACCTTGATCATCTCTTCATGTATGCCGATGTGGGAATATGATTGGAAGTAAGCTCTATCAAATTCCGTACATGGAGGTGGAGGCCTTTCAGGAACCCTAAACCCATGGTGGGCCCCACCTCTCGATTCTCTCGAACCACCGCGGCTCCCCTTCCGGTATCTCGAACCACCGAGACCGAGTCGCCGCTCGGGCGGGCCGAGTTGCTGGTGCCCGTTACTGGAACCCGAACTCGGCAGCATTGAGAGAGAGAGAGAGTGAGAGTGAGACTGTGAGAGAGAGGGGGGGGGCGGGGTAAAATGGTAAATAATGAAGGATGTGAAGAGAAACCTCGTCTTTTTATCGTCGAAACTACAAGATTTCAATAAGATTGGAATTTGATCACTTTTCTCATTTCCGAGAAATTATTTCATATACATCACAAGCAGGGCCCGTAGCCTGGAGCGTAATTACTAAAAACTCCCCTACTTTAAAATGCACGGACGAAAATACCCTTTTGATCGCACATGAGATGAGAGGTCTGCTGGCTCACACGCACTGCCCTTCGGTGGTGGGAGTATAAATGGGCGGGGCGGTGAGCACTCTAGGCCAAGGCCTGGGCCCGGAGCCTAAATCTAGGCCCAATCTCCGAGTTGGGCCAGGGTAATGATGAATGGCCCAATTCAAATATAAGTTGTAAGAAAGAATAATGGACAGTTCAAAGATAAATGTCTGCAGTTCCCAATCCTCATACACATAGTGCACACAAAATCACATTTCAATGGTCTAAATTGTTTATATGATATGACTTATAATAAAAGAGACTACCCCCGAAGAAATTTCTCAACTATACTATTTCAAACCTCCTATTATTTGAAAATTTTCTTTATTGGACGAAGGTCGCCCTGCCCTAACCGATTGCCGCGCTTAGCTATCGAACACCGGTGTAAAGTTGATACATAGCATTCACTAAAAAGGTTTATCTTATTGGTATTAATGATTACGTAGTTTTACAAATAATATAAATTGAAAAGAAATTAACTTTACACATTGGATAAAAATCAAATATTATATATAATGAGAGAGCATACCTTACACCATTGAATTGGATATGAAGTTTGATGACAATGAGCCATTGCTTGAATGATTCCAACAGTCTAGATATTTACTATGCAACACCTCTAACCTAATTAATAAATGAGATCAATTGGGCTTGATCTTTCCTCTTGTTAGATTGCCATGATGTATGAATGGAGAGAAAGTATTTCATGCAATGTTGAGTTGAAGAGTGGAGCCAAAAGCTGTAGTATGTATAGATGAATTGGTTATAACTCTATTAAAAAAAATAATTAATTAATTGACTTTTTGTTTCCTCTAATTATTTAGAAATTTTAATATAATTATGAAATTTAAAGAGTTTCTATACTTAAAAAAATCTTTTAAATAGAAAAGGTCGTGTCTTTCTAAATTATGAAAAGAAAATTTTCAGAATGTGAAGAGTAATCCCAGAGCATGAAAAGTCTAGATGTATAAAAGACATTCCTCAGGATGTTGAAATACCTTCTTATAATGTGAAAAGTCAAAATGGCAAAGGACACGCATGAAAGTCGAAGGGTGTAGTCATGTGTGACAAATACTTCCCATTACATGGATATTTCACCAACTGTTTATGCCCTTCGCGTGTGCGTGGAAACAGTAGATGATGTAAAGAAGGAATAAGGGCTCATTTGAATACCATCAAAATAAGTAGCTTTTTTAGCTTATAAGTTAATAAGTTACTTTTCTAAATTAAGTTAGTTTGGCTAATCAACTTAAATAAAGTAACTTTTATTCGTAAGTTATTTTTTAATTGCTTTTTAACTTATGAAAAGTAAATCAAATTATTGTGAGGAGTGCCCTCTAATCTTGATGAATGGTTGCGCCATGATGGGAAATCCATACCTGATGTTTTTGAGAAATTCACCTTGTCAATTATTTTATTCATCTCATTTTAGGAGGTGGGCCCAAATATAATGTAAATCCAACACTCAAGTGGGTCACACAACTTACAACAGTGTTATTAAATGCCCACAATTAAACTACACCCATTGTGGTGTGGCCCACCATGATGCTTTTGAGAATCCAATCCATCCACCAAAATTTTCAATTGATTGTAAACATTGGACCAAAAATGTAATAAAGATCCAAAACTCAAGTAGATTGGGTAGCTTGAGACAGTTATCAAACCCCTCACGTCCCAATGGATAAGCTAAAAAATTTAAAGCATCCCATGATGATGTTTTTGAAAAATCCACCATTTTCACCATTTTTGTCAGCTCATTTTAGACCGTGGGCCTAAATATGAGACAAATCCAACACTCAAGTGGCCAACACTACTTGAAACTGTAGTATTGAACCTCCACCATTGAAATAGTCATGAGGCCTAATTTGATTTTTTTTTTTTTCAAATATTCACATATCCATTAGTTTTTTCATATGATCTTATTGGTGTGGGAATGACCTTGCAACGTTTTGAATTTTTTCTATTTTGAATTTCCAAAAATCCATAAAAATTTTCAATATAGCTAGCGTACATGGTCAATTACCGACCCTTGACGCTCGAGGTGAGCGTATACATGAGTGGTACTAGTAAAGAACCGCATAAATCCAATCAATTAACTGTAGGAAGCCAACGAAATCACCTGATTACTTAAACATCGGGCTTAGCCTCGTGATTTATTTGCATAGGGCTCAAATTTAGCTGACTTATCACTAACTAATCAAGGCAACCGCAAGTAAATAAAGACGTACCTAAAGTCGAGATAATTAAGGGTCGGATCTTAATTAACAAACCAAACTGACCCAGTATCCTTTTAACCTAAGAACTGACGGTTTAGAGTGATTATATTCGAATCATTATTTTCTGCTAGTTGCAAATAGGCCACACTATGAACTTAGTTAATACAAACCCTAATTATTGTACACAAGAAATCTTGATACCCAATTCATTTCAAAAATACTCTGATTATCCAAATAAAGTCTAAACCGCTCGTTAGTAGGCTACTAAACCGATGTTATAGAAATACGTTCGTCTTAGTGGGGTTGAAGTCCATCGCGAGACATCGAGCCAGGATCGTGTCTCGAATTGCTCAACTTGGACTTGCAAGGTCGATGCATGAGTTATACGAATTTTCCTAAAATTAACCAAGAACTTAAGTCACTTATATGCGTTCAGTCTTTGCCCAATTTGTGGCTTTCAAACCGTTAGATAATGACTAAATTTAGAGCAATAATCCATGTTAGTATCTTACACATATCCGTATAGCCGCGACCCCGATCGACCATCAGTGACCGTCGAACAGGCTTATGATCATACACGTCGATTGACAAGTCCTAATGGCAAGCTAATTGTGTTTGTGTGTAGATCATCATTAGAGTCAACCATCCAATGGTCGTTGTCGACTCCTACACCTCGTAGTGCCCCCCAAAGGGTAGAAAACACACTCCCCTATCACTAGTATAGTAAAAACTTATCCCTTAGTGTCATTTTCACCAATTCTGGCACTATATAAGGCCCTTGTTTGGGCACCCCCTCATCCTATATGAATTTCATGCCTAGAACAAGAGAAAAGGGGAGAGAAAGAAGAGAGAGAAGAAAGGAGAAGAGAGAGCTTGGGGTGTGAATGTTGGTGCACCTCCACCCTTTCATCCACTCTCTAGTCGTCTCACCATAATCGGAGCTGTCGTCGAAGCTTTCTCGGCAACAATTGGAGGTAAGTACTGAATCCCATTTGTATTTGTAACAGCCCCACCGACACTGTACGATATTGTTCGCTTTGGGCACACCGCGCACCGCATGGTTTTGTTCTCGGGGTTTCCCCCAAAGGGCCTCATACAGGGAAGGTGGGAGCTCCACATATAGCCCAGGGTCAGGGCGCCCATCCATCCGATGTGAGACTAACCTCACCCAGCGCCCTACCAACTGGAGTGTTATTTTTGAAGCCCGACCAATTCCAATGGGACCCGGATGACAACCCACGCTCGGACCACAGCCAAGCTGCACTGGGGTGTTAGAATCCCCCACCCTCAGGGCAGAGCTGCCCTCGGCTCTGATACTATTTGTACCAGCCCCACCAACACTGTATGATATTGTCCACTTTGGGCATGCACGCTCACCCACACAGTTTTGTTCTCGGGGTTTTCCCAAAAAGTCTTCATACAGGGAAGGTGGGAGCTCCACATATAGCCTAGGGTCAGGGCGCCCATCCATCTGATATGGGACTAACCTCACCCAGCGCCCTACCAACTGGAGCATTATTTTCGAAGCCCAACCGATCCCAACGGGACCCGGATGACAACCTACACTCGGACCACAGTCAGGCTGCACCGGGGTGTTATAGTAATTTAATGTTCAATAGTTGTTTATCCCTAATCTCACAAGCTTGTATGCTTGCTTAGGTCTTTCGATGATCTTTCCCTAACACCCTAACCGTACGAGCACCGTAAGTCGGGTGAATCATCACAAGGTAAGGACCATTATCTCTAGGTTATATTTTATCGACCCTTAAGGGTTTCAGTTAATGACTAGTTGCTTTTAGATGAATTTGTGCATGCCAATATGTTAACATTTTAATTTTGCTACAATATATACTATTGGTTGGATATGGATGCTCATATGTTTGATGAAATGTCCGAGTGGTGGAATGTGTTCTTTGTCAATGCTTACATGCTTGATTAAATGCTTAGGTGGTTGTGTTACCTTATGCATGCTTATATGTTTAATTTAATGCTTTCGTGGATGCAGTATCATGTGGATGCTTACATGTTCGATGAAATGCCTGGGTGGTTGCATAGTAGAATATATGCTATATTTGCATGATATATTGTTTAGTTCATAGTGATACTTAGGATTTATATGATGTTGGGTCAATCGATAAATTGTCCAAATCAAGGGGTGGCCCGAGTTAGGTCGGCTACCCTAGGCTTGCTCGATCGACCTGTGCTGAACATGGACGACCGATAATAGCTGGACTTCACGGGATGCTTGCACCCAATGCCGGCTGCGCCGAGAATCTCCCAGGTCAATTAAATTAGTCCACTAGCCGACTGATCATCTATGTTCACAATGTATGACACGATCAAATTGAATCTAAGATACCCCGTTCCCAATGGATGAGTACATTCATAACCGTTAGTGCTATACGATCCCGTTAAGACTCATGAGTTGAGTACGATGGTATGGAACACTTTGTCGGGCTGTCGACCTATGCTTGGGTGACGAACCTCCCCGTAGTGACCAGTGAGCACTGATGGAGGTAAGAGATTGTTGTTCAAACATCCCCCGTCAACTTACCCGGCCGATGGTTTGTGTCAAAGTACCGTTCGAACTACCCGGGCATGAATGGAATTGGGTGACGAGCCATTTTCTTGTAGTGATTTGGTTTCATGTGATAAGCCCGCACCTCGGAACTGAGTGATCATACTCGGTGTTTGGGTGACGACTCATACCAGGTCGATCCTCATACCTTTGGGTATCATGTCGTACCTTTGAAATAGTTGATTGGTGAGACAAACGGGTGATACCTAAAGTTAGATAAAAGGACACTGGTAAGGAGCCGCTACGTGCTGTAACAAGCTACGTGATCCGGATAAGGACTCGTGATATAAAGTCGGTATTTTAACTTCGCCAATATGCTGGATGAATGGAATATAATAATTACTTGGCTAACATGCGCATCAATCACATTGCATTAGATGTGATGTTGCAATTTGGCGTTGGAGTCGCGTGATGAGGGAGTGTTGGCATTTGCGAAATACGTCGAAGTTGCTTGTGAGCGAGTGTTGGATTGTGAAGTGCATGCATTATTACATAATATCATTCGTGCATTTAACAAAAGTATTTAGGAAATGTTTGATTTATTGTTTTATCATGACCTACGCTGATTGGGTTAATAACATGTGTAACTTAGAAGTAATATAATTACTGAGTTAACTACTCACTCCCACCTGGGACGGTGTTTTAAAACACCAACCAGACATTGCTGTTTATGCAAGTTCTACCGAGACCTCTGACAGGTAGACTTTGGTCGGCTTGCACTTTCACCGTGATGCCTTGGGAGCGCTGGGCAAAGCTGGAAGACCTTGCTTTTATTTTAGTTTTGTGCTTTATGTGTAAATTTTGTCGCATGTTCGTTGTGGCTTGTATAATTTCCATTTTGGGCGATCATCACTATTGGAATTGTATTTTTTACTCTTAGCCCTATTTTTTCTTAATCTTTTGTTATTTGTACCTCGTTTTAGTTCCGCTAAGTTAAATTGTGAAGCTCTGATTATCTGTGTGTGAAATGAATTTGAATATGAATGAGGACACATGTGCGTTTTATTAAGTTAACTCCTGGGAACTCGGGACTGGAGTCTATGTACTCAGGTGTCGATTTTCGAGGTGTTACAGACCTTATAACCGGTTTGGATGGCATATAATCAACATAGTGAGCCCTGGGAAGATTTCAATGGTTGTCGTTCAATCTCCATTGTTTCCTTCAATGTGACCCACTTAAGCTTTGGGTCTGCCTCATTTTTGGGCCCACCCTCTAACATGATCTGATAAAATGGATGGCCAGGGTGCATTTATAAGAAACATCACAGTGGACTTAGGCCCACCAATCCGTCTCCAACCAGAGGAATAAAGCAAATTAGGTTAGGTAATAAACTGTTTCGTCAAGTCGTGATTGTGGACCCACCTTGATATATGTGTTGTATATCCATGTCTTCCATCTATTTTTCCAACTCATTTTAGTGCATGAACCAAAAAATGAGGCATATCCAAATCTTAGGTGGACCACACCATAAGAAACACGGTAAATGAATACCCACCATTAAAAACTTCTTGGGGCCACAAAAGTTTCAGATTAGTCTACACGACCTTATTAATAGGTTGGATGGGAAATAAACATTATGGTAGGCCCTTAGAGGTTTTTAATCGTGAGCATTCAATCACCATTATTTCTCATTGTGTGGTCTACTTGAGATTTGGATTTGGTCCGTTATTGAGCCAATACTCTAAAATGAGCTGGCAAAACAGATGAATAAAGTGGATATCAAACAAACTCATTAAAAGTGGGTCTCATGGTTATGGGATTATTGGACTAGGTGTTTCAATATGGCAACTAGGGGTGTACACGAATCGAGCTAGCTCGACTCGACTCGAAAAAGCTCGATTCGACTCGGTTCGAAGTTGAGTTCGAGCCGAGTCGACCTGATTTTTTAAGCTCAAAAATGAGTTCGAGCCGAGTTCGTGCAGGCTCCAGCTCGACTCGACTCGGATCGAATCCAGCTCAAATCAAACTTGGATCTAACCAGTTCGGTGACTTGGTTACTTTGCCATTGATGTTCCTCAACAAGTGTTTGATAAAATGACTTAACGAAGTGTGGCTGATGGCAATGAAGGTATGTACATAGGGATGTGCATCGAGTCGAGTCGAGGTGGGCCAAGCTTGGCTTGGCTTGTCCGTGCTCTTCTCGAGTTCAAGCTCGAGCTCGAGCTCGACCTCAGCCTCGAGCTTACTATTGAAGCTTGGCTTGTTTGCCAAAACTTTCGAGTCGAGCTTGAGGTGAGCTTACCTCGAGTCGAGTCGAGCTTGCTCCCAACCTGACTTAACCCAGCAACCCGACCCAACCGACCCAACCCCCAAATCAAATATTTAATTAATAATACACACACACACACATATATAATATTGGATAAAACCATAGATGGTACTTTGTTATTGATACTGTGAGAGAGAGAGAGAGAGACAGATCGAGCGTAGCGGGTTAGGTAAGGAAAGAAAATGGTATAAGAGAGATGGACGGGTACAATTGGGTTTATGTTTTTTTTTTTTAAAAAAATTTTAATATAATATAATATACATTAATATATAATAACAATAATAATAATATATTCGAGTCGAGCTGAGCTCGAGCGTGAGCTTCGAGCTAAGTCGAGTTCGAGTTGAGTCGAGTCAAACCCTACTATGTTTAAACTTGGCTTGTTTTCAAAACGAGCTGGGTCATATAAAGCTTGGCTCGCCTTGATTCATCGTTCGAGTCGAGCTAAATCGAGCCAAGCCAAGCGAGCTTTTCCGAGCTAGCTAGGCTCGTGTACAACCCTATATGTACATACCACAACAACTTGAGGACATATATGGTGGATGGATGAGTTCTCAAATACAGGAAGTCCTAGAGTTCTCAAATATAGTAAGTCTCAACTATGAGTTCTCAAATACAACAACTCGAGGATAGATATGGTGGATGGATGGATGGCATACCACAACAACTATGATACACCAAGTGTTTTTTTTTTCTTTTCTTTCTATTACCTTGATGGGGTGGTAGCACAAACAAGGAGGTCAGATTTCTTGGTTTCTTGAAGGTGCAGTCTAGGTGTTCGTGGAAATGCCTTAATGGCGAACTTGGCTCGAACTGGCCCGAGTTGCTGATCGAACCGAGTTGGCCAGTCAGGCTCGATGATCGAGCCGAGCCGAGTTCGAGCTGAGGTCAGCCAGTGGCCGAGCTGAGTCGAGCTGAGGCCAGCTCGACTCGGTTCAACTCGATATACACCCCTAATGGCAACGTCAGACTTTTTTATGAGGTGTTTTAAAAACATACTTACAAAATATGCTTATCAGCTGATTAAGTAGAAACTAAGATAAGCTACTTGAGGCATAAGTAGCTTATGTTAAGTAACTTGTCATCCAAACACACCTTGAAAAAGAACAAAATTAGCTAATCTTTTTAGGCCATATGTTGCTTCTTTAAATATACAGCCTACGCAATTGTTCTTAAGCCTAATTTTTATTGTTTAGATTATTTTATTAGTTGTCTACCCATGTAATGTTTGGATATCCTACACACTTGCCAGGTTGGTACATGTGTGTGTGTTCAGAAGGTGGGGTTAGCAAAAGGTTTGGTAAAATACACCTCGCTGTATTGATTGCAGGAACTACAACCATCGTGGGATGTAAATTCGATTTACCAATTGGAATTGATGGGAAGGATTGGATTGATGCAGATTTTTTTAACTTCCACTCCTATAGGGAGATACAATTAGATTTAGTTGATTTTGAGATCCACCACATTTGTGGACCCCATGTTGATGCATGTGTTTTATCCATGGCCTTCATATGTGCCATTTACACATGACACTTGAGTTGCATATTAATATAGGTGGCTGGCATCAATTATGAAATCTAGTCCGTTGATTACAATTCTAACTTCTGCCAAACGCTTGTTACCATGTAAAACAATGTTTTCATCCAAAATCAGAAATCGATGGTTCAAAATACCATGGTATTACCACGCATAAAATCTTTGAGTAATAATGGTGCTAATTCCATCTAATGAAATGCAATACATCTTTCCAAACAAGCCTTTAGCATTTTAATTATTTAAAAGTTTTCTTGACCATTGCTTTTGTGGACAATTGATTAGGATTTCCCAATCTTGATGATGATTTTGGAGACGGCTGTATATATATTTTGTGCGATCAACAGTTTGGAACCCTTTGAATGTCCCTTCAAGTGCCAAAGTCCTAATACCCACACACGCAAAGTAATTTGGACCACTAAATTGAACTTAGATCCAACAACTACAGTATTGGCATATCCAATAAGAATATGTATGTATTCTGGCAAGGACAGAGCTATCATACTGTAGACACTGAAAAATCGGCGTCCACACTATTTTGTATAGTGTGTCCTGGTGGTGGGGGTGATTAAGCTGATTTGTGGATGTTGGAGTCGCCACTAGCCAATAAAACTCAGAATCCTGCAGTCGGCTAGAACCACAGAATGTGTAAAGTTGGAGAAATTCGAAGATTCTCCTACCTTAGATTAACTCCTGATCTGCGATCCGAGATTCCGGGTAAGGGACCTCGGTTACAAAGAGGGAAGGTGTTAGGCACCCTCTCTTCCTGTACAAATGTACAGTCTCTACTTTGTGTGGTAAAACAATCTCAAGGGATGGATGATGTGGTCGAGATAGGACTAGGCACACACGTGGATTTCTGATGTGGCAAGATCCGAAATTTAGGCAAGTCACAGAGCATACGTCCAACGGCGTATCTAGAAGGTGAATGTGACGATGCTCATGCCAAAAGGTGAAGAAAAACTGTACTAGATCACCTAGGAATTTCTGATGTGACAAGATCCGATGCACGACAAGTCACAGAGCATACGTTCACTAGAGATCTAGAGAAGCAGGGGGGTTGAGAAGAGAATAGATGTCATGATGAATGCTTGTAGGATGATGGATCTTTGGCTTGATTCTTTGAATAGACTAAAACATAGACTGAACCATGATCAATTTGGGTTAAGCCTATGGGTTGGATGAGTTGAGAGGAGGGCTAGGGAGTGGCTGAAAAAAATCAGAACCTTGAGGGCTTGGGAGCTCCTTCCCTTTCCCTCACTCTTTTCCTCACTTACTCTCTCTCTCTCTCCCACTCTCTTTCTCTCTCACTCCCCCTCTTGGTTGTGGTTGTTGGAAATGAGAAGAGGAGAGGGCTATAAATAGCCCTCCCTAATGGTAAAATGGTAATTTTGGGGCTTAGGAGGGGTGAAAGCTGATATGGCAAGTGGTGGTTGGTGGAGAGGAGAGAGACGCCACGTGGCGTGCTCCCATTAGCTCATAGGGCTGTTAAAACTGTAAATAGTGAATATGGGAGCGGTAAATCTGAAGGAAAATTGACTTTTGGACGCTGGGACAGCTGTCCACACACGGGCCGCGAGTGGCGGCAGCCCGAGTACCGCCGACGGTAGTCAGACTACCGCCGGCGGTAATCAGACTATTGCCTGGAACTCGTTTGGGCCGGGCTCGCGTGTGCGGGCTTTTCTCGGTGTGTGGGTTCGCACGGTGGCCTCTTTTCGGAGTTTTAAGGGCTCGGATAGATGGGTTTAGGCTCAGGTAAAGAGTTCTGATCAAAGTATAAGGTATGAGTGGGGGCTATGTGTGGATTGAATGGTTTGTATCGAGGTTTTTAGGTCCTGGTTTAGAGGTGGGAATTTTGGGTCAGGGTTAGGTTTAGGGTTTGGCTCGGATTAGGGTTTAGTTTTGGATATGCCCGTGGTTCCTGGATAATCTTAGCCTTCTCAAGATATTAGCCTGGGTGGGGTGTCTACACATACCTAGGCATGCAGTGGGCGTTTCACTAATAGAGAGCCATGGTGGGTAAAACTTTAATGAGATCCATCCTATCCATCAATTATGCTGCCCCATTTTAGCCATTGAACTTAAGAATCTGTTAGGAAGTGCGGAAGAGTGAGCCCTCAAGATCTGACGGTATACAGGATATGAAACTTTCACGAAGCCGAAGATTAACGCTCTAAATCCAACGACCCACCTATTTACTACTGGAGCAGATGGATCTATTCACCTCTCTGATTCTACGGTATAGATAACCCCAAATTATGATCTATGGCTTAGATTGTCCCAAAGACAAGCCGAATGAACAAAATTCAATACACCACTTTTCCTATTCTTTTACTCATGTTATTCCTTAATTTATTTTCTCAATTGAGAGCTTCATTATTGAAGGGATAGGAGTTTGGATGAGACCAGAAGCTATCCGGTCTTATCCCTATCTCCTCATCCAATTTTGAAACTTGAATTTGAAACATTTCTCATGACGGAAGAGGCTTAGACCAACCCACCAGTGGCCCCACTGGCCTATGTCCAACAGAATCATTACCATCCAAAACTCAAAAATTGGGAAGGAACATCCACTGTTAGTTTTTTGCAAAGCCTGCTGTGGTGTTTGCGTGCCATCCAATCTATTCATCTGATATGTCAATTACCCAGAATTCACCAAAGTGGATTGGTTGGTGACTGCAACACCACCCAGCTAGGTGGTGGAAAAGCTCAATAGCCCCAATCATGATGTATGTATTTACAACGTCCATCTATTTTATCCAAAACTTGAATGGACCGTAACATAGGAAAAGGCGTGAACTGAGTGAACTGAATCCTTACCGTTGAAAGCTTGGATGCAGATTAGCAACTGTACCCGACAGTAGCGAGTCTCCCTACCGAAGTGATGTCACTACGTTCTTTGGGCCCCACCATGATGTATGTGTTGTATCTACACCATCCATCCACTTGGAGAGATCATTTTATGGTATGATCCAAATAATGAGGCAAATCCAAAGTTCAAGTGGACCCCACCACAGAAAACAGTACAGTGACACCCACCGTTGAAACCTTCCTAGGTCCCACCAAGATGTTTGTTTGGGGTACACTGCAATGTTTATTTTCCATCCAACCTGCCCAGGGAGTCACATAAACCGGGGATGAAGGAAAAACATAAATATCAGCTTTAGAGGTGTACACGAACTCGGCTCAACTCGAAAAAGCTCGATTCGACTCAGTTTGAAACTGAATTTGAGCCGATTCGAGCTGATTTTGGGAGCTCGAAAATGAGTTCGAGCTGGCCCAGCTCGACTCAACTCGGATTGAACCAGTTCGGTGACTCGGTTACTTTGATATTGATGTTGCTCACCAATTATTTGATGAAATGACTCAAAGAAGTGTGGCCGATGGCAAGGAAGGTATGTATATGAAACCAACACCTTTTTTTTTTTTTCTTGATTTTTATGTTGCTTAGAAGGTGTTTGATAAAATATCTGTAAAACCATTGTTGTTGTCTCAAATACAATGAGATTTTGAAGGTGCAGTCCAGGTGTTTGTGAAAATGCTGCAATGGCAAACTCGACTCGATCTTGGCTCGAACTCGTCCGAACTGACCTGAGTTGCTGATCGAACCGAGCCGAGGTGGCCAGTCAGGCTCAAGGACCGAGCCGAGCCTAGTTCGAGTTGAGGTTAGCTAGTGGCCATGCCGAGTCGAGTGGAGGCCAGCTTGACTCGGTTCAACTCGATGTACGCCCCTAATCAGCTTGATCCAAAATTTTATCCCTAAGAATCATTCAATGGTAACTATTTAATCATTATTGTTTTCTGCGTTGTAGTCCACTTTAGGTTTAGATCTATGTCATTTTTGGACTCATGCCAAAAAATGAGGGGGCAAATAAATGAACCACGTTAAACGCATATATCATGGTGGGCCCATGGAGCTCTTCCACCACCTAGTGGAGTGGTGTTGGGTCACCACCCAATCCAAATCTCAATAGTATTCTAAACTTTAGTGGGCCATGCCTCGAAAATTTAGGGGTTAAGATGGCTCTTGCATTTAATGCTTTGTGCATTCCTGCAACCCAAGCTCACTATTTGGTGTGGTCCACTTAAGCATCGGATGTGCTTATTTTTGGGCTCATACCTTAAATTGATTAAAATGATACGAGAAAATGGATGGATAGCATGGATAAAATGATACATCACGGTCACCCCCAAAAGGAGCCCTGGTCGGACGGCTTATTGCCCGACCGGGTTCGGACACAAATCCAATTTTCCCATCGCCCGATGTATTTCTTCCTTTCTTAATTTTTACGGTCAAATATGATATATGCCAAAGTGTGCAAGTTCCAAATGCACGAGCGTACTTTACAATCGCTGGTCTTGCAAACGGGCTTCCTTTCTCCACGTGTCCATGTATGACAGTCCTGATCGTCCAAATCATCGTCACCACTGCGAATTGCATATACCCAATTAAATCCAGATAATCTCAACACCTAAGCATCTGATTGTTAACCATCGAATGGATGGTTAGAATGAAAAGTTCAAAATCAATTGGGTATATATCTGATGATAGATGATTTTACCGTTGGTGTGACTTTTTGATCCAAGTACAACGTGCCACGTGTATGACAGATGATTGTTCAATACTCCCAAACGAGGTATTGGTATTACCAAAGATCCGGCCCAATGGTTATGTAGCCGTGTTCGGACGGTCAGTCTGTACAAGTGGGTCCTAAGGCCCAGTGATCCAAACCGTTGATCTTACGCAACTACTGTAGATAGCCCATCCAATAAAAATCTTTCAGATGGAAGAATCCTAACCTTCTATAGGTAGCTAAACGAACTGAAGGACAGGAGAAGAACCAGCAACGGTTGATATCCTAGCAGGAAATGGCGGATATGCTGTAGTTCGAATATTTGAATATTGGCATTTATTTGCACAGGCCGTCAACAGCATATCAATGGTTCGGATCATGGAACCCGAACGTGTGGCAAGTTCTGGTGCAGGGAAATGATTCAATGGCTTCTGCTGCCAGCACACTCGTCGCCCCCCAAATGTTTCAACGGTAGACGTTCAATCCTCACCGTTTCCTATCTTGCGGCCCATTTGAGTTTTGTACATGTCTATCTGGATATGGTGGATTTCTCACAAACATCACGGTGGTCCCACCAACCTTCTGACCGCAGGGACTTCCTGCGACACAATCCGCGCCCGAGTGGGCCATATTGCGGACAAGGCACACTTAAGGAACGACAAGATCGGACAATCCTAGCCATCCAATCATAGCGGTTACTGGTTTAGTTGAAAGGGGAAAGGGTGCAGTGATGGCAGCAATATCCTAGCATTATGGTTGCTTAACTGAGTAGTCTACACGGGTTAGACAATCCTAGCCGTTGCTGATTTTTGGCTAGTTGAGGCCCACCAGCTTGCCTGACCTGATAACCAATCATGCAAGGCAGTGATCTTAAGTATGCTTAAAGGCCCATCATCTAGTTGAGTTACAAGAAGCCCTCTCCACTCCTAAATTTCGAGGTTTTTGTGATTTTAATCAAAGAAAACAGCTCCAATGATCAGTGGCCTACATCCTCACGATTTACATAAAGCTTAGTAATTCTAACAAATGGGGCCGTTACATGATAGCCCGATAAATCTCCACGATCTCAAGATCTTACACACCAATCCATGGCCCCTCATTCCAGTTAAATCCAGGTTTTCAAGGCGCCTCACTAATAGAAACTCGAAATTGAATATCCTATGGTCGAGAATCATATATTATTCCTTGATCTAGTATGGATTAGGAGATGCACTAATCCACCTTTCTTATGTCAGCTCTTGCTAACAAAAACTAGCTTGATGAACCTTTGTACTGCCACAACACTCAATACTGGTAAACCTGGTCCACCAAAGTCGACGACCGGATAGAGCGCCACCTCAGCATGATAATATCCACAAATCCATTAAGATGCATAAGTCCATCGTATCACTAGGAAGATATATATGAAACATGATTATTAAGGATGAGAATGGGGCACAGGAAAGATGCAGTTATGTAATTAGTAATAGCTTTAACTAGTACTCAACATGGTTTTAGATATCAGGGACCAAAACTAGTGCAGCTCAGTTGGAATCAATGGATGTTCTGGGCTGGTGGTCTCCCTAAGTGGACTCAGATGATTTTTAGAACCATGGTTCCTTGCCTAGAGGAGATCAACAGGGCATGTCGACCACGCAAATGGTGGTATTATGGTGGCATTATGGTGGCATGCAATGGGAACGATGGTCATGGTGGTGTTGATATTCAAATGGACAAGCACTACCTGAATGTCTTGTTCTGCCTTGTCTACTGACGGAAAAAAGGTCACTGTTGGGAATGACAGAAATAAGCAACATTTAAAAACCCGGACTGGTTCCCAACCCAGTATTGTGGGTAGTTCAATTCAACTAGTTAGACCTGATCCAATGCAGGAATCTATTTTATTTAAATTTATTAAATTCAACTCAGTAAAATTTATTAAAATAAATGGTATTTATAACAAGCAATTGTAATAAAAAAAACGATTATTAAATTAAATAGATTGCAGTTGCAGAAACTCTTAGCAAAGTGTTCAGGGGGTGTTTTCAAAGCAGAGAGGTCTTGGGTTTGAGCTTTATCCCACTTTGGTCGGGTCTGTGTTTCAAAAACTAAAATACTGGAAAATAGAACTTTTTATCGAAGTATATATTACATTTTTATTTTATTTTATTTCATTTTATTTTTTCCCATTTGCGTGAATCCAAAACAATGGACGATAGAAGTTATCATTGTGTTGTATCATTCATCATTTGTATGCGGTGTTGTCATGTGTGATCACATATTCGATTATGCAATCACACAATTGCATACATGTCCAAGGATCACATGCAACCATGGGTTAAGCCATGTGAAGCATATGTGATCGCATATGGCTTTATGCTATTAGTATGCAACCACATAATCACATACTCATGGCATATTTCCATATGAGATCGCATTTGACCATTGGACATTTATTTATTTGAAAAATAAAAACCCACTTTGGCATGTGTATGTGTATTGTTTGTTTCTTCTCTTTTTCGAGTTAATTTTAATTTTAATTTAATTTAATTTAATTTTATTTTTAATTTTTATTTTTAATTTTTTTAATTTTTATTTTTTTACAAGAGTTGAAGGCAAAGTTATTCAAGATTCAAAACAAGAGACGAGTTGATATCAAATATCAACTAGATTTAAATTTCATTTTTTTTTCAAGACTTCAAGATTCAAGACTCTTTAAGACTTGAGAGACAAGTTGAAAGATTCAAGATTCAAGATTCAAGATTCAAGGTCTCTATTATTATTATTATTATTTAATCTCATCTAGTCTCTCATCTCTCTTCCCCTTACAAGTGTAAATATAGTACTCTCTTATAACTATGTGCAACACCACTATAGTAAGACTCTCTCTCTCTCTCTCTCTCTCTCTCTCTCTCTCTCTCTCTCTCTCTCTCTTTAAGTTTCTAATACATTTAGTAGTACTAGTAGTGTAGTACTTAGAACTTACAAGTTAGAATAGAAGTAGAGTAGTATTTAGTATTTACTTAGAATACAAACTTATTTAGTTCTTCGATTACTATTTAGTAAGTTGCTTCAACATCAAGTCTCATTTATAATGTCTTCTTCCAATATTCTTCTTTGAGACCCAAGTTTAACGACCCGGGTTGGAAGTACAGGATCTATCATAGTGCTATTGAACAATCTCTTATAGTATGTAATCTATGTGGGTTTGTAAGTTCTGATGGCATTAGCTGACACAAGCAACACTTTGCACACATCCCAGGATCAAATGCAGGAGCATGTCCCAATGTTACTCCATTGATCCAAAAGGAAATCATCTAGTACATTAACAAAAATGCTTTAAAAAGGCATGACACTGCGGTTATCTAAGAAGAATTTATAGAACAAGAAACATACGAGGACATTAATGTTGCTGATTTGGATGCTACTATACCACCTATGTACATGGAGTGATCTAGACTATCGACACCTAAAAGAGCCCGTGAACCAATAAATAGGTGGTACAAACTAAATCCAGGGATGTGGTTGACCAAATGGGTAAGGCAAAGGGCTCACATAAACTACTTTGGAAAACCACTATAAGCAAAAAGATACGAAAACCATGATTCGATATATTGCTAAGTGGTTGTCCCAAGCCGGTGTTGCTCTCGACACCGTAAAATTGAAGAACTTGAAGGTTATGGAGAAAAAGATAGGTCAATTTGGAGTTGGATTAAAACCTATTTTATATCATAAAGTGAAAGAAAGTTGCCTAAAAAATGAGGTTGAATTTACTATAAACTTTATCTCTAAATACAAAAAAGTATGAAAAATAAATGGTTGTAAGCTAATGGTCGATGGATGAATCAATAGTTTAGGTCAAACACTTACTTTCTTTTAAATTGTCCAACTGGGATTATGTTTTTTAAGTCAATGGATGCATCGGTCCATTCCTACACAACCAATTATTTGTTTAAATTGTTAGATAGTGTAGTTGAGAAAATCTGAGAAGATTATGTTGCCCAAGTTATCATGGACACTGCAACCTCTTATATAACTGTCAATTGCTTTCCTATAGAGAAGCGACATCATTTATTTTAAACCCCATACGTGATATTTTGTTAGATATAATGTTAGAAGATATATCTAAGTTATTTTAAAGTAATTGCTAGGGCTAGACCAATCGTGGTCTTTATATATAAACATGACATTCTTCTCTATCACATGAGAAGGCATATTGGGTATGATTTGCTTCAATCAGCCGTCACCCAATTCACAACAGCCTTCTTAACATTATAAAAGTTGCATTCAAAAAAATTTGATATTAGAATCTTTGTATTGTCGGTCGATTGGAATAATGGGCCTTGGTCAAAGAAGACCGCAGGGAAGTTAGTCCAATAAAAAATCCTCTCGCAATTGTTTTGGACACAAGTGCTAAAAGCACTAAAATCATCGGAGTCCTTAGTATGCATGTCGTGATTGGTAGACGGTGATGAGAGCCACCCATGAGCTACATCTACGATGCAATGGAGAGGACTAGAAATAAAATCATGGACCAATTCAACTATGAGGAGCGTGATTACAAACACATTGTAGATATTATAAAAAAAGAGATGTGGTAGCCAAATGTCATTTCAATTGTATGTGGTTGCTTACATCCATAATCTGGCTATATTCTTTGCTTATGCCAATCAAACACGGCATCAATGATGCATATTGTTGATGCACAAATCTGAGCTGCCCTATCCCAACCTCCGAGCACCTGCATGAGAAAGAAACAAAGGAGACCCCGTCTATAGCGGGGGACCCTCCGATGCCAAAGTCAGGCTTGGAATCTGGGTCTAGTCGTATTCGAGGGATTTTCAGCATGAGATTTTGCGTACCTGTTCTTATCAACGATTCTTGTATTTATAGTATTCGTAGGGCCGCATGGCCTATGATTTCAGGCACTATCTCAGCCGTTAGGCGAGATGTGCGCTAGTGGTGAATGTTGACGGTTACCCTGGAATCATGCGTTAGGCATTTACTTTCGTTGTGCGTTATTGGGAGGGGATCTTGTGCCAAGCTAATCTAGCCGAGCTCCCTTGGTCGAACGAAGATGATCCAAGCCAAGCTCATCTGAGCCGAGCTCCGTCGAGTGGCCGAGGACAACTCGGCCCGAGCTTATCAGAGTCGGGCTCTATTGTTCGGTCAAAGATGACCCGAGCTGATCCAATCACGACCAAATCAGTCCGAACTATGGCTCGGTCCTGACATCTCGTCGGATCTAGCTGATCTCGATGGCCCCTTAGCCTTGTCAGGTTATCCAGTTTCTAGTGAGTGCGGGTGAATAGGAACTTGGGACCACACCCTACTGAGGGGTACATTCGTCGGGCCGAGCTATCCTTGAAAGTGGTCAGACTATCTTTTCCCATAACACATATAATCAATTTAATTAACGTTTTGGAGAGAATGGTTCCAGATAAATAAGAGCATGATAGGATTTCTCAAGACTTGGACTTCTGCATGAAAAGTGTAGGGATTTTCTCAAGAGTATAGCTCAAGAGACAGTCTTCGGGGATAGGAGTATGAAATTGTCACATAAGTATGAAGTATGGATGTTAGCAAGTTGGTCTAACTTAGAAATAATTTCTTATAATGAAAAAAGTCTAACTTAAACTGTTATTTGCACAACTGACTGGTGGTTGATGCATGGAGTAGACTTGAACAAGAAGGATTTGACACTACATAAGTTAGCCATGAAAATTCTTGGCCTTACATGTTCTGCTAACAGTTGCAAGCACAACTGGAGTAAGTTTGAGTCAATAAATTTTGCAATTTACTCCTCAAATGTTGAATTTAGACTTATAGAGTTAAAAGTAAACAACCATCACTAATTCACTTTCAAACGAAAATTTGAAATGTTATGCAGATTCATAAAAACCAAAAAAAGGGTCTTGAACAAAATAAGCTCAATGACTTGGTATTCATCAGGTACAACCAAAAGCTGTGAGAACAATTCCAGGTTAGGCAAGAAAAGCTTGGTTTCTATGATTCTATCCGCCTAAATAATTTGTAGGCAGATAGTTAGTGGCTTGTAAAGACGGATGATCCGATATTTGAAGGCGGTAACCTAAAATGAGCTTAAGTTGAATATGTTGCATTTGGATCGACACATGGAGAAGGCTCTTCAAGTCAAAGGCTGAGAAGAGGGGTGAATAATAGCAAGAGGCCTAGTAGCAGTCAACGTGAAGAAGATGAGAATAAGATTGAAGAGATACAAGAAGAAGACGATAAACCATTAGATGATGATGAGCAACTTGTGCAAACCAATGATGAAGAAACAAAAGAAGATAAAGTATACGTTGAAGAAGGAGATGACTCTGATAATGGTGATGGTGGTGATTGAGGGGTCAATGTATATGGTAGTATAAGTTGTAATTGTAAACTACAAATTATAATTGTAAGTTTGTAAGTTGTACGTTGTAGTGTATTTTATTTTTATTTTTATTTTTATTTAATTTTTTTTTTTTTTTGTGTGTGTTGGACTATTACTTGGTTAGTTATTTGTACTTTGTACCATTTATACATCAAGTGAAGCAACTCATCGAGTTATCATTATCAATAAAAATTCTAAACTTTAAATAAGTTATTATTTGTTATTTGTTACTTATTAGTGAATTAGAAGTTGTCTAAGTGTAAGTGTGTAACTTGTTGATTATTATACTTATGTAACTTAGATACTAATTATACAAATTATAATGAATTAGGTAAAATAAAAAATAAAATAAATCACTTATAGTAATTAGATAAAGTTTTTCTTAATTTTGTGTGTATATATATATATATATATATATATATATATAAATCTATTTTTCTGATGGGGACATCACATGCATACGCACGCCCCCCCAAGCATGTACGTAAGGAGGAGGAGGGCCCCACCATCGATCTGGATCGATGACGACGTCTAGGGAGGGCTTCCTAGTTAAGGATTGCATTTTGGTTCGTTGGAATAGACCCGATAGTCATGTGAATCCCACCATAGATTCTCATGATTGTGGCCCACTATTCTAATTAATCTAGTACTTTGGATTTTGTTTATTATTGTTATTAAGAATATTATGGACGGTTTAGATTGCTTTGATTAGTTGTTATTTTTTATTACTTCGTCTCCAAGTAATAGGTTGCGCACATGGCGCGAGTTTTGAGGTATGGGGTTTTATTATAAGTAGGCACCCCTTGTAGTATTTTTTTCTCAATGAAAATTAATAAAATTGCTGTGTTTTTCTACTACTCTAAATTCCTGAGTTGTGGAGATTCAATTGGGTGTGAAACCCTCCCTTCCTCGAAGGGCTGACTACTGTGGTGCGAAGCCGCACCTATCCCGATTCGCCCCCACCTTCTTTCATCCATATTTCTCTCCTCCTACAAGCATTCTATCTGCAAATCCATCAATATTTGCAGGCGTTTTTCCCTCTACAACAAATTTTCAGAATCTGGCTCTGCAAGAAGACTAAAACTTCGGCGGAGCACCACGCACAAACCGTGCATCGGATCAAGTTGAGATTTGGGGGTTTTTAGAGTCCATCCCTGGCCGACCAAGGCCAAGGTGACCATTTTCTGAATAGTGGACCCCACACATGTGCGGCCGGGATCACACGCATATGCGTCTGGGTCATTGCTGTTGTCCACACGTGCGACACTTCTCTGGTTCGTCTCTCTCCTCTCTTTCACCCATCTTTCACCCAAAATCTCTAAACCTAACCATAAATTACTCAAATCCTTAATTTTATGCCCTTTCTTCGACCTTAGGGTTCCCCGAATTGAAATTTTTGAATTCCTTGGATTTGAAAATTATTTTTGTGCATGTGTGAATGAATTTACCCTCCTTTGATTCTTGTTTGGTCTATAATTTTGATTGATCCGGCCCTAGCATGTGTAGGTCTGGATCCGCATAAGATTCCCCTTGATTGAGTGTTTGAACTTTTGTGTGGGATATGGAATTTTGTGTAATTGTTTTTGAACTAGTGTGATCTAAAGCCTGAAAATCTTGCACATCATACTTGAATTTCATGTCCTACATCATTTTCCTTTACTATATATTTTTTATTTTTCAAAAAAAGAAAAAAGAAAAAAAGAAAAAAGAAGAAGAAGAAGAGTATGCAATCGCTTAGGCAATTATGTGATTGCATAAGCAATTAGGCACAAGCGATTGCTTATGCCATTCGACAACATTGCTTGTATGAATTTAAAGCACTGGACAATTAGAAGTTTCTGTTAAGTATGCTACATCAATTATATGAGCAATTATGCTGCTTCATTTGTACGAGTAGTCCCTCCCTCAAGCTTTTATGAAGCATTCCCATTCTTGAAAGTTCCTAGGTGCATTGGCAGGAAAGGGACTATTCGATCCTAGATTTGAGGGTCTGTACGATCTACCCCTGGTTTTTCAGTTAGTACAAGTGGGACCCATCTAGTGTCCAGAGGTCTGTGGGGCCCTGCCGTGGATGAACCATACCCCAAAGCCTCCTCAATAGGACAGTCCTAAGCTTTCGATTAGGGGCCTTTACATGGACAATTAACATGAGAAAACATGGCAACGGTCCGTGTTTAACTGAAAAAAAGGCCCAAGAATGGTGGCTAGAATCTTCCAATCGAGTAGATTTTGGGGCCTTGGTCTCTCCACTTTGTGCACATATTGGGGACTGAAAAATCATATAATTCCTCTTGGCGGGTTGAGAAGCATACAATACCTGGCACAGCATTGACATTGAGTTGTTTCAATGTTTCAAGTTGTTGACACATACTAAGGATTAAATAAGGTTGGTTATAGTTTAATCTTAGGAAGGGAAAGACCTGCTTTCATCCACGGTTTTGCATGGATTTGAATGATATGAGGTCGCTGTAGATGCCCACTTTGACTGGGACAGATTTCAGCCATTACTTAAGGGGGTTTAAGATTCCTTTATGGTTGGAACAGGTTTCAGATGTTTGAAAGTTCCATGCCTATATTTGGGTTGACCGAAGAAGGGTCTCAATAAAGAGACATATTTCTGTTTTGCTTACCTTAAAGGGACTCTATGAGAAGCGTGGCCCATAACTTCCTTCCCTTGCATCTTGATCTGAATTTTCAGATCTCTCTTAGAGCCAATTTTGGTAGTTCTCACATCATTATAGCAAAGTCCTTTGGGGGATCAACCTGGTAATCTGAGAGTGGAACCAATCGATACCGTTAGTACAAATTAAAAAAGAAATCATTCAGAAGCACCATTGAATTGAATTGCAATAATAGTTATTACAATACAGTGGAAATGACCAAATTGCAATTACCTTACTAACAAGGGATCATGTTCCAAATAACAATTTTGGGGCAACTTGTAATGACTATGGGAAATTTCCTCGCAATTTGGCAATGCTCTCTTGATTGAACTGAATGGTCGTAATTCAATTCAACTTTGCATTCAATCAAACACCACCAAGGACTAGTGTGGACAATGGACTGGGTCTGTGCCAAGCAGATCGTTGACAGTCCTACCTAAGACAGGGAATCCATCTCTGAACTCGCAGCTTGAATCATGATTCACGGACTCACAATTGAATTCCATGAGCCATATTGCAATCTAATACAAGTTAAAACTGCAAAAAATTGCAAGGAGTGGAAGGAAATTCAATCCTAGTACTGAATTAGTCCTACCATATTAAAAGTTTGATATGAGTGAGAACTGAGAAGGAAGACGTTTGCTTTGAAGAAAAAGTTGTCTCAAGGCAATTACTCAACCCATCCTTCAGTCGTAAAAGAGAACAAGATAAAATTACTTCTAGACCTTGGTCACATTCACCACCATAAATCATCCTCTGGGCACATCACTTACATGATTAGCAATCCAGCCCAACTAAATTATGGTCCCCATTGCGGATAGAGCATAGCCCAAAAATCACACTGATAGGAAATAAAGTTACATGCTAGAACTCAGTCGCATTCACCACCATTTCTAAAATCCTCAGTGCACATTGCATGCATGTTTTACAATCCAGACATCTAAGCATAGCCCAAAAATCACACTGATAGGATGTTCTTAACCATCTGATTTTACCCAAATGAATTTGGACTGCTGACCAATTAATTTTAGCAGTCCATTTGATGGCCACTGATTAGGCAGGCAGTTAGGACAGACCAAGTGGTTCAATTTTCAGGCTATGCTTCTTCCACAATGGAACCACAAAGTGTGGACTGACATGCACGCATGCCACCTATATTGTGCATGAGTCACCAGTACTAAGAAATGGCGGTGAACTGTTAATGTAAACAGTAGTCTAATCCATGAAATTATAGATAGACTGCAAGAATCTCTACAACATATAACACGGGTAATCAGGGGCAAATTGTGCTATCTCATCTAAATAGGCCTCCCTCCATATTTCCACAGTTTCTCTTTTATTTTCTGTCCCCCTCCATATTTCCACTGATTCACTTTTATTTTTGTAATTTTCTTCTTACTATATGTAAATTTTCTCCCTCCATATTTCCACAGTTTCTCCTTTATTTTCTTTAATTTTCTTCTTACCATATGTGAATTTTCTATTTTATTTAAACTTCTTTTCATGGACAAAATACAAATGTCAATCCATGCAATCGAAATCATGGCACACATGAATGGCGTGTAGCATGAAAATCAAACTCATCAGATGTGCTTAACTACTTGATTTCACTTGCAGAATTTGCACTGCTGAATTCCTCTCTTTTTTTAATCACTCATTTGATCGCCACTAAATGTATGATGGCTTGATTCTCAGATATGCTCCATCCACAATGCAGGCTGCAATTTCAACCATTCAAATTCACATTCACACCTACCATATCTGCCACACATACAGTGGATGAATGGCCATCACATCATCAGACATATTTATCAAGACGACCAATTGAATGCATCTACACCATGCCTGTCCACATGTATGTCAAGTCAGTCTAAAATGCTTGGCTAGGATCCGTGGGCCTAAGTAGGTAGCTTTTTTCATTTCTTTATCTTCTGCTAATAATTGCTTTAGGTGAATTCTATTTTTTTTTTAATTACTTTTTTGGACAATTTAAATGTCTTTGCTCAAGTGCATTGGAAGTGCACTTCTGCTAGAGTGTATAGAATGAAAAACCACACAATGCAAACATCTACAAAATTCCCTGCGCATTAAAAAAGAAAAAAGAAAAAGAGATTACCGAAATAAAAGAGGCCATCCGATGCAAAGCTCCCAAAATCCATGAACCTCGAATGCCCATCAGATGCTAATGTCCTTGATAGCATCGACTACTCTTTCCATCTGCATTGCACGGCTACCCTTCACCAAAACAACATCAGCAGCAGCTAACCTTTCTCTAACTTTGAGTGCGATGGATTTTGAGTCAACTGCGCACATGACATTGTTATTTCCCAGTAAATTCAAATTCTCAGCTGCCAAATGAAACTTTTTCCCAACACACACGATCAAACCAAAAGATGCATCAAAGCACATGTTCAAAACTATCTTGTGTGCCTCTGCATCTGTTGCGCCCAGCTCTAGCATGTCGCCGAGAATGGCCACCCTTTTGCCTTTGCAATCCATGGCTTTGAGCAAATCGATAGCAGCTCTCATGCTGGTTGGGTTGGCATTGTAAACATCATTGATTATTCTGATACCATTTTCAGCAATTTCCAACTCTGACCTCATGTGAACTGGTTCAAATCTTGACAAGGATTCTCCAACTTGATAAAGAGAAACTCCCAAGGAGACTGCAACTGCAGCAGCAGCACATGCATTCACTGCTAAATGCAGCCCAGGACTGCGGATCTCAAATTCCACCCTGAATATCAAAATCATTTAGAAAGTGACGCGGGGAAGACCCACAATAATGTATATTTTACAATGGAAAATAATATAGAGAGAGAACCTATGTAGGTTTTGGGAAAAAAAAAAAAGAAAAAAGAAAAAGAAAACCGATGTTTTCAAAAGAACTGGTGAAAAATGCAGATGAACCAAATGGCGAGAAGGCCTAAAAGCGCTACCAACAAGCAGAGGTACAAAGAACTATTAAAATGATTTTTTCTTCAAAAAATCAGAGATGCATAGTTAAGGAAAAAAAAAAAAAAGCATCATAACCATGGTATTTCACAAGTCTGAGAACCATAGTGGTCCTCAAAAACAACAGGCAGTTCCCCAGTTTATTGTTTCTGCATCTCTAATTATACAAGTTTTGAGATAGATTTGGAAGGAGAACTCACGTATCTGTAGCCCATTCATCAGATACCAAAGCAATTTTATCAAATTCAAACACCTGATGTTCTAAAATTACATGAACTGCAGACCCTCCATGTATACTTTCAGCCAAAACCAACCGGACATCAGAACCTATCCTCCGGCCAAAGAGCACCTGAACCAAACAAGAATTTCATTCCTAATCAACAACAACAAAGATAATCATATTCTGGCCTGCTTCAATATATACAGTGAAAAACAAATGACTATTGATACTTTGTCACTGTCAGCAATGCATATATGAAGGCTAGCCCCTCATGCACTTCTACAGACAGTACACGTGCCAACCTGGAATGCATATGGATGCAGATGACCTGGTGAAAAATCATGTGAATCCATTCATCAGCTGGGCCCACCTTATGCATGATTGAGATGTTCCATAAACGTTCCAGGTTGGTACACATACTGCATGTAAAGGTGCCTTCACTACTATGCTAGAAATAATTCCCAATTGCCGAATGAACAAAATGATTATGATTCCAATAGCTCAATAATATAGTTGACATAAAGAAAAAAGAAAGAGAAAGTTCTATGAAAAATACACTCTCACCTTCTTAACTCCGGCTGGAACTGGAATGCTCATCACTAGAGGATCATCCGCATTCAACACACATACATCACCTGGCTTTGCCTCCATCAAAAGCTCCCCTTTGGCTCCAGCAACCTCCTCTAAACTCCTGAAATTCTCCATATGGGCATGACCCACATTTAAAATTACTCTCACAGAAGGCCGACAAATCTGCGCCAGCCCCGAAATCTCTCCTTTTCTGTTCATCCCAAGTTCCAAAACTGACACTACCGTACTCACAGGAATCCCGATCAATGTCAAAGCAACTCCAATCAGATTGTTCTGGTTCCCATGAGTCTGGTAGACCTGACCAAGGCTCTCGAGTGCGAGCGCAATCATGGTTCTTGTAGTGGTCTTTCCTACACTGCCTGTTAAACCCACCACATGACCATCGAACCTGTTCCTGGCATGCTTCGCCAACTTCTCGAGGGCAATTAAGGTATTTCCCTCGACTTTGATGAAACCTCTTTGCCATTTTTCACAGACCCTATTTCCTACAACTCCAACACAACCCTTATCGTCTAACGACGGGCTCACAAAATCATGGCCGTCGAATTTTTCCCCGACAATGGCGAAAAACCACTGCCCGGAATTCAGGCTTCTACTATCAGTGCAGATGGTTCCAGGAGGACCCCATTTTACAATTTCCCCATTTACTGATGCTGCAATCTCTGAAGCGCTCCACAAAGACCCATTTAGAGAATTTAGAGAAGAAAATGGTTGGGAATCATAACGATTGCAGGAATATACACTGTTTCTGTAATTCAAACTATTCTTAGAAGATCTTGAATAGAAACTCCTCGTTATACAGAAGGGCGCATGATATTTTTCAGGCTTGGTTTTTGCAGTCATGGATTCATCTGTATCTAATAACCTAGTGCAGATTGAAACCCTTCTTGTCCTACTAAATCCGTTTTCTCCAGCTAAAATCGCAAAACCAAGATTATAAGCAGGAGAATTAGAGCTTCCCATGAAAACCCAGTTCACGGATTTTCAAAGCGAATATCCTGCATTCTCTCAAAACTCGTTTTAGGAACTGAAGAAGAAAAGCAACATTTCTTCATTTGAAATGGGAAATGAGATGTTTCGATCTTTCAATAAAACAGATTTTTTTAAAAATGATTTCTTGAAAAATCTGATTTCATGGGGTTTACAATGTTTAGACTTCAATTATCCGTTAAAACTCTTCTTCAGGAATTCAAACGAACGAAAGAAGGCGTGGTTCTTGGATTACAGAACAGACATTTTTTGAATCCGAAAAGCACTGAATTCAAAGCGAAAACAGGAAGATTTTACGGAGATCTCTACCACTTTAGATGAAGGAAGTACCTGAAAGGATTTGATTTTTATGAATCTATTCCATAGGGAATAGAAATCGGTAGAATCCTGGAGAGAAATGCCGGCTCTGTGGCTCTCAGGTAGGCTGTCAAAAGGCTTGAGTTCGGGCCGGGCCAAATTCAGTCCAAACCGGGCCTCGTTGTAGGACTGAAACCCCGGGGCCCGCCTGGGCCTTAGCAGGCCAGAATCGACAGGCCCAGGTCGACCTTGTACTACCCCACCAGCACTTAGCTAGAAACGGAAGGTTCTGGCAGTGGCTCTGTGGGGCCACCATGATGTATTGTTTTATCCACTCCGTCCATCAATTTTTACAGATCATTTTAGATTATGAGCCCCAAGAAAAGGAAGATTGAAGTCTCAAGTGGACCACCCCATAGGAAGCATTGGCTACAATGACTCCCATCGTTGAAACCTTCCTAGGGCCCACTGTGATGTTTATTTTCCATCTAATATGTTCATAAGATCACGCAGACATGGATGAAGGGAAAACATAAATATCAACTTGATCCCTATCAACTTGATCCAAAACTTGAAGGGAAAACATTAAATCCCTATCAACTTGAAGGGAAAACATTAAATCCCTATCAACTTGATCCAAAACTTATGTGGCCTTGAAGAAGTTTTCACGATAGGCATTAAATCCCTATTGTTCCTGTGATTTAGAGCGGGTCGCGGTCCATTTGAGCCTTCAATCTGCCTCTTTAGATAAAATGTGATGTAGAGCGGGTCGCGGACATTTTCATAGCTAAGATGAATCAGAAAAGGCCCGGTCGAAGTGATTCGGATAGTCGGACCTTAGATCGGGCATATCTCCCAATCTGGAACGAGTTACCTGACGTAAAATATATGATTTTGGGGTAAAACAAGCTACTTTAGCCAACCAACCCAGTTGCGCCGGGTTGCACAGCCCGGAATTGTGAAAATCCCCTTGATCGGCGGTCGTTCCTTGTTTTAATTTCGTTTTTACTATAAATAGTAAGTTTTAGTTTGATTATAACTCTTTATCCGTCGGGCTTTAGGAGTTGCGCCCAACGTGAAAAGAGCTTAGAATAATTAGGAGAACGGTTTGGTGAAGCCAAATATGACATTTACTATTTTTGGCCGAAAACCTTGGGCACTAGTAGACATCACGACCGTCTATAAATAGTAAGTCGCGAATTCTAGGAGTTTTAGTTATAGTTTAATTCTGATTTTTTTCCCATTGGTACCCCTATTTAAAGGGTTGTGAACTCGTTTTTAGTCATCAATTAATCAATTTAAAATTTCTTAGAATTTATTTCTATTTTCTGCTTTCTTTTCTCATGGATTCGAGAAGTCTTTGTGAGGAGTCTAGAGAAGCTCCGTGGATTCGGAGTAGTTATCCTCATCACGTTCATCCCTGCATCAAAATGATATGTCAAAATGGATGAACGACATGAATAAAATACATACATCATGGTGGCCCCAAAGAGCCTCTAAAAGGACCAAGTCCTGGTGGGGTAGTACCCAATCCACCCGTACATAATTTAATAAGTGGCCCGACTCAAGCCTAAACCTATTTACCACCTTTAAAATTGAAATAGTGATATAGGAGAATTATTAGTTATTATTAGTAAGCTGTGTGCCCCACAATGATTGAGCTTAGATTTCGAAATCCTAAAGCACCCTATTCATGGCCTGAAAATGCGCCACCACATTCAATGTGGCAAGGTCCACCCGGCAAATTCAATGTGGGGTCCACCAATATACATTTCAACATGGGGTGGACCGTCACATGGGTGGTGCCCCGTCAGTTTAGCTTAGCCCATGGGCTGGCCTTGGGCCCACATGTACGGTCCGTGCAATTTCCAAGCTGGGCTTGGGTTAAGATCATTTTACATAGACCAGGCCAGACCCAACTTAACACACGTGTGTGTTCAATCCTACAAATATTGGTTCCAATCATGAGGAAAATGAATGGTTAGTTTAAGATCACCAACGGTCTATATCCAGCAAAATGTGGTCGGCATGATTTGTGGGCCACCCTAATTTCCGACTTTCTGGGCCAGGCAATGTTCAAGATCTCACCCAGGCGACTTGATTTTTTGAGCTTGGAGCTTGAACTTGACTCACTTCGAATAGATTATATTCGGATTGAATTCACTTAATATAAATATTTTGTAAATATTTATATATTCAAATAAATTATATAATATATATTATATATATTAAAAATCTTAAAACCTAAACTCAAACTCAGCTGGAAAGATCGTTTTCAAGCTTAGTTTGAACTTGGCTTAAGCTGGCACGCACTGCTGACCAAGCTAGCCAGTCAAGCAACTTTCAAGTAGACTTTTTTATTCATTCCTCAGTGTCTATGTCTATGTGCATGTGTGGCCCACTTCATCAATATATAGATTAGGAAGAAGGATCTTATCAATTTTCAAGCTGGTCCAGGTCAGGCCTAGGCTCTACAAATGTATTTTTTGTGCTCGACTCTTAGGCCTTAAGCTTTGAGCTGGACCTATCATAGCCTTGGTCCATCGCCACCCTTCCTCAAATACCACACACTGCTTGTGTGAGTTTCAATCCCTTGATTGTCCATCCCAAACCCAGCTTGGCTTTTAAGCGGGTCAGGGTTATTAGGTTGACCCAGCCATTGCTAAGTTTCGCATCATGGTTTCAAGACTCTTATAAGTACTGTGAAATTCGTCTTAGTTGACTTGGACTTGGATGGACCACACCACAGGTCAGTCCTGATTCACACCCTGACTCAAGTGAGTCCAGCCAATTTACCCTTAACTCGGGCGAGTCATGACTCATAGATGAAACGAGTCTGGAGATGTTTGGCATCTTCGCGAATACTTGATAGGTTTGCTGTTCGGGTTCAATTCATGAACGGTATGAGTTTGTCCGACTCACAATGTATTCAATGATAGAAATGATCTGGTACTGCCCATAGTAAGGTTGTCGTAATGCATATATTTTCCTTGACAAGATGTCCCATGTTCAGGCATTTCAGTTGGGCCCCGTCCTGAGGATCACCTGACGTGATAGTTAAGATCTATTTATGACAGAGGCTAGCCTGTATGTTGGATCAGATCGCCAGATGTTTGGTAATCTTAACCGTATGGCCCACCTGTATTTATGTACCAAAGATAGGGTGTACATCCAGTTGAGATTGTGGCAAAAATATTGATTTTATATAAATATATATTTTAAAATAATAATAATAATAATAATATAATATATAAAAAGGTTTGAAAAATACCTTTTTGTGGGTTTTTAAGAATAGTCTCACATGAGAAAGGGAAGAGATAATTTTGTGGTTTAAATAAACATAGTGGAGTATTATAGTATTTGCTTAACTAGTCCAAGGACTATGGACCTTGCGTGTTCCAGTGCGTACGCGCACGGTCACGGACTCGGTCTCGGTCTCGGTCTCGGGCTCGGTGCGAGGGCGTGGGCATGTGAGATAGTGTGGCTGTAAAGGCACTAATGACGCACTTTGCACTTTGTACGTCCGCATCGTATCGCTCCTTCGCGACCTTGAGTGAGACGTGTGCGACTAAGTGGCTAACTGCTGCATGGCTAGCCCAACAGCTAGAAAACGGCTAGCTGCTGTCTCACAACAGTCAGCATGCAACAGCTTAATGACCCATACACAACAGTCAGAAAACGTTGAACCTTTGCTTGAAGAACAGACTAACGGTGTGGTCTATAATGGTTCAACTGAACCAGTGGCTGAAGAATTGACTAGTGCAGTGGTCTAAATTAAATATTCTTCTTCTCTCTTTTCTTCTGCGATTTTTCTTTTGTATATCTGTCAGATTGTGTAACAGAGTTCCATTTGGTGGGCCTTCGTGTTTGCTGAACGCAGACCCACACCAGGCTTGTCATATCCTAGAAGTGGTTTGTCTGTAACCTATCAGCATACTCAATTCACTTGTGTAGGGGCAAATAACGTTTTAAAGACAACGTCCCAGACGTGCTTCGACCTGTCCTTATTCAAGCTAATTTTTTATTTTCTGTTTCCACATTATACAGAAATAATATTACTCTGTATAATTTCCAACAAAGATGGCCTCAGCTCGACTTGACTCAGCCACTAGCTGACCTCAGCTCGAACTCGGCTCGCCTCGAGCTTGACTGGCCAGCTCGGCTCGATTCGATTAGCAGCTCGGGCCAGTTCGAGCGAAGTTCACCTGTGCAACATTTCCACAAACACTTGGATTGCACGTTCAAAATCCCATTGTATGTAAAACATCAACAATGGTTTTACAAGTATTTTATCAAACACCTTCTAAGCAACATAAAAACCAAGAAAAAAAGGGTATTTGTTTCATGTACATACCTTCCTTGCCACTAGTCACACTTTATTGAATCATTTCATCAAACACTTGGTGAGTAACATCAATATCAAAGTAATCGAGTCACCGAATTGGTTTGATCCGAGTTCAACTCGAGCTAGGTTTGATTCGAGTTGAGTTGAGCTAGGGCCAACTCGAACTCAGCTAGAACTCATTTTTGAGCTCAAAAAATCAGCTCGAACTCAGCTTCGAACCAAGTTGAATCGAGCTTTTTCGAGTTGAGTGAACTAACCGAGCTAGCTCGGTTCGTGTACACCTATAATCAAAGTTATATCCACGAGGAGGCAGATTGCCTACTTAGTAACTTAGTACAAGTAAACTCTATAGGCCCCACCATGATTTATGTCTTTTATCCGCTTCTTCCATCCATTTAATCAGATAATTTTAGGGTTGAGCCCAAACGTGAAGCATATCCAAAGCTGAAGTGGAGCACACCATAGGCAACAGTGGTAATAATGATGTCCACCGTTGAAACCTTCCCACGGCCTACAGTGATGTTTATATGTCATCCAACCTGTTTGTAAAACACAAATATCGGCTTGATCCAAAACTTCCATGGCCACTATGAAGATTTCGCTAATAGTTTCCCGTGGTATGGTTCACTTGAGTTCTGGATATGCTTCAAGTTTCAGCTCATGCTGTAAAATTATCTGGTTAAAGGGATGGAAGGAGTGGATAAAAGACATGAATTATAGTGGCTCCACAGAGTTTACTGGTGCGTTACTCAATCAGTGAACACATACAACATTGTATGGTCAATGCGACTGGAGTCGTCTTCTTTAATTATGCCTTCGTCTAGGAAGAGGACGCGGTCGACTAAGGAGCAGTCGATTTCTTAGTGTTTTTTTTTTTTAAAATAATTTTCTTCTTAGCCATAGGTTTCTCCACCTTAGATGAAGAAGAAAATCAACTGATGATCAAATTATGGGACCGGCTAATCAAAGTCTCTTTATAGTTTTTCCACTAGGAGTAGAATGACTTTAATAGCTAAATGTCAAGAATAACTAATGGAATCAAACCCTCTGTGGAGGGTCTGAAAGGTGATGACCGAGTTTATAACTGGTTAATGAGTCGAAGGTTGGTTGCAAGATTGGGGCAGTACTATTCGATTCAAGCCTTGACATTAATACCCGTATCTATTGTACTGCCATATGGAAGGTCTCTGCAGATCATATAGTTTTTCCAAGCCCCATCCGTAAGGCTTGCCATCTTGGCGTCGGTCGACTCGTAATTTTTGGTGAACCGGGTCGGACCGATCTTTTTATCTTTAAAAGGGCAGAAAGAATGGTTGGACTTCTCGAGGATGATAGGAAGGAAAAAACTTATACATTCAGCAAAATAATAATTGATTTTGGGGTGAAGGATGTTGCGTGACCGAAAGAGATAAATTCTACATCTGCCGGAACAAATTTAATGAATTTTGCTCCAAAGTATTCGTAGAACCACATCTAGACAAGCCAGATAGGCCTCAGGCAAATGATGTGGTAAAGATGATGTAGCATAAAAGGAGTGAGAGCGAACTAACATCCTTGAGTGAGTGCCTCAGGCAGATGAGTGTATTCCTTGCTGATTTGCAGGGCACTCACACATAGCATGAATCGACAAATCCACATAAGAAGGGAAGTTATGCGTTCTTGCTCATCTACTTCATGCTGAAACTTGCATAGTAAAGATATGACAGTGGAATATACCTTGTTAGTCTTGTCTAGAAGAGCGAAGTGATGCTTATTCTTTAAAGTGAAGCTCGGATAGACAGGTTCACCACAAAAGGTGAGTGAATGCACATACATCTCTGATTGTTGGACCCATGAGGCTGCATCCAAAATGGAATGTATTGGTCGACTGACTCCAGAAAGTTGACACTGTTGCAAGAAGGAAGGTGTTAGCTGGATATTCGTGCAATGATAGTTTGGTGCATTCATAGATTTCTGCATACCTCCATGTATCACCATGTTGTGCTTTAACGTGTATGAACCAGTCGGCCAAACCGTTCATCGGTTTCGGCCATGCTCTCGAAAATTTAAATGTGTTGGAAGGATCCAAGAAGTTGTCGGATCGAACCAAAAGAACTTTATCGGAACATTTTGGGAAACTTAGTTTGATCTCACGAAGCTATTCATGAGTGATTGCAGGGTAAAAGGCTGGATTGAGTATCAAAAATGCCTTGTGTAGTTCGATCGGAGTGTTGAACAGGAGGTCATTGACTACTCCTGACGACTGTGTTGGGATTTTTGGCCTGCGGAATCACACAGATCTAGATCTAGGATGGTAATCTAATGGCACCAAGCACACACAGAAAAGAGAACACACAGATTTAACGTGGAAAACCCTTGCGGGAAAAAACCACGGCACAAAGCGACAGATCACCACTATGAAAGCATCAATTACAAAGAGAAAGGACTTACCCGATTCGAATAACCTCGAATCTCACCCCCCTTGCTACACCCTTAGAAACCCTGGAACCCTTTTAGAAAGCCTTAGCATTCATCACCGCTTCCTAGAAAAACCCTAGGAATACCTATTTATAGTTTAGGAAACTTCCCTTCCGCATCCCAGTTACGAAAGGACTCAAATCCGCAGTTTCGCGCAAAATCGCGGAACAAACTGCGTAACCTTCGACTAGTCGTAGCGAGTCTTCGACTGGTCGTAGCCCACCTTCGACAAGTCGTAGCCCACCTTCGACCAGTCCTGGCTACAGTAAAAAACAGTAAAAACTTGCTGGACTTTGAGTCGTACAAGGGCTCGAACCTACGACTGGTCGAGCGTCTCCTACGACCAGTCGAAGCTTCCCACGACCGGTCGAACGACCTCAAAACTTTAGATTTAAGACTTTTCTCAACAATCTCCACCAAGTCTTCAATCTTCAACCGTGTAGCTCCTTGACCTCTTCTCTATCTCTGCTTCACATCATAGCTCAAGATCACATTGGCCAACCAGCGCCAATCACGGATCTGATAGATACCTACTATACTGTCGGCACGAATATCTCTGAGAAGCCGATCCCTTCTCTCTGAGCATAACCCTTCGCTACCAACCTTGCCCTGTATCTATGCTGTATCCTCCTGAAGATCCACCTGCATCCAACCGCTCACCGGCCCACTGGAAGCTCCACCAGCTCCCATATGTCGGTCTGGTACAACGAATCCATCACATCGCCCATAGTCACCTTCCACTTCTCAGCACCAGGCTCACCTAGAGCCATCAGAATAGAAGTTGAATCCCCTGCAATATTGGAGTCGTCCATGTACCTTGCCGATATCCTGCAATCATGCCATGTGGTTCTTCTCACAGGTGGCTGCTCCACCTGCTCTGTATCCCTGTCCGCACGTCTCAGCCTTCCTGCCCTGCCTGCTCATGTGGCCATGCCCATCATGCCACACACGTGCAGAGGTGGAATCCGCTACATCCACTGTAGCTCCACCTTTTGAAGTGCTCCCGATCAATCCGTAAACATGATCGAGTCGTTGCGCTTTCATGACTACCCGTGCCCCCTTGGATACCTTAAGAGCACCATCAATACCTGTGTACTTGCATCCCTTTGCCTCAAGCACACCAAGAGAAATCAGATTCTGCTTCAAATCAGGAACGTGCCTCACATCTGTCAAGGTACGCTCCACCCCATCAAACATCCTGATGCGCACAGAACCAACAGCCACAACATTACAGGCAAAGCCATTACCCATAAACACCTGTCCACCATCGCACTCCCTGTAGCTAGTGAACCAACTCCGATGAGGAGTCATATGAAAAGATGTCCCTGTGTCTAGCATCCACTCGTCCTTACGATCATCGTATGACCGTCTGAGCGAAGACACAGACAAAACATCGCCATCACATCCACTCGATTCATCTGACGTGACAGTGTTAGCCTTCCTGCATGAAGCCTCAGAATCTTCCCTCTTAGATTTAGGATTTTCACAATCCCTTTTCATATGTCCTTCCTTCCCACAATTCCAGCACTTTACCTTTCCTTTGCCCTTGCCCTTGGATTGGATCTAGAACCTGAAGAAACTGTACCTTGTTCAGAATTCCTACCCACTGTAAACAGTGCATCAGAAGATGTCCCTATGTTGCTGTCTAGCTGTCTCATAGCCTTCCCTTGAAGGGCTGAGATAACAGTGTCGACACTCAGAGTTTTATTCATGCTGCACGTAGTGTCCTTGAATGACTCATAGGACGCCGGGAGAGAGAATTCAGCAACATACATGCTTGTTCTTCATCTTTCATCACTTCATCCATATCGAGCAATTTGCAAACCAATTTATTAAGTTGCTGATGTGAGCCTCCAGATCTCCACCCTCTGCCATCTTGAAGTTATACCACTGCCGCTTCAAGTGCAGACGATTTTCAGAGGATTTCTTCGCATAAACATCCTCCAACTTCGCCATAAATTAGCCGCAGTTTTCTCCCTCATGACGTTGTAGAGAACCTCATCCGTGACACATAAACGGATCGATGATAAGGCTTTCTTATCAAGAGTATTCCAATCATCATCTTTCATGGTGGACTTCCGCTCCTCAAGAGCACCATCTTCGCCTTGCTTGATTAAGGAACTCATCATCTTGATCTTCCATAACTCAAAATTATTTTTTCCTGAGTACTTCTCAATCTCATACCTGGTGCTCGCCATTATTACTAATCCCTCAGATTCAGATCTGTGTCCCAACCGATTGCTTTGATACCACTTGTTGGGATTTTTGGCCTGTGGAATCACACAGATCTAGATCTAGGATGGTAATCTAATGGCACCAAGCACACACAAGAAAAGAGAACACACAGATTTAACGTGGAAAACCCTTGCGGGAAAAAACCACGGCACAAAGCGACAGATCACCATTATGAAAGCATCAATTACAAAGAGAAAGGACTTACCCGATTCGAACAACCTCGAATCTCACCCTTGCTACACCCTTTAGAAACCCTGGAACCCTTTTAGAAAGCCTTAGCATTCATCACCGCTTCCTAGAAAAACCCTAGGAATACCTATTTATAGTTTAGGAAACTTCCCTTCCGCATCCCAGTTGCGAAATGACTCAAATCCGCAGTTTCGCGCAAAATCGCGGAACAAACTGCGTAACCTTCGACTAGTCGTAGCGAGTCTTCGACTGGTCGTAGCCCACCTTCGACCAGTCGTAGCCCACCTTCGACCAGTCCTGGCTACAGTAAAAAACAGCAAAAACTTGCTGGACTTTGAGTCGTACAAGGGCTCGAACCTACGACCGGTCGAGCGAGCTCTCTTACGACCAGTCGAAGCTTCCCACGACCGGTCGAACGACCTCAAAACTTTAGATTTAAGACTTTTCTCAACAGACTGAACATTCAATTTTTTTATAAACGATTCTATATGAAAAGTTGGAGTAGCAGAAGAAGAAGATGCAACCATTGAGAGGAGAAAAACTGAAAAAAGAGGTTTTAATGCAAGAGAGAATGAGCAAAGGTGAATGAAGAGAAGCACCAACTTAGAGTCTTGTTTATGTATCGGCCATGATACATGTGCATTAATGAAAGAGTAATCATGACTCATCATACGATATAATTCTATGCGATGTGTCACATGGATAACTTAAAAGGGCGAAACAAATGATATCTCTCGATACGACATTGGTTAGGTAGAATTAATAAGGAGACAATACTTTGAACAATGGACGATTACATTTATTGCGTTAGGCAACGAAACAATGTCACTTTCACCTTTTTCCCAAAGGTGAAGCGACATGGGGGTCAATGTTGTACCATATTTCTAGCCGTTTCGAAAAAAAGGTAATAGGAGGGCTACATATGACATTGCATTAGAAATAGGAGGTAGATGAAAAGATCTTCAAGATACTTAGAGCACTTTTTTGTGGAATCATAGTTGACGTAAATCTAATTTTACATGTCAGTGGATGGTTGACAGAGTGATGTGATCAAGTTATTCAAAATCTAACGAGCGAAGAGAGAAACACAGTCGAGTAGTTCAAGATGTAAAAGGCGATCGAGAGGAACAAAGCTTGGGTGACAGAAGAGGAATAATCGATGAAGAAAAGCGTAATAAGAGAATGATCTAGAGAGAGGCTTTTCAACTACTATAACCGTTACAGTAATGAAAGAAGTATATGAAATAACAAGCTGCAACTTAACTTTATAAATAATTGATGAATTCAACGGAGCAAGATATCTCAATAATCTCAAAAAACCCAACAATCATCTACAATCCAATACAAACAAATCTATCTTTATCTCAGTTTATCGTACGAGTAACGACAATCCAATAGTAATAATTCTTAGTTATAATTTTTAGTTGTAATCAAAATCTATGTTTATATGTTGGATTTGTCCTTTATCCAATGTTATGTAGTTCTTTTAAGAGGCACATTCTTACAGTCTTATAGTAACTGCTTATGAGTTTTTCTTTCTATTGATTGCACTAGTATTTTAAAAGTCATTTATTGTAAAAGGCATAAAGCAACTCATCTTCGGAAGAAGAATCCCACTCCTAATCATTATAAAATTCCGATCAGTTTTGGAATGAGCTGCTTTCTAATTTCTGCTTATCAATTTTCACTTTAGATGATCTTTGTGAAATGATCCACCCTTTTCACAGTCGAACGTTGAATAAATAAATAAGTGGGTGAAGACGCGCTCAATGGCTGTCGGTGCCAGACGACCGTGAATCATTTACTGATGTGCACGTGCATTTCACGAGAATCTTATTTTTACTATTTCTTGGCTTCGATGTCCCAATGGCGGTGGTGGGGACCACAGTCACAAGAACTACGAGAGAGGTACTTAAGTTTCGTGTGATGATTTAAAATTTTTGAACGCAAGAAATGAGTGGATTTTCGTCTGATTGGGAAGCAGCTTCGTTGGGTGGATCCCTGACTGTGGGGCCCACCTTAATGCATGTTGTATTATATCCATGCTGTTCATCCGTTTTGCCAAATCATTTCAGGTTATGGGCCCAAAATTGCAACAGATTGAAATCTCAGTTGGCCCACACCACAGAAAATGGCCTTATATATATTCCTTGTTTTTTGTCCAAGTATTTATTTGTCGATGAATACAATAAAGCTATTCCTATTTTACTAAAATTCATCGTTTGAAGGGCTACATAGACAGGCTAATCTTCACATATCCTGGTGTGTTGACATCACCAGATTCTGTCGGTCCCATCAAGAGGTATGTGTTATATCCAATCCGTTCATCCATTTGGTAAGCTCATCATAAAGCTTGAGCCTAAAAATAAGACATAAGCAAAGATCAAGTGGACCACACTGTAAAAAGCAATGAGGCATTGAACGTCTACAGTTAAAATCATTTTGGGGTAATAGAAGTTTTGGATCAATATTATATTTATTTTTCCTCTTTATTTAGGCACGTGTGAACTTATGAATAGATTGGATGGAAAATAAATGTTATGAAATGCCCTAAGCATCATTATCCCACTACTATTCATGGTGTGGCCGGCTGCTATAAAATGATAGCGCCAAAGGGATGAGCAATGTAGTTATAATAAATACATCATTTTTGGGACCACGTAACTTTGATTCCTCTGGACCGTTCGTACAACTCAGCCAAGTCAGTGGTGTGTTGTACACCAGACAAGGACGCGGATTAGATACTGACAGGTTGGTTAGCGAGTCGGCTACTGAAATGACATCACCGAATTCTATGGCCCAATGTGGTGCACCGTCCATTTATTTTGAAATATTATTAAGGGCATAAGCCAAAAAATGAGGTAGATAAAAAGATGTAATGGACTTCATCACATAAAATATTAGACTGATTCCTGCTGTCGAAACTATCTTAAGGCCCACATAATTTTTATTTAAAATTCAATCAGTTCAAAAGTATAAAAAGACATGAAATAAGGTAAAACACAAACATTAGATTGATTTAAAACTTTTATAGCCATTAGAAGTTTTTAATGGTGGGCATCACTGTCCCCACAGTTTTCTGTGCTGGAGTCCACCAGAGCTTTGGATTTAATTCGTTCTTTGGATATTGCCTTAAAATGATCTCTACAAATGGATGGAAGGTGTGGATACAAAACATACATTATCGTGGGGCCCATGTAACTTGGTGACGTCACTTCAGTAGCCAGTCTCGCTACTCAACCTGCCAGTAGCTGATCCGCGCCCACCAGCCAAGTCAGTGGTGATTGGTATACCCACCAATCCGCATCCAACAAAACAATTCAAGCTGTCAATTTTCGTCCTTCAAATACAGTCTTTTACTATGGCTTATCCAAAGCAGACGCAGATTGGACACTGACACTGCCTGTACATTTACTACCCTATCATCCCCCAATAGAAGAATCCAATATAGCCAATACCAACTCAAATGCATTTTTTACCTTTAAGTGGACATGAACGGAGGCCATATATACCACCTTGCCAAGAGTGAATTATATGAATTCCAGATTCATCCAAGATGGTGGGGCCCTTACCATGGAGCCCACTTGTATCCCATCACCATTTTTTCGGATTATTTAAGCATATGAGCCCAAAAAATAAAGCATATCTAAATTTCAGGTGGACCATATATAATACCCTGGGGATGGAAAGCTCCCACCATTAAAAATTGACAGCGTACACCGTGTTGCTTTGGTAACTTTTTTGCCATCTAATCTATTCATAAGGTCACAAATACACAAATATTAGATTGATCCATGATCTTTGTGGCCCACTAAAGTTTTTAAGCGGTCAATCACTACTATTTCCTATGATATGGTCAGCTGGATCTATTTCATTTTTAAATTAAGGGACACTGTAGATTTGAGCCCCTAAAGTATGGGGGCTAAACTCATCTCAACAGTTGCAGGTGTAACATGTGTCGCTATACTATCATTTTATTGGGCACCACGGCCCACTAATGATGATCAACACCGTCCAAACATAGTCCATGTAAATCAGCACCGTCCAAACGTTGTCCATGTAAATCAATGATTGAAAATCATTGGTTAGTCACTTAGACATGATCTTATGCTTGTGAGGCATTGGCGACTTGGAATTTCATTATTTTTGGTCAAAGCATATATTTCAGCGGGCTTATCACAACCATTGTGTCAAAAATTACATATCTCATAAATTAGATATATCAAAGTTGATTTAGTAATTAAATTCAAACCTTGTAAATATACTATTCACAGCTACTTTTGGATCAAAGTTATTCACACAGTAAGGATTTCAAATCCAGGCGGTTTCAAATACTGGGGGCTATGAATCAAGGGGGTTCCAAATCCACCCTCCAGACAGGCCCTAATCTCCTAAAATGATTTAGCAAAAATTAAGATGGATGGTAAGATGGACGACATGAATATAGAATACACACATCAAGGTTGACCGTACCATCCTGGCCCCCCCTAATCCGCTCCCTTCTTCTTGCTATATCCATCTGATGGACCCCACTCCGGCCTGAAAATCAGGTTGTTCAGTCATGCGGTTTAATAAACATACATGTGAAAATAGATGGTTGGCAATGATTGATCAAAGTCCACATTAAACATACATATACTTGCGTGGCCCACCTGATGACAGGATTGAGGGACCACCTAATGAATGGCCCAAATCTCACACAACCGCCACAAGACGCAAGATGGCCCCGCCGCTAAAATGAAAGGTCCTTAGAAGAGACACGTGTGTGTACAGACATCAGGTGGGCCACACATGCAACAAATTCGAACCATTCGTCAAATTCTCTTAACCGTTCATTTATTTTGTACAGACGTGGCCCCATCAGGGCTATTTTTCAGATATGGCATCTACACCGTTGGATGGCCTGACAAGCGCACAGGATCTCGCTCACGTGTGCCTCCTTTCCATCTGAACCAACTGTGAGTGCGCTTTCTCGAAGCGATTGACCTCAAACTATATATCTCATTTATCACGAGATCTTAACCGTCTAATAACAGATGCACCTTTTTTACTCTGCATTTGGACCATTTGCCGCATCTTTTTTGGCGGTCCACTTGCATGATGTGGTCCATAGGTGAGATTTTTTGGGTCGAGGTGGGCCCCACTCTAGGTCCCTTTCTGTCCCTTTTCTACTTTTCAAGGGTTGGACAAACGAGTGCTTGTCAGCTGGACGCGGATTGCGTCCTACCCGTCCGGGGAGAGATTTGTGGGGCCCACCGTGATGTCTGTGTTTTATCCACGACGTTCATCATTTTTCTCAGATCATTTTAAAATACGATCCAAAAAATAGACAGGTTCAAGGCTTAAGTGGACCACAGAGTGGGGATTGAACGTCCACCATTAAAAACTTATTGGGAGCTGGAGAAGTTCTGGATCAAGATGATATTTGTATTTTCAGTTCATCAACGTCCACATGACCTTATGAATAGGTTGGATGGTTAAAAAAACATCATGGTGGCCCTTAGAAATGTTTCAACGGTGGGTGTCATTATTACTGCAGCTTCCTTTGGTGTGGTCCACTAGAGCTGTGGACCTTCCTCATTTTTCGAATCATACCTTAAAATAATCTGATTAAAGCGATGAACGGCATGGATAAAACACTTACATCATGGTGGCCCCACAGAGCCCTGCCCGGACGGATTACCGTCCGGGCGGGGGTAGGACGCAAGCCGCGTCCTCGTCAGCTCGACGTAGACATCAACATACGCCCTTCATCATGTTGGTCCCACCACGAGCATTCGATGTTCAAAGAACGTGGCTAGTCCGCTCATTAGTTGGGCCACGCATGTGTTGGATATGGATCGTTGGTTTTTTTTTTTTTTTTTTTCTTTCTTAAATCTAACTGTCCATTTCTTTCCATGCATGTGTGGCCACCTGATGAGTGAACTAGACACTTTTTTTTGGGGGCCAGGGCATGTTCCGCACGGGGACCATTTAATGGATGGACTTGATCATGCACCCACGTGTGGGTCATGCAAGCGTGTCGCATCTTCCACCTTTCCATTTCAGGCCGTTCATCAAGTAGGTCACGTTGCACGCGTACGGATATTTCAAAACGTAGAGATTTTTGAGCAAGTTCTGAGTGGGATAGCAACTTGTGAGATGAATCATGAAAGATATAGGTAGGGATGGTGGGGCCCACAATCATTTCCTTGTCTCCGTGTATGTGAATCAACATCCAGCACGGGAAAATGAAGAGGCCCATAACCCTGCCCATATTTTAAGGCTCGAGGTTTTGCCACGTGCACAACAATACAACATGGAGATGGTATTACCTTGCAACAAGTCCATGTCATCTACATCATCATCTCAAAACCATACCAAGCTGTATTTGGAGAGAGAGAGAGAGAGGTGGGGCCCACCACCTTGTGAGATGGACGTTAGAGGGTGGTTCGGGAAGGATGTGAAGAGGTAGGATTTAAAATCCATGTCTTTTGCGTAACAACCAAGAATAATGGTAGCCTTTGTAACTCTTGGGCCAGTTGAAGGGTCACAACCGGATTGAATGTAGCTCCCAACCTTATTTTGGTAGGTTTGAGAAAAGGAAAACACCTCACTCACCTATTTCTTTTTATTCAGATATTTTATCGTTCTTTCTAGAAAACTCATTTATTTAATATAGATTATATTTGGGTTAGATATGGAATTAATGATAATCAAGTTTTCACATAAATAATGTTCCACACCAGTTAATTGGTAGTCACCATCAATTTTGATGTTAGGGAATAAAATAGCCAATGATCCAAATTCAATAGGTAATTCCAATCAGGGGCGGCTCAACATTTTGGGGGCCTTAGGCAAGTCATAAAAATAAGGCTTTTTAGTATAATTTTTTTTTTTAAATAATAATAAATTCAAAATTAAACCATAAATTTACTTCGTGCCTTTTTAGATGCAAAATTACTAATTAAACTTTTGTATTCAAGTTTACCCAATAAATTAGTTTCGATAGATAAAATTGTTAAACCGTTTAATCTATCTTGAGACATAATTGTTCGTAAATAATTTTTTATAATATTTTGTTTTGAAAAACTTCTTTCTGTAGATGCAACTGTAACAAGTATGGTAAGTAGTATTCTATATGCAATAAAACAATTTGAAAAACAATCTACTTCTTTTATTAGATTAAGTATTTAATTGAAGTATTAATTTCTGTTTTTGCAACTTCTTTTAAAACTTTTAATTCAAAAAATAAATCCAAACCGTTAGAAAAATGAAGTTAAATTTTAATTTAGAAAAAGGATGTTAGAATTTAATTTTTTGAGAACTTAATTAGCAATAAAGTAGCTATGTAGTTGTGGTCCTAGGTTTTAGGAGAAAAATTTCTTGAAAATGATGTTATTATTTTGAAAAGAGACGATAGAGTTAAACTGTTATTATCGATAGTGCTACTTTCTAACATTTGTTTTTTATTTTCAATTTTAAATTTGTAAACTAATTTTTAGATGTTTCTATTTTGTAAGTCTTTCAACAAGCCTTATTTAAAAAAATTAGGCTTTTTTTTTCTTCTTAATTTTAATTTTGCTATAATATAGGACCTTCATAATTAAGAAATTTTAATTTTGCTATAATATAGAGCCTTCATAATTAGGGGGCGTTAGGCGATTGCCTCATCTGCCTACCCCTTTGAGCCGCCCCTGATTCCGATGATTAAGGTAGTTCAATTAGTGTAATTTAGTGCGTTGGGTTTTTGTTTTCTCACATGTTTTGACCATTTCTGAGGTGATTTGATATGGTCCATTAATATTGATAAAGATCTAACTCTAGATAGCCTGATCTAGACCCATTTATCAATTTTAGAAAAACTTAGTTAACAGTTGTTGTAGTATAACTTAAAAGAAAAATATAAAAGGCATGCTTAATTAATGACTGTTTCTTAGGTTTGAGTAGCCTTGGTCTACATTGGGTCCTTTTTAGTATGACCCATTTTAAAATTAGATGTGGGCAGGCCGTGTAGGGTTAAATTTAGAGGACTTAAACCCAAACCATTTTAGCAATTCGGTATGAACTTTTGGACCCTGACCGGCCTGTTGGGTTGAAATTTTAGAGCCAAACTCACTGATTGTTGGGTCAACCGACCCATTTGCACCCCTATATGCTTAGGGGGATTGAGATCTATCTGTTTTGATGACAAAGCTGAAATTAGAAACAAGCATTTTTCTGATAAATAGGTTAAATAGGTGCAGTTTCAAGCAATTTTTTAAAACTAAAAAAAAAATAAAATTGGACAATGACAGGTTAAGTTCTTTTTTGGAGTGACGAATATACATATATACATGCATTCTCTTGACTCGTTGAGTCAAGTCGGCCTAGTCTTGAATGAGTTTTGACTGAGTCACGGTCTTTTTAAAAAAAAAATTGCGGTTGTGACATCTGATGAGATCAATTCAAGTTTGTACGTGCTTTTGGACCGTTGTTCCAATAGCACAGATCGAAAAATGCCGTATCGTTGAAATTACTTTTAAAAAAAAAAAAAAGAAAAAAAAAAAGAAAGAAAGAAAAGAAAAAAGAAGAAAGAGTAAAGATCAATTACGTACTCGATTCCTTGGAGAAGTGATGGAAAGTTACCTTTTTGGCTCTATCCCATTAAAGATTTTAAGTTGTTATTTTATAAGGTTAGATATCAAAATGTCGACACCCTCTACTAAAGTCAGGGTAGACAACTCATTAGATGGGCCACGATGTTAACAGATTGAATCACTGTGACGTACTTGATAAACCGACTACCTTGATTTTTGTACAGGGCATCTGCTCAAGTTCACACCCATGCTCAAGTTAACTCATGTTAATCTCTCTCTCTCTCTCTCTCTCTCTCTCTCTCTCTCTCTCTCTCTATATATATATTATATATATATATATTATATATATTATATATATATATATATATATATATTAAGTAATGTCTTCCACCGTTGGATAATAAAATTCAGTGTTGGCAGTTCTTGATTTGAGTGTTTCTGTCCTTGTAGAGATATCATTTTAGGGCCCGTTTGGCCGGGCGGATTGGAAGGGATTGGATGGTATCGGAAGGGATTGGAAGTTAAATCCAGGGATTGCCCGAGCATGCCAAACAGACTGGGTGATCTGATCCCGGGATATAGCAATCCCATATATCTTAAGACAATCCACTGACGACACCATTATTACCTTTAAATCCCATCCAATCTACCTTAATCCGTTCAAATTTGCCCGGGACCTGTTTGGTTTGATGGATTGGAAGGCATGGGAAGGTTTATTCCTGTATATGGCATGACAATTAGGTTGTGAGCCAAGAATGAAGCAGATCCAAGGCTCAAATGAATCACACCAAATAGGACTGTGGGGACAATGATGCCCACTGTTGAAAACTTCCTACGGCCCACCGTGATGTTTATTTGTGAACCTGTTCATACAGTGACACAGACTTGGATGAAAGGACAAAGCAAATATCAGTTTGATTGTACTATTGTGGCCCCTAAAAGGTTTTCAATGATAGACACTCAATCCCCATTGCTTTCTATGTTGTGGTTCACTTGAGCTTTGGATTTGCCTTATGTTTGGGCTTATGCCACGAAATAATCTTGCCAAATGGATGGCCAGTGTGAATATAACACTTACATCATGGTGGGGCCCACTATGGCAACACAACAACAACACCCAGGTTTGTGGATTTTCTTAAAAATCCTTTAGCACTAAGTTCCTGTGTTGGGAACGTAGGTGGGACCATCCTGATGTTTGTAATAAATCCACTCTGTCCATCCTTTTTGCATCCTTGTTTTAGGATATGCGAGTAAAAATAAGCCGGATCCAAGACTCAAATGGGCCATACAAGAGGAAACAATGGGATTGCCATAGTTGAAACATCTGTATGTCCAAAATAATTTTGTATCAAGCTAAGTTTTTTGTGTTTCGTTCATCCCAAAGGAAATGACCTTATAAATGGTTTGGATGTCGTGTAAACATCAAGTTGGAGGCAGGTGTGTGGTCCACTTGAGTGTTGGATAGGCTCATTTTTGTTCTCATGTCTTAAAATGAGCTGGCAAATGGATGAACGGATGAATTTCTCATAAGCATCATGATGGGCCCCACCTAAGTTCCCAAGAACTTCCTGTGAAAGGCTTAGCGGGAAATCCACGGCCACACACGAGGCATTCCGCTTGCAGATTAGATGTGCCCAGCCCCGCCAGTGAGTTACTGACGGTATCAACCCTTGTTGTAGGGCCCAACTAATCCATTTATTTTATATACATGTGGAATCATTTTATGGCGTGATTTAAAAAATGAAGAATATTCAAATCTCAGGTGGACTATATTATTGAAAATAGCTGTGATTGAACACCTACATTAAAACTTCATAAGGCCTACAGTAATGTCCATTGTAATGTTTAGTTTTCAGCAAACCCATTGATAAGGTTAACCAGACCTGGATGAGGGGAAAACGTAAAAATAAGCTTAATCGAAAACTTTTGTGGCCCGTAAAAAGACACTGTTTACAGGAGGCAGATTAGATACTGACAGGTTGAGTAGAGAGACTGGCTGCTTAAGTGGCTTCACCAAGTTATATGGGACCTACCATGATGTATGTGTTGTATCCACACCGTCCATCCATTTGAAAAAATCATTTTAGGGCATGAGACAAAGAATGAGTCAGATTAAATCTGGAGTGGACCCATCACATGAAACAAAGGGAAGAGTGATGCCCATCATTGAAACCTTCATAAGGTCCACTGTGATGTTTATCTGAGATTCAACGTATTCATAAGTTAAAGACAGACATGAAAGAAGGGCAAACACAAATTTCAGCTTGATCCAAAACTTTTGTGGCCCTTAGAATTTTTTATGGTGGGCGTCACTCTTCCCACTGTTTTATGTGGTGGGTCCACTCCAAATTTGGCTGACGCCCTAACTTGATATCTCAAAATGGTGGACGGTGTGGATACAACACATACATCATGGTGGGTCCCACAGAACTTGGTGACGTCACTTCAGTAGCTAGTCTCGCTACTCAACTTGTTAGTATCTAATAGCGTATCCTGTTTATAATGGTGTGGCCCACCTGCCATTTGGATCTGCTTAAGTTTTGAGATCACGTTGTAAGATAATATAAGAAAACGGATGGAGGGAATGGATATAAAGAAACTCATAAAAGTAGGCTCTAGACAATAAGGGTAACAGATGTGTTACCCTACAACACCTAATCCGCTCCCTTTCTTTTTTGTGAGTTGTGCAGATATGCCCCGAACCAGCGGTGTACATCGAGTCGAGCTGGCCTTAGTTCGACTCGGCTCGAACAGTGGATGACCTCAGCTCAAACTTGGCTCGGCTTGGTCCTCGAGCCTGACTGGCCAGCTCAGCTCAGTCCGGTCAGTAGCTCAGGCCAGCTCGAGCCAAATTTGAGCCAAGATTGAGCCAAGTTTGCTATTGAGGCATTTCCACTAACACCTTAACTGCAACTTCAAAATCCCACTGTTTTACAAACAGAGGCAATGGTTTTACAGGTATTTTCTCAAACACTTTCTAAACAACATAAAAACCAAAAAAAATAATAAATAGAAGAGAAAAAATGTATTTGTTTCATGTACATACCTTCCTTGCCACCAGCCAAACCTTCCTTGCCACTTTGCCACCAGCCACATTTCATTGAGTCATTTTATCAAATAGTTGGTGAGCAACATCAATGGCAAAGTAACCGAGTCACCAAACTAGTTCGATCCAAGTTCGATTCGAGTTGAATTCAAACTGGATTCGATCCCAGTAGAGTCGAGTTGGGGCCTGCTCGAACTCATTTTCAAGCTCAAAAAATCAGCTCGACTCGGCTCGAACTCATTTTCAAGCTCAAAAAATCAGCTTGACTCGGCTCGAACTCATTTTCAAGCTCAAAAAATCAGCTCGACTTGGCTCGAACTCAGCTTCGAACTGAGTCAAATCAAGCTTTTTCGAGTCGAGTCGAGCGAGCTAATCGAGCTAGCTCAGTTCGTGTACACCCCTACCCCGAACCACCTACTTAGTTTGTGCATCGACGTCACCAATTTTATGTGCTCCACCATAATGTACGCGCCATATCCACACTGTTCATTCATTTGGCAAGATCATGAGCTGGAAAATTATGAAGATCCAAAGCTCAAGTGGATCTCACCACATAAAGCAGTGGAGAGAGTGGCGCTCACCTTTAAAAACTTCCCAAGGCCTACCATGATGTTAATTTACAATCCGACCCGTTGATAAGGTCACCCTAACGTTTCTACACACACATAGTGTGTGTGTGTGTGTGTACATGTAGGTATTTATGTATATATATGGAGAGAGAGAGAGAGGCATGCTCACTTTCACACGTGCGCACCTTTGCATATGTGTCATGGGCATTTAATCCGAACTGTCCATGTGATGCAGCATCCCAAAAAACTCCAAGGGATCAATTTTCACCCTGATCTAAAACTCTGGTGGGCCATAGCAAAGAGAGATGCAAATTAAGGGAGGAAACTGTTTTCTTTTTTCATGGCCCACGAAGTTTTGGATCAAAGTAGAAGTTGGGCCCTAGGGGTTTCATTGGGTGTTGCATCACATGGACCGTTTAGATTCGGGACTCGCATCATGTATGATGAGTTCTCAAAAAGTTTACAAGGGTTCCGTGCGAACTAGTGCGCAGCTGAACATTTGGCTAGTGACACACACATACACACACCTCAGAGGAAGAAGAAGAAGAAATCAGAGGAAGAAGAAGAAGAAGAAGAAATCAGAGGACTTCTCTAAAGAAGATGACGAAGGAACTGTCTAATTGCAAGAAGTCTATAATATGCTTTTCACTAGAAGCTTTAAAATCACTAAAAAGTTGGGTTTGGTAAAAGTTGAAAGAAATCAATTGGCTTACCAATTAAAAAATGTCAAATATGAAAATCTCTCCCTGATTCAAATACAGGAAAATCTGAAGTCTGACCCTGATGAGACTTTATGGAGATATACATGTCTTGAATTTGAACTTGATATAGTTAAATTTGAAAATTAAGATATGAGAATGAAAGTTAGCCAACTTGAATCTTATCTTGCTAATGCTAAAGTTGCCCAGGGAAAAGAATAAATAGAAAAATCGGTACATTTGGGTAAGCCTTTTGGGGGACAAAGGAGGTTTTGAACAAAGAAGGAAAACTCATGAATCAATCTCTACCCTTTCGGTGATCCAAAAGGACTCTATCACATCTGGGAGTAGATCTAGAACATCTCCCATGTGCCATAATTGTGGAGATAATGACCATATGAAATGTGAATGCTTAGTGTCAAAAAGGTTGCATTCCACCTCAGTCCGGAGCCATATATGTAAATTTTTCATGACTGAGAAGAGTCCTCTTAAAAGATCACCAGAGAAGAAGAAGTTCCTAACCCCTCAAAAAATGAACAATCATTGCTTAAACAAGTTTTCCTTCTAAATGAGAAAACAGAGAAAATGCTTAGTAGAGGCAATAACCACAAGGGTAGGAACCAAATAGGAAAATCTCTCACCGAACATAGATCTCCAAAGAAGATCTCACCTAAGAGAGTTGAATTCGAGAAAGAAATACTCTCTCCCAAACATAGTCCGGGTCCCGGGAAATTAACATCCCAGTGGGTTGTGGAAAAAGATAGGCGATATAGGTAGATCTCTGTGTTTATAGCTAAATTTGAGGATTATAGCCTCATTTTCATTTTGAGTAGTTTAGCCTTAAGTTGCTTCACTTTTATTATATATTTTTGCTAAATTACATTAGTCATGTTTCTTATAGGTTGATCTATTTGGATGACCATATTAGGCATGCTCCATGAGTTTAATGTTTATATGCACCCTTTATATTCCCTTGTTACTATATACTTATTGATAGATGTATGATTTATAGAGCTTTACATGTTTGTGCTGATTGGTATATCCATTATATTGTCTTTGTCATTTACTACAAAAAGGGGAGAGAAATCAAGATCTCACCAAAACAAGTTGAGTGTTGTTTTGTAGATTCTTTTTGTTACAAGGATTTGATGAAGTTAAGAGGAGCATTACTATGTGTCCATGTCATGTCATGTATTTATATTGTAAATCTTTGTTACATGGTCTAATTTAGTTTTGTCACGTAATTGACAAAGGGAGAGATTGTAAGTGTCTCGGTTTGTCAATGACATGTGCTACCAAGTCTTGAGTCGATTGAGCCCCCATTGGAAGACATTGAAAGACCGAAGACTTGAAAAGTTGTAGTATTAAGACTTAAAGACAAAGGTAAACTTGAGGTGTTTTGGTAATACTAGCCTTAGACTCCTTAGTTCTAAAATAACCTATCATTAGATGGCTTGATCTAAATAGAAAAACCTTAAGTCATCATACTCTAGCCTAAGAGTCCATTGGATCAGGTTAGTGTTAGTTAGAAAATGTGCAAAGTACTTGGAAAGTGAAAAATACAAGATGCGAACATTTGATGGGTCTTTGATTCAATCGAGCGACCTTTGATCATTTTCGATCGATCCGATAATCTTCACTCGTTTCGATTGAAGGTGTCCAAAATCCTCTGCAAGCTTTTATATATATATATATATATAATCAAATTTGCTCGATCGATCGAAGATGTTAAAAAATGTCCTGCAAGTTTTTTACATATAAATCGAATTTACTCGATTGATCGAAGGATCGCTCGATCAATCGATACTAGCCATTTTATGAACATTGGCGATTTTTCTCTATAAAAGTGGCACTCAATCATTTGCATAAATAATGACTTTTGGTAATTTAGAAGCTCTAGTGTATTCCACTCCATCGTTTAACTTTTAAGCTAATTCCCAAAGAGATTTATGTCTTCTTATTAGTGATTCATCACTCTAATGAACATTCCAAGCTTCATTTTAATAGGAACATGATATCTTACATTCTCTAGAGGTTAAACACAATTTCCATAGGTAAATTCTTATGTTTATCATCCTCTAGAATGCCCATCTAGTTAAATCCCTAATTGGAACCAACTATCCCTCAGTTATAGGAAATTTCACCACCATCTCATTACCTTGCCATACTCATAGGTACATCAAAGAAAGGTAGCCGATCGTTTGAAGCTAAAGAAGATTGACATCAAATTTTAGGAGAGCAAAAGAGAAGCCGCATCAAAATTGATCAAGCATTTCAAGAAGGGCACTATTAACAGGGCTCATCCAAAACGAGTAAGGTTAGTTCTTATCTAGGACCAATAGAAGATTATTGATTAGACTATATAAAACCCTTTGTCTTCGAGGGAGCCTCCGACACGGGTGTATACGTGTTCCACCAACACAGGTGTGTACGTGTCGGTCCTTCCGCAGGACCATCCCCACCACTGAAAACAATGGTCATTGAACGCCCACCATTAAAAACTTTCTAGGGCCCTCCATAATGTTTATGTTCCATCAAATCTGTCCATAAAGTTACACGGACTTGGATGGATGAAAAAAAATATCAACTTGATTTAAAACTTCCATGGTCCTTAAGAAATTTGTAATGGTAGGTGTTCAATCCCCAACTGTTTTCTATGGTGTGTTCCACTTGAGCTTTTAACCTGCCTCATTTTTTGGTGTATGCTCTAAAATGATTTGATAAACTGGATGGACAACTTGGATATAACACATAAATCATGGTGTGACACACAACTTTTCCACGTCAACATGGCCCTAGGTGCCATTTTCTTCACTACGCACTCCTAAGAATCAGGGAGCAATTTTGGTGTTAGAGGCCACACGTTAGTGGGTGCCGCCCTGAACAAGGAACCCACCCTTGATGTATGTGTTGTATATCCAAGTCATCCATCATTTTTTTTTTCCAGATCATTTCAAGGCTTGCTCCTAAATATAAAGGCCCGTTTGGAATCTTGGATTTGAAATGCATTGGAATCCAAATCGCAATTACATTGGAATTAAGGTGATTTTGAATCATCATGCATTGGAATTCTTCGGCATATTCACAAGACTTAGATTTGATTAACTAAATCAACTTTTATATCTCAAATTAGTATATACATGTGATATTTGATAGAATGATTGTAATAAGCCCATTAAAATATATACTTTGGCCAAAAAAGAGGAAATTCCAAGCCTTGGGTGGGCCACAAATGCAAGGATCACAAACAAGTGACTCACCAATGATTTATAACTATCCATTTAGATGTCCTACGCTTGGAAGGTTCATATCATTGTATTGATGTGATTTTAGTATTGCAGTCGATAATTGGATTGTTTTAGGGTATCATCAGCGTGCCATATGTCTAGCAAATTAGTAGCATAGAGACACATTTGTTACATGTGTCTCTCCTGCCCTTAAAAAGGAGGGAAAAAAAAAGGCATTTTCTTTGTTTTACAACGGAATCTCATCATCCTGCCGAGATTTTAAAATACCCCAATAAGGTAGATTTGAAATACCTCTAATTCCATTTGCCTCCAAATCTAAGATTTTCAAACACAAAAAGCAACTGTTTGGATTTGAAATGCACCTATTTACCACCAAATCCAAGGTGTTAAACGGGATGACAATAAATCCAAATCTTAAGTGGACAAACTACACGAAAACAATGGAGATTGAATGCCTACCATTAAAAACTTCTTAGGGCCCATTGTAATGTTTATTTATCATCCTACTTGTCGATTAGGTCACACGGATGTGTATGAATGAAAAGCACAAATATAAGCTCCATCCAAAACTTTTGTGACCTCCAAGAAGTTTTCAATGACAGGTGTTCAATCCCCATTGTTTTCCATGGTGTGATCCATTTAAGCTTTTGATCTGACAAAATGGATGAACAGTTTGGGTACAATACATACTATTGTACTCTATTTCTGACCATTTTTTAGATAGCCAATTAGAAAAGGGCACGTGTCATTGCATGGGAAATTTATAGTGTGCGAAGGATCTTTAGATATATTTAGAGTACTTTTTATGGAATTATAGTGGGCGCTGATATGATGTTACATATCATCTGATGATGGGGCACGACCGAGACACCCATATACAAAAAGTGGTTGAGCAAAAAGAACGCTTAAAAGGGCACATGTTAAGAAGAGATGGAAGGATCTTGAAGACCAGTGTAGCGGCGAATCAACTATTATAATCGTTAAATAAATAAAGAAACACATGAGAGATAACCGTGGAAGATGTCTATAAATAGCAAGGGATTCAACTAAGCAAATTGTCTCACACCAAGCCAATCAAATCAATCAAATTATCTTTCCTTATCATAGCTTAGCTCTATCATAAAAGTAGTGATAAGTCCATACGATAATCTTTAGTTATAATCTAAGTCTATGCTTTTGTGTTGGACTATTCCCGGTATTAATATAATCAATTCATCTTTCAGAAAGGCATATTACAGTTTCTCCTTGTGATTGACTGTAAGTATTTCTTTTTTTAAAAAAAATAATTTCCGCTTATAAAACTCCTTTTGTGCATAAGTCAAGGTGTAACTCATCTTTGGAGGAAGAACCCGTCCATCTGATAATCGCTTGATTATCTTATAACTATCTTGCGAGTGGTTGAATAGGTGATCGATCTACTTAGGTGATGATCGCATTCGACATATCTGCCTATCTTGGCGCTTGGGGTAAAGTTGTTTGGTTCGAATCAAGTCGTACAATCAATTCTGGTAGACCGCACACTCAACACATGACCAAAATAAACCGAGTGACAACACGTACATCATGGTGGGGCCCACAGAACTTTCCCATGTCAATTAGGGCAAAGGTACCATGTTTATGCACTACGCATTTTCATGAACCAGAGTGATTTAGGTGCTACTAGGTAACACGTCATTGGGAGTTGCCTAAACCATGGGGCCCACCTTAATGTATGTGTTGTACATCCACGCCATCCATTAGTTTTTACAACTCATTTTAGGCCATGGTCCCAAAAATTAAGTAGGTCCAAATCTCAAGTGGACCACACCATAGGAAATAGTGGTCATAAACACTTGCCATTAAAAACTTCCTAAGGCCCAACATAATGTTTATCTGCCATCTAAGGTCACCGAGACCCAGATGAAGGAAAAAAACAAATATAAGCTTGATCCAAAACTTTTGTGGCCCATGAAAAGTTTTTTGTGGTGGGCATTCAATCCCTACTGTTTGGTCCACTTGAGATTTTGATGTAGAGCGGGTCGAGGACAATTTCATGGCCAAGATGGATCAGAAAAGGCCTGGTCAACGACAGAAGTGATCCAGACCATCGGACCTTAGATCGGGCGTATCTCACAATCCGAAATGAGTTACTTGACGTAAAATATATGATTTTGAGGGTAGAACGAGATACTTTAGCCAACCAACCCCGCTACGCCGGGTTGCAATGCCCGGAATTGCGAAAAACCCCTGGATCGACGGTCGTTACCCTGCTTTAATTTCGTTTTTACTATAAATATATAAGTTTTAGTTTGATTATAACTCTTCATCCGTCAGGCTTTAGGAGTTGCGCCCAATGTGAAAAGAGCTTAGAATAATTAGGAGAACAGTTTGGTGAAGCCAAATAGGACACTTACTATTTTTGGCCAAAAACCTTGCACACTAGTAGACATCACGACCGTCTATAAATAGTAAGTTTACTATTTATAGTAAGTCGCGATTTCTAGGAGTTTTAGTTGTAGTTTGATTCTGATTTCTTTCTCATTGCTTGATACCCCTATTTAAAGGGTTGTGAACTCATTTTTAGTCATCGATTAATCAATTTCGAATTTCTTAGAAATTATTTCTCTTTTCTTCTTTCTTTCCTCGTGGATTCGAGAAGTCTCTATGAGGAGTCCAGAGAAGTTCCGTGGATTCAGAGTAGTTATCCTCATCACATTCATCCCTGCGCCAATTGGTATCAGAGCGAGGTTTCCCCTCGGGCCGATGGTAAATAATAAAGGTATGAATCAAAATCCTGTGGATGGTGATCCAGGGATTTGTTGTCTTTCGAAAAGAATGGAAGCTTTCCACTAGGAGAGTCAGTTGACCATGTAAGGGCTACTGGTAATTCTCGACCGTCTTGCGGATGCACTACTTCCACCCCGAGCCCTAGGCGGTGCTCCACCACCTATGGTTACTCCACCACGCAGGGTTACTCCACCACCTGTGGTTGCTGTATGACACAACCCCGATTTTCGTAGTGCACTACCAGTGGCAAACCGTAGGGCTACACCAGATTATTTAAGTTCTAGCGAAGATAACCTTAATGAGGGTTTTGGTCGACGACCGATCCATGGAGGCGATCACCTAGATCGTGCTGAAAAAGACAATCAAGGTAAGGCTGAACTTCCTAGTTTTAATGGTTTATTACGTATATAAGATTTCCTCGATTGGCTAGCCGAAGTAGAGAAATATTTTGATTATATGGACGTGCCAGATCATAAAAGGGTAAAATTGGTAGCGTTTAAGTTAAAATCTGGTGCTTTTGCATGGTGGGAACAATTACAACTCTCACGAGCCCGCTAGAATAAGGCGCCCATCTCATCATGGTCACGGATGAGATGTCTTCTTCGATCGCGATTTCTCCCTAGTGATTATGAGCAGATATTATTCCAGCAATACCAAAATTGCCGACAAGGAAATTGATCCGTCATAGATTACACTGAAGAATTCCAGCGGTTGGCTACACGAAACGATCTGTCAGAATCTTAGTCACAGAAGGTGGCACAATTTATAGGTGGGTTGCGACCGACAATTCAGGACCGAGTTTAGATGTACCCAGTCGGGACCGTGGATGAAGCAGTTCAATTGGCAGGTAGGGCAGAAACACAACTTGCAAGAGTTCTTGCTCGTCCCTATCCTTCAACTTGACCTCCCATGACGGGTCCCACGCAGGATCCAGTGCTGGCAAGAGGAAAAGATCCAGTAGGAGAACGTCCTTAACCTCCTACAACCGTAAGCCATGATACGGGGAGCGACTCATCCAGACCTCAACGTGCAGCACCCACAACATCGGGCTCGAGTAGGATTCCAAATCCTTATGTTCGGCTAAGGTCGAATAATTGTTACTGCTATGGCCAACCAGGCCGCTTATCAAACACCTGTCCTCAATGTCCCGCAATACACTTGACTATAAACAAAGGGGGTACTGAAGATGAGGCCGCAGAAGAAGGTCATGGCTATGATGAACATGAACAAACCACTGAAGAAATAGCAGGTGGCGATGAAGTGACGGGCGAGGATCGTGCGAATTTCTAGTTGTGAGGCGATTACTGTATACCCACGAAAGGAATTACATCCACAGCGACACAATATATTTCGTACTCGGTGCACTGTCAACGGAAAGGTCTGTGATGTGATCACAGATAGTGGTAGTAGCAAAAACATCGTCTCAAGAGTGATGGTGGATAAGTTGCGGCTACCAACGACGAAACATCCTTCCCCGTACTCAATTGGCTGGATAAAAAAGGTGAATGAGACCAAGGTAACTGAACAATGCACTATCTCATTTTTAATTGGTAAAAATTATAAGGATCATATACTTTATGACGTGGTCGACATGGAAGCTTGCCACATGCTACTCGGTTGACCCTGACAGTCGGACCGCGATGCGACCCATCGAGGGCGAAACAATGTCTACGTATTCGTCAAGGATAGTCGAAAAATAATCCTTGCCCCTATGGCACCAGAGAACCACCCTGAAGCTTCTAAAGTGGAGGGGAGTTCTCTCTTGACCATTCGGGATTTCATGGAGGAATCCAAGGAAACCAGTGGGGTATACGCCGTAGTGGTGAAGGGCGAGGAAGAGGAACCCTCAAACATCCCTCCATGTTTAAGATTGTTGCTAAACGAATTCAAAGAAGTCTGGCCTGAGGATTTACCTGATGGATTGCCCCCCATGAGGGACTTCCAACATCACATAGAACTCATCCCTGGGGCTAGCCTGCCCAACCGCCCTCATTATCGGATGAGTCCGAAGGAGTGTGAGATACTTCAGGGGCAAGTGGAGGAATTGATCCGTAAAGATCTCTTGAGAGAGAGCATGAGCCCATGTGTTGTACCAGCATTATTAACGCTAAAAAAAGATGGAAGTTAGTGCATGTGTGTCGACAACCGGGCAATCAACAAAATTACCATCAAATATCGGTTCTCAATACCACGGTTGGACGATATGCTCGATATGCTAGAAGGGGCTAATGTGTTCTCTAAACTAGATTTAAGGAGCGGGTACCATCAGATTCGTATCCGACCCGGTGATGAGTGGAAAGCGGCATTCAAGACCAAGGAAGGGTTGTATGAGTGGCTGGTCATGCCCTTCGGCCTATCGAACGCACCAAGTACTTTTATGCGTTTGATGAATCAAGTGCTAAAACCGTTTACTGGCCGATTTGTGGTAGTATATTTTGATGACATATTAATATATAGCCAGGATGAGGCGGAGCACAGGAAATATCTCAGGCAGGTACTACAGGTCCTACAAATTAACAAGATGTACCTTAACTTGAAGAAGTGTAGTTTTTTAACTGACAGTCTATTGTGTCTAGAATTTGTTGTAACGTCCACAAGCATTCGTGTGGACGATGAAAAGGTGCGAGCTATTAGGAAATGGCCGATCCCGACAAACATTCATGAGGTGAGGAGTTTTCACGGTTGATGACTTTCTATCGTCGATTTGTGTGAGATTTTAGTACTATAGTCGCGCCTATAACAGATTGTATGAAAAAAGGATCGTTTCAGTGGACTGATAAAGCTAACAAGAGCTTTCATGAGATCAAGCATCGTTTGTCTACAACACCGGTCTTGGTGCTTCCTAATTTTGACAAATTATTTGAGATTGAGTGTGACGCTTCATATGTCGGAATTTGAGGAGTATTATCACAGGAAGGCAGGCCGGTAGCCTTCTACAGCGAGAAACTCAGCGAAGGTCGAAAGAAGTGGTCGACTTATGAGCTTGAGTTGTATGCGGTTGTTCAGGCGCTGCGACATTGGTGGCATTATCTGATTCAAAGATAGTTTGTTCTGTACACTGACCATCAAGCATTAAAGTTTATTAATAGTCAGACTAACGTGAATCGTGTGCATGCTAGATGAGTTGCATTTTTATAGGAATTCACATTCATTCTGAAGCACAAGTCAGAGCAGCAGAACAAGGTGGCTGATGCACTTAGTCGTCGTGCATTACTACTTGTTATGATGAGCAACGAGGTGATCGGCTTCGACTGTCTCAAATAGCTGTATGCCGAGGATGAGGACTTCAAAGATTCTTGGATGAAGTTCCAAGAAGGTCACCCCAGTGACCTTCATATACAGGACGATTTTTTCTTCAAAGGGAATCGATTGTGCATCCCCTAAAGTTCTCTGAGGAAGCAGATTATTCAGGAGCTACATGGAAGTGGCCTCGGTGGACACCTTGGGCGAGACAAGACGCGAGCTCTTGTGGAAGAGCGGTATTACTGGCCGCAATTAGTACGTGATGTGGGAAAAGCCGTACAACGTTGTTGTGTTTGTCAGACCTCCAAGGGGCATTCTCAGAATACGGGCCTTTACACCCCGCTACCTGTGCTTGACGGTCCTTAGAAGGATTTATCAATGGACTTCATACTTGGTCTCCTACGAACACAACGTGGTATGGATTCGGTGTTCGTGGTGGTAGATCGTTTCTCCAAGATGACACACTTTATCACATGCAAGAAGACTCTCGATGCAACATACGTGGCGTATATATTCTTCAGGGAGGTAGTACGGCTACACGGGGTCCCCAAGACCATTACTTCTGATCGTGATACGAAGTTCATTAGCCACTTTTGGCGGACTTTGTGGACTCGATTGATACACAACTTCAATTCAACAGTGCTTACCACCCACAGACTGATGGGCAGACCGAAGTTGTGAATCGGACGTTGGGAAACCTCCTTCGCTGTATTTCAGGAGAAAAACCGAAGCAGTAGGATTTGGCCTTGTCTCAAGCAGAGTTTGCATTCAACAATATGGTGAACCGCTCGACAGGAAAATCATTGTTCCAGATTATTTATGGACGAGTGCCTCGCCACACGCTTGACTTGGTCTCTCTTCCCAAGCACCCAAGCACAAGCATTACAGCAGAACATATGGTAGACAAGATCATGGGCATCCATGCGGAAGTGCAAACCAAGTTACATGCCTCGAACGAGAAGAACAAGGAACAAGCGGACAAGCACCGGCGACAAAAAGTGTTCGAGGTGGGCGACCGCGTTATGGTCCATTTGTTCAAAGATAGGTTTCCGACCGGGATGTACAACAAGTTGAAAAATAAGAAGATTGGACCTGTCCCAATCATTCGAAAGATCAATGACAACGCTTATGTTGTTGATCTTCCAGATGACATGGCGATCTCACGGACTTTCAACGTCGCGGACCTGACCGAGTATCATGAACCAGCACAGGATGAGAACTCGAGGACGAGTCTTTTGAAGTGAAGGGGACTGATGTAGAATGGGTCGCGGACAGTTTCATGGCCAAGATGGATCAGAAAAGGCCCGGTCGACGACAGAAGTGATCCGGACCGTCGGACCTTATATCGGGCGTATCTCGCAATCCGGAATGAGTTACCTGACGTAAAATATATGATTTTGGGGTAGAACAAGCTACTTTAGCCAACCAACCTTGCTACGCCAGGTTATGACACCCGAAATTATGAAAAACCCCTTGATCGACGGTCGTTTCCCTGCTTTAATTTCATTTTTACTATAAATAGTAAGTTTTAGTTTGATTATAACTCTTCATCCGTCGGGCTTTAGGAGTTGCGCCCAACGTGAAAAGAGCTTAGAATAATTAGGAGAACGGTTTGGTGAAGCCAAATAGGACACTTACTATTTTTGGCCGAAAACCTTGCGCACTAGTAGACATTACGACCGTCTATAAATAGTAAGTTTACTATTTATAGTAAGTCGCGATTTCTAGGAGTTTTAGTTGTAGTTTGATTCTGTTTTCTTTCTCATTGCTTGGTATCCCTATTTAAAGGGTTGTGAACTCGTTTTTAGTCATCAATTAATCAATTTTGAATTTCTTAGAATTTATTTCTATTTTCTACTTTCTTTCCTCATGGATTCGAGAAGTCTCTGTGAGGGGTCCAGAAGCTCCGTGGATTCGGAGTAGTTATCCTCATCACGTTCATCCCTGCGTCAGATTTGGATCTCTTTATTTTTGGACTATGGCATAAAATGAGTTGTAAAAACTTTTTAATGGCATGGATGTACAATACATACATCAAGGTGGACCCTATTGTTAGGGCAACACCCACTAATGTGTTACCAACACCTAATGGGACGTGGATTGCCAGCGAAAGCCTTTAGCAAGAACTTCCCATAGGTGGGGCCACTGTGATGTTTGTGAGAAATCCACCTGGTTCATTTGTTTTTCCCTATCATGTTAGGACATGAGCCCATTAGGTAAAATTGCCAAAGTTTAAACATTTTTACTAATTTTATTTTTTTTTAGATTCAGCATTAAATTTCAATGTTTAGGAATTTTTTTAGACAACTTATCAAACAAGAATTCCAGCACAAATCAATACTTAAAATTTACTACACAATGAATCCAATATTTAAATTAATTTCATACTTTCTCTATTCGGTTTACCAAACACACCCTTGTAAATATCGTGGTCAACCCTACAAAGGTTTCAATGGTGAGAAATTCTATTTCTATTTTTTCCTTTAGCTTGACTTTTAGATCTACCCCATATTTGGACTAATATCTGTTCTAATATGAGCTGGGTAAACCGATGGACGGAGTAGTGCACGTATGGATATCTCAGTGGGCCCCACAAAGCTTCCACTACGGGGACTTTATGGCTTCCTCATTTTTGGTAAATATGGATAATGACTTCTTGCAAACATGCACGAGTTGTGAATCAGAGATGATTTTCGTCAGAAAATTGGTACAAAAAAGCCTCTTTTAATAGTAATTTAAATTTGTGGACTCTACCGTGATGTATCTGACTTATCTACACCGTCCATCCTCTTTAATAACATATTTTGGATTATGAACCCAAAAATGAAGCATAGCCAAAGCTTAAGTGAATAACACCTTAGGAAAGATGGAGACAATGGCCTTAACGACATAGACAGTGAAAATTATTCTTCCCAAGCCTCCTATTGATGTTTATTTGTCCTCCAACATGCTCATAAGGTTACACAATCGTGGATAAAGTGAAAACAAAAATATCAGTTTGATCCAAAACTTTTGGACCCTTGAGAAGATTTCAATGGTAGGGGTTCAATTCCCACTATTTCATGTGGTGTGATTGTGGATGTTAGGATTCCTAGGGAGGCGGATCGTGCTTACGTAGGGCTTAAACTGATGTTTGAATGTGATTAGAAAGTGTTATATTTGACTAGAGTCGCCACTAGCTAATTAATTTGATTCCACTGTCAGATAGACCCTATAAAAACCTTAGGATAGAGAATTTGAGGATTCACTGAACTAAAATAACTCATTGATCTGTAGCTGAAGATTCTAAGTAAAGGACCATGGTTACGGAGATGGAATGTGTTAGATACACACTCTATTTGTACAAACGTATGGTTTCTACTTCGCAAGATCTCATGAACTATTGAGCATTAGGATTAGTTCTTGCACACCAATGATGTAAGGTGTATGCAATGCAATATTAGATGCAATGCCTATGATAAGCTCTACCCTATGCTGGATAAATTTACCTTGACTATCCCACTTGCCAAAGTGATAACCAACTAGTCTAAGTTTCTAATGGGCAAGATCTGATTAACTCGACGAGCCACAAAGCATACATTTGAAATGATTAGGTGATGAGTGCTATGTATACAATGCAATTATATATGTTAAGATGCATGTGTGATGCAATGTTGAATGTAGCACCTATAATAAGTTGTAATTTTGGCTGGAAAAATTATATGCCTAGACTCTTTCACTTTCCAAAGCATAAACTAATCGACTAGAGTTTCTGATAGACATGATTTGATTATATCAGCAAGCCGCAGAGTATACGCTAACAATTGATTAGGTGCACGATGTTATTTAATATAATGCTATCGATTGGATAAGGAGGGTTGGGAGGGGAATAGATGTCGCACGATGCTTATGTAAGATGAACAAAGTTGATTGAAAATTGGACGGTAGGATGAACGGTAATGTTGCAAGGATTAGATCGAGTGACTTGAATTGAGAGGCTTTGGCTGCTCAGGTGGCTAAGATTTTGGGCTAGACATGGCTGATCTGGGTTGGACTATTTCCTATGACTTTTTCCTCTCCTTAATGGAGTGATGAATGGCTAGGATAACTAAGGGGTGTGAGAGACTTATAGGTTTTCTGAGATGCTTGAGTAGGTTGAAATGAGAAAGGGAGGAGGCTATTTATAGCCCCCAAGTCAGTTTTTTCAATAATTCTTAACAAGTTCAAGGTCGAAAGGGGTTTGGATGGCCTAGATATGGGATTACCATATGAAAAGATCTCAAGGGCTGGTTTGGATGGCATGGATTATAAATTTGTCTGGTAGGAGGGGTACCAAAGTCAGTTCGCATTGCCACAAGTTTAGGCATTATAAAAGGAGAGAAACTGCAGGTATTGTGCCCCAACCAAGATAGGGAAATTTCCATGTGGCTGGTAGCACCCTAGGTGCCACTAGAGCTATACAGAGTCCCCTGCTTTGGTAGGTGGGCTGCCCTGTACATGTGGAGGCTTTGCCTCTGTTGGGGTTCCATTGTTGATGCTACAGATTTTGACTAGGCTTTGGGCCTATGGGCTTGGATAAGGATTGGTTTAGGACTTGTTTTGACCAGGTGAATATACTGGGTAGATTGACCGGATGGGTTAACTCAACTGGTTGAATCAGTGAGTTTATCAGGTTTTCAAGTTTTTTGGATTAATGTTTCTATGGTTTAGGGTCCTAGTGTTAGGTTTGGGGTTAGTTTCGGGGTCAATATTGGGTGAGTTGACCGGGTTGAGTTTAAGAGTTCGGCTTAGGGTTTTGGATAGGGTTTGGTTTAGTTGCGAGTTTGACCGAGTTGATTCGGTCCAACTTAATCTGCTTGTCAGCTTAGGATGGAGTGTCAACAATGGTACACTTTAAAATTGGATTTGCCTCATTTTTTGGGTGATGCCCTATAATAAGCTTTCAAAGGATGGACAATATGGATAAGTTACATACATCATGATCGGCCTCGCAATTTTGACTTTTTTCCGTCATTTACACATACAATGCCATAAAAGAGGGTGGTTGTCAATAAAGGAGCCGTCTAGGTGAGACCTCGTACTCACCCAAGACTCTGGCTCACCAAGGTATATGTATTCTCCATCCATTTTTTTCAAGACCATTTTAGGATATTATCAAAAAATGAAGAATATTCAATCATAAGGTGGACCATACCATTGGAAATAGTGATGATTCAACCCCATACTATTAAAAACTTCTTAAGGCTTACCTTAATGTTTCCATAGTGTTTATTTTCCAAAGAATCTATTGATAAAGTCAAAGGGAAAAGTAGGGCAATACACGAACCGAGTTAGCTCGCTTGACTCGAAAAAGCTCGATTCGACTCGGTTCGAAATTAAGTTCGAGCCGAGTCTATCTGTTTTTTTGAGCTCGAAAAAATTTTGAACCAAGTTCAAGCTTGTCCAAGATCGACTCGACTCAGAACGAACCCCAACTCGGAGTGACTCAGTTACTTTGATATTGATGTTGCTCATCAAGTGTTTGATGAAGTGACTCAACGATCGGCTGGTGGCAAGGAAGGTATGTATATATGATAAATATCTTTTTTTTTTTCTTTATTTTGATGTTGCATGCAAGATGTTTGATGAAATACCTGTAAACAGCTGCTGTTGTTTTATATACAGTAAGAAATTCAAAGTGCACTCCGTGTGTTTGTGAAAACGCCGCACAAGCTCTATCTTGGCTCGAACTTGGCTCAAAACGGGCCCGACCTGCTGAACAACCGAGCCAAGCTGGCCAGTCAGGCTCGAGGATCGAGCCGAACCAAGTTCGAGTTGCGGTCAGCTAGTGGCCAAGCTCGACTCGGTTCGACTCGTGTACACCTCTAGAGAAAAGGCAAATATCAAGTTGATCCAAAACTTTTATGATGGTCAATGATCACTGTTTCATATGGTATAGTCTATCTGATAGTTGGATCTGCTTCATTTTTGGATAATGCCCTAGGATGGTCCGGAAAAATGGATGGACGACATGGATACAAAATACATACATCAAGGTGGGCCCCACGCTAAGGGGGTGTTTGGAGCATGGGATTAGATGGGTTTAAGTGGGATGGAATTACCAAAATGTAATGATTACACCGTGTTAGGGATTGTCGTCTAATCCCATGGCTTGGAGGCCATCCCACTTCATGTTTGGAAAACAGATTGGCTACTCATCTTACGACTACCGATCGATGCTTTGTGGGCCCCACCATGATGTATTGTTTCATCCATGCCGTTCACCCATTTTTTTTCATGTCATTTTATGGTATGAGCCCAAAAATGAGTTTAATCCAAATCTCAAGTGGACCGCACAGTTAGCCCTAGGAGGTTTTTAATGGTGTAATTCAATCATTATTGTTTTCCCATGGTGTGGTCCACCTGAGATTTATATCTACCTCATTTTTGGGATCAAGCCCTAAAATTATATTTCAAAATGGATGGACGACATGGATAAAACACATACATCATGGTGGGGTCCACATAGCACCGACCATTAGCTACACGAAACCCAAAGTAGAATTGAAGAAACCCTTGCCCCGGCGCCGATTTCAAGAAGGGGCTTCACTACCCATACCTTATGTGAGTCTCAAACTGACGTTGCAATGATCCATGGGATCTTAAAACCCACTCCCACCAAATCCCATTTAAACTAGAGGTGCACATCGAATCGGTAGAACCGTGGAACCGGACCGGAACCGACCAAACGGTCCGGTTTGGTCCAGTTCTAGAGTGCACCGGTTCCGGTTAAAAAAATTAAAGAACCGTCTAGTTCGGTTCGGTTCTAGTTTAGGGGTATGTAGAACCAAACCGAATCGTGGATCCAAACCGTGAATCTGAACCATGTATCCAATCCGTGGAACCGAACCTAGAATCGTGAGTTTACAATATATTTTAGTTGTATATTTGACTCATGATTTATGGTTTACAATGCACCCTTTGCTTGTTTTCATAAATGTATTTTTTCACACCATATACAATATATAAACCATTCATCAAGTGGATCACAACGGGAATCAACATGGTCTAAATTATAAAAAAAAAACTTGCAATTGGGGCGGATTATATAAAGCCCAGAACTATGGAAATGATTCGGAACTGAAAAGATTTTCACGGTCTTGTTCCGGTTCGATTCTAGGGTGCTAATGGTCCGGTTCTGATTTCGAAAATCCTGGAACCACAAGGAACGGTTCGGTTCTAGTTTCACCCCAGAGCCGGACCAAACCGAACTTTGTGCACCCGTAATTTAAACCATGCACCAAATCTAAACGGGGCGCAGATTAGATACTGACAAGGTCAATATCCAAATCGCTACTGAAGTGATGTCACCAAGCTTTGTGGACCCCACCATGATGCATGTATTGTATCCATACCGTCCAACCATTTGTAGAGATTGTTTTATGGCATGAGAAAAAGAATGAGATAGCTCTAAACTTCAAGTGGACCCACCACAGAAAACCATGGGATCAGTGTGTCACACCCACCGTTGAAACATTTATAGGGCCCACCATGATGTATTTTTTAGATCCAACCTATTCATAAGTTAATATAGAGATAGATGAAGTGAAAACAAAAAAATAAACTTGATCGGAAACTTCTGTGGCCCCTAAGAAGTTTTGAACAGTGGATGTCACTGTCCTAACTATTTTCTATGGTGGGGTCCACTTGAATTTTAGATCTATCTCATTATTTTTATCATGCCATAAAACGATCTCTTCAAATGGATGGACTGTATGGATATAACACATGCATCATGGTGTGCCCACATAGCTTAGTGACGTCACTTCAGTAGCGATTTGGATACTGACATTGTCAGTATCTAATCCGCGCCCATCCAAACGTCCCCTAATAAGGGCCGCACCGTATTGTGTGAGGAAGGGTCTCCACTATTCCACTATTCAGGGGGCTGTCAACATCACCTTGGAAACAGAAGCGAATAAATATTACTTATTTATCTTGAATTACAGTTTACAGGTGCAAAAAATCAGACACCCCAAGCATTATTATATCTGCCTTTGCCAAGTTCACACGCGTGTACCAGGCAGCTCATGTACACGCCAGCACATGTACCATCATGACCGACAGGTATAATATCCAAGCCGTCCATCAGGTAGTTACGACCGTAGATGTTCTTCTCTAAAAATAAATCTGGCTGTTTGGTAGGTGAGACAGATTGTTAGAAACATCTGAACCGCTAAGAAAACTTCAGCAAAAAAATATCAGCCCTACATTTTGTTTGCCAACTGAGACGAACTAATTCTTAGGCAAGAGCATCTACATAATGCTTTTCCCCTGATGAATGAGTCAGATCTTGTACCAACATGCAATGCTGGCACACGTGTGGCCTGTACATGAGCTGCCTTGTAAACGCGCGTGTAGACCTAGCAAAGCTCACCAATGGCGTGGCAATCGCAATCGTAGATTTGATAAGCCCACACACGCGTGTACAAGACTGCTAATGCACACGCCACAAGTTTGTTATAATGACATATCGTACTAGATCTATTCCATTCATCAGATGCGTATAACTATTTATATGATTTTAAAAAAGAATCATCGCGATCCAATTGTCAAGTGAGCCACAGTTTACAAATCAATCTACGGTTAAAAAATACTTCACTAAAGTTTCTTTTAACCGTCCAATTATTTCCTTACATGTAGCAATGGACCAGATTTATTCTTGGAAGATAATATCAACACGGTGAGAAGCACCTAATGGATGGCTTTGATATTGCATCTGTCAGCCACACTCTCGCACGTGGCAGTGTGTACAATAGAAGCCTTGTACACGCGCGTGGGTTTAGCAAAACCTCCAGCTAATTATAAGCTTTACTCACCCCACGGTATTCTAATAAAGAATACTACTACAGTGTTCCGAAGCGGACTTCCTGCGACGCGGATCAGATACCGACAGGTTGAGTAGCTGAGTCCAAATAACCTAAGGCCAGTCATAATATTTATTTGAAATCCAACCCGTTGAAAAGTAAAAAAGGACATGAAATAAGGAAAAAGACAAATAAGACATGAAATAAGGAAAAAGACAAATATCAACTTGATATAAAACTTTCGTAGCCTGTAGAAGCTTTTAATGGTGGACGACACTGTCCCATTGTTTTCTGTGTTGGGTCCATTGGAGCCTTGGATTTAACTCATTGTTTGGATATTGCTCTAAAATGATCTCTGCAAATGAATGAAAGGTGTGGATACAAAATATACATCATGGTGGGGCTCATAAAAACTTAATTACGTCACTTTGGGTTTCGCTACTCAACCTGTCTGTAGCTAATCCGCGCCCGACTTCCTGCCCCACTTTGAAGGGCTCCGTGGGGCCACATTGATGTATGAGTTTTATTCACGCCGTCTACCCATTTTTCCATAACAGTCCCCCCCTCCCCCGAGGCAGATGCAGATCTTCGGTAGATCACACTACAGGAGATACTTAAACCCAGCTTTGAAACCTTTTCACGAGATCATACTGACTTGTATTGTATTTTAAAAAGATTTTATTTTTAAATTTAAAGTTTTCTCTACGTATATTTTAAATGTTTTTGTTTTTAATATATCTCTGTTGTCCTGAAGTGGATTGGCTACTCTCCCTGCTACTAGCCAATGGCCAGTGGTCGGTGCTATGTGGACCCCAACATGAGATATGAGTATCATCCATGTTGTCCATCCATTTTTTTACGTAAACTTATGGTATGGACCCAAAAATGAGGTAGATCAAAATCTCAAGTGGGCCACACAGTGTTGATTGAACTCTCACCATTAAAAACTTCCTGGGGCTACAAAAGTTTTGGATCAAGGTGATATATTTTTTTTTTCCTTCATCTAAGTCTTTATGACCTTATTTGATGTTAAATAAATATTATAGTGAGCCCTAGGAGGTTTTTAATGGTAGATGGTCAATCACTAATGGTAGACGGTCAATCACTAATGTTTTCCCATGGTGTGGTCCACTTGAGATTTTGTTTTGCCTCATTTTTGGGATAGGTTATTAAAATGATGTGTAAAAAATGGATGGACGATGTGGATAAAACACGTAGATATATATATATATATATATATATATATATTATATATATATATATATATATAGAGAAGAGAGAGAGAGAGAGAGAGAGAGAGAGAGAGAGAGGAGAGTCATGCTCCCCTGCGCACCTACGCACGTGCGCACCTTTGCACACGTGCCATGGGTGTCTAATCTGAATGGTCCTTGTGATGCGGAATCCCATGAAACCCATGTGACAAATTTTTACCTCGATCTAAATTCTGGTGGGCCATAGCAAAGAGAAATGCAAATCAAGGGAGGAAACTGTTTTCATTTTTCATGGCCCATCAAAGTTTTATATCAAAGTAAAACTTGGGCCCGGGAGTTTCACGAGGTGCTGCTTCACATGAACGGTTCAGATTTTGTTTCCCCATCACGTATAATGGGTTCTCAAAAAAGCTCGTATGTAGTACGTACAAAACTGGTTCCCCGGTGATATATATATATATATATATATATTATATATATATAATATATATATATATATATATATATTATATATATATATATATTATATAAGAGATTTTGTTTGTATATGGCTCTAGATGCCAAGGAAGAATAGTTATTTGGATTGGACCATCTCATTACAATGCGGGCTCGAGTTGAGCCGAGGTTGTGTGATGTGTGCAAGGGCTCCGTGCCAAGCCAGGCCTAGGTCAAGGTCTAAGTCTATATGTGAATTGAGAGTCCGGGTGTCTGGGTCTAGGTTTGGGCTTATGTGTGGACAGAGTATATTCGCACCTATTAGTTTTGTGCGAATTTCAAAATAGGGATGTGTCTATTCAGGTGGTTGCACTAGTTGGGTTCAAACTCAATGGACCTAACTCAATTAAAACGGTTGCTTTAAATACCTAATCGTGGTCTATATATATATACTTACTCCTTTCTTGAAAAAAATAATTGAAACTAACGATTTCTTTATCCGTTTCTTCAAAATTTATCTTTGGTTTAGTATTGTTTTGCCAACTGAGTTTGTTGCCGAGTCAACTCACTTGGTAAAATTCTGCACATTGGTTCAAGCTAGTGTATATCGAGTGCACCATTGGAATTATGTAATAGTCATTGTATCATGAAGACCTAATGTTCAAGATTCTTATTGCACTTCGAATGTAGTCCAACAAAAGTATATTTGGTTTGAAGCTGAGTGACCCAGTCACACTTCGATTCAAATACATAAGTAATCTTTTCTTATTTTATTTTATTATTTAATTTTTTATTTTTTAAATATTATCTATTGTTTTCAACACATTATTTTCAATCATCTGGATAAAAGAAAAACATAAATATCCGCTTAATTCCAAACTAATACAACTCCTAGGAAGTTTTTAACAATTGGCGTTCAATTCCCATTGTATGGTTCACTAAAGCCTAGGATCTCCCTTTTTTAGGGTTCATATAAAAAATGATCTGAAAAATGGATGGACAGCTTGGATAAGCACATCATGGCGTTCAATGCCTAGATGTATTATGGTAGGGCAGGATGTAATCCGCTTCCACTGTCCAGGAGGGATGTATGCACGGCCGACCTCAACCAACCTGTCGCTGACTGTGAGCCCATCTTCATGTATGTGCACTATATCCACGTTGTTTATCTATTTTTTCATATCATCTATGAGCTAAAAAAATGAAGCAAATCTAAATCTTTGGTGGCCCAAACCATAATAAACAATGATAATTGACCATTAAAAATTTATCATGGGCTATAAAATTTTGGACCAACTTAATATTTGTGTTTTCCCTTCATCAAGGTCAATGTGACATTATCAACAAGTTGGATGGCAATTAAATATTATGTAACCTTTTTAACAGGTTGGATGGCAATTAATATTTGTGTTTTCCCTTGGTCAAAGTCTATGTGACCTTATCAACAAGTTAGATGGCAATTCATGTAACTTTTTAACAGGTTGGATGTCAATAAGAGTATTTAATGGTGGGCGTTAAGTCACCTTATTTTAGATTATTATAGAGATCCAAAACTCAAGTGGCCCATACCAGAGGAAACAGTGGGTTTGGACGGTTGAAACCTTCAAGGCTCATACCAGGTGAAACCCACCTTGATGAAGGGAAAACACAAATAAATCGGTTCCAAACTCAAGTGGGCATATATGGTGAGTTGCAACTGTAGGCGTTCAATCCTCATTTGAGTTTTGCATCTCCTTCTTTTTGGGTTCATTTTGGTAAAATGGGTTGATGAAACTCATGTACGGAGTGGATTTACAAACATCATGGTGGGCCCACGTAACTTTGGTTTACAGCAGCCGTCTAAGTCAGGTTAGAGGCAAGTCACGTCCATTTCAGTGGGGCATATCAAATCATCAAACCATCAAAAAGCAAATCATTAGAGGGAGATTAAAGGCAGAAACTATCAAAAAGAGAAACTATATCTCAGTTGGCCTATCAAATCAAAAGCGTAAAAAGGATAAAAAGACAGGGAACGGGTTAGGTGCGGCCCGACTATATTAAAAACGTTGCGGCCCTAATCGTGGGCCCACATTGATGTATGTATTTTATATCCACTCCTTCTATCTGTTTGGAAATATTATTTTAGGGCATGATACCAAAAATGAATTAGATACAAAATCTCAAGTGGACCATATGATAAGAAACAGTGGTGATTAAACGCTCACCATTAAAAACTTCCGGAGGCCCACCGAAATGCCTAGAGTAATGTTTATTTGCCCCAACCTGTTGAAAAGGTAGAAAACAATTGGATGAAGCTATAAAGAAAAATCACCTTGATCCAAAACTTTTCTAGTGCACCAGAAGTTTTTAATGGTCAATCACCATTGTTCACTGTAATGTAATATGGTTTTTAATGGCCAATCACCATTGTTCCCTGTAGTGTAATATGGTCCACCTGAAATTTAGAACTGCTTCATGTTTGGAATCGTTCCCAAAAGAGCTTTTCAAATATATGAAAGGTGTAGATATACAGTACATACATTAAGGTGGCCCCACAGTCAGGGCGCACCGTGTTGAATGAAGCCGAGGCTGCACATAATCCACTCCTAAAGGGAGAAGGGCGCAGGAGATCATGTGGTTGTGTCTGGAGCTTCGTATGCACAAGAATGAAGAATTTTAGCACTGAAGCTATTTTTTTATTTTTAGAGGACAAAAATACCCATCTTCCACACCTTTGCGGCTTGCTTAATGGGCTCTTATCTTGAGAAGTGAAAGGTCCTCTTGAAACTAGACGTTACATCACTTAGATCTAGGCATCGAGTCGAGTCGGACCGAGTTAGGGCTGACTCGACTCGATCCGGTTTTGAAATAGGCCTTACTTGATCTTGATCCGACTCGATACAGAATCCAACATGCTTGACTCAATCCAAGTCCAGTCTAACTTGGACTGATCCTGACCGAGTTCGATCCAGTCAGACGTACCAGGTCGGATTGAGAGATGAGGGAGGGAGAGACCGAGAGAGTGGAGAGGAGAGAGAGGAGGATGGTGATTGATATGGGGGTGTTCTAGGCTTGGAAGATGAGGAGGATCAGAGAGAGAGAGAGAGAGAGAGAGGAGGAGAGAAGAGGAGAGAGAGAGAGAGAGAGAGAGAGAGAGAGAGAGAGAGAGATCAGCTCGGGATAGGTGCGGCCAGTGTTCGAAATATTGATACTATCGGCCGATATTATCGTTATCGGCCCCCAACGAGACGATACCCGAGCGATAACGCCCGGAAGATACCAAAAATGCAAAAATTCAGATATCGTGCAATATCGCGCGATATCACACGATATCGCCATGCGTATAGGTGGAGAATAAAAAAAAATTGAATTAGAAAAAAAAAAAAAAAAAAAGAGAAATCGGAGAGTACCAGCGAAGATTGGTGATTGGAGGTGGGCCATTGCAATATATCTGTAGGGATTTCTCAGAGATCCCGGCGAGAAATCGGGCCAGATTGAGGAACCCCTTCCTCCGGAACGAGAATCGTTGCCGCCGCGATCGTCGGAATCTCTGCGTGCGTGAAGGAGAGGGAAAACGAAGAAGCAAGGCGCAGACATGGGGTGAAAAGGGGTTTCGATCGTGCGGTGGGCTACGGAGTACGCTCTTATTGTACTCAGTAAACTCAGTTGGGCCAATCTTTAATGTATGTAGTCTATCCACACCGTCCATCCGTTTTCCCATCTAATTTAAGGGGTTGATCCCTAAATTTAAGAATTTTAAGGGCCCACCATAAAGGAGTCACTCTTTCCACTGTTTTCTATGGTGGGGTCCACTCGAGCTCTGGATCTGACCCATTTTTTGGCTCATGCCATAAAATGATCTCTTCAAATGTATAGACGGTGTGGATACAAAAAATACATCATGGTGGGACCCACGTAAGTTGGCCACGTGACATTGGGGCCGTCAATGATGGACGCGGATTTCCTAGAAAGCCCTTCGCAGGAAGTTCCTGCGCAAGGATGCTGGGTGGGGCCCACCGACATGTTTTTAATAAATCCAATCTATCCATCCGTTTTTTGAGATCATTTAAGGACTTGAGATCAAAAATTAGGTGTATATAGAACTAAAGTGGGACACACGAGAGGAAACAGTGATCATTCTGTGAGCACCGTTGAAGCATTCTTATGCCCAAAAAATTATTGTATCGGTTTATATTTTTAGTTTTTTCACTTCATCCCATTGACAATGACCTTATAAACGGTTTAGATAACATATAAACATCAAGGTGAAGCCTGGGAAGATTTCAACGGTAGAAATTTCTTTCCCTAATTTTCCCTCTTGTGTGACCCACTTGAGTTTTTATCTACCTCATTTTTTGTCGCACGCCCTAAAATGAGATTTCAAAACGGATGGACGGAATGGATTTCTCACATACATTGTAGTGGGCCCCACCCAGATCCTTGCGCAGGAACTCCCTGCGAAAGGCTTTCGCAGGAAATCCGCGTCCGTCAATGACGGAAACAGATTGGATACTCTCCCTGACACCAGCCCGGATGGTGGTCGGTGCTCTGTGGGCCCCACAATAATGTACGTATTTCATCCATTCCGTTCATCCATTTTTAAAGATCATTTTATGGCTTTCCAAAAAACTAGAGAGATATAAATCTCAGGTGGACCACACCATAGGAAAACAATATTGATTGGATATCCATCATTTAAATCCTCCTAAGGCCCATTGTACTGTTTATTTGACATCAAATTGTTGATTAGGTCATAAAGACCCAGATGAAGGGAAAAAGCAAATATCATCAAGATCCAATACTTTTATGGACCCCAAAAAGTTTTTAATGGTCAACATTCATTCCACACTATTACCTGTAATGTGGCCCAGTTGATATTGGAATATATCTAATTTTTTATGTAATATCATAAAATGATATATAAAAATAGATGGACGGCATGGATGAAACACATACATCATGGTGGGGCCCACAGAGCACCGACCATCAGCCATTGGCAGATGGAGTAGCCAATCCGTTTTCGTCAATGATGAGGGACATGGTACGCTCGTACCGAGTAAACTCTGTTGGGCCACCGTGATTGCAAGTGGTTTATCCACGCCGTCCATCCGTTTTTACTGATCATTTTAGGTGTTCAGCCCAAAATTGAACCATATCCACAACTCAAGTGGACCATACCACAGGAAATAGTGGAACTGTTAATTTCCACTGTTGAAACCTTTTTAAGGCCCACAGTGATGTTTGTTTGTCATCCAACCAGATATTTATTTTTTCCCTTCATCCGGGCCTTTATGACCTAATCAATAGATTGGATGTCAAATAAACAGTACAGTGGGCCTTAGGAGGATTTTAATGGTGGATATCCAATCATTATTGTTTTCCTGTGGTGTGGTCCACATGAGATCATATCCCTATAATTTTTTGTATCAAGCACTAAAATGATCCGTAAAAATGGATGAACGGAATGGATGAAACAAATACATTATGGTGGGGCCCACGGAGCTGAGATGAACTGAAATCACAAATATTAACCTGATTCAAAACTTTTATGGCCCCACAAATATATTCGACTGTGGATGTTCAATCCTCACGTTTTCAGCCCATTTGAAAATTGGATCCTGTTCATTTTTGGCTCTTTGTTTTAAAATGATCTCAAAAAATGGATGGACGGAGTGGATTACTCACAAACATCACGTTGGGCCCCACTTAAGTTTTCAGCGCTGAAACTTCTTGCAAATGGCTTGCGCAGGAAATCCGCGTCCTTGGATTCTTAGGACGCGTAGCCAAACCGGCTACTAAAGTGACGACACCAAGAGTTCTGTGGGGGCCACCATGATGTATGTGTTGTATCTACACCGTCCATCCCTTTGGCTAGATCATTTTACAGCATGAGACAAAGAATGGGTCAGATCCAAATTTGGAGTGGACCCCACCATAGAAAACAGTGGAGAGAGGGACGCCCACCATTGAAACCTTGATCGTGGGTCCACTGTGATGTTTATCTAGATCCAACCTGTTTATAAGTTAAGACAGGCATGAAAAAAGGGAAAAAACAACTTTCAGCTTGATCAAAGACTTTTGTGGCCCGTAGAAATTTTTAATGGTGGGCGTCACTCTCTCCACTGTTTTCTGTGGTGGGGTCCACTCGAGCTTTGGATCTGACTCATTCTTTTTCTCATGGCCTAAAATGATATCTTCAAATGGATGGACGGTGTGGATACAACACATACATCATGGTGGGCCCTTCAAAACTTGGTGATGTCACTTCATGTCTCCATCAATTATAAGTATATTTCTCAAATTTTACTTCTTTCGTTATTTTGTCTTTTCAATGAATTGGTTGTGTTTTAATACATGACTGATATATTTATAAATATCATGCATCCAATTTAAATATAGTTGCATTAGTTCAGTTAAACATCATATAGCTTAGGACCCTATACAAAGGAAACTTATTATGTGTATGTTTTTTAACAATCCCCAAAGTTTCATTAAAAAATTCAACCATTCTCCCAATGTTTCTCCATGTTTCCCAAAAAGTGCGATAAACTATGCGATACAAACGATATATCCCGTGCGATAACCGATACGTATCTGTATCTCAAGGGTGCGATACATTGTGCGATACCGATATTTCGAACACTGGGTGCGGTAGGTAGGGTTAGAGATGATATAAATTAGGTTTTTTTTTAATTATTTTTATTTTTTATATATACTCAAACCCAAGTTGAGTCAGGTTTCAAATTGAGTTAAGTCTAACCGGATTGAGTTTCGGGTTGAGTTGGGTCGAGTTACTAGGTAACTCGAACTCGACTTGGTTTGATTTTGGATTGGGCTAAGAATACTCGGTTCAAACCGACTCACCCATTCGGTTCAGGTCAAGTTAGATCTGAACGAGTCTGACGAGTCGAGTTAGCCGGATCGAGTCATCTTGTGCTCACCTCTAGCCCCACCAAAAACTGAATTTTGGCCCACTCCTTGGCCGATCTGATCCGTTCATTTTAATTGGACAGTCGTGAATCCACAGAAGGGACTTCTCATTTTCCAGTGTGAATGTGTTTATGTCCCACAAGTACACTAACTTTGTGCGTTAATTCTGAACTATTTCATTCTATGTGATCCATTTATGATGAGATTTGCCCTCAAACTTGGGCCGATAACATGAAATTAAAGCCCTTTACTTGTGGACAGGTTGGTTTTACTTCAAGACAACCCAGTGGGCTCCACATAATATATAGATGGGTTCAAAATGTGGGCCCCTTGCTAAACGAGGCCATTTGGCCATTTTCTTCTTCATTTTTTCTTCCTTTGTTTTTTCGCTTCTTGGGACCACACAAGGCTGAAGCTTCTTTGACAGTTAATAGTTGTGCGACCATAGTCAGCACTCTCCAGGCAACTCAACATTGGTACTCCCCTCTCTCCAACATAAATACTAGAAAATGAATTCGAATGCCACCAAAATTAGCCTTTCTTGAAGTCCACGTAATTTTTTAGACCATTTCTTTGGGAGTCACGGTGCATCTCCTTTGAAATCGGGTATAACCATTAGCTAGGGGGATGAATTTTAGAGCATGACTTCAAAAATAAGGGAAGAAGACATCAGGGATGAACCATACTAGAGGAAAGACCATTATTATTGGTATTGATGGCCACAACGGTCTTGGATGAATACGTAATCAACACCCTCCAATGACCTAGAGAACCCTAAATCATATGAACGGATCGGATCTACCAAGGGACGGGCCTTCTTCTTGTTTTTATGGGACTGAAAATTCCCTATCAACACTTTTTCTCCCTGCAGGACAAGTAATGTCGTACTAGAAGCAATCGTCGCAAAGGTGCCAAAAGATGAAAAAGTGCTCTGAGGTTGTTGTGGGGCTCACTATGTTGTCTTGAGGCAAATCCAACTTATCCTTTAGTGAGGGGTTTTAACTTCATGTCATCGGGCCAAGATTGAGGTCAGATCACATCACAGATGGATCACACTAAAGGGAAGAATTCAGTATTAATGTACAAAGTCAGTGTAATTGTGGACCACAAACATTTTACAAAAAAAATACTAAGAAAACTCTTCCGTGGGTTCATGTCAGTCCGATTAAAATGAACGGATCAGATCAACAATGAAGGGTTGAATTTCAACTTATGATGGAGCCAGTTGCCTTTTCAAAAGGCCTTCTATTTTTCGAGATGAGAGCCTGTGGTACAAGGAGCAATTGCGGTCCAAAAATTTTTTAAAAAAAAGGATTTCATGGTTAGAATTTCTTATTTCCATCTACACGAGTCTCCCGACATAACCACACCATCTTAGGGCCATGTAGACCACAAACCCCACTAAAAGTCTTAAAATAAAAAATTCACAGAACACTTTAAGTTACAGTAATGCTGGTTGCACTGGGACACATAGTCTAAACCACTAATCTAAGACCGTTCATCAGGTGTAAAGCACATTTAAAGGGCAACTGTCCGAACATCAAACCAATCTGATAAATATTAACCATTTGATCAATGGCTTTTATTATGGACAGTGGAGATTGTTTACGCAAAATAGGTCCAATCAACAATTTGATCCATCCATGGCTTAGGGCCATCAAGGACTACTAATGAATCTAAAGAATCACTTTTTCGCAATCCTAACCATCCCATTGATGACTTGGAAAATGGATGGCTATAGAAACTAAGGCCAAATTAATGGTAGATTGGATCATCAGATTTGTGAGATTTTTTCATGGTAGTCCATGATATGTGTTTTGGATTTAATGGACAGTTCATATCAATGGATTTGACTGTCCAACTGAATTATTTCTCAAAATTAAATAACAACAAAATTAGGTTAGGGTTTTAAAGGAGTGCCTAAAAATTGATGGGTCCTACGAAATGAAAGACCAACCTTTAAATATTTGGTTGGTATTTGGCAATGGATTAATTTCTTTTTAATAAGAGGTTCCACGCAATCCTTGGCCGAGCGATTTGTGGGACAACATTTTAAAAGGAAAGTTTGATGCAACGGTCTGGATCACCAAATGAGAGAAAAGGCTACAAGGTCGGCAGACTTTCACGAAATCAGGCTGATCTGATCTTCAGATGGGCCACATGCTTGTGATGAATTTGGACCATTGCTAAACTAATTTTAACATTTCCATAGGTGGCTTACAACAAAAAACTGTACAGTGATGGTCCACCGAAAAGGCCAAAAATCGAACGGATGGATTTGATGATCGGTGCATCCATATTCGCAGCAGACAGGGCTTCCTCTAATTCCTCGCTTACAAAGGGCCGAAAAGCAGCAAAATTTCCACGAATCCCTCTAATCGGCAAATTTCTCCAATTCCACGCTTCCAAGCGAGAAACGACTCGTGGATCAACGGGCCGGGGCTGGGGTATTGGCTTCGGCCCGAATTTTGAACTGATTCGGGTCAGTATTTTCAAAATTCTGATTTTCAGGCCCGCGCCCTGCATAGTGACTCTCGGTGGATCATTGAACCGAGATCGGGTTAGCTGTTACCTTGTTCTTACGGTGTGGGCCCGCCTTGATGTATTTTTTGCATATCCACTCCGCCCGTCTGTTTTTACATCTCATTTTATGATGAGATCCCAAATATTAGGAAGATCCAAATCTCAAGTGGACCATAACACTAAAGACAATGATGAATGACCATTAAAAACTTTTTGTGAACCACAAAAATCTTGAATCAATCTGATCTTTTTATTTTCCCTTAATCCAGATCTTCTTGACATTATCAACAGGTTAGATTGTAAAAAAACATTACTAAAACCTTACTATGGGCCATTTGGAATTTTTAACGGTGAAGCACTCAATCACCACTGTTTCTTGTGGTGTGGTCCACCTAAGATTTGGATATGTGTAAATTTTGGAACCCCATTCTAAATGGGTTGGAGAAACGTATGGACGACATGATATACAAAGTTGTTACCTAAGTAACACCTAATCCGCTTTCCATTGAACCGTGGACTTCGCTGCAGCTAGAGCAGGGCATGTCTTACCCGATCCAGTGGATCCGACCCGATCCGAACCGAACCGACGGCCTGGATCGGTGCGGATCGAGTAGGGCCATTCAGATCCAATAGTTTTTCAGATCGAATTTGGATCGTGGTCAATCCGGACCGATCCGATTCGAAACCCGATCTGAATGGATCCGATCCGACCCGATCCGAAGCGGGTACCATATATATAAAATTTTTACCCTAAAATATTACTTTTACCCATCTTTCTTACCCTACCTATCCCGAAACCGAACGAACGAACCCTCTCTTCTTCTTCTTCAAATCTCGATCCGAACCTACCCGTCCACCACTGCTCAGCCCGGCAAGTTGGCAACTCGTCCGGCCATCCCTGTCTTCTTCGAATCAGGTATGTATTGCTTTTTTTTTTTTTTTTTTAAATAATTCTTTTTACCATAAGTCCCTCTTCTCTAAACCCTAACCACCCATCTCTTCTCTAACAGCCGCACTCGATCCGAATTCCGAACACACCCACCAGCAACTCCTCTGGCCCTCCAAGCTCGATCTAGTAAGTTATTTGGTGATTTTTTTTATGGGGATGTAGTTTCGAGCCAGTGGCTCGCTGGTGGACCGCAGTGGCTCGACGAAGATCCGACAGTGGTTGGTTGGTATGGCCCTGGCTCGACGGTGGTCCGACAGTGGTCAGGTGGACCGATTTGAACCGTGCCCAATCCGATTTGACTCGATTTTCCTGACCGAGTCGGACTCGGATTGGATCAGGCAAGCAGTGGTTTGGATTGGTTCGAGTCAGATGACCTAGACTCGGTCCCAGATCGGATCGAGTTAGGGTTAGGCCATGTAGATTTCGGACCGAGTCGAGTTGGACCCAATCCGATCCGACTCGATTCAATGCCCACTCTAGCTGCAAGTGTCATGTTACCGTAGATACACTATACCTGTCTCACTCCACGGGACGGGAGCAGAGTAGGTGCGGCCCTTACTGTGGGTCCCACCTTGATGTATGTATTCTATATCTACGCTGTCCAATCATTTTGCCGGATCATTTTAAGGCTTGAGCTCAAAATTTAAGCAGATCCAAATCTTTGGTGGACCATATTATAAGAAAGGGTGGTAATCGAACGCACCACCTTTAAAAACTTCCCACCATAATGTTTGGTAACATTTATTTTCCATCCACGCTGTTGATAAGGTCACACAAACTTAGATGAAGGGGAAAAATAAATATCAGAATAAAACTTTAGTGGCTTGCAGTACAAATATCAGCTTGATTAAAAACTTTTGCGGCTTGCAGTCCACTTGAAACATGGATCTATTTCATTTTTGAGCTCATGTCATAAGATGTAACACCCCGCACCTCTGGTACGCAGTGTTACCATTTAAAACCCGTATCAATGGGATTTCAAAATCGATTAACAAACAACTTTAATTCAACGAATACAGGATGGGGTCTCCACTCATCATTGAAGCCATCCATTAGAGACTCTAGGAGCTAAGAAGGACCCTACATCAGCCATGAGGGTAAGCCTAACTAACCACCTCAAGTTAGAATAGTTTCCAAATCATCTGGTCGAAGAGCAACGAGGTAATGCACTTGCGATCGACCTTTGAGGGCTAGTGAATAGCCAACCAAGCAATCATTGCCTCCTAAACCCCCATTTAACCGTCGAAACCAATTATCAAACCAATCCAGCCACTGGATCAAGGTGCACTGACTAAATAAGGCCTGAGATGTGCAATATGGCCCACCTGGGCCTCACATCCACCCCATACTTGGTCAAGGACCCTGACTGAGGCCTCCAAGAAGAATGGACGGAGTGGATTTATCACAAGCATCACGGTGGACCCCACGCAGGGTGCGAGTGCACCACAAGCACGTGCACGCTGGTTTGGCCAGCGCTGACATGAGCTCTTTTGAAAAAATGGGAAAAACTCCCACTAACGTGTATTTTTTTAAATTGACAGTCACCAAATCTCATTGTGGCCCACCTCGGCCACTATCCGGCCGATCCAAACCGTCCATCGGATGTGTAGGCCGCTGTCGACTAAACCCTAGTGGTCTGTCCGGACCCATGCAACATCATACAGATTCAGGATGACACCGATCAAGGCCACGTGTTTGGCTAAGTCCGAAGATGGTGGGCCAACCCGTTGCCACGTGGTCGATCCACGATCGTCCAAATCGTCCATCTCAATCGTCCGTTCACCCTTTCAAATCGCGCCCTCTCTCCTATTGCCAAAAATGGGCAGGAAGCCACTTGCACCAAGAAAAGAGAGAGGGGACATTACCGTTTATAGCAGGGGCAGCTGATTTCATTCGAGCCCTCCCTGGGCGACGTGGACGAATTTCGACGGTCCTTTCTAGGGCGGCACGAGCTGGAAGCAGGAGACATCTTGTCTCACGAGATAGTTGCGAGATATAGATTATCTCGTGAGAAAATCTGAAACGCGCATGAATGGCCCAAAAAGTGGGCCTCGCGGTGATCAGAAGCTCTGTTTGGTCCATTCAAACGGACCAAATCTTAGTGAAATACCGTGGATGGAGGTTGGCCATTAACAGCCCTCTCATCTTCTCCGTTGGAACGTCCAACCCACTCTAATGAGATGGTCCCCACAAGGGACGTAAAGTTACTTTTCTGGTAGGCCATTACGGTGGGAATCCATCCCCAGGGTCGGATGGACCCCATGCACACTGGTTCTTCAAGGATGGCCGTGGCAAGGGCTATTTTTATCTCAGCTGTTGGCTGAATCGTGCAAGCAAGTTTCCCTCGGCTATAAGAGCCGTTAGCTCGCCTTGGGATCCACACCAGAGAAAGGAAAGGAGAGAAAATAAGAGAGAGAGAGAAGGAGAGAAAATAGGAGAGAGAGAGAGAGAGGCAGTTGTCGGTGCTGCACCAAGCTGCGAGTCAGCTCGACTCAGTCCGTTCTCAGTCACTCAGGTAGGCGAGTCGCTGCTCCACTGAGTTCAAGGGAGTTGTAGTCGTGGACTGTTGCTACTAGGTGTGGCGTTATCCAAACTGCAGTAGTTGTGCTTGAGTCGACTCAGCAAACGTTGGAGCAAACCAGGTAACACTCTATCTCCTTCCGTTTTTCATCCAACAGTACACGATTGTTGGAGCTAGTACCAACAAGGACCGAAAACCAGAGTGGTTGCAGGCCCAACTTCACTCGGCGTTGAGTGACTGGTTTGTCCAGTGCTAGCCTAAATCAGAGAAGAAGGCACTGGGTCGGACTGGACCAGACTTGACTGATGAGGCTAGGCCGAGTTTGGATGAGTGGGGCTGAGTCCAGACCCAGCAATGGGCCGATTTCGAGCCCCATTCCGACCCCCTGACGCTCTCCAAACTCCGTGGGCCACACCACATATCACAGTGGGCCTCACCAAGTTAGACACTCAGTGGGCCACACCACATATCACAGCGGGCCTCACCGAGTTAGACACTCAGTGGGCCACACCATGTCCATAACAGGCCCCACATGAGATAAATCTCAGGGGGCCACACCACATATCACAGCGGGCCTCACCGAGTTAGACACTCAGTGGGCCACACCATGTCCATAATAGGCCCCACATGAGATAAATCTCAGTGGGCCACACCACACATCACAGTAGGCCGCACCCCGTCTAATGCAGTGGGCCCAAGCCCTTTGTAACAACGCTGCTGGGCCTACTCCCAAAGGATAAACCATTGCTCTGCTGGGCCAAGGGCCTGAATAGCCAGCCTGGTTGGCAAAGACACTACTGTTGGGTCCACTATGGAGTTGCAAGAAGCTCGGGCTCTCATCTCACCTGTTTTGGAAGTTTTGGGCATGGGCCGAAGCAATGCTGAACCTAGCTCCCTATGTGGAATGTGTGTGAACGCACTGTTGGGCCAGTGAATCCAGCCCAGTTCTGCTAGGTGGATGCAGCAGATGGCCTATGGCCAGCTGGGCCAGGGTGAGCCCAGTCCAGTCGACGTTGGATGTTGGGCCAACAGCAGCAGAGCCAGCCTGGGTTGACAGGGAACGACGACTGATGGGCCAGCCCATCTCGTACCAAGTGGGCGTCATGATAGCTGGGCTAGAAATGGGCGGCCCAACCAGCCTCTGGTCAGCGAACGCTAGGCCAGAAACAGCCTAGCTAGCCCATTATGTGGCTGGTATTAGTGCTGGGCTGAAGGCTGCTTAGCCGGCCCCTCTCGGACGAGTAATGCTGCTTGGCCGAATTCCGCCCAGCAGGCCTACTTTGTCGTGGGGTGATGTTGGGCCGAGACAGCCCAGCCCAACCCATGGGCTAGTTGCACACGTCCATTACTAGGCTAGGGACGGCTTAGCCCAGCCCAATTTCTGGGCACTTATTGGGCCTAACAGGTTGGGCCAAACCAGGCCCAGTTCAGGCCTTAGTTATGGACAATTTCAGGCCCAATCTGGGCCACTTGTTGGGACAAAATTGGGTGGGCCTGATCACCCTAATGTAGGCCCAAAATCCCTTGATTAACGGGACCTTACAAACCTCATTCATTTCAATGACTTAAATGTTTAAAAAGCCTTCTCATACAAATTTATCATATCAGGAATGACTCTAGGAAATCACTTGTGTGTTAGTAGGCCGCAAGACACTCACGGGAATTTGAATTAAGGACCAGACTACGACCCTTCAGGTGATAACTTTTCCCCTTAGGCTTTCCATATCTAAATTAGATTTAGAATAGCTTTTAAAGTGATTATAAGTGATGCCTCAGAACTTGATTAGTCACATGATTAGCTTAGCTGGATATATGTTTGAGAATTGATCATGAATATCAAATGCATATGCTAGACCTTTAATCATTTAATAGTTCTTGAATTGTACTTACATTCGTACTTGAGTTTTTCCTTATTAGAATGATATCCTAATTCAATACTTGATCTCTACGCCATTTGAATATACTATTGGAATGTTTGCAAGACACACATAGAATTGAAATCTCTCTAAATAAATAGGAGAATCTTTACCTATGAAAGAGAGTCCGTCCTTGGGGTGTAACAAGACAGTTGTGTTCAAGGTAGACACTCAATACGGAGGTTATGCTACTAATAGAAGATTCATGGGACTTACCACTTATGGCGTGACGTCGGGATGAACCATTAAACGTTTTAAATTACCGTTGTTTTATCGTATTCGATGCATACATGTCGACTCATTTTTAATCGGTTGATTTACTATTGTGATCTCGATATTTCGTCCTCACTCAACCGTATGTTGGTAGTTGTCCCATACATTGAGAATTGATTGGCCACCTGTTGACGGGTTTTATCAACACCCTAAGTCGGTAGACTCATGGGTCGGAAATGGTGGAATGGAACACTATGCCCGAGTCGTCAGCCTACGCTGGGCGATGAGTTCCTCGTAGTGACCTTGAGCTTCATTAAACCTATTGATTGTAAATGGATTAATACTGGTTGGGCTAATCATGCATACATAGCATTCGAGCGATGACGGATGGCTAGTTCTGGATGTTGTAGCACGTAGCCTTAGTCGTGGTATCGTTTCGCTAGCTCCCAAACCATCGACTATCGGCTCACTTTCGGTGAGTTTGACAATACGCATGTACTATATACTTTCGCTGGTGACCAGCCCATACATGGGTTTTGCCCAAAAGTCAACTGGATGAGCATCCCCAGTTGATGTGCACTCATACATCCATGCGTATAATAAGATTGCATCTTGTTATGTTTTTATGCCTTATTGTTTTCATGCTATACTTGTCTAAGGTGGGGTGTGTAATCTTGAGGGGAAACTCACACTGAGCTAGCCACTCATTCATCCAATGTTCGACAGTACAGAGAACGCAGGTGCAGGCATGAGCGACTATGGCTAGGGGCTAGGGGCTGATGCAGCCGCAACAGATGAGGAGTTCTACGACGAGTAGCCGCAACAGGAGGCGGCAGAATAATTTGCACTAAATCAGTAGATATATATGTTGTTTATTTATTTAGAACATTTGAACTTGAGATTTTGTATTTGGGTCCCCAGCTGAGTGGACCAGGATGTTATTATTTGGTTTGCGGCTTATGCTACGCTTGGTTTCGCTATTTGCACTTTGATTTTATTTTGATTGCCACTTATTGAATTATTAACTCCCGGGTTTTCAGGAAACGAGTTGTATACTTGGGTTCTGAAAATCGGGGTGTTACATAAGATGATTTGGAAAAATAGATGGACGGTGTGGATATAAAATATATACATAAAAATGGGCCCCACTGTAAGGCTCGGGCTATCTTGGGTGAGGCTGAGGTCGCACCTAATTTACTCCACCACCACACTTCACGAGGTAGGGCAATTGGTTTTTTTTTTTTTTTTAAATTACAGTGGTTCCAAGCTTTGACCATTATAAGGTTTTGACACTAACTTTCTAACTCTTATTATTATTATTATTATTATTATTATTATTATTATTATTATTTGTGATGCAAAAACTGGTTCACCCTCGCTGAGCTCCGAGCACCTGCATAGGAGAACAACAAAGGAGACCCTAACTAGAGCAGGGGACCCTCCGATGCCAAAGTTAGATTAGGAATCCGGGTCTTATAGTGTAGAGGGGTTTTGGGTGAGAGATTCTGCGTACCCCTTCTTGTAGGTGGGTCCCTTATTTATACTGTTCATGGGACATGGTGGCCCATCATCTTAGGCATGATCTCAGCCATTAGGCGAGAAGTGTGCGAGCGATGATGTCGCCGGTTATTCCAGAATCGTGGGTCTAGCGATTATTTTTGTTGTGCGTTACTGGAGGAGATAATGCACCCAATTTGTCTGGTCGAACTGATCTCCTGGTCAAGCAACCGACGGCCCGAGCCGAACTTATCTGAGCCGAGCTCTGTCTAATCGTCTGAGGACAACTCAGACTGGGCCCATCGGAACTTGACTTGGTCACTTTGCCGATGATGGTTCGAGCTGATCCAACCGCGCCTATCTCAGCCCAAATTATGGCTCAGACCTAACTTGTTCGTTGGTTCTGGCTATTCCTTGACGGTCCTTTGGTAGAATCAGATATCCTAGTTCTTGGTTGAATCAGATCACCTAGTTCTCGGCAAGTGTGAGCGTTCAGTAGTTTGAGATCTCATTTTGCTGAGAACTATGTTTGCAAACTTCATGCCAGTTCCTTTCAGTAAAACGTCTTAGGAACAATTGTTCGTCTGGCCAAACTGGCCTTGAAGGTGGTTTGGCCGAGCTGCCCTTAAACGTGGCCAGGCCGGGCTAACCTTGCAGGTGGTCGGATTATATTTTCCCATAACATTATTATTATTATCATTATTATTGCCCTATAACAAACTTTTGGGGCTTTTTAAAACCAAAATGCCCATAGCAAGATCTAATGTTATTTTTTTTTCAAAGGAGAATCACCACTCACCAATCGTTAAAACCGTCGCTTGTGGGACCACGGCCAACCTTTGGTGATCATCCAATGTTCATTCTCTTCCTTCGATGACTTTTTTGTATTTTTTTGGACCAAAATGCTCCTGGCAAGAGCTAATGTTGTTGTTGTTGTTTTTTTTTTTTTTCCAGAGAGGGACCACCACGCACCGACTATTAGAACCTTCACTTTTGGGGTCATGACTAACCTCCAACTACCATCCGGCGACTATCCAATGTCCATCTTTTCCTCTGGTGACCTTCAACAACTGTGTGCTAAGAAAACGTCATTATCATTTGATTTGTGGCAACATTCTTCATTTTTCGACTTCCTTTTCCAATATCCTACTATTTATCCCTCATATGGATGCCAACAGTAAGGGAATGGTTGTTTTTTGGCATGTTTTTATTATTATTTAGGTATCAGTTGGATCATCGTTAGTAAGCTTGATAGTGGGAGGCGTGTTAAAAATACCGTTGTTGGGGAGTTTAATGTGTTTGTAGTGCATGTATGGGGGTTGCAGTTGGCGGTTCATAGAGGTATAACAACATAGGAAGTACAATATGCCAAGAGTTGTTGTGCCCGAAGATGAACGTAAGGATAATAAAGAAGTAAAGTAATAAAGTAAGCCAATCTCCAGCAGGATGTCACAACTGAAATTGCGCATGGTAGGCCCACGAGCTATGTACGGAAGCTTGACAGAGCTATAGAATGATGGTTATGTCTTGGGGAGTGATTATGACCAAATAAAATTTATGTCAATTATATCCAATTGCCTACTTAAACTAATTTTCAATTAAAGCTAAGTAAAACAATTTAACACTAAGGCTTCCAAGCCATTAGTGGCACATAGACTATAAATCATATTCCTATGAAGTAACTAGTGTATATAAGATAATGTACATGTGTGTGGGGGATGTGCTAACTATCAACACCTAGCATTCATCAATCATACATACATATAATTCATCTAAACAATCACGTAAGCATAATTAAACAAGTGTTCAAAGGTAATCCCAAACACAAGCATGTATAGTGGTTCGGTTTTCCTACTCCACTCTCGGTGGACGCACTCAACTCATGAGTGTATTGTATTTCACCATCGGAGGTTTTAAATTAGGTTCGCCTATAACCTTTATAACCCTACACAAGGACCCTAACACACACTCTCGTCGGAGGCTCCCGCAAGAGACTTGAGTTAGTTTTCAATTAGCTAACCAACGACCACGATCCTAATCTAATGACCTATATTTACTCCTTTCGGAGACTCCTTTGGAGACTAACTCGTACACACTCGTGTTCATTGGCCTACTCAAGGACTTTAATTTAGGTCCCCATATAAGAACCAAGGTTCTACACAAGAACCTAATCGAGTTTGGCATTCAAGCTCTTACACTCAATCCTACGCAAGAAACGAGTGTACACGAACTCTTACAATTTGACAACTTACTTATCAGATTGAGCACATTTTGTAGCGCTGATCTTAAGTTGCTTCTTTAAAGCTCTCCCATGCTTAAATTCGCTCCTCAATTACTCCCTGATTATGATGTCAATTTGTTACCAAAGTCCACAATTAAACACTTTGCATGTGATGCTTCGATGTGGTGACCAAGGTGATGTGAGGTTGGGTGAATCTCGTACAACTAATGAAAAGTTGTAATACCTATGGGATTCACCTAGAAGGGTCTTTTAGAGAGTTTAGATAATGATTTAGCTATAGGCACAATGTCCAGTATCTAGAAATGTGAGAGTTCATCCACATCTTTGAATAAGAGCATAAAATGCTCATTAGAGTGAATAATCACAGGAAGATTGGCGTGAAACTCTTTGGATAGTGGTCTAAAATGTGTGATATGAGTGAAAAATACCTAACCTATATTTGCATTGAAAACCCCTCTCCATGCCCAAAGTTCGAAGCAATATTTATAACAAAAGGCTCCAACTGATCTCTAACGGCTAGGCTCGATCAATCAAGCCTGGCCTTCTATCAATCGAACTTGGCCGACAATGGTCCAGTGAACTCGTTGGACTGTTTTGGTCATGTTCGATCAATTGAGCTCGTGTCTCGAGCACCCGGACTAATTCATATTTTAGGTCAGAGCTTGCTGGACGTTTTTTTGCCATATTCGATCGATCGACTCGATTGATCGAGCTTTACTCGAGCACACTACCAAGACTGTTGGTTTGGGCAGTTTAAATTTTCAGTAGCCCGGGAACCTCTATAACCTATATTATCATGTTTCAATAAGGCTTCTAAGGGTAATGGATGATCACACATGATTTACCTATTATGGTTTGGATCATATAGAGGTTTAAGGTTATTTTGGGCCAAGGGTTAAGGTCACCCAGGCACTTCATTTGCCTGTTCTTTGTTCCTTGATGCCCATGTCCTGTTGTGTCTTTGGTCTTTAGCTTCCAAGGGCTCAACCGACTACATGACACATAGACTCACATGATTGACAAACAAGATGCATAAATCAGTGTACTAACAACAACCACGTTGAAGAAAAATGTGTTATTTATATTGATAGGTTTTTATTTAGAAAGAGGAAGAAAGCCAAATAGATAGGTAGTTAAAAAGGCGACATGTATTAGATGCATGATTGATATATTTACAAAAGAAGGCGGTATATATTCATTTGTATTTGGATATGGGATGCATTGTATATATGACTAATTCATGTATTATATAATGGTATGAAAATAAATTTTTTTATAATAAATATTTGTCAACATATGTTAGTGCTAAGACCGTTGTGGTGTGGTGAGGATCGCCTCTATATAATTTTCTAAGGATCCCTGTTGGATTGCCATTGGGAAATGAGTTTAGGTCAAAGAAGAAGATGGATAGGGAGGAGGAGGTGCGGAAGGAGAGGATCGCACCTGGGGTCTTGGGATCACACTTGAGACATTGAGATCATACCTGGGACACTGAGATTGCACCTAGGATTTGTGGATCGCACTTGGGACACTAGGATCACACCTGGGACAATTTCTGCGAAAATGGTTATTAACTCCCTCATTATGTGTCCGACTAGGTTGATTTTGTACTTGTTGGAAAGATAATTTGATGAAATTTCAAATGGATTTGAAATAATCTCATTAGAAACCATTCAATAGCCCAATAGTGGGCCCAAAATCCATCATGGCATGGATCGTCCCTAGAAATTTGAGAGTGAAAGTGATCCTACGAAAACGTCCCTTGTTATAACTCCAATTGAGTTAATCTTATAATTTTTGGAAAGATAATTCAATAAAATTTCAAATGAATTTAGAAATATCTCATTTGTATATTATTTGGCTACCCAAAGTCCTTCATGGCATGGATCGATCTATTTTTAGGTGTGATTTCTCGCATGATGAAATTTGGGCCCATTTTGGGCTATCAAATGGTGTGCAAATGAGATTATTCTAAATCTATTTAAAATTTCATCAAACCATCTTTCCAACGAGCACAAGATCACCTCAAATGGACTTGTAATAAGGAAGTTATGACCCTTTTTGTGAGATCGCTCTCACTCTAATTTCTAGGTGCGATTCATGCCATCATAAAATTTGGGCTCACTTTTGAGCTATTAAATGGTGTCCAAATTAAATTATTCTAAAGCTATTTGAAATTTTATCAAATTATCTTTTCAACAAGCATAAGATCACACCGATTGAACCTGTAACGAGGGAGTTATGATCGTTTTCGTGGGATCACTCTCGCTCTCATTTTCATGGGCAATCATGTCATGATGGACTTTTGACCCATTTTAAGGCTATAAAATGGTGTCCAAATAAGATAATTCCAAATCAATTTGAAAGTTCATCAAATTGTCTTTCTAATGAGCATAAGATAACTATGATCGGACTTGTAATAAAGTTGTTATGGTTGTTTTCTTGGAAAGTGTCCTAGGTGCAATCCCAACGTCCCAAGTGTGATCCCAATGTCCCAAGTACAATCCACAAACCACATACCCTAGGTGTGATTTTAGTGTAGAGGTGTGATCCTAGTATCTTAGGTGCAATCCCAAGACCTCGAGTGCAATCCACAACCCCTAGGTACGATCCTCTCCTTCCACACCTCCTCCTCCCCATCTATCTTCTTCTTCGACCTCAACTCCTTCCCTAACGGTGATCCAACAGGGATCCTTATTGCTTTTACCATGGAGGACTAGTAGGCATCTTTAGCAAATTATACAGAGGCGATCCTCACCACACCACAACGGGCTCAACATGCACATACGTTGACAAATATACATTATAAAAAAAATATTTTTTTACCATTATATGTTATACCAATCAGTCGTATATACAATACATCACATGTCCAAATACAAATGAACATATGTCGCCTTCTTTCTCAAATCTATTAGTCGTATATCTATATTGCCTTTTCAAATACTTACTTATTCAGCTTTCTTCCTTTTTCAATAAAATAAATAAATAAATAAATTCCATGACCAGCCTAGATGCCTTACCTTCTTTTTCTTTAACATGGTTATGACATCCTGCTAGGGATTGACTTGCTATTACTTTTGACTTCTTCATGGTCCTTATGTGCATCTTTGGGCATAACAACTCTTTGGCACATTGTACTTCTTATGCTATTGTACCTCCATGAACCGTCATTTGTAACCCCCAAACATATACTATAACACATTAAACTCCCCAACAATGGCATTTTCAACAGGCCTCCCCGTATTGAACTCACCAACGACCATCCAACTAATACCCACGAAAAAGAAAACAAGGCATTAAATAACCATTTTCTTACCATTGGCATCCATATGAGGGACAGGTAGTAGGATAGTGAGAAAGGAAGCCGAATAATGAAAAATGTCACCACAAATCTAATGATAATGACGTTTTCTTGGCACACATTCGTCGGAGGTCACCAGAGGAAGAGAATGGACGTTGGATAGTCACCGGAGGTTAGTTGTGGCCCCACAAGTGACGGTTCTAATGGTCGGTGGGTGGTGGTCCCTCTCCAAAAAAAAAAAAAACCATCATCTCTTGCTAGGGGCATTTTGGTCCCAAAAAAGCACCAAACGATCACCAAAAGAAGAGAATGGACGCTGGAGGTTGGCCGTGGCCCCACAAGCGATGGTTCTAATGGTCGGTGGGGGGCGATCCCCCTCTAAAAAGAAACAACAACACCAAAATCTTGCAATGGTCGAACCTTCGCCATTGTAATAAAAAACCTTAGGACAATGTATGATCAATGGTAGGTGTACAATCCACTTGAAGGACAATGTGGATATAACACATACTCATGGTGAGCCCACAGAACTAAGTGACGTCAACAGACCGTGGAGTTCGGTGGGGTGGGACACACCACTCAATCGGCTTCCGTTGTGTTAGTGGGAAAGATGGAATGACGCATGTAGCTCCTGATGCACACTGCAATTGGTGACCAGTTGCAAATGTCAAAAGTAGATTTCTGGAGCCGGTAAGGGATTAGGATACAACCATTATAAGGTCAGACGCTTTCATCCATAAAAAATCCATGCCCCATGTGATTGGCTTGTACGATGCCGTACAAGCGGGCCCACCCACATGCATCTGAAACATTTAAAATCAGTAATGCGGGCCCATACAACTACACCCAATATAATTGAATCTCATCATTAGAAAAACCATCCGGTTGGCAGAGTGTATGGAACATGTTTTCTCGTAGAAGGCAAGCAAGAAAATGTACGTATGGCCATACACACACACATACATATATGTGTGTGTGTGTACGTGTTGTGGGCCCCACCATGATGTGTATCGGATATCCACACGGTGCATTTGGTAGGTCTCCTTTAGGATATAGGATGTGAACGCCCTCCCCTCGACGCACGGGCACTCGGCTGAATGTGCGACTTGATGGAAGATTGCCTTTGACTGAATAGTATTTAAGTTGTTATGTGTGATTAATCCTTTTTGGGATGACAATGGCCCGATGTATATAATTTGTTTGGCTCGTCTTGGCTTCATTAGTCATGCAATACCTTTTCCAAGGGCAGCCTCTAAACATGTGTTTAAAAGACTGGAGTTGCCACTAGCCGATTAGGCTGTTGTGTGTCCATGGTCGGCTAGAGTCCGTGGACTTGCCTTGGGTTGGGGAATCGTGAAATTCATCAGCCTAATGAGTCATGTTATTTAGTCTACAACTTGGGTAAGGGTCTTGGTTATGAGAGAAGAAGAGGTTAAGCACATTCTCTCACCCGCACTTATGTGTAGTCCATACTATGAGGGATGTGCAGTTTTCAGGGAATTCATGTATTTGCAAGAAATGTTGGTCATACGGCCATGCTTCGCATAACCCTACAAGAGGGCCAGGTAAGTAAAATAAAAGGTAAACAATTCCTTGCCTTGCTTTGCAAAGTCGAAAAACAATGGACATGCAAACAGAATAAAAAAAAAATGTGCAGGAAAAATAAAAGATCTTATCCTTACTTTACAGAGCCGAGGCCCTGGGCAGGCTAACAGAAGAAGAAATAAATAAGTAGATGTAGTAAAAGAAAATGAAATATTATTTGCAAAAAAGTGAATGTGCGGAATGAACCACATTTTGAGCTTAATGAGATGTGAGAAAGAGAAAGGGGATAATCAAATGTCCATAATCCTGACTCTACTCTTGACGTAACAAGGTTGGCCTTTCTGAGTTGGATTGTTATAGCTAGCTGAAGCAAAACTTAGGCTTAAGTAGAGTTGTCGTAGGGTATCTTAGGTGGCAGAATCTCCTCGTTATTGGGGAACGAAAGTTAAGAAAAATTAGAAAATTTTCTATACTATTTCTTATATCATTTTTGCCTCTCCCGGACAGGGGGCAGATGCTATTTAAATAGGCCAGGAAACCATCAGCTTGCTAGGGGTTGATGGACACATGTCAAAAAAAATTTCATGTAAGGTGGACACTCGTCAAGAATGAGACATGCAGAGCGCCACGTGACTTTCGGCTGATCATCAGTCGATGGTTTGCTGGGGTGTCTACAGATGCCCCCCTTTGGCAGAGATTGCTGGTGACCAAATGCCAAAGCAAGTTAAGCGTAAGCTAACCAGAGTATTTTGATCAAAATGTTCGTCTAGTCGAAGATTGATTCGAATGGTTCTTCGAGGTTGAGGAAGACGTTGCGATTTGTCCTTACGCTTTCTGCAGCTTTACAGGCAGGCAAATCACAACCCCTTCTTGTCATGACTGATACGCATGCATCGAATATACTAGTAAGTTGGATTTGGAAGTGGTTAGAGCCCATACGCTTTTTTTGACCTTACGAGGATAACCATTTGATTTGAAGTAGTTGCATAAGATGCATGTATAGTCCCATGGAGTCACCTGGAGGTAGGTATGGGTAACAGACAGATGCCTACACATTATGTAGCTTTACAGATCTCTCACGTTTATCTATACCAGTCTTGATAGGGTTTCCTGACTAAAGTCTTTTCAAATTATTCCCTTGCCATATGGGGCTTCGAACTTAATTTTTTGGCTGAGTTAGGGCATTTTTGTCATGGAAGTGCAATTGTGACATCTCAATCATTTGTTAAGTACACGATCCGAAATGTTTAGATTGACATTGAAGGTTTAGGCTGGCTGTCCCATGTTCCGCGTATGATTTTGAAGAAGATTGAAGATTCAAAAATTCTTCGAATTAATTATTACTTGTGCGTTAGTACCCATCGAGGAGTATGAGGAACTGCCCAGTTATGGGGTGTTGTACGCACTTTTGGGGTATATATATATATTCTTGAAATAAGTCCCCACTGTCTTTTGGTATTTAGCAATGTTCAACTGAGATAATAAACAACATGTTCCTTCTGATCAACATCATCTTGTACTAGTAGAGCATCAATCGACTATGCAGCAACCGTGACATATAGATTGAGCGATCAACCTTTAACTGGCAGCATCAACACTGGTGGCTTCATCAAGTAGTCCTTGATTTTATTAAAAGTCGATGGATGTTCTTCTTCCCATTTGAATTCATCTCCTTTAACTTTATCAACGGAGAAAATACATTAGTCTTTCCTATATAATTAGAAATAAACCTGCGCATAAAGTTAACCTGACCAAGAAGGTACCACAACTATATTTTACTTTTTGGTGGTTGAGCATCAATTATCACCCGAGCCTTGTTTTGATCTATTTCAATTCCTCGCTGATGTACTAGGAATCCCAAGAAATTTTTAGCTAAAACCCCAAAGGCATATTTAAGGGGGTTCATCTTCAACTTATGGATCTTCATTCGCTCATATGATTTACAAAATGAAAGAAATGCTCGGTCACATCATCCGACTTGACACCACATCATAAAAATATACTTCCATGAAGTAGCCAAGCATATTACGGAAGATTGCATTCATGACCCGTTGGTAAGTAGCGCCTGTATTTTTAAGTCCAAACTTTATTACTACCCAACGGAAAGTCCCCAATAACCCTGGACATCGAAAAAGCCATCTTTAGAACGTCTTTAAGCGCAATGCTTATTTGGTTATACCCTAAATGACTGTCCATAAAGGAAACCATCTTATGTCCAGTTGCTTGGTCGATCAACTGATCGACCATGGTCATTGGGTATTCATCCTTAGGTGTATCTTTGTTTAAGTTATTGAAATCAATACATACTCGGAGCTTACCGTTTTTCTTGATGATCGTACTACATTGGAAATCCATTCGACATATTTGATGAGTCTAATAAAGCCTGCCTTTAATATCCGTTTGATTTCTTCTTTTATTTTTTGAGTAATCTCGGATGCCATTCGTTTAGGTGGTTGTTTATGCGATCGCTACCTTTCTTTTATTGATAACTTGTGCTCGACCAGGTTCCGGTCTAACCAAGTGTTGGGGGCCTTGCTCAAAACCTTAGGATCTAGCCCTCCAGAACAAACCAGAATTATGGATAATAAAGCAATGAAAACAATCAATGCATCAATCACACACCACATAAGAGATTTTACATGGAAAACCCTCAAAGAGGTAAAAACCACGGGACCTCGTCCAGATCAACAATCCACTATGAAGTAGAACATTACAACCTTCTTCACTCACGCAGGAGTGGGTAAACAATAAGAGAAATAGAGAAAATGGAGAGATCTAACCGATTACGAGGACGTAGAAGCGCTGAGATATAGATTGCACAGTAGATAACCTCCACAAGCAGAACCTCCCTTCCATAAGCTTCCTCTCTCTCTTTCTCTCTCTCTCTCTCACCTTTGATAGCCCTAAACCCTTTAGCAAATCTCTTGTAAAGCTTTAGGAAACCCTCTTGTCATACCTAGAAAGCCCTAGGAACTCCTATTTATAGTTTTAAGAAACTCCCTTTCGCATCCCAGTTGCGAAAGGACTTGTGACACGAAATCCACGCAAAATCGGGGAGCGAATCTGCGTAACCTCGACTGGTCAAACCGAGTCCACGACCGGTCGAGAGCCACCTTCGACCGGTCGAGCACCTCCTTCGACTGGTCGAGCACCCTGGAGAAAAATAGTCCACAATCGCTGGACTTTGAGTCGTGCCACGACTCGTCTTCCATGACTGGTCGACCACAGCCTTCGACCGGTCGAGTGAGGCTCACGACCGGTCGATGACGGGTTAAAAAACTCATCAAATCTCTCCCTTTTTGACCTGGGAGGGATCCACCTTCTTTAAGCCAGCCTGGTTTCTACAAACCTCAAACTTGCCCTTGAGCAAAGCCTTGGTTATCATGTCTGACCCATTATTGTCCGTGTGGACCTTCTCAAGCTGTAACACCTTTTGTTCCAAAGTATCCCTGATCCAGTGATACCGAATCTCTATGTGCTTTGACTTGGAATGTTGACTTGGATTCTTGCTCAAGTGTATAGCACTCTGACTATCGCAATAGACCACATGCTCCTCCTGCTTCAGGCTAAGTTCCTGAAGGAACCTCTTCATCCAAAGCATCTCTTTACATGCCTCTGTGACTGCAATGTATTCGGCCTCTGTCGTCGATAATGCTACGACCTTCTGTAGCTTGCTCTGCCAAGAAACCACTCCCCCTGCAAATGTGAACATGAACCCCGATGTAGACTTCCTGGAGTCTATGTCACCTGCCATATCTGCATCTGTGTAGCCCTCTAACACAGGTTTACCGTCACCATAGCATAGGCTCAACCTGGATGAGCCTCTTATATACCACAGTATCCACTTCACCGCTGTCCAATGTTCTTTGCCAGGATTGGCAAGATAACGGCTGATAACACCAACCGCATATGCTATGTCTGGGCGTATACACACCATAGCATACATCAAACTTCCTACCGCTGACGTGTAGGGTATCTTCTGCATCTCTTCCACCTCTGCCTTCATCTTGGGACACTGCCTGTTGCTCAATCTGAAGTGACCATCTAGTGGAGTACTGACCGGCTTTGCTGCATTCGTATTGAACCGCTCTAAGACTTTCTCAATATACCGCTCTTGTGACAGCCAGAGCTTCCTGCTGCTTCTGTCACGGGTTATCTCCATTCCTAAGATCTGTTTAGCCGGGCCCAAGTCTTTCATCACAAAAGACTTGCCCAACTCCTATTTCAGCCTGTCGATCTTCTTGATGTCTTTTCCCATGATGAGCATGTCATCACCGTATAAGAGCAGAACTAAGAAATCACCATCTGAGAACTCGCGCATGAACACACAGTGGTCCGACTCCGTTCTGTCATACCCATGCTGTAACATGAACGAATCGAACTTCTTGTACCATTGCCGTGGAGCTTGTTTCAACCCATACAAGCTCTTCCTCAGTCTACACACCATATGCTCTTTGCCCTTGACTTCGAACCCCTCTGGTTGGTGCATGTAGATCTCTTCTTCCAGGTCACCATGGAGAAAGGCAGTTTTAACATCTAACTGCTCTACCTCCAGATCTATACTAGCCGCCAACCTACGTAACACCCGTACAGATGTTATCTTCACCACTGGTGAGAATATCTCCTCGATGTCTATACCTTTCCTCTAACCAAAACCTTTCACCACAAGTCTGGCCTTGAACCTCGTCTGTGAATTCTTTTGCTCAATCTTCTTTCTGAACACCTACTTGTTGCTCAGAGTTTTCTTGCCCTTAGGCAATTTCACCATATCATAGGTGTGGTTCTTATGCAAGGATTCCATCTCCTCTGGCATAGCTTTTAACCACTCCCCCTTATGCTTGTCGGCTAGGGCCTCAGAATAATCTTTTGGCTCTCCCCCATCAGTCAGCATAATGTACTCATGTGACGAGTACCTCTTGGACGACTGTCTGTCCCTAGATGACCTCCTCACCTGTGGCTCAATAGGTGGATCAAGTGGGGGCTGCTCCCCTGGTCCATCTTCTGAAGGAACTCCCTCGTCCTCTGCACCTTATTGTACTCCCCCGTCATCAGGCACCACGGGAGGAATAATCGGATCCATGTCCTTAGCTCACCTGAACTAGGCTGGTTCTTCTCTGGCTTACCAATGTCTTCTATACACTGATCTTCAAAGAAAACCACATCTCTGCTCCTGACGAGCTTCCTCTCAGTCGGATCCCACACTCTGTAACCGAATTTTTCATCACCGTACCCTAAGAACACACACTGCTTAATCTTCATATCGAGCTTGGACCTCTCATCCTTTGGTACGTGAACGGATGTCTTGCATCCAAACACCCTGAGATAACTGTACGATGGATCCTGTCCAGTCCATACCTTCTCAGGTACTTCTCCATTCAACGGGGCTGATGGAGACCTGTTTATCAAATACACCGCCGTGTGCATTGCTTCTCCCCAGAACGTCTTGGGCAATTTTACATGGGATAACATGCATCTGATTCTCTCTACAATGGTGCGATTCATTCGCTCAGCTACACCATTATGCTGGGGGGTCTTGGGAACCGTCTGTTCATGTCGCATACCCAGTGACTTACAATAGTCATGAAAGTCGACAATGTATTCACCACCATTATCAGTGCGGATGCACTTTAATGATCTACCTGTCTCTCTCTCGACCATAGCATGAAACAATTAAAACACACCAAAGACCTCGTCCTTGGATTTCAAAGTATAAATCCAAACCCTCCTAGATGCATCATCTATAAAAGTAACAAAATACAATGCCCCACCCAAGGTTTTTGTCCTCAAAGGACCACAAACATCAAAATAAACCAAATCTAATGCATGCACTTTATTAACATGAGAAACAGATTTAATAAATGAAACTTTGTGTTGTTTCCCTGATAAACAATCAAGACAAGTTTTGAGAGGTGTACCTGTCACGTCTGGAAGGAGCCGCTTCTTTGCTAGTACTTGAAGCCTTTTTTCACTCATGTGGCCTAGACGCCTGTGCCACATGTCAATAGCTAAATCTTCCATGTGTTCAACCCACCCTTGCTATTGACACTTGCCTTGTAAAGGGTGCAACACTTCTTTCCTCTGGCCACGATCAACGAACCCTTGATGAGCTTCCATCGCCCACCAACAAACCGGCTTTCATAGCCATCATCATTCAACCTTCCCGTTGACATCAAGTTGAGGCGAAGGTCTAGGATATGCCTCACATCGCTGAGAACCAATGTGCAGCCTACATCGGTCTTCACATAAATATCACCAACTCCCATGATTTTTGATACGCCAGAATTTCCCATCTTCACAATCCCATAGTCACTTGACTTGTAGCTTGTGAAGAAGTCCCTACGTGGAGTCGCATGAAAAGAAGCTCCCGAGTCTATCACCTAGTCGGTGTCCTGACTCGTAGCCGTGAGACATACATCATGATCTGCAGAAAGAATAACTACAACGTCGCCATCTGAAGCGACCGCAGTGAAATCTGATTCATGTTCCTTCCCTTTTCTTTTCTTGTCATTCTTCTTACCACGACATTCATTTTTATAGTGGCCCTTTTTGCCACAATTCTAATAATCAACATCTTTCCTGTTACTCGACTTGCCTCTTGATTTATCTCGGGCCTTCCCGCCCTTCCTGTTCTTTCCTCTCCCCCGTTCTTTTGTTACAAGGGCCTCTTGCTGAGTAGGCCCCTGAGACTTCCTCATTGTCTCCTCATTGAAGAGACAACTAGTTACCTGTTTCATGGATATCTTTCCGTCTGGTGCGGAGTTACTTAGAGACACCACCAATGTCTTCCAACTGTCAGGCAATGAACTAAGCAAAAGTAAAGCCTACAATTCATCATTCAGGACCATCTTCATAGAGGAGAGTTAGTTCACTATATTGCTGACCTCATTCATGTGCTCGGCCAAAGAACCACCATCTTTGAACTTGAGATTCACAAGTCGTCTTATCAGAAAAATCTTATTACCGGATATCTTCCTCTCATACAGCCCTTGTAATTTCAGCCATAGGCTAGCGGTTGAGGTTTCCGTACACACATGGTGGAACACTGAATCATCCAACCATTGTCTAACAAACCCCACCGCCTTCCGGTCCATCTTCTTCCAATCATCATCAGTCATATCCTTGGATTTTGCTGATATGCCTAAAATTGGAGAATATAGGTCATTGCAGTAAAGCAAGTCTTCCATCTTAGCCTTCCATATGGTCCAGTTAGAACCATTGAGGCTGATCATCCTTGATGAGCCACCTTCCGTAATTCAAAACCGATCCTACCCTTTCCATGAACTCAGCTTTGATACCACTTTGTTCGGGGCCTTGCACAAAACCTTAGGATCTAGCCCTCTAAAACAAACCAGAATTATGGATAATAAAGCAATGAAAACAATCAATGCATCAATCACACACCACATAAGAGATTTTTACGTGAAAAACCCTCAAAGAGGTAAAAACTACGGGACCTCGTCCAGATCAACAATCCACTATGAAGTAGAACGTTACAACCTTCTTCACTCACGCAGGAGTGGATAAATAATAAGAGAAATAGAGAAAATGGAGAGATCTAACCGATTACAAGGACATAGAAGCGCTGAGATATAAATTGCACAGTAGATAACCTCCACGAGCAGAACCTCCCTTCCATAAGCTTCCTCTCTCTTTCTCTCTCTCTCTCACCTTTGATAGCCCTTTAACAAATTCCTTGTAAAACTTTAAGAAACCCTCTTGTCATACCTAGAAAGCCCTAGGAACTCCTATTTATAGTTTTAGAAAACTCCCTTCTGCATCCCAGTTGCGAAAGGACTTGCGACACGAAATCCGCGCAAAATCGCGGAACGAATTTGCGTAACCTCGACTGGTCGAACCGTGTCCACGACCGGTCGAGAGCCACCTTCGACCGGTCGTGCACCTCCTTCGACTGGTCGAGCACCCTGGAGAAAAATAGTCCACAGTCGCTGGACTTTGAGTCGTGCCACGACTCATCTTCCACGACTGGTCGACCACAGCCTTCGACCGGTCGAGTGAGGCTCATGACCGGTCGACGACGGGTTAAAAAAACCCATCACCAAGGTATCTCATGGTAATCCCATGTGAAACAGTTAGCAAACTCCATGAGTAAATCAATGAGTTCGACCTGTACTTGTGGTTCCAATAATCTGATGATAAAGGTAAGCCTAGGTTAATGTTATGTTCCTAAGTTTACTTGACCTAGAGGATCGTGAACTTGAACTTGAGAATTGTCCAACTTTTCTTGGACTTGTTTGAGATCCTTCAAGTTTATACCATCCTCGATTATCTTATCGGTTGGTATTACAATTTCGGCCATGTCAACGAAACATCTGTCACTATACTCTGTTAGACTCTCTTCAAGCTGCTTTATCATATCCGTGATCCTAACCGTTCTCTAATTGACTGATGAGGAACTCATCACAGAACTTCTTCAATAATACAACGTGAAGCTGCCCGATAAGGTACTATATCCTTTAACATATCATTGTTTAGTTATAACTTAGTAGCAATAACTTGTATTATGTTGTTTGAATTAGTTTTGGTATCTATACCAATTGGACGTCCATTCTTATCCCTTATAGTAAAACGTATTAAACCAAGTTTGTCTCTATAAAAACAAGCATATGCCGCATTGGATATGGCTAAGAATAGTTTGTTGTCGGCCAACACCAACTTGACTTTATCTTGATTTCAAAAAATTACAAATTAGTGCAAAGATGATGGGATGCATAAGAAAGAATGTATCAATCTCTTCCCAATAAAACATTATAATTTAATAAAGTGTCGACCACAAAAAAGGTTGCCCATACTCTTTTCATTCCCACCAACAAGTCGATCAGTAGGACACCGTATACCTGTGTCACCCTTCCAACGAAATTATTGATTGTGAACTCGGTCGGAATTAGATCATCAGGAGTTTTCCTAATTTGGCCATCATTTTGGTCAGAAGAATATTCACAGCCGCTCCATTGTCGACCAGCATTCTGATAACCATACATCCCTCTAAATGGACAAAGATGTATAACTACTTCAGATGTTGGGTCATAGTGTGAGTGGGTCTCTCTATTACTATTTTCTCAGATTGTATGTCTGGATCTACCATGATAGTTGACACATTCTAGGTTTTCTCCTCAAAATTAAATGAACCATGCTATATGATGATAGGAGTAAATTCCTCCACATCTCCTTCCATTTTGGTTAGTTGTGTTAGTTTAGCTCGAAAGCTCAATGGTAGAGTAAGCACTATATTGTAGTCTAAAACAACTGTTGGAAATTATCCAAACTGTATTTTAGTATTCGGACATTACCCCCAAGCATTTTTGAATTCAATCGTTCTTTTATACTGTCGATCGAGGTTTTCGCTTTTTCCTAAGGATTTGGTGAAGTATCTCGATCAATGGATCATCGCCTGAAAAGCATTCATTACTAAGGTACTTGATCAATCCTTCAAAATTAGTACCTTCCTTGTCAAGCTACTGACTATTCTCGGACGACTTGTGAGGATGAGGCACCATAGTCAAGTCTACCATTTTCACAATTATATGTTCATCTTCTAGTGGCAGAATCATCGGCATCGGTCGCGATCGCATCACCCGCATTACCATTTTCTGGTTTTTGTTCTCCACATCAACCAATCCTCAACGCTTAGCAAGTTGTTGCCTTTACCAACGTTGTTTCTGTGTGTGAGTCATCCCTTTAAGTATGGTTGGAAACTTATGGTGCCTCACTCTTCTTTAGACTTCTTCCTAGGTAGGGAGATGTTTAACTACCCTACGTTCTAGTATTGGAATCAGTTGAGGGTGGTTGATAGGATGCTGATAAGATTCTACCTCTTTCATTTTTCTCTTCAACCATGGTTTGATTCGGTCATTTGCTTAGATATTTGGTCGAGGAAACTATCCGGTAAACTGAATTAGTTTTGCGCATTGGTCGCATAAGTGTGGTTCGCGGTAGTATGTGATAACGTTTTTGGCTATGTTTCATTACTCTTGACTGCTCACCATAATATCTTGAATCTCTCTTTAGGTTGTTGTTCCACATTTTGGTCTCGAGCCAATTTCCAAAGATTGATTGTGGCCATATTAATCTTCATGCTTCATGGAAACGGGTCAGTGTCAATTAGCATTACCTCTTTTTCCTTTTCAGAAAATTTTAGCAACCCTCGGTTAATGTTGTCTTAGATAACATTCCTGACAACAACACACTTATTAGTAGAATGAGACCGAATTCTATGCCATTTGTAGTATTCGGTCTTCTTCAATTCTTCGACCATCAGTATCTTATGATTAATGAGATTTTTAATGAACTTTCCAACCAATATTATATCAAAGATTTAATCGCCCTGGATAATATCAAATGTATATATTTTTTGAGCTTTCTGCGTGGCCGACAAGGTTGATTCTGCTTTAACCAATGCCGAACAAATAAATGGTTGCTTGACCACTACCTCGGCCACTGCCACATCGTAATTAGGGTTATAATAGTAGGTCCCAGTCGATGAATTCTTCTTCCTCATTCCTTTTTGAAGAATAGCTTTGTGCTGGGATACTTTTTTAGTTAAATAGTAAAGATCGGCAAACTCCGTTCTATTAAACTTTTTATAGAGTTTAAATTCCACACCATCTTGGGCCATTTATACAAATTCGGCCTTAGTTGTGAACACTTTACATCAACTTTTAGCTATTTTAAATTAAGAGATATCATTTTTGACCGATTCCCTTGACCACTGTGGGAAATGTGAAAGGTTGGCCATATAAATTTTCCTTATCCCTGTAAAAGAACTGGAGATGAAACTTCTTTTCTATTTCTTACCAAGTTTAAATAGAATTTAGCAATAAATTAGAATACCAGGTAAAAGCTACTGCTATTAAGGAATGGCCAAACATTTGCAATTTGTGATAATCATTATTGGCTAGTTCTCCACACTACATGGTAAATTGACCTATGTGTTCTATGGTTGATTAACCAGTGTCACCGGTGAATAATGTAAAATCTAGTCGATAATTTCTCGTCAATGGATATTGTTGGTCAATCCATTCAAGATATGGTTTATGATAGACGAGAGTGATAGTTCGACAAAAAACTTGACCAACCACCACTTGGACCAGTTGCAAAATTTGGTCACGGTCCACATGGCGACGCTCAACAATTGGAGGTGGCTCAGGGCCTACCGGATATTGTTCCCCGTTGTGAGGGATATTTCTAGGAAAGTGTTGCCCCCCCAGGTATTCCCTGATTCTTGACCTTTGGAACAAAATTCATATTCTCCTGTTCAAGTTGTCTAACCACAACAGATTAAGGAATATTACGCACTTCCTGCATTGAAACATGATGCGTTTCGTTGTTAAAGAGGTGCAGTTGGGACTAGATGTGTTGGCGCCAAGTTTTCGACAGAACTTATCTCAACGATTTGTTGAGGCAAAGTCGGCTGAAGCACTATGTACTGCAGCACAATGGGTGCTCTTTCAACAAAAATGACCATCATTCGATTCAAGGTTTATGTCTAATTGGCTATCCACCTATTGAACGTTTCAGCCTGAATTCGAGATTGTCTGGCCTGAGCTTGTGATTGCTCTACAATATGTTGAATCTCCATTTACATATTGTGTAACCCAGCTGACACTATCTCAAGAGGATCTGTCCGAGATGATGATGCCCTAACCTGGCTTGGGGGATTATGTACCGAATTGGGCAATACCTCAAGCACTGGCCGCACCTGCATTTCCTCTTCTTGTGCAAGAGGTTCAGTAGTGCTAGAAGCATTACAACCTCTTCAACTCTTATATGTAGCAGTGCACAATAGATATTTATGACAACCAAGTAGTTTTTAGTCCTACCGGGTGTGCCAAAACTGTTGTCCATCAGCTTGTTTTTAGTCACGTGTGGTGTGTACAGGCGTTCCAAAAACCAATTGTGCAGCTCGATTCAAACCGAAAACTTTGACCCCAAGCGCCAAGATAGGTAGATATGTCAAATGCGATTGTATATGACCGAGACCTGAGAAGTTCAGTTGCCTATTCAGCCACTCGCACAAAATTATTTGAAGACGATCGGGTGAGTTGTCAGAGGGTGGGGTTCTTCCTCCGAAGATGATTTATACTTTACCTTCATACGAAAGGACTTTTGGTATGCCAAGCAATCAGTAAAAATTACACAGAAAAAGAAATACTCATAATCAACCACAGAGCAGGATTGTAAGGAGCATTTTTTAATGAAGAACTGTTTGCATTGAAACAAATCTAGTCCAGTGTGGGAGCATAGACTTGGATTACAGCTTGGGATTATCGCTAGGGATTATCAATAGAGATTATCGCTACTCCTAACATAGAGCTAAAGTTATGATAATGAAAGGTAGATTGATTGGTTTGTTTGGTTAGTGTGAGATGATTTGTTTGGTTGGTTTTCCCTTCTATTTATAAGTTTCTCTACTATGTAGATACTTTGCATCCGTTTTTGTTATTTGCTTCAGTTGTTAAGGTAACTGAATCGTTGACACGTCATTTTTCAGATCTTTTTGTCTCCTTGTACTCTTTTAACCAGTTTCTTTCCTCTCGATTGCCTTTTGTCCCTTGAACTTGTCAGTCTCGCGGATTGTCATTAGATGACGTGTATTGTCCAGCTCAGCGCCAACTGTAATTCTATAAATAGTGCTTCAAATATCTTCTAACCACATACCATATCCTCATTGTGCAACAGCAACAACATGTGTTATTTTCTGCATACGAAATGGCCACAAATATGGTACAAAATTTGATCATCTAAATATTAAATCATTGGATGTTCATTGAATGGTTGAAAATGAAAAGTGTCCAACGTACACACATAAGAGGTTAGGATTATTGAACAAATATGACATTACGACTTTTACCAAGTAAACGTGGGTTCCACAATTTACTCAATTTGATTCGAGTTTATATACACCATGCAGACCGCATATCAAACGTCATGAGCAGCCACATTATAAATAACTTTTCTGGAAAACCAATTGGATAGATTCTATATCTGCTCATTAAAATAGACGGCTACAACAAAATTACCAAAATTCAAAAGGGTCAGGATCATCTGTTGGGTGTGATTTTGGTATCATGGTCTGTCAATAACATTAACACACGAACGAATCGTCTAGATTGATGATCCAATTGCCCACGTTAGATTTTTCCTTACCAATTCCACTAAAAGAGCAGGGCTGCATTTTATTATAAAATTCAGAAACAAACTCAAATCTTACCAAACTGACCTTTAGGGCCTGTTTGGACGGTGGGATTAGAAGGGATTATGTGGGATGGGTTTAAAAAAGGTAATAATTGGCTTTGTCAGCGAATTGTCTCAATACCATGGGTTTTCTAATTCCATCGGCTCTCGTGCCATGGTGTTTAGATGGCATAGGAATGAAAGGTTTTTACAACTCCTATTCCGCATGATGTTTGGATGGGAGGTTTTTTGGCTGCGTTTTAATTCCCATCCCATAGGATGTTTGGATGGGAGGTTTTCTACAACTCTCATACCGTACGTAGAATATAAACTTAAAACGAATGTGGTGTGTATATATTTATATATAGATCTAATTGTTGGGGTTGTGTGGGGCCCACAGAGATGGGCGTGACAAAGACACTCCGTTCATCTTTTTTGAAATCTGACAATCGATCAAGACTTTAAAACTTAGGTGGGCCACACAAAATGAAATACTGGGAACAGAAACATCCACCGTTGAAAGCTTCTTGAAGTTGATCCTCCAATTATTTCCAAAGATCAGATGAATCATGGACCAAAAGCTACGCCTTATTTTATAAGGATGATTTTTGGATTGGTGGACGTTTATTGGATGGTTAAAACTGAAAATATACAATGGTCCATCACACTGCCAAAATATCAAACGACTCCCCGTGGTCTGTCTTGACTGTCTCCCTCTCCCTCTCCCTCTCTCTCTCATTGCAGTAGCAGCAGCAAAGGAAGAGAAGAAGAGAAGAGGCCATGACTCTCATCTCTCGATACATCTAATCACCGCCGTCAAATTATGCCTATAGATCTTATCTACCTTCTCCTCTTAGCCTTCCTCATCTGTACTTCCCCTTGCCCAGCATCATCATCATCATCATCATCATCATCCATAGACGAACCATCATCATCATCATCTTGGTCCGACGAGAAGAACCTACTAGATCTGCTTCTCGAGCTCAAAAGCCGCACCGCAGGCCCCATACTCACTCTTCCCCTCTTCTGCTCCATCCACACCCTCCATTCCTTCGAAGCCTAATCACATCGCCATCCCATCACCATCATCCACCGTTGAAAGCTTCTTAGGTCGGTGCAAGATTTCCGAGGCGGGATTGGGTGGGATTTGCTTCCATCCCTCCAATCCTTTGCAATCCCGTGCATCTGAAGTCGATCCTCTTCAATGCCGGCACGATATCCAAGAAATCCCATCAATTCCACCTTGAGCCCGTCGCCAAACAGCCGACGCCTGGAAGAGTGGGATTTTGAAACCCACTCCCACTTACGCCCACCTAATCCCACCGCCCAAACACACCCGTAGCTCTTTAGCTCTTTCGCTCTTTCAATGTTAGAAATGACTGATATACCTTGGTAAATGGGGCGGTCAATGGGCCGGGTAATCCCGATGGGCCTTTAGGCTTGGCCCGTACTGAGCCAGGTTTTAGTGGTGTATTAGGCCTGACAGTCGGGCTTGGGCTTAAATTAGTGATTCAAGCTTAGTACCCAAAAGCCCAAAAACCCAGCCTGGCCCGATAGGTCTTTTATAAACCTAATTTTCCTCATTTTCTTTCATTCTCTCCTCCTCTCTCACATGAGGCACACCAAAATATTATTTATCCATGGAGATATTTAGGGCTCGGGCTCAGGATTAGGCTCCGGCTCTGGCTTTGTGTAAATGTCCTGAGCCCAACTTGGGCTGGACTACTTCAGCCCGTCATGGGCCAGGCTGGATTTGGGCTTAAGTTCATAATTGCAATCTTGACTTGGTAAATACTCCCAAATAAGATATATATTACTTCTAATTATATTTGATGATATGTAAATTAACGAGTACTTCTTTCTAAAAAAACGATAAAAAGAGGGCTGTTTTATCATAACATTTTAAGGCATGAGCTAAATAAAATACACATAGTTCACCCCCACATCATGAAATAGTGGTTATAAAAACACAAACTGTTGAAAGCTCTTTTAATTCTAGGTTTATATTAATGCTTGTTTGTCATTTACCCTATTCATGATGACATTGATAAAATGAAAAACACAGATATCAGCTTAATCCAAAACCCCGGGCCTAATAAGTTTTCAATGGTAGCGTTCAATTCTCATTATTTTCTATAGTGTGTCCATTTGATCTTTGGATTTGCCTCTTTTTTAAGTCATGCCGTGAATAAGTTGGCAGAAAAGATGGATGGCGTAGATGAGTCACATACATCATTGGGTCCATATTTTTATTCTTCTTGTAAATTTTTTAAAAGTTAAAAAAGATAATAATCATTGTCCATTTAAAAGCATTTTTGAAAGGATTTGAAAAATCAAACACCCTTTAAAGATTATAAAATCTAGTATGGTGGGGCAACTAGTGTCTTTTGACATAATTCTTCCAAAAAGTTATATCCACTCATGATTATCAGAGATACCCGGGTTAATATAATCAAAGTGTGAGCCACACATGAATTTGTAAGGTTTTTGGGGACGCGGATTCGGTCCTGCCGGTGCTAGGATAGACTCGTTCGGGTGGATGCTCTGTGGAGCCCACACCATGATGTACGTGTTTTATTCAACGCCGTCCATCTATTTTTTAAGTCATAAAAGCATCATGAGCTAAAAAAAAAAAAGAGGCAGATCATCCAACCATCCAACCCACACCTGACGATTGGATCGCCATTTTTCGTTTGTTTAACCATGTTGGTGTGGTTTACCTGTTGGACGGGTTGGATATTATACATACACCACGTGGGTCCCACAATGCTCGACTCAACAACAGTATTACATGAGGGTATTTTGGGTCTTTTCACTGCTGAAAAGTGAAAAGCAGCTTCGGTTTGTAAAATTAGAATTTGGAGGGGTTTTCCGTAAAAATTCGGAAATTATAGAGGAGAAGGAATGCGGATCATGTGCTTGCCACAAGCAGTAAAATCGTGGCTGCATGTAATGAAAAGGTTGAGACGTGGACCAATCACGATACATGTGTGGCGAGGATCCGGATTCAAAAGAAAAAGAAGGAGAGAGACGAAAAACAGTGTATTTTCTTGCAAGATAGTAGGAAAGTAACTTGGATTTTTTTTTTTTTTTTTTCCAATGTGATTATTCTCTCTCTGCTTCAGGTGCAGATCATTATCTCATCTCCTGACGCCTACTTTGTTTTTCTCCTCTCTCTCTCTCTCTCTCTCTCTCTCTCTCTCTGTGGTCAGATTTCAATGGTTTTTTGCAGATTCTAGTTTTGCCCACTTTATAAACCAACTTGGAGCCTTTTGATCCCCAGCTGTCGTAATCCATCCGTCGCTGCCTAGTTGCACTTGTGGGGCCCACGCCCTTGTCCTGGATTTCCAAGATAACACATCAACATCATGTAAATTTCTGACCTACCGCTGTAAAAATAAAAAAGACAAGAAAGAAAGTCCGTTTTTTTTTTTTTAAAAAAAAATTATTATTTATTACTTCGTCTGTTAAAAAATCTCATTTTTCTGGCTTTTGGGTCTGTTTGGATTTTTGGGTATTTAATATTTTTTGAAAATTCTGCTCCTTTTGGGATTTATTTTTTCATATTTTTTTTGAAATGTGGTTTTAAGGCTTTTGTGCAGATATGGTTTTGGCTATTTTAACATATTTGGGTTTCTATTATTTTGCTTTTCCTTTTACAAATTTGGATTTTAGTTAGTTTTGTTTTTTGGGGTTTATATTTTGTGGAAAATCCTGTTTCTGGTCTTTTTGGTTCATCTGGATTTTGGTTTTTGGGTCCTTTTAGGATTTAATCAATTTTGATTTATAGTATTTATTATGTATTAAATCTTTGTAATTTATTATTTTTTCAGTATTTTTTGCTATTTTTCTTTTTTAGGGTTTATTATGTTTTAAAAATCATGTTTTTAGGGTTTTGTGTTTTTTAGGATTTTATATCTTATATTAGCTTTTCAGATTAAATTAGTATAGGTTCTGGATAATTACTTTTTAGGATTTATCTATACTGTTTTTGTGACCATTGAAGTTAAAAATAAAAAGATTACTAACAAGGACTTCTTTTCCTTTTGTTTTTCTGATTTTTATTTTATTTTATTTTATATATAGGACAGAATGATAGAAGAACATGAGGTGGATCTTACTGAAGGTGAGAAATTTCCATTACTGTTTGGTTCTTTAAAGAATCCTAAATGTTATTGGATTTTTGTTAAGAACCTTTTGATAGTACTAGATTTTTTTTTGCTCTTTTTGTTGTTTTCGTTCGTTCTTGTAAATTTCAGGGGTTAGAAAGGTAAAAGGGCAAGGAATCTGGATGTGGGTTCCTGTCATTGTTAAAAACCAAGCTTTGAGGCATGTGGGTTTTTTACTGTGTGGGTCCTAGCCAACGAAAACAGGTGTATCTGAATGTGGTTTTTTTAATTTTTAGTTGGGCTTTAAACGAAAGGGGTAATTTTTTTTTATTTTTTATTTTTAAAAAAGAACGAGTAGATGGAGGAGTGTGTTTCACTGTTATGTTAAAGAGCTCTCTCTCTCTCTCTCTCTCTCTCTCTCTCCTCTCTCTGAGGATAAAACAGGAGGAGAAAACAAGGTCTTGGGGCTGGATGTTTTAATTGAAGGGTTGAAAATGTCAGGATATCTTTTCATGGAAGGTTAATTTCTATGGGCTTGTGCTGTGAAAACAATGGTTATCAATGGGGTTTCAACTATCAGGATTTTCCATCTGAAAGCCTCTTCTGATTACCCATTTTACCATCACTGGCATATTGTTCTTTGGCTGGTTGTTGCGGTCTCTTTCATCTCACAATCCAAGCCCTAATGCCCCATTCATAACGCCTTTTCTTTTGTTTCTCAGGATCACCCTTCTATTACTCCTATTTCCATTAATCTGATATTTGCAACCATATTATAATTCCTTTTTGGGCAATAGGTCGGTAATCTCAGGTTTCTTGATTTTCATGGCATCTCCAGAAAGTCCCATTTCTTTTTTGTGGGGATCTCTCCCTTGAATTCTTCTTCTTCTTCTTCTTCTTCTTCTTCTTCTCCATCTTCTCGTTCTTCTTCCGTGTTTTGTGGTTATTTAGATGCTTTGTTGTAGTTCCTTTGTCTCTTTGTGGGTCTGTGTGGTTCCTTTTGATTACCTTTAATCTGACACTGCCTGCCACTCTGCATCCCCAAATTGTTGCTTTGCAAGCTTGCCTTTGCAAAATTTCCATCTACCAATTAAAGTAACCCGCACGTATTGAGATCACTCAAGGAAATTATTCAGATCCAGCTTCCTCTAGCTATTCTAGAAAATTCAGTTTCTCTCTTACATCTATATCTAAGCTGTCTATTAGAAAAGGAACTACTAAAAAAAAAAAAAATCTATCTGAGAAGAAGAAGAAAAAATAGCTTTGGTCTACTCTTAGATTGAGTACTTGGGAGGTCTCCTTTTCAATCCCTTTTTCAGTGGATTATGCTCCCTAATTCAAACAAGGCCAGATGACCACAGATGAAATGAGCAATGGCTCCTCGTGGAGTTGGGAGCAGGAGAAGGCGTTTGAGAAAGCTCTGGCAACTTATCCTGAGGATTGTTGTGATTGGTGGGAGAAGATTGCGGCGGATGTGCCAGGGAAAACTTTGGATGAAATCAAACACCATTATGAGCTTTTAGTGGAAGATATCAATGGCATCGAGTCGGGTCGGGTGCCTTTGCCTGCCTATGTTTCTTCGTCAGAGGGTTCAACCGATCATGCGAATGAGGGAGGGGCTGGTAAGAAAGGTGGCCATTTTGGGCATTTTCAGGGCGATTCCAATCACAGCGGGAAGGCGTCAAGGTCCGACCAAGAACGCCGCAAGGGAATTGCCTGGACTGAGGATGAACACAGGTAAACTCACACTAAATAGTGTATAGATAAATATTTTTCCAGGTATGATTGGTTACTGATGGATTACTTTATTAAGTAGTGGCTATGCACATCTCTAATTTAATATTACACCAGTGGGAAAAGGCAGTGCAGATTCAAACAGCCAGAAACTTTCCTGCAGAACCCGGTTTCAATAGTCACGGCTGTTTACTATGTTTGCAGGAATGTTCTACTAAAGATGCTGCTCCCAACTGTAAAGCTATGGTTCTTTAGACAGATTGGTTTCCTAAAATAGTTTATTTGCTTTTACTTTGCTGCTCCTGTTTCCACTTCCTCAGCTGCTTCTGATTTCCGATCTGGAAAATAAGAGATGATGTGGGGAGAGATAAGAAAGTGATAACTAAACCTTTGAAAGTTTCTTCATCTTGCAGTCCCGCATTTGTTGCTCCTGCAAGTTGTTATTTTCTTAAAGAACTCTTATAGGCCCGGTTCGATTTAAAAATTAGAAGTGACTGCAGTGTAGCCAATTATCCCTTTTAGAAGCTCTTTCTTATTAAAGTCAAAAGGAAAAAGAGTATGAAGTTCCACAAAGGAGAAAGATGAGAATCAAGGCCTTTATATTTCTAGCACATGAATGGAAATGGTTCGACCACCACCTTATGCAGGGAATAAATATTTTATGGTTTTCAGAAAATTATAGAAGTCCTTGAAAAGCTTCAAGATTGAATCAGAAAGCTTAAGGTTTAAGCCATTATGTCATTGTGCCAGTTAAAAATTTTCAAGCATCTCTCCGTGACAAGTAAAAGACGGGGGCTGATAAGCCTTGAGAAAATGGTGACGTGAGGTTTCATTTTGCAAATAAAAAAGAAGAATAAGAAGAACAGTTACTGGTGCCACAAATGGAATTTGAGAAGAGATGTCTGTATAAATCTACTGCCTACTACTCCCACTCTTGTTTCCTCCATTCCTCACGAATTTTCTTTCCTGTCATTATAAACAGGACTGAAAACTTGAAATAATGATTTATTCCCATAATCAATGATAATGTAAACTACACCCAATATCTGTCACTGGCAGGCCACACGTGTTGTTGAATGTAGACTCTGCTGGTAAGTTATTTTGAACCTTCCATTTTTTCAGTTTATATGTGGGACCACCTGATGAGCTGAGGTGATTTTGGACCAGGCCATGTAAGCACTAGGTCTGACCTGATTCATGGTTCTAACACATTTCCCAGGTTGGCACGTCCGGCTGTTCTTGGAGAGAATCATGTGAGATGTGCACTTAGCGAAACTCTTTCAAAATGGTAGTACTCTTGTTCTTTCAGTGGAAGTATCGAAATCCGAAATCAGTGCATCTATGATCATCATCATAGCCTTCCCAGCTATCTGGGGTCAGCTTTATGTTCGCTAATCATTCCTAAGGTGCAATTCACAATTGCCCCATCCATCCCTTGCACGCCGTCCACTCGATAATAGAAATTTCCCCATCCATCCCTTGCACACCGTTCACTCAATAATTGAAAGCCAAACATTGCTAGCAACCTAATCGACCCCCCTACTTTCACTACGGAAGCATCTTCTACTCCCTTTGCCCCAAATTGACCATAGGCCGGCAAGGAGACAAAGCCTCCATATGGCTTGAGCATTTTTGTGGAGCGCTACCCTGTGCCAAGCCATAAAGAGGTCTCCACGTCATAGGGCATGGACGAGAACAAATTAAACTTACCAAGAATAAAAGCCCAAATGAAACTAGCAAAGGGACAATGAATGAATAGTTGGTTAATTGTCTTGGCGTCAGACTTGCACATTAGGCACATGTTAGGGATAACCATGGAACGCTTTTGGAGACCGTTGATCGTCAAGACTCTCTTTCTACCCACAAGCCATCCAAAAGTTCCAACCTTGGGAGGGGTGCCGTAATGCCACACATGGCCCGTTTTTCCTATCTTCTTGTCGCGGGTATGAAACATATAATAGAAAGACTTCACCGAAAATCTGCCCAACCTATCTTTGTCCAAACCAAGCTATCACTTTCACTTGTTGTACGTCTACAAGGGTTCAACCATTCCAGCAAAGCAGTATACTCATCAATCTTGTTGTCCCGAAGGTTGCAACGACTAGGTGGGGCCCAAACAACCGACTCACCACAATGACCATAGCACCAATCTACCACACATCCTCTTTTTACTCCCCTTCAATCCTAATCAATGTTCCCCTCCTTACGGGAGACATCTCTGGTCTTTGTTGCCTTGACTGATCTCATCTCAATTAGCTTCTCATCGCTTTATCTCGTATTGGGACTAGTCGGTTGCTTCAGATGACCTCATCTTTAATTCTATCCTTGTCTTCCCACACACTAAAATCCTATTCTCTGTAACATAATCTCTACTCATGCTGCCTTCTAACTGCCTGCCACTTTATCCAATATGTCGTATCCAGTTGATGGCTGTCTTGTAAAATTCACTTAAAGTATCATAGCCATGTGCCAGTCACGCAAAACTTGCAGAGACACATCTTCACTTCATCCCTGATCATGGGCTCGAACTCAAGACCCCATGCTGAAGCGAAGAGCGGTTTGTTAGAAACGATGGCTTCAGCAAAATCCTGCATGTTGACCTGTGTGTGTAGTTAAGCAATCCTATTAAAGGATATATCATTCTGTGGACATTTGTACTTAGCCATTAAAAATAAAAATTAAATAAAAATGTGCACTTAAATCAATGTGTGTATACACATCCATACACAGATAGATAGATAGATAGATAGATAGGAGGGAGGGAGGAAAGGAGGGAGGTGCGATTGCAGCAGGCTTTACAAATCTGAGTAGCAAGGAACTTGTAGGTAGTAGATATTGAATAAGCTTCTCCGTGTAATATATATATATATTATATATATATATATATATATATAATAAAGCACGGGATAATATATATATAAAAAGGAGAGAATAAAGAAAGCAGAAAGGAAAAGCAAATCTGCTGAGGTAGCAGACAGCCACTAACAGCCTAGAAAACAAAGATCGCAATCTTTCAATCCCTTGACATTGACTGCCCATTCGAACAGCAGCCTTTGGCCCTGGAACCAACTGCGTTAGCAGAAGAAGAGTTGTCATTGAAGCATCTTTCATTTCTCTCTTCCCAAACGGACCACCAGATTGCTAAAATGGCCATTCTCCAAATAGTCGTTCTGATTTTTCCTAGTTTGAACCCTTGCTAAGTCGATAGAAGGTTGAGGGCCGAGTCTGGAATGCACCAACTGATCTTGAACCGCTGACAGAAGTCGACCCAGATTTGGGAAATAAAGGGGCAGTGCACCAGAAGATGGTTCACCGTCTCTGCTTCTTGCATGCAACATAAGCAGGCATTAACGATCTGCATTCCCCTCTTTCTGAGGTTATCTATAGTTAAAATTCTGTTTCGACCCACCAGCCAGCCAAAACAGATGAATTTGGGGGGTGCTGAGTACCTCCAGATGAAGGGGGAAGCAGGGATGGATGGATGCGATTTAGGGGCGATGTGGGAATAGAAGGATCTGACCGTGAAGGAGCTGGTTTTGTCAAGCCTCCAGATAAGTCTGTCAGGCGAGGATTGCTGCGGCATGGTCTTGGAGATGCAGTCTAGGAGATCCATCTATTCAGAGAGTTCCCAGTCGTGGAGGTTTCTTGAGCATCTCACATCCCAGACTGTTTAGGCAGCAGTAACTGAGAAGCAGTCAGAAATGAAAGTGTGATATTGACTGATGCTCGAATCTCATTCTTGTTAAGTTTTTGAAATGTCCATCAGTATCAGGGTTTTTCACAATGCATTTCGTGGATGTGCACTTGTGTTTTGTGTCATCTACAAAAATTCACATTAGAGGACCTCTTCGGATTTACATAGTTAAAATTATTCCATGACAAGGGAACTGAAGATATCAGATTTTTATCATGGGTTGCTAGTCCACAAAAATATCATATATTTCCTGCACCTGCAGAATACTAGGTGCCTGTGGTGAGGTCAAGTGACCTAAGTCCTTTTGAACTATCATGTCAAAGATTTCTATCAACCAGAGTTAGTCTGCAGAAGGCACGTCTTTTGATTTTCAGTTGATTTAAAGCGTTATTAACTTTCATCGCCCTTCCCATGTCTTCCCAATTCGGTGTATTATCCTAGTGAGCACGATTGTCTGGAATGAACCACGGGTTCTCCAAAGGTCAAAAAGAAAGAGTGAGCATTTTACCATTTCACTGTTCTATTGTAGTTATTTTTCATTTCATGCAATTTTATATATAAGTTTGTTTCTTTCAAAGGAAGCGAACTTTGTAAAGAAGGAATGAGACTAAAACAGTAGGGCCCCAGAGCATGTGTATCTCTTTCTCTCTCACCTTATTGCATGCTCTAGTGGTCCCGGTACTACTGTTAGCTTGGGTAGTGGGCATATGTGGTGCCCGCGTGATGCATGAAGGCCATCCAACTGTGCATCAGACGTGTCATCTCATCTTACCTCCAGGTGTGAGAAATCAGCCTGATCCAACACTTAAGTGAGCCAAAACACGGAAACAATGTGAGATGGGACCCCACCCTTGATTTAGACAGGGGCCCACCGGAATTTTGAAACAGCCTTATATTCGGCCTGACCTTTCATCCAGAGCAGGTGAAGGGTCTGAATGGTCTGGACTTCATATTTACCACATGGTGGGCCCTCCACTCAACTCAAGGGTGGACGTTCCCTCCCATCTTGTCTGCTGTGGTGTTGCCCACCTGATTCACATCAGGCTGAGTTTACTGCCCTAGGAGTACATTGCCTGAGGCATGTGATGGACGGGTTGGATTTTATTCATGCATCATATGGGCCCCACGTCTGCCAAGTACCACTGTAGCTTATGGTGGTACTGGTACCACAGGAGCATGCTCCATTCTTTTTATGCCATGGTCGTACACAAGGAAACTCCACCTGTGAGAGTTTTATGCTCTCATTGCCGGTCCCCAGTCTGGATAAAGGAGGGTTGTGTCAGGTTGGTGGCCGGGGTCGAACTTATGCCATATCTTTCACCAACCTAAACATTATGATATTGAATGGTGGAACAAGATTCATGTGGCTGACCTAGGTTGAAGGCTTAGATGATGATGATGATGGTCTTACAAGACCAGCTGGTCATTATGTCTATCAGTGTTGTTAGTCTTGGGGGACGATCCCTTGTTGATTCTTTCATTTCACCAATCTTTGGATTCAACATCTTTGCTTGGAGTTTGTTACTAGCCAATCTTAGTCCTCAGAAGTTCTGGCTAGGCCTGTTAAAGTATTCCCATTTATGGACAATTAGAAGATCTCAAACCATGTTGAGTTTGAATGAAGTGTAACAAATTCGTAGCTGACTTGTATCCACTCCATGCTTTTGCCTTTTGGTGGGTTATGTTGCCTTGTGATGTTATCTAAGTTCAGTTCTACATTCGTTGCATTCATATTAGGGGTCGTTTGGTAGCATGGATTCCATGTGAATTGGAATCCAAATCACATGGGATCCATGTGAATTGGAATACTCGGTCGTGTTTGGCACTATGCATATGGATTCCACGTGAATCCAAAATTTGTTTTTGGTAGCATTCTCCATGCATGACATGCATTTTACTTATTTTCACGAGTGGCCCACTGTAAGGTCGAATGTGAAATCCACCCTAATCACTGGGGGTGTCACTCCATTTTAGCCGTGGGGCTCAAAAGTCAGTTCGGTCTGTGATTCAAAGGGATTATACGATTGGAAACAAGATACAAGGCATCCCTCTCCCAACTATTTCCCTTATGGCCCACCTGAATCATGAAACGGGCTGATTTTTGGGCCCTATGGCTAAAATGAGGTGGCACACCTAGTGATTGGGGTGGATTTCACGTAAACATTAAGGTGAGGCACACCAATTCTTGAAGTCAACTACAACCATTTTCATGCAGAGACGCCATGACATGAACTAATCTTGGGCTTAAAAATGTTATGGGACATGGCTACCATGATGTTTATGTAAAATCTACCTCGATCAGCAGCTGCGTCGCTTAATTTTAGCCATAGGGCCCAAATTTCAGATTGCCATATGATTCAAGTGGGCCATATGAAGGAAAACAGTAATCCTCAGTTCCTCACCCTCCAAACTGTTTCCTTTTGTGTGGCCCATATGAATTGAGGATGGGCCTCATTTTTGGTCCATAGGCCTACATTTTAGCTTTGTATCTAGCAGTTGGAGTGGATTTCATATAATCATCACAGTGGGCCTTGAAAAAATCAAGGGTGGGTGTCCCTCTCCTAGCTCTTCCTTTGGCATGGCCCACCCGAATCACATACTGAGCTGATTTTTGGGCTCTATGGTTAAATTAAGGGGACACACGTAGTGATTGAGGTGGATTTCATGTAAACGTCATAGTGGGGCTCACCAATTCTTGAAACAAGCACATAGTTCATTTTGGTGCTTACGTCATCCATGGTATAGGGTGGTAATGCAGCTTGAAAATACACCTCTAGCCAAGGAATTCAAAACAAGGTGAAAGGGTGGTAAATGGAATCCATTTGCCACCACCGTACCACTCCCCAAGCACACTTACTTTATGCCTTTACCACCTATTACCACCCTTTATCACTGTTTCCATGGTGCCAAACAACCCCTTATTTTCCAATCATCAGGTATATAAGGTGATGTCACCAATATGGTGCTTATATGTCCAAGGCTCCCATTATCTTACTTTTCCTCTTCATGTAATTTGCATAAACTTATCATTTTATTTTTTTTAAACACACACTGACACCCCCACACACTCATCCACACACCCACACCACATTGGCACTAGATCCCATGATCTCAGTGTTGAAATAGAGACTATCTACCATTGAGCCATAGAGTCAAACCCCATAAAATTTTCATTTTCATGTCTGGCAATTGCATGTTATGATTTTTCTATCGATCCACTACAGTTTTATTCATTTTCATTAAATTGGGGTGCTCCAGTGGTACTTGTACCACCGTCAGCTTACAGTGGTGTCAAGGTGCAATGTATCACACCAATGTGTCACCTTGAAAAACCTGTAGGACCCAAAACTCAGCCCGATCCAAGGTACAACAAAGGAAACAATCTGTGAGGGAACGCCCATCCTTGAATTATGCAGGGGCCCATCCTTCATATGGACTGGATGAAGGGTTGAATGGCATTGATTATATATACACAACATGATGGGTCCAACAAAAATCAACTGTGAGTGTTTCTTCTCAATACGTTCCTTGTGTTGTGGCCCATCTGAGTTTGGGATTGGGCTGATTTTTGGGCTCTATTGGTTTTCTGAGGTGATGCATCTTATTGGCGGGTTGGATTCCGTGAATATCGCTGGGCTCCACTTCTGCCTTGTACCACTGTAAGCTTACAGTACTATATTGGTACCATTAGATTGCGCCCCCCTTCATCATCATCATTTAAGCCTTATCCTAACTAATTGGGTTCAGCTACATGAATCTTTTTCCGCCATTTAACTCTATCAAGGGCCATAACAATCCTGAGTTTGGCATGTCATATTGTTCGGATTCATGTTTGAAGTTGTTGCATAAGTTTATGCCGGCTGCCAACCTGACTCAACTGTACTCCAATGTTGTCAAATTGCATATGCCATCGTATGCGACTGGCATATGCTGTTCGCATATGCCATCGCATAATCACATATTGCTCTGTTTTTTTTTTTTTTTTTTTTTTTGAAAAAAAAAATGTAAAAAAGGGTTTTTAAAAAAATTATTAAAAAAAGAAGGAAAAACTATGCCTAATTACTACAAGTGGGACTGGGTACTTTTACCTATTTCATTGTAGTTTTGAGTGTTCGAGACTATTAGACTATCTATAAAAATAAGTTATATATTTAATCACTTGTATTATATTTACATAAAATTTGACAAAACTAACAATATGTTACATTAAGAGAGAATTAATTATTAAAAACTTCGAAGCTAGAAATTTAATTGATAAATGATAACTTGATAACTTGAACAACTTATAAGTTACAAGTTACAACTTAATTTACAAATACAATTTACTGAAAAAAGCACATCTTGCGAAGTATGCCATTGCATACTCACATATGTGATCACATACTTATCGCACCAAAAAGTATGCCATCGCATACTATCCTGGTCCTAAAAAAAGTGGCATATGCGATCGCATCAACAATGCTCTCCTTCTTTATCCAGGCTTGGCACTGGTGGTGAGAGAAAAACTCCCACATGCTCAATGTCATAGACTATTACATAGGTTGATTACAATCAAGCGCTATCTAGTAGTTTATTACATAGGTTGATTACAGTCAACAAGTTTATTACAATCAGCAAGTGTTAACTGTGAAGAATTATTACCAGTCATATATTCAGTCCCATGCTGTATGTTTCTTACGTCTATTTTGTTGTGCTTCCGTGGCCCTTCGATCCACACCTTGCACTCATTATCTGGTCATTAGTACTACAAAGGGTCTAAGGTCATGCGAGGGTGATTCTAATGTAGCCAGTGTGTGCCAAGGCTGTGATTATGATTATGATGATCCACATGGATACGTAAGCCTAGAAGTACAAGGGTATCATAGTGGAAGACACTGTGCATGCTCTCAAGTAATCTATTTGTGTTGTCTGATGGCTGTCAGGAGAAGTATATAAGCATAATTGCAAACATTTTAGATGAGCCTAGTTATATGCTTATTGAGGGCTGATTTTATTTTGTTTTATTTCAAAGAAATATACAAGGATGAAAGCCGAACTTACGAGCTACACTTATGGTTATAGAATCTATAGAATAAGAAACACGGTAAAGTTCTGCTGATGTCTTTTTCCATTGTCCTTTTCTTCCCCATTGGGCCACATATTGCATGAAGTAACATTGGAGCTCATGTATTTTTTAATTCCAGAAATGAATTGGGTGGTCACATCTCTACCTGCACACATTTTTATAGAAACACTTGTCAACACAGTACATGCGCAGCAGATCAGGGCTGTTAATCAATTGGGTCCTATTGTTTATGTGCCTCGGTCCAAATCAAGCCTGTCCTCTGATCAGGTGGGACGCATGCGTTGAGTGATGATGGTCAAAATTTGTAACCGTCCAATTTTTTGGAACATGTATAACCCATTTGTGAGCATAGAGGCCTGATTTTTTGGGCCAGAGGACATAAGTGGTGGGACTGCCCAATTATGGCCCATATCTCACACATGTTTGTTACGTTGGCATCTGTGGTCACTAGTGATTTCCCCAAATAAAGCCATCTCCTCGGTCACATGCCCAATGGGTGGAGCAGTGGAATCTGGCGAGGGATGCTAGATGTTTGTGTTCATAATCTAGAATTGGCGTCAAGGTATTTTCAAACTCCAAATGGCTGAGAATGAAGGACATCCTAGGTTCATTGTTTGTCCAAAGAAAGCTATTATCCGTGATATCGTTGTAGGTGGCATGTATTTTTATTCATAACCATCTTCTAAGCTTTGTCCCAAATAATTGGGGTTGGCTACATGAATCCTTTTAGTTGGGATAAGGGTTAGATGATGATGATGAATAAAATACATGCTACACCTGCAAGGAGATCATGGATTTATTGTTCCCTGGTTATTCTTTTAAACAGGGCCTGCTGATCTCTCCAGTACATCTTTCTCAAACATTGATGATACCCTCGCTAGGTTGCACAAACTGTGATATAAACATGTTGAGTTAAACATTTCCTTAAGCAAAAAGGTTGGTTGTTCATCAGAACTGTTCCCCCACACTTATAAAAAAAAAAAAAAAAAAAAGAAAGAAAAAAGAAAGAAAGAAAGAAAAATACAGTCCTGGCCTTGCCATTGAGGAAAGGTATGGGACCCACGTGAAAAGTGATAGGAACCTCCATGTCTGTGTAGGTCCCCAATTTCAGCAGCCCAATGGGAGGCATGGTTTTCCAACTTGTCCAAGTTTACTTGGAATCAGTTGAATCTGACCCTGTTCGGTACCACGAACCTCCCCCATCCCATCAATTTGCGTGACTTGACTGGAGACTGGACGATTGGGTAATCGCTGAGGCATAAATCAATTTTAGGAGGTCATAAACAGTGAGACCCATGGTTCTTATGGAGTACGTAACCAGTCTTCTTTAATGTCAATCCTACCTGTTTATACATTATTTTTATGAAAGTTAAAATCTTGGGAAGATATCCCATTCGTTTTTTAATGTTAATTGATGCATCTGGAATTTAATTTTCACATTCAAAGACTGTGTAGATCTGTGTCAGCTATCTACGAACTTCCAACCCATAAACTGGTACTGTTCATTGTGTTCTTGTGCTAATGTTTTGACGGGTTTTTTTTTTTTGGTGACACAGGTTATTTCTTCTTGGATTGGATAAATATGGCAAAGGTGACTGGCGGAGCATATCAAGAAATTTTGTGGTATCAAGGACTCCTACTCAGGTGGCCAGCCATGCACAGAAATACTTCATCCGGTTGAACTCAATGAACAAAGACAGGAGGCGCTCGAGCATCCATGATATTACCAGTGTAGGCAACGGAGACATCTCGGCACCTCAAGGGCCTATAACTGGTCAATCCAATGTGCCCACTGGAACTCCTGGGAAATCTGCCAAGCAGTCATCCCAGCCCCCGCCGGGGGCTCCTGGAGTTGGTGTGTATGGGACGCCTACAATAGGCCAGCCAATTGGAGGGCCCCTTGTTTCTGCAGTGGGCACTCCAGTGAATCTCCCTGCCCCACCCCACATGGCGTATGGTGTCCGGGCCCCAGTTACTGGAGCCATAGTTCCCGGTGCTCCAATGAACATGGCTTCGATGACATATCCAATGCCACATGCGGCTGCCCACAGATGACTATGAATCTCTTAGTGTACAAAAAGGGGAAAAAAAAAGGGGGGGGGGGGGGGGGGGGGGGGGGGGGGGGGGGGGGGGGGAAGAAAGAAAGAGACATACTACTCATGCTGTGTTCATGCGGTCCTTTACTTCTTCGGGTGGAATAAGATAGCTGCTGCAAGCATAGAGCGTAGATCCGTCGTATGTCCTAGTCTGGAGTGTCTAATGCTGTCAATTCGTATCATGTCCTGAATAATCCATGGAAGAAGGGAATTACAGGTCTCTCTGTATATTTAATCTGTGGAAGTAGAGACAGCAGCTTTTGATTGGAGGTTCCTTTTACTATTTTCTTTATTGCTGATGTGGTGTGTATTCCTTTAGCTCCACCCATCAGTGTAGGTGCATAGAGACAGGATTCCTAAGGCAAAGGTGTAAAAAGCCCACATCATGTTTTGACATTTGAGTAGTGTTTGTGCACATATTGTGCAAATTGATTCTACTCTCCTTATAAAATCTCATGGTTTTGTTGTTCTTTAGCACGCATGGGAATATTCAGTACTCTTGTCTGTGGGTTTGTGATTTAGTGCTGTTTTTTTTTTTTTTTTTTAAAAAAAAAAAAAAAAAAAAAAAACTGTAAAACTTGTAATCCTATGTGGGTAGGTATGTGGCCGGGTTGGTGATGCTCCACGATATGAGTCGGCTCCATCTAATCCAGTGCTAAATGGTGTGCTTGCTTTAATCAGGGTGATTCTGTTGGCCAATCATCATCAATATTCAATTTGATATTGGGTGGCCTACAAATCTTATGGAATGGGGTTCTGCAAATGACTGATGAAAATGGAGGTGGTGATGCTAGGCCCACGTAAAGGTTGCGGTGCTGAAAGTCGTTCGTGGGTCGGTTAAGCGATATAAAGCACAATTACGTGTTGCATCTTGGTTGTGCTGACATGGACACGCAAAAAGGTGGGAGCATCTTGAGCTGCCTTGCCTATCCTTCCACCTCAGTCTGATGTAAAGAATGCCAAAAGCTTCTCTTACAGATAAGCATTGTTGAATCTGGCATTTATTTTCTTTTCTAAGCAGTAAGATTAACTTACAATGGTTATTATCATTGTAAAAGAACATGAAGAAAAAAGTATGTCCGTCTTTTTAAGATTGATGTGAGCTCTCCTTAGTCACAGGATTTTCAGTACTTCCAATTGAAAGCACAAAATTACTGTGGTTTTAACTAGAGTTTGGCTAAGTACACGCACATGATCTCCTCCAGGTATGGCCGCACATGCCAACCTGGCAAGTGTGTGGAATATCCAAGCCATGCATCTTGTTGGAACCACCCATTAGATAGCCTAGCCTAAAGTTTGTGTTCAGCTCATCCCTCACATGTAAACAAATGTTTAAAACAACCTCCCCGACACTCCACATTCAACGACATGTGTGGTCCACCCGCCAAGTGGGCCAACCTGATTTTTGATCCAGGCCATCAACCCGGTGGGGCCCAAGTGATGAACGCATCAGATATCTTGCGCATGTTCTATATTGGCGCGTTAACTCACCGGAGTATAGAAGTGCCTACATGCTTTGCAAAATTCTGGCTAATTAATAGCTTTGGTTGAAGGGTCATTTTCATTATCTTACTGCATAAGCAACATGCTTTTGTAAGTCTAAGAAGCCAGCTCAAAAGCTGTCCTCTAGAAATCAAAGAACATGACTGTTATAAATATTAGCGATATGCTGACTCAGTGCTACGCAATCGATGTTAGACATGACAATGATTCTTGGTTCTTGTCGCCCACTCAATTGAATTGATTATTCAGCTTCCTTGGAAACATTTGCAAAAGGGTTTGGCTTGTCTTAGCTTCATTAAAAAAAAAAATCTAAGATAAAAGAAGATCAGTAAATGTTATGTCTTGATGAGTTACATAAGGTGATTTTCTGAAAGATGGTAGAGATTCCATTGACAGTTGCAAAAAGGTATAGCATCTGCTTCAATTCATCAGAGTAACAAAAGGAAGCAGTGTAGTAGTTTGTGGCCGAGTATCAGCTAGCCCTGGCCCAAAAATAGGCTTGTCAACTCATCGGGCTGACATGGTGGAACCCACTTGATACATTGCTCTGATGTCCCACACGTGTTGGGTTAGCACATGCGTTATTGGTGCACTGATCTTATTTTAAATAAGGTTTATCTATATCATTTTTGCTTCTTGGAGACATTAAAAAAACAACAGAAACCACACAATAGAGCAGTTAGATCGGTTGCAATCGCTTTGAAAAGCTATCTATGCTGGCATCTTTTTCGAATTCATGACATTGCCTTTATTCCTGATGACCTGAAGATGACTCTGCAGCAATAAAGTTGCGAATCTAGACCGACTACATTCCTTTGGATGGATTTACAAATTCCAAGGTTGCATCGCCATTAAAAAGGCCTCTCTCGCCTTCTGTTTCAGGCAAGAAAATCTTCGACTTGCACTTGAAAGAAGCTCAGATCAAAGCTCAATCCGATATGAAGAACCCAATTCAAGACCATGTTATTGGAATTCCAATCAGTTCAGTTACACACGCAGTTGAGAAATCGCCAGAGAGACCAAATTCAGTTCCTGAACCTGCTAGCACATTGCTTGTCCACCCTCCTTCAAATGGGTCTTTTCAATTCAAACAGAGTAATGATTCATGACTCTCTCTCTCTCTCTCTCTCTCTCCTCTCTCTCTCTCTCTCTCTCTCTCTAATGTGTGGTGTGTTTAGGTGTATGTTTGTGTGTATGTCAAAATATTTTTGAATGTGACTGTTGTTAATTGATGATTTGGAGCTGCTTTAAAATCCGAGCTGTTTGATAATTGTGTTCAACTTCAAACTGCAGATAAGGTTGAATCGATCATTGACTGGATGAACAAATTCAGCAAACGAGCCGACAGATTCACACAAGGTGTCCGTGAACATGGTAATTATCTTCTTGCTATGTTACAAATACAGAGCTATTGAATTTCTTTCTCCTATCTTTATTCTCAGTTGAGAAATTAAAAACTTCTTAAATACAATTTCTTACCTGATAATCTTCCAAGTTTTTTGCTTTTGGTTGTTATGATTTATTTTTATTTATTTTTTTACTGAGAGTTTTTGAGCAGGGAAGAGGCTTCTTCTGAATCATAGAGTTCCAACCTGTTCTTTAATCTCTTTCCTATTCTTAAGTTTTTTTTTTTGGTAAACTCTGAAGCTATATTTCCAGGGTCAAAACCAAATTTTCAGCCCAAAATTTAAGGGGGTGTTTGGATGCTCAGCTAAAATAAATTGCAATAACTCGGGTTGATGGAAATGACCATTGTGGGGCTAGCCTCACTTCATTCACGAGGAATTAACCTCCAAATGACAATTTTCAGTCAATCTCATGCGACTTAAAAATGCACGGAATCATGAATTGAAATGGTGTCATGCCCTATTGTCGAGATTTCCTCTTTTATTGAATTAATCTTATTGCAATTCAATTTATTTTTGCATCCGAATCCTCCCCAAACCATGTTCATACTGAAAACCCATGTTTAAAGCATTTTTATCATGTACCCTATCTCCAGTCACTTCGGTTCCATTAGCAGTATGGACAATAGCGTCTTATCATAACTGAACTGCATTGCATCAATTGATCTGATATATATTGTCTATCTAATGATATTTTAATTTTCTGGAAATATATCTGATTTTCTTGTCTGATGGAAAATGCAGTGAGGCTGGCACCAAAGATCTCCGAAACTGTGAAGGGCAAGTTGAGTTTGGGGGCTAGGATTCTTCAAGTTGGTGGAGTGGAGAAAGTGTTCAGACAGATTTTCAGCGTTGGGGATGGAGAGAAGCTGCTCAAGGCTTGTCAATGCTACCTGTCTACCACAGCAGGTCCCATCGCAGGGCTTCTGTTCATCTCTACAGAAAAGATTGCATTTTGCAGCGAACGATCTCTCACATTCACTTCTCCTAACGGAAGATTGGTTAGGACTCCCTACAAGGTTGGTTGAATTCAATAACACTTCCTGAATGCAAGACTACAATATCTGGGGAAAACCAAGCATTCTCAGGCATTCATTTGATTGTATCGGAGGGCTTCCAAAGTTCAAACATTTTCTTGTGTCATGCGTTCTTACATCACTAATGAAATTGACCACCACCTCCCAAACATAAATCATTCATTTCTGATTATCTTCTTGATTTTGAAAATCATCAATCTAGACTGTTGATTGCCAAAAGAAATGTGAAAGCCCGTTGAGATTTCTTTTTGAAATGAATGTTATACTAGAAGAAATATCAATATGGGACCAATTTCCATTTTAGATTTTGAAAAAAAAAAAAACAAAAAAAAAAAAAAGGTTAAAGAAACATTCTATAAATTCATGTTTCATCGATTTGGGTGGTTGGCAATTTCATTGAAGACGTAAGAAAGGTTAACAGATGTGACTTTAATACAATCTACTTTTAGTTCGCTGATACAATTAGCTCTTAGAAAATTGTCTGAAACATCTCTCTCTCTCTCTCTCTCTCAAGGAAATCATATCATGTTATCCTTCAATGGATCTTCTCGACTGACATTGATGGCACTTGTTTTTGATGTTTTGCAGGTGTTGATTCCATTGAGAAAGATAGATGGAGCCAACCCAAGTGAGAATATGAATAGGCCCACCCAAAAGTACATACACATAGTTACTGTGGATAACTTCGAGTTCTGGTTTATGGGTTTTGTTAATTATCAGAAAGCCTTCAAGCATCTCCAAAAGGCCATATCCCAATCTTCCATGTATTATCCTCAATGAGAAGAAGAAGAAAAGGAGGAGAAGATGAAATCATCCCTCTTAGTTTCTTTGATGTGTATATGTGTAATTGATGGAAAAATCCATTAGTTAAAAGTTCTTTTATTTTGCCTTAATTAGCCTATGATTGCTCTACAACTTTATATAGCTAGTGGCACGTGGGAGCTAGATCCAAACCGTCCATCAGGTAGGACCCAAGATGTACATACGTCTTCTAGAAAATCAGTTAAGTACGCAGATCAGGTGGGTCACGGTTTACGAAACAAATGGACGTATGGAAGCCATACTGGTCAAGTGTTTTTCTAAGCCATACGTTTTTTTTTTCCTCCTAATTTTATGGACGAAATGATGAGTGCACAGCCCTGATTTTTGAGCCATGACATCTACATTGTGATTCCCATCTGATGGACGGCTCGGATATTGCACCATCGTGCCACAGTAGCTCATTTGATGGCGTGTAGATGGTTGCCTTGCATACAAACATGGGATTAACAAATCATGCATTTTGGTATATAATTATAAACATCACAATGGGCCCCAAGATGATTTTAATAGTGGACCGTCTATCTCCACTATTTTCTATAGTGGGGCCCAGTTGAGTTTTGGATCTGTATAGTTTTTAAGATCACATTCTAACACGAGCAAAAGCTCATCGATTTGATGGACGAAATGGACACCAGATGCGTGACGGTGGCCCACATAGAGCTTTTTGTTGCCAAGGTATGATAATACGCCTAATGTAAATTTGCATCCAATACATGTGGCCCATGGTTCTGAAACTGGTGGTCGGTGCTCTGTGGGCCTCACCATGATGTATGTGTTTCATCCATGCCGTCCATATATTTTTCTAGATCATTTTAGTATATGAGGCAGAAAAATGAGATATATCCCAATCTCAAGTGGACCACATTACAGGAAACACTGTTGAATGAACGTCGACCATTAAAAACTTTTTGGGGGCCATAAAAGTTTTGGATCAAGCTGATCTTTGTTTCTTCCCTTCATCTAGGTCTGCATGACCTAATCAAAAAATTGGATGTCAAATAAAAAGTACGGTGGGCCTTAGGAGGATTTTAATGGTGGATATCCAATTACTATTATTTTCCTGTGGTGTGGTCCTTCTGATACTTATATTCCTGTCATTTTTGGTAACAAGCCATAAAATGATCTGTAAAAATGGATGAACGGAATGGATGAAACAAATACATCATGGTGGGGCCCACACAGCAACGACCACCGGCCACGGGGCTAGTGGCAGGGGGAGTAGCCAATCCGTTTCCCACCATGTACGGGAATGCCTGTCTCTTTTGCTAGTCTGAAGATACAAATGTACGTCGCTATGGTTGTATATGTTGCTAAGTAAAGGATATAGCAACGGTCGACATTCAAAAAGGAAATACTGGAAATTTCAAAGCACTATCACCGTACATCAGGGAAAATCTTTTGTCCCGTGCCCCATCCACGTCGGCTACATTGGATTAGCGGTTCGGATCCTCCAGTCATGAGCCCTATATGGATGAAATCCTACAAGTCATCAAACTATGTCTCGGACGCTTGTACTAGTGCTACACTCGTGTGTCGAATCCAAACCGTTCATCTTGTAAAGGCACCGTGAACATGCCTTGGCCCACCTGCCACTCGTAAGGTGGGCCACTGATGACACCTAGAGCCTTCACCATCCAGTGCAAGTGGCAAGCATATCTAGAGGTGTACACAAACCGAGCTAGCTCGGTTAGCTCGCTCCACTCGTCTGGTAAAGGCTTGATTTAACTTGGTTTGAAGCTGAGTTCGAGCCCCGTAGAGGTGAATTTTTTAGCTCGAAAATGAGTTCGAGCTGAGTTTGAGCTAGCCCCAGCTTGACTCGACTCGGATCGAACCCAACTCGATTGAACTTGGATCGAACCAATTCGGTAACTCAGCTGCTTTGATATTGATGTTGCTCACCAAGTGTCTGATGAAATAACTCAAGGAAGTGTGGTTGGTGGCAAGGAAGGTATGTATATGAAATCAAATTTTTTTTTTTTATACTTAGAAAATGTTTGATAAAATACCTGTAAAACTATTGCTGCTATCTCAAATACAGTGAGATTTTGAAAGTATAGTAAGATTTTTGTGAAAATGTTGTACAAGCAAACTCAGCTCGATCTTGGCCCGTACTTGACTTGAACTGGCCCAAGCTGCTAAGTGAACCGAGCCGAGCTAGTCGGTCAAGCTCAAGGACTAAGCCAAGCTGAGTTTGAGCTGAGGTCAGCTAGTGGCTGAGCTGAGTGGAACTGAGGCCAGCCCGATTCGGTTCGACCCGATGTACGCTTTATATCCAACGGTGTTGGAAAAACTAAAAATAACTGGTCCACCTGAGGATGAGAGCACGGACCTGATAAATCCCAGCTTCGATGTATCATAATCCAAAATTACGCTCATATGATTGTCTGAATATGGGATTAGTGGACACTTAGTGGACAGTTAAAATTGAAAAATATCCAACTGTTATATTTCAACAAACGAGTGACTATAAATCAAAGGTTAGGATTGCTCAACCAATCCAAATCTAGGAATGTGACTCACCGACAGTGGGTCCCGTGATTTAGTCGGTTCTAAATTTCAGTTGTTATCCACGTGTACAATTTCTGATGAGTGACTGCACATGAAGCGTCAACCCTGCGAGAGCATTAAAATATATTGTGGGTTGGTTGAGATGCACGTGGTGCCTAGTCAAAAGCATGCGTGCTGACGTGTTTTGTGGGTTAGGTGTCGTGGCATGCATGTGCAATGCTACGGAGAGAACTGAATGGGGTTTATGGCATGCACGTTCTACACGCGTGAAATAGAGAAGTCATGGGTTCTTCTCACATGCAAACGTGCACTCTACTGATGTAAGTAATTTCCTGCATGTGTGGCCCACCGTTCGGGAGATCGAAGCTGTTGATCTGATGAAGCTCTCCCAGATGGACGTGCCTAACACTTAAATATTTGGATTCTTGTCCATCGATGGAGGGATTAGGATCGTCCGATTTGATCATGGCTGATGACCCCAACATCAGCCAGCTAACTCATGTCAAAGCTCTATGGCCCACCATACGGTGTTTTATCCACGCCGACCGTTCATTTTGCTGGCTCCTTTTAAAGCATGATATTAAAAATGAGGTAGATCCAAAGCTCAAGTGGACCTCACGGTACGAAACAGTGTGATTTAACTTTTATAGTTGAAAACTTCAGATCCACGGAAGTTTTAGATTAAGCTGATATTGTGTTTTCCCTTCATCAAGGTGCATGACCTTATCAACGTGTTGGATGAAAAAAAAAAAAAAAAAAAAAACGTCACCGTGTGCCCTAAGAAGGTTTCAACAGTGGACGGCATTGTCCCTACTATTTTCTGTGGTGTGGTCCACTTGAACTTGAGATCTGCCTCATTTTTTAACATCATACTTTAAAATGAGCTGCAAAATGAACGGATAGTGTGGATAAAACACATACATTAGGGTGGGGGCAATAGAGCTTTGAAACCACATTTAGTATACTATACGCTCACAAAAAGAAAAAAAAAAAAGAAGAAAAAAAAAAAGCGGATCCGTTGCAGGCCTATATCCGTTAAGGTTAACTTACAATGGAATGTATGGGTACCCTGATTCGTTCCATGCCGCCTAAAAATCAGGCTGACACAACCCAAATTATGTTGGATCAGCTAGATTGTGTGGGTTCTTCTATGTTTTGTGACTTTTTTATTTTTATTTTTATTTTTATTTTTTTATTTTTTAATGTTAGCTTGTTAGTACACTCACTGTCAGTTTACACTTCACTGATAGCCACCCTCACCAGGGATCGATACCAAGACCACAGTGTTGAAACGAGGTATCATTCACTCAATCTTGTGAGGTTAAGCTATGGATCAGGGTGTATGTTTTGTGAGGTTGGAATCACTGCACCGCTGTGTAGGATAAGTTAAAAGTACATTGATCTTATTTTTATCTTTTTACAAAAGAATTATAAAGAAATAAAAGAAAAAAGAAATTTAATCGGTGTTCTTTGAAATCTCAATCAATTTCTAAATGTACAATACTTTTATTACAACTTTACCTCTTAAATTGACAGTGCCTTTAGAAAGTTGAAATGGGGCCCACCTACATTAACTTCATTGATCAATACCGTCCATCAATTTTGCCAGCTCCTTTTATATTATTGGACCATAGTAGGTGGGCCGTAGAAAGTCGCAATAGTGAGTAAATTATGGACCATTAAATAGAATCTAGATGGTGTGGACCACTTGATTATTTGACCTGCTTCATTTTTTAGATTCGGCACATAATAATCTGTACATTCGAATGAACGGCATGGATCATCAATAAAAGAAATGGTAGGCCTACGTTGTGGGCCCACCTTGACATTTGAGTAATCTCGGGATGAAATAGTTTGGTGAAATCAGTCCTACCTAAGATGGTGCAACCCTTTCCATGGGGCCCACCTTACTGTGTGTATTCTATACCCATGATGTCCATGTCTTTTTAAAGAAAATTTTAGGATATTATCCCAAATACGAAGTAAATCTAATTATTGGAAGGAGCAAACCGTTAAAAACTTCTTAGTTCGCTAGTAAATGTGCCTTTATTGCTAATGGCCCATCCAATCTTCTGATAAGGCCACATAAGCATGGATGAAGGGAAAAAACAATTATAAACTTAAGAACTTCATCCAGAACTTTTGTGGTACGGTAATCCTCAAGGGTAATTTTTTATTATAGACACGACTTTTCATTCACTTTTTTTTTCGACCAGAACAAAACCTACATTACCAATCTTGACATCTATACCAATCTTGACATCTACCCGTACAAACAAACCAATAAAAACGAAAATATCCTTATTTTTTCAATTACTTTTACCTGAAAATCAGAAGTATTTTTGTCCAAAACCCTCTTTTCGTACTTGAAAAATCTCCCTTCGTAACATAAGTTTTCGGCCGTTTAGAAAAAAAAAAAAAAAAAAAAAAGGTAAGCGCCTACAGTGCTAATTTTTTCAATGGTCAATCACCATTGTTCCCTACCTTATAATTGGATCTCTTGAATTTTTTCAATAATGCTCCAAAATGAGCTAGAAAATGCATGGACAATGTGGATACATAATGAATAAATAAAGGTGTGCCACCGTGTTAAGAGGTGCACCGCCATTGTTGAGTCTAGGGTTGTACCATCTTTGGTGAGCCCATGGAAGGCGTACAAGTAACTCAATGTACTTAGTATATTGTAAGGGGCCTGCCTTCATTCATGTATTTTATCCATTCCGTCTATCCATTTTATAATATAATTTTAGGGCTTCAGCTAAAAAAAAAAATGGATCATATCCGAAGCTCATGTGAACCACGCCCAAAGAAAGAGTTCATTGAAGGTCCACTGATAAAATCCTTATTCTAACTGTTTTCTTTAGTGTGTTCCTCTCGAGCCTTCAATATGCTTCAATTTTGGGATACACCCATAAAAGAAGCTGAAAAAATTGATGGATGGTATGAATAAATCACACTCATTCATTATGTGCTGGTGAAGGACTTCGACATATGTCCAAAGGAGTTACAATGCAGGTCGATGCGGGTCGATGTATGTTGGTGTGGGGTTCGATTGTTTCTGGAGTGTCTGTATCCTGATGCAGCATCTTCTCATGTGAATACGCACCCACTAGCAGTTTAGTGAAAGCGTTCGATGTGCATTTGAAGGAGTTGTAGTGTAAATTGATGTGGATTGGTGCTATTTTAGGGGTTTGGTGTATGTCAATGTTCAACAGTGCGGGTTTAGATTATTTTTACAGTTTTCGTACCCTGATGCGACATCTTCTCAAGTGGATACGCATCCACTAGTAGTTCAGTCAAAGTGTTGGACTCACCTGTAGTGCAAGTCGGAGTGGATCGTCATTATTTTAGGGGTTTGGTGTGCGTCGGTGTGGGCTTTGAGTGTTTCCAGAGTGTCTGTACCCTGATACAACATCTTCTCAAGTGGATATGTAACCACTCATGGTTCAGTGAAAGCTTTGGACGTGTATTAAAAGGGGTTGCAGTGCAAGTCGGAGTGGATCGGTGTTATTTTAGGGGTTTGGTGTCGGTCGGTGTTCATCGGTGTGGGCTTTGATTGATTTCAGAGTCTGTGTACCCCTGATATAGAGTTTTATCAAGTGGATATGCAATCACTCGTAGTTTGGTGAAAGCATTCGACGTGCATTCAAAGGGTTACAGTGCAAGCTGGAATGAATGGGTTACAATGCAAGCTGGAGTGAATTGACATTATTTTAAGGGTTTTGTGTGCGTTGATGTCGGGTTCGAGTGTATCCGAAGTCTCTGCAGCCTAATGTAATGTCTTCTTGATTGGATATGCACCAATTCCTAATTCGGAGAAAGGGTTCGACTACGTTCAAATGGGTTGCGATGTAAGTCAGAGTAATTGGTGTTATTGGATCAGGTCGATCAATGTTCATCGGTGTGGGCTTCAAGTATTTCTGGAGTGTTCGTACCCTAATGTAGCATCTTCTCAAGTGGATACGCACCCACTTGTAGTTCAATGAAAGCGTTCAACGTGTGCTCGAATGGGTTGCAATGCAAGTCAAAGTAGATTGATGTTATTTTAGGATTTCGGTATGGGTCGGCGTGGGCTTCAAGTGTTTTCAGAATGTATGTATCCTAAAGCAACGTCTTATTAAGTAGATACACACCCACTCGTAGTTCGGTAAAAGCATTCGACATACGCTTGAAGGGGCTACAGTGCAAGTCAAAGTGAATTGGTGATATTTTAGGGGTTTGATGTGGGTTGGTGTGCATCAGTGTAGGCTTCAATTGTTTTCAGAGTGTTTTTACCTTGATGCAGCTTCTTCTCAAGTGGATATGCATCGACTGGTAGTTCGGTTAAAGCGTTAGACGTGTGCTTGAAAGGGCTACAATATAAGTTGAAGTAGATCAGTCCTATTTTAGGGTTCGTTGTGGGTTGATATGCGTTGGTGTAGGCTTTGATTTGTTCGTGAGTGTTTGTACGATAATGAAGCGTCTGTCAAGTGGATGCACACCCACTTGTAGTTCGGTCAAAGCATTTGATGTACACTCAAAGAGATTGCAGTGCAAGTTGGAGTAGATTGGTGCTCTTTTAGGAGTTCAATGTGGGTGTGCGTGCATCGGTGTGGGCTTCGAGTGCTTTCATAGTGTCTTTCGATTCTAGTTTAGGGGTTCAATGTGGGTGAGTGTTCGTCGGTGTGGGTTTTGAGTGTTTTTGAAGTGTATGTACCTTAATGAAGCGTCTTCTCAAGTGGATACGCACCCATTCGTAGTTCAGTAAAAACATTCGACGTGCGCTCGAAGGGCCTAGAGTGCAAGTTAGAGTAGATTAGTGCTATTTTAGGGGTTTGATGTAGGTTGGTGCGTGTCGATGTAGGCTTCAATTGTTTTCAAAGTGTTTATACCCTAATGCACTGTCTTCTCAAGTGGATACATACCCACTCGTGGTTCGGTCAAAGAGTTTGACATGCGCTCAAAAGGGTTGTAGTGCAAGTCGAAGTAGATTGGTGCTATTTTAGGGGTTCGGTGTAGGTCGGTGTTAACTTCGATTATTTCCGGAGTATTCATACCCCAATGTAATATCTTCGCGAGTGATTATGCACCCACTCGTAGTTCAGTAAAAGCATTCATTGACATTTAAATATGAAGTTAGGGCCTATAAAGGTTTAAACAGTAGACATTCCCAAATTTCCCTCTCATGTGGCCTACTTGAGTTTTGGATCCGCCTCAATTTTATTTTATTTTTTTGTCCTGAAATGATCTCTCAAAATAGATGAACCGGTGAATTTCTCAAAAACACCATGGTGGCCCCACTTAGCATCCCGTAGAACTTATCATGAATTTCGCGTCCATCAATGGGGGTCACCCCGAGAGCGGATTAAGTAAGACCCGGGATCCACCGAGGTGGGTGGGACCCCGACTGTAGGACTCACAATGATGTATTTGCCTTAAATCAAGGCCATCCAACTATTTTAAAAGCTCATTTCAGGTAATGATCCAAAAAATGAAGCATGCCCAAATCTTAGGTGGACCACACCACAGGAAACGGTGGTGATTGAATCCTCATCATTAAAAACTTCATGAAGTCCACCGGAATGTTTATTTGTCGTCCAACCTGTTGATAAGGTCACACAGACCCATAAGAAGAGGCCACACAAATACCATCTTGATCTAAACCTTTTCTAGCCTATCAGAAGTGTTTAATGGTCAATAACTACTGTTTCCAGTCCATATGAGATTTGGATCTACTACGATCAAGCCCTAAAATGAGTTTTCAATCCAGATCGAGTACGTTGAACTAGTCACATACATCAAGGTGGGCCCCACAGTCAAGGGTCCCACGCACCTAGGTGGATTCGCTCCAACTGTTTTTGGTGCCATATTAATGTTTGTGGGAAATCCCCAACGTCCATCAGTTTTTCCTGGGACCAAAAATTACGCAGATCGAAAACTAAAGTGGGACACACGGCCCACATGTATCCTATAGGGTGGCCCACCTGATATTTGAACTGGAATGAGTTTTGGTCACTAAGAAAATCGTCATTAGATGTAGGTGATAGACGGATTGAATTTTATATACTCACTAACATGGGACCTATAAATTGCAGTGTACATTTACCTTAACTTACAAGTGTTTTTTTTTTTAGCTTGTTAGTACACCCACTGTCAGTTCACACTTCACGGTTAGCCATCCCTTATAAGGAGTCGATGCCAAGACTTGAAACGAGGTATCTTTCACTCCGTCTACCACTTAAGCTATGGATATGGGTGTTTAACCTACAAGTGCTTGCAGTAGATCATCAGGCCTCATGTTTTATACATGCTATCCAACTCATACGTGACCGTAGGGTTCACCGTAATGCATGTGCCTTATATCCACACCGTCCATTCATTTTGAAAGATCATTTTAGGTCACGAGCGTAAAAATAAGTCGACCCAAATCTCATGTGAACCATAACACAGGAAACAATAGTTATGGAACATTAAAAACATCTCATGGGGCACACAAGTTTTGAATCAAGCTTATCTCTTCATCCAGGTCATTGTGACCTTATCAACAGGTTGGATGGCAAATAAACATTCCCATGAAGTTTTTAATGGTGGGGATTCAATCACTATTGTTTACTATAGTATGGTCCACCTAAGATTTGAGATTTGGATCATCTGCTTCATTTTTTGGGATCGTGCCCTAAAATGGGCTGTCAAAATGGATGAACGGTGTTGATGTACGGAAAATACATCACAGTGGCCCCACAGATATGGATCCACCGACCTCGGTGGAACCGGGGATACACCCAAACCGTGCCCCAAAAATCAGGCCAATCAGAAACTCAGGTGGACCATGCCACATGATTTTAGTAGCTTTATGCATAATTGTAGATGGTGTGGCCCACCTAAGTTTTGAATCTGCCTGCTTTTATAGCACTGCAGGTAAAATGAGCGAGCGCACATGATGGATGGATTGGATTTCATGCCCAATCTCGGTGGCCCTATGCACATTGCATCATATTCATAGGTTAAGCTAACTTTCAAAGCTTTGTAGAGGATCCCGCCTCAAACGGACCAAAACATCCACCATCTCATATAAATAGCCTTATTCTTCAATGATGTTATTATCAGTCGATCCGAACCGTTGATCATCACTAATACATGTTCTACCTTCTCAAACACCACTCATAATCTATTCTTCGATGTGGACAACCATTTCTTTCTACCCACCCACACTCGGGTCTGCATGACTGGCACACACTCGCACAGTATACACTATTGTAGCCATAGGGCCCAAGTCTCTTATTCTTAAACCAATTGTCTACCGTTGATCGGTTCGGTTGGCCTGATTTGCCCCAGATCATCACATACCTCCTGCCCTCATACGGGTTTCTCTAAGCAGGCGCTGCTTGGTTGAAAGGCAACGAGGTGGGGCCCACCACTGGCCCCACCATGATGTATGTTATCCATCAACACTGTCCATCCAGATTGGAAGATCATTTTAAGTCACAGGGAAAAAAATGATACAGATCCGAATCTCAGGTAGACCACACCAACGGGCAACAGGTCCTTGGGGGCTGTCAAAAAATGAAAAATATCCAAATCTTTGGTGGACAACAACAGCTTGTTTTCCCATACGGTGGGGTCCGCTGTGAGGGTCTCACCATGATGTATTTATTTTATTCACGCTGTCCATCCATATGGCAGCCTATTCGGTGGGACCACACCTAAGAAATAGTGTTGGTTGAATGACTACCTTGAAAACTTCCTAAGCTCCAGGCAGGCAGGGGAGGCTCCGACGGACACTGAGGAGACAACGTGATGTATGAATTTTATCCATACCATCCACCTATTTTTAAATATAATTTTAGAACATGAACCTAAAATTAGAAAAGATATAATTCTCGAATAGACCACAAATTTCGAATAAATTCCTACCATTGAAAATTTATTGAGGGGCACAAGTTTTTTATCAAGATGATATTGTTTTTCTCACGCCATCCAGGTGTATATGATCATATCATCACAAGTTGGATGGAAAATAAATAATATGGTGGACCCCAAAAAGGTTTCAATGGTGAATATCCTTAGCACCGTTGCTTCCTGTGATTTGGTCCACTTGAGACTTTTATATGCCCCTTTTTTGTTCATTATCCTAAAATGATATGTAAAATGAATGGACGGTGTGGATAAAATTAATACATCATGGTGGCCCCTCAGTGGCCCTCAGAGCCTCCACCTGTCGCAATCTCGGAACAGGAAAGGAAAAAATTAGCACTGTAGATGCTTCCTTTTCATGCCTTTGTTTTTTTGAACCGGCGACAACTTATGTTGCCAAAGTAGAATTTTCAGGTATCGAAAGAGAATTTTGGACAAAAATACTATTAATTTTCAGTAAAGCAGCTGAAAAAGTAAGGATATTTTCATTTTTATTAGATTGCGTACTGATGAAGATCTAGTTTGGTAAAGTAGGTTTTGTTCTGGTAAAAAAAAAAAAAGAAGAAGTAAATGGAAGGTCAAGTCTACAGTAAAAAATTACCCCCAAACTCAGCTACTAAAGACGTTACCTAGTTTTGTAGGTCCCATCATGATGCATGTTTTGTATCCACACCATCCATCCATTTGTAGAGATCACGTTAGGTCATCAACCAAAGAATGAATTATATCCAAAGCTCGAGTAGATCCGTTGTAAAAAAATAGTGGCAAGAATTATGCCCACCATTAAAAACTTCTTAAGGCCAAAAAAAAGTTTTCGATCAAGCTGATATTTGTATTTTAACTTCTTTAATATTTTTTTAAAAAAAACTTATGAACAGATTGGATTTCAAATAAATATCACAGTGGACCTTAGGAAGGTTTCACTGGTGGGCGTCACTCTCCCCACTGTTTTCTGTGGCAGGGTCCACTCCTGATTCGTATGTACCTAATTCTTTTCATCATGCCCTAAAATTATCCCTACAAATGGATGGACAATGAGGATAAAACACATACATCATGGTGGGCCTACAAAACTTTATGACGTCACTTCATTACCAAGTCTCGCTAATCAACCTGTTTCCACCCGCCTGTTTGGAGCTCGGGAGTCGGGACAGGCGGATGCTCTGAGGGCCACTGAGTGGCAATTGTGATGTATGACTTTTATTTACACCGTCCATCCACTTTTTTGATATCATTCTAGAGTACTGGGCCAAAAATAAGACTGATCCAATCCTCAAGTGGACCACACCGCAGGAAGCATCATTGCTAAGGACGTCCACCATTGAAACCTTCTTAAGGTCCACCACGTGGTTTATTTTCTATCCAACCTTTTGACATGGTCATGTTCATGTGGATGAAGTTGAAAAACAAATATCATCTTGATCCAAAAGTTACGAGGTTCGTAAGAAATTTTCAACGGTATAAATTTAATCGCTACTGTGTGGTCCAGTTGAACTTTTTCCTTCTCTATCTTTGGGATAAAAATCTAAAATTATATGAAAAAAAATGGATGGACAGTATGGATAAAATTTATACATCATGGTGACCCTTCAATGGCCCTCCAACCTTTGCCTCTCCCAAGTTCGAACAGGCGAGGGTAGTACCTAATACGCGAGACTCTTTTTAGGAAGCGGATTGGCTGGTCTACCACACACCAGCTATAATTTAATACGCGAGACTCCTTTTAGGAAGCAGATTGGCTGGTCTACCACACACCGGCTATAATTTAATATGCGAGACTCTTTTTAGGAAGCGGATTGGCTGGTCTACCACACACCGGCTATAATTTGGAGGTGTACACAAGTTGAGCTAGCTCAGTTAGCTCGCTTGACTTGACTTGAAAAAGCTTGATTCAACTTGTTTTGGAGTTGAGTTCGAGTCGAGTCGAGCTGATTTTTTGAGTTCGAGCTGAGTTCGAGATGGTCTCTGCCCGACTCAAAGTAGATCGAACCCAGCTCGAATTGAACTTTGATCGAAGCAATCTGGTGACTCAGTTACTTTAATATTGATATTACTCACCAAGTGTTTGATGAAATGACTCAAAGAAGTGTGGTTGATGACAAGGAAGGTATGTATATGAAACCAACACCATTTTTTTCTTGATTTTTATGTTGCTTAGAAAGTGTTTGATAAAATACCTGTAAAACCATTGTTGATGTCTTAAATACAGTGAGATTTTGAAGGTGCAGTTCAGGTGTTTGTGAAAATGTTGCAATGGCGAACTCAGCTCGATCTTGGCTCGAATCGGCCCGACCTGCTAACCAAACTGAGCCAAGCTGGCCAGTCAGGTTCGAGGACCGAGTTCGAGTTGAGGTTAGCTAGTGGTCGAGCCAAGTCGAGCTGAGGCCAACTTGACTCGGTTCGACTCGATCTACAGCCCTAGCTATATAGCTGCTGTAGATACGCGTTGTGGGAAGAGGAGCGCTGACGCTCCTCGACCTCTGAGTTGTACGAACAGTTCAAATTATATCAAAGTTACATGAGCCCCACTATGATGTATTTATTATATCCACACCGTTCATTAATTTTTCGAGATCATTTTAGAGCATTAGCCAAAAAACGAATCATATCCAAAGCTCAAATGGACCACACCAAAAATAGGGTAATGATTTTCACTGTTAAAATATTTGTAGGGCCCACCATAATGTTTATTTTCCATCCAATCTCCCCAAAAGGGTTTCAATGGTAGACGTTTAATCTCCCACTGCTTTTTGTAGTGTGATCTACTTTATCTTTAGATCTGTCTTAATTTTTGTCTCAAGCCTTATGAAGAGCTCTCCAAATGGATGGACGGACACACATCTCATGATGGGACCTACCGAACTTGTTGACGTTAATACAGCAGCTATATGGTTGGTGTGTGATACAGAGGCCAATCCACTTCTCTCCTTTTAGGCCAAAGCAAGGAAGCAAATTGGCTGGTGTACCACACACAGCTATATAGCTGCTGTTGGTAGGGAAGATGAGCATTGACACTCCTCCAGCTTCGAGTTGTAAGAACGGTTCAAAGGAGATCAAAGTTACATAGCCCCACAGTGATGTATTTATTATATCAACACGGTTCATCTATTTTTAGAGATAATTTTAGAGCATTATACAAAAAAATTAAATCATATCCAAAGATCATCCAGACCATACCACAAATAGTAGCAGAGATAATGATTTTCACCATTAAAATTTTGGTAGAGCCCACCATAACCTTTATTTTCCATCTAATCTGTACATAAGGTCACAAAGGCCTAAACGAAGAGGAAAAAATAAATTTCATATTGATCCAAAACTTCTGTGACACAAAAATAATTTCAATGGTAGACGTTCAATCCCCACTACTTTTTGCAGTGTGGTCCACTTGATAGTTATATCTGTATTATTTTTCATCTCAATCGTCATATGGATGGACCGTTTCGATATAACACATGCCTCGTAACGAGACCCGTAGAACTTGCTGACGTCAATACAGCAGCCTGTGGTACACCTGTCAATTGGCTTCCCACACCACGCAGCAACGTGTGTTGCGGTCACGGCGCAACCCGCGTCCCCTTGATAAGCGCCGTAGTTTCTCGCGTTCAAATTAGACATGAGGGAACAGCGAGCCGTACGGATCACAGGATCTGATGATTGCCGACGGTAATACGAAACTAGATGGCTCTGATGACGTATCACCTAATGAAAATCAACGGTCTATGGTTCATAAACCGCCAACTTTGACCAGATGGTACGAATGAATATCTTAGATCCGTTGACCGGATGTGGATTTCATGCTAAAAGCATTTCTAACGAAGTTCCTGCGCAGCTGGGAAGCTAAAAGGGACCCACCCTGATGTTTCTTAAAAATCCACCCCGCCCATCCGTTTTACGAAATCATTTTGGGACATGCGATAAAAAATTAGTTTGATCCAAGACTTAAGTAGGTCACACAAGAGGAAACAGTGGGGATTGAAAAACCACCGTTGAAAATTCGTATGGCCACAACGGTTCTGTATCAGGGTAAGTTTTCGGTGTTTTCAGTTCATCCCAGTGGCAGTGACCTTATAAACGGTTTTGATATCATATAAATATCAAGGTGGAACCCAGAAAAGTTTCAACGACAAGCATTTCTTTCACAATTTTCCTCTCGTGTGGCCCACTTGAGTCTTTGATTCGTCTCAGTGTTTGTCTTCTGTCCTCAAATGATCTCATAAAACGTATGTACGGAATGGATTCCTCAAATTTCTTTTTACTGTAGAACCCACTTAAGATACCACCAGGAACTTCCTGCCAAAGGCTTTCCCAGCCGCCTCTAGATGCTGCCAAATATATGTGGGGACCACTGTAATGTATGTGGATTATCCACACTGTCCATCCGTCATGCCAATTGGATTAATGCGGCAGATGAAGTTAGATGACATTGCCTAATCTCCTATCCTCGGACGCGGATTGCGTCCTACCCCCGCCGGTCTCCAGCTGGGAACGACCATCCCAACTTGCAGCAAAACTGTCTTTTTTCTTCTTTTGTCTGTAAATTCAGTGATAAAAAAAAAAAAAAATCCATACTCTGACAAGTGTTGTGGTTCATACGCTAGCGCTATAAAATTGCAAACCTACCATACAGGTGATAAGCTGTCAAAATTATGGGTCCCATTTTAGATAAATCAGAAACCCAAAATTAGGCTGGTTGGTGGACATTAGACTAAGAATTGAAATGAGAAGAAAAATCAACAGTCCACGTTCAACAAACAAATGCCCATTAATCAAAGGTTAGGATCATTCAATCATAATTGATTTCTAGAAGATGGTCTATCCACATCTGGTCCCAAAATTTGGACGGTTTAATATAAATTACTGCAAGGCAAATGTGCAATATTTCAAGTGCCTGTGTATCAACCATCACACTCCACATCGTCTACAGTGGTCAATTTCTCCATTCTCTCTCTCTCTCTCTCTCTCTCTCTCTCTCTCTCTCTCTCTCTCTCTCTCTATATATATATATATATATATACACCTTCCCAGGGTTCAATCTCAACGCGTATCTTTCCACATCTTTCACTCACATTCCGACTAATAAAATGAAATTCATTCTACTTCTATCAATCCTCTTCTTCTGGAATGCCGTTGAGGCATCAACCGGTAATGTCGTACTAGACATAGCCGGTACAAAGCTCCAACCGCATGTGGACTACCACATCCTACCGGTCATACGTGGGAGGGGCGGCGGGCTAACCCTTGGAGCCCGAAATGGGTCGTGCCCGTTCAACGTCGCCCAAGAGAAGTTGGAGGTGTCCAACGGTCTTCCCATGACTTTCCTACCAGTCGATTCCAAGGACAAGGTTGTAAGCCTGTCGTCGGACATGAATGTAGTGTTCTCGGCTTCGACGGTATGTGTTCAGTCGACATGTGGAGGCTTGGGGATGTGGACAAGGTGACGGGAAAGCGGTACGTGACGACGGGTGGGGTGACTGGGAATCCAGGTCTAAGTACGGTCAGCAACTGGTTTAAGATTGAGAAATATAATGATGATTATAAGCTTGTGTTTTGCCCTAGTGTTTGTGATTTTTGTAAGGTGATTTGTGGGGATGTTGGAGTATTGAATGAAGGAGGGAAGAGATGGTTGGGTTTGAGTGATGTGCCATTTCCTGTTATGTTCAAGAAGGCATGAAAATGAAGGGAATTTGAGAATAAAATGAGTAAAGAGAGATTTTACTTGTACTTGGGCTTTAGTGTCCTTTATAAGAGTTACAATAAGATGATCTTTTGAGTTTTAAGGGATTGAAATTTTTATATGAATTAAGGTTCGCATTTGGCTTAGGCTGTGAGAAAAATAATTCGCAATTATTATTATTATTATTTGGGGGGGGTGGGGTGGGGGGGAGGGACTGGACTGATTTTCAGGGCGGGGCATTTTTATAGAGGTAGCCCACCTGATGAATTGCATGGAGATCCCACAAGCATTTGCGATGAATTGCCGGTTGGAATTGAAAGAAAAGAACTGTAATTTGAGGCAACTTGGAATTTATTAAGGGCTAGGATCTGTGTTTGTTCCTCCTCACATCTGGCACTACCATCTAGACCACCCAAAATTTGGGTTAACATTGTGATGGAGTATATCTCTAAAATCACACTAATCAAGCAATCCTAACCATCCAATTAATGGCTATCGAATGTACTATTTAAAAATAAAATATTGAGTGGTCCAAATTCAAAGGGAAAATTCAGATGGTCGATATTATCTTCTCAGTGCATTTTTTTTTTTTTTTTTTTTTAAAAAAGTAATGAAGAAAATATATTGAAAGGGAAGGAAAGAAATACAGAAGGCTGCTGAGATAGCAGGCAGACAACAAACTAAGCACCTAAAAAAGCTAGATCTAAGTCTTTAAGACCCAAAACATTGAACACCCATTCAAACATCAGCTTTTTGGCAAAAGATCCCACATCTTTAGCTGAAGACTGAGTATCATTGAAGCATCTATCATTCCTTTCCTTCCAAACCGCCCACCAAATTGCAACAACTGCCATTCTCCATATTCTTGATCGCACTTTACCAAGCTTATACCCCTGCCAAGTTTCTAGGAATTTCTCAGTGCAATTTTTTGGCTATGCTCCATCCACATTTGGGTCAGCAATTTGGACAGTCTGGATCATCTGCTTTCATCATTTCAATCCTTATTCAGCCCATTTTAATTCCAAGATTTGCAAGAAAGCTTCTGCTAGAATTTCCTTGTATAAAGGTGAATGAGAGAATTTAAACTATCAAAAGGTTTCAAAATCTCAACCATAGCAGAGCATCATTGTTGCAGTTTATCCAGCATTCAGTGGACAACCAACTTGCATCCTACGATGTCTGGACCATTTTCTGCCCATTGTCTACACATTTTTGAGCCAGCTCCACTGCCACACATTGCATGGACCGTCCATTTATAAGGTGATGGAACATCAAAATCTCTCCAGCCAAAACTGCAGGTTCCCTTTAAACATCACCTAAAACCAATCAGAATTATCAACCGGTCTCCCTTTGATGTTTTCCCTAGTGGTTAACAGAAGTGATAATGTCTGTTGTTGGACATTGCAAACGCATTCTCACTGCTGCCAGTCAACAGTGTGGATGTTTTGAGATGCCAACTGCACCTCTGGATTGAACTACATGATAACAGAGTAACTGAGGAATAGAATCCAGCATTAGGAAGCTCACTAGTCGGTTTAAGATAGAGAGAGCAGGAACATGTTATAAGCTTGTTTTCTGCCCTGGCATTTACATGAGGATAGAGGATTACGGTTGGGTTTGAATGATGTAATGTTCATGGTGATGTTGTAAGTAGGGGTGGTAATGGCCGGCCGGCTAGCCCTAGCCCGCCCCTACTCCCCTAAGCCTAGGCCCTGGCCCTAATCGGGCTCTGGCACTGCCCTACATGTCTGGGCAAAATGAGTGAAGTGATCAAAGGTTTCAAAATAATCCAAATTCGAATTCAAAAAAAAAAAAAAAAAAAAAAAAAAAAAGGATTCCCATCATGTAATCCAGGCCACCCCATGTTCAAGAAGGGCTGAAAAACAAGGTACTACTACAAGGGAATAATATGATAATAATAAAGAAATATGAGTACATTTCACTGTAATTCTTATAAAAGCTTCCTTTTACACTTACCAGGATTGATGAACTTGATTCCTTCTTTTACACTTTTGGAATTGAAAGAGTCAGCATGGACCTTGGCTTGGATGTCTGGTTGAGCTATAGGCCACAAGCCTGTTTCGATGGTTGAGATGGACATATGTTTATGGGGAGCTGCCAGTCAAAAGGAGTTGAAGGGGTCAAAGGCCTCTGCCGGAAAGCAATAAGCATTTCACGCAGGAGATTCATAGTGCCAGACTATATCCATGTCAGAGAGACGAATGATAAGCCAAAATCTTGATTTGGTTTGAAGTCTATTGAATAGAGTAGACTCAAAATATTCAGAGACTTGACTCCAAAAACCTGACCTGCTAAATGTAGATTTCCAAGGTTGAGAAACACCTATCACCATTCGACGATTGACCTGCTAATATTTCAAAAGCACATTTGAAACCAAACAATAGAATTGCTAATGGATTCTATAGTTATTCATTTCTTGATGGGTTTTCCATGTCCATGTGTTTGGCTTCTCTCTATCCAAAGTCTGTGACAAAGAAACTGTCATGAAAAATCTAGGAAAACTTCCTACAATCTAATAAAAAATCTACTATACCCAAGAAAATTCAATAGAATTTCAACGGAAACTAGTTCCCTGTTAACTTGAAATTCAACAGAGTCGAATCGATTTAGCTTGAGTTTCATTGAGTCTTTAAACTATAACCAGACCTGATACTCTCACACCAGGAACCAAATTGTCTAACAACATTCCCCAATCACAATAGTAACATTCCTCATCTTTGGGGCAAACATGGGTGGGCCAAATGACCATCCTGTAACAATTCTCTCCTTTGACCCGAATGTATGAGCCTGTAACAATTCTCTCCTACAAACCGAAAGTACTATCCTGCGACCCGAATGTATGTTGCATCTGTTCTGGTCCATATAACTGTCTCAACATTTGATCACAGCTCACAGAGAACTCCCATTCTCTCCAGTCTTGACTGGATGCATGTTGTAAATGTTGAGAACATATTGCAAACCTCCAAATTCTCAGACAATCATTTTGACTGGCAAACAGTCAGGAAGATGACTGGAAGGCCACAGATATTTCACTGGCCCTTTGGCATGGATAGTCTTCTAATGCCATCAATTAGGCCTTTGATATCTGAACACCGCCCTCCTTGCTTCGGCCCATCTTGCTAGCATCTGGCGAGACAAAGTAATCTGCACCAGGTTCCGGTGGCTGCCTGGAATCTCCCAACACAGATGGGTTTTAGTTAATAGGGCCTTGCGCAACCATGGAGGGATTCAAGGCAATTGGGCAGTGGGCAACCATTGTCGTGGGTAGGACTAACACCAGTAACAGAACCTAAAGCACTGATAATTCTATACCTTGCAATGGAAAAGAAACATGAAATTGAAGTATGTCAAATTGGTATTTCGTATACTAGCAGGGAGCCACACAATGAGCGGGTGCACAACACACATGAACGTTTAAATTTTATCCAAGATCCAAGTCGTTCAACATCTGGACCACGCACTCAACATGCACTGGCCAAAAACTCCAGCATGGCTTGATTCTTGCTGCTTTCAGTCTGCCTAACTAATTATGTAAATCTAAACCACCAAAAAATTGGGGATCATAACATATGTGATTGCGCTGGAGAACCTACAAGAAACATTATAGAACCTAACAAAGTTGCATGTTCCATGCCAAGTGACCTGTAACTGCATCTGAAGTGACGAAACGCCTGAGTTCTCTGCATCAATAGTCTAACGGCTGACAGGATTTCACTTACCAGCCTATCAAGCATGCTCAATCAAAGCCACTGGTTGTGACACCACACCAGGCATCAGAAACTCCACTGTTAAAGCTTGGGTCTATGAAAAGATCGCACTAGCATGGAGATGCACAGCCAATTGCCAATGGCTTGAGCAGGGAGCTTTGGGAGCTTCTGAGGGCATTCTTGTCTTATGGGATCCTCGGGCTCTCTTGAAACAGGATGGGTGGGAAAATTACTCAGTTAATGCATTGCTTCAAAGCCTGCCAAAGGGGTGTGAGATGGATGTTCACTTAAACAGCCAAATGATTCAATTCGAGTGTGAGGCAGGAGTTCCCGGATGACCTGGATTTCTATATTCCTGGTAAATGGATCTTCCTTGGTGTATTGCTAGGGGTTTCATTGTCATCTGTTTTTATCATGTGCAGTGGATCTAGTGCTACTACTTCAATCATAAGGTGCTTTTCTGATTGGATTCAAGACAATCTTTGATCAGCCTTTCATTGGAAGGGGCCGCTTTCACCTGGTCCAATAACCAGGAGGTCCTATGATGTCCACAGCCGATCATTTCTTCATTTCTGGAAGTTTGGAGGAAATCCATCCCAATGTTCTCAAGCGTGTAATCACTAGACTGTGTTTGGGCACTGCCCGATTTGGTGTCCTCTATCCAATTCCTTTTAGATATGGGGCCTGTTTGGACACACCCTCAAAAGGGTGTTTTGAGGGCTAAATGCCATTTTGAGCCAAACTCTGTTTTTGCTTATGCGTTTGGATGCACTTCTACAAACTTCCATTTGGTCCCCACTGGTCGAAATGGGTGCTGAAAAGCCCACTCACCGAAAACTTTTTAACAAGTCAACAAAAAGTTCAACCAAGAAAAAAGAGATTTGAAGAAACCCCTTTTGCTAGAGATACATCCTAAACAGGTTTTTGACCTAATATGGCTTCAAGAAGGTTAAAGAACGGTGGATCTTGTATCGGGTTGAGGGTTGTGCAGGCAGGAAGCAAGGCTTGAAGCTGTGGTGTGTGTGGGTGTGAGGGTGTGTGCGTAAAAATAAAAAATAAATAAATAAGAGGCTTGAAGTTGAAATTCCTCAAATAAAAAATCAAGGTGTGGAATGAAGAGAAATCGGTATGGTTGAAGAGTCTATGGATAATATTCTCACCAAAATTCAATCCTGACAGGAAAAAAAGTTGGCAGTATCTCAGAGGCTGACGCTAAAATGTCGCAACTGCAAGAGCAATTCAAAACGAGGTTAAAGAAGAAGAGACTATGCCAGAGGCAGATATCTGGGCTCTTTAGATTAAAGATAGGACATGATTGGTCCGTTTTTCCACCATATGGCTAGTGCTCGTAGAAGAGTAAAGCACACTCAGATGCTGGAATTGATAGCAGTTTCATGGATGAACCTCCTGAGATATGCTCAGCTATTGTGGATTTCTATCATATTCTGATTACAGTAGTGGTCTCGGCCTAATCCAGACAACTTAGCTTTTTAACCTCAGGGCGTGTTTAGATCGGTGGAAAACAAAGGAAGAGAGGTGTAATTATTACCCAATGATAGACTCCCAAGGATTCCATGGCATTAACTATGGATTCCATTTTCAGGGACCTCGTTTGGATAGCAAGTGCATGTATCATTTTTGTGAGACAATGCACACCTCATGATGCAGGACAATTAACCACTTGCTCTAAAAGCTCGAACTGTTAGAGCATGGCGAATTAATCCTTTTATCTCATAGCCCAGGCCCCACATCTCATGGGTTAGGACCTCGGCCGAACCCCCCTCGTGGGCCCCAAATCACATGGGTACCGCTTCACACGAGCCGCCCACCCTGAGTGTGTCCCCGCATTCTACCCCACTCGAGCCCGGTGTGAAATGCGCATTAATCACCCCCGGTGAGGAGTCTCGAACACAAGACCTCCCCCGTGGGCCCCGCCCACCCCAAGTGTGCCCCCTACATCCCATAGGTGACCCCACTCGAGCCCGGTGTGAAAATGCCCCTTCATTACCTCATTTCTTGGTTGGGGAAATTGACTATAGAAAAGTGATATGATTGCTATGTGTGATCCACTGCTATTTTTTCTATCCAAACCAAGGTATTCAATAATGGTGATGATTGCCGTAGCAATCAGCCTCATTACCAAGGTACAGTCGTGTAACAGTCAATTTTCCTTTTTAAAAGAAGAAAAGGTGCTGGCCTGTTATGGGCCCATAATAGCTGTCCTGGCCATTACAAGGTTGTTACGGCCTTTATTTTTCAGACAGGGCATTACAGCCTTGTATCGTGTAATGGCACCCCACTGGTACCCTTTTGAATACCATGATCCAAACATAGCAAGACATCCCATATGGGAAAGTGTTTCCTTTTTCCTTTTCCTTTCTTCTTTTTCCCCTCAATCCAAACAGGCCCTTATCGGTGCCCAAAGAGGCTAACATGTTAGAACAATCTGTTGAGGAAGAGAAAGTTTGGGCAGCAATGGAGTAAATTGGGATGGATAAGGTGCCCATTCAAATGTCTTTCCAATTTCATTCTACCATTCTTTTTTGGGATGAGGTAAAAGAGTGATGCAATGAATTTTGTCATAGAATTTCATAATAGGGGCAAATTGTCAAAGGATTTGGGAGCTTTTATTGCTTGCATTCCCTAAGAATGGGGCAAAAGATCTGTCTAATTGCCAATAGTAGAAAATCCTATCTAAGGGGATGGCTTCTAGGGTTAGAAGGGTGCTATAATCTACTATCACATTTTCTCAAGGCACTTTTGTGAAGGGGAAAGCAGATTTTAAAAACAGTACTGTCATTGCTCATGAATGCATTGATTACAAAAAATAGAGATGGCAAGCCCGATGTTATTTGCAAAATAGATTTGGAAAAGGCTGACAATCATGTGGACTGAGAGTTTGTAAATTATCTGTTTCGTCAGGGTAAGATGGAGAGGTTGGATTGGGAATGCATAACATCTGCAAAATACTCTGTGCCGACAAATGGTTCTCTGAAAAGCTATTTTGGTGGATACAGAGGGATTAGGCAGGGGAGTCTATTACCTCCATTCTTGTTCATCATTATTGTGAAAGCTCTAAGTAAGATGTTGGAAAAGACTAGAGATGACAGATCAGTAGATGGCTTTAACATCAGTCAGGCTGATCTTAACATGTCGCGTTTACAATTAGCATACGATATGCTAATTTTGTGTTAAGCTAAAAGGGATTGCGGGCCCTTACTCATGCCTCAATGGTAGACTCACAAGAATTTCAACATGAGGTTATGGGTTCGAGTACAAAAAAAAAAAACAAAAAAAAAAAAAAAAAAAAAAAAGCTAAGAGGGATTGCATCTTACACTATTCAGGTGCATTTTAAGGTCTTTACGGCTGTTTCGGGGCCAGAAAGTGAATCTCAATAATAGTGATGTGCTTGACATTGGGGTGGATGCAAATCATGTAAGGGAGCTTTTTTTTTTGAAAGATTACTGCATTGATAAGGAAGAAGAAGCTACAAAAAGGAACTGCTGAGATAGCAGAACCAATTAGGAAAGATCGACATTACACCCATCCATATGGGAAGCCCATTCTGCAATTAAGCATTTAGCAAAGACAGAGACTAATTGGCAAGGCTTCGATTCATTCCGAAACATCGGTTGTTTCTTTCAGTCCAAACAGCCCACCAGGTGGCCAGAATTGCCATTCCTCTGTGTAAGGGAGCTTGGGCATATTTGTTTGCAAGCTGGGATCTCTTACATCTACTGATGACTGCCTTCCTCTGTGTTGGCTCCCTTTTGAAAAGGCTATGGGATCCGGTGGTAGAAGGATGGGAAGAAGATTGGCATCTTGGAAAGGGAGGTACTCAACCATGGGAAGGAGGCTAACTCTGATAAAGGCAGCCTCGGCCATCAGGCCGGTGTATTTTTTTTTTATTCTTTTACTAGCATGCCAGTGTATTTTTTGTTACTAGTTTTTTTTTTTTTCTTTGAAAGATGAGGACAATATATTAAAATAAACAAAGGGAGAGGGAGATCCTCTCCATACAACAAGAAAAGATCCAAAGAGGCTTCTTATAGCAAGGGTTGCGAGGTTGAGCATAAAGTATCTTTATTGGAATGGAATGAGGTGTATAAGTCCACAATTCAGGGTGGTGCCAGTCAAAGGCCTTTGATGATGATGAACAGGGCTTTCTTGAGCAAATGGATGTGGCTCTTCAGTAACAAAATGTCAACTCTTTCGAGAAGTGTGCTTGTGGCTAAGTACATCATTCAGGATGGTGGAAAATGTACCTTGGTCAGCCAGATACCGGAGCTCACGATGCTATGAAACTATTATGCCTTCAGAAAATATTGTGCTTCAAGTGTGGCTTTCGGTCAGGTCTTGGGAGGATTTATGGTTGGGGATTATCAAGGGGTGGCATTCGGTCAGGTCTTGGGAGAATTTCTGGTGTGGGGATTATCCACTTCGTTTATTTTTTGGTATGCTCTATAACTCATCCATCCATGAGGCCAAAGTTATTGACTACTGTTAGATAGTTGGGAAACAAGTTGTTTGGGCCTTGGGGTCCCATCTTTAGTCATCATCTCTTTGAGATCAAGGCTGAATTCCACAATCTTATTAGCTTACTATCCTCTGTCATGATTGAACGAACAAGGGAGAATAAAATGTTGTGGTGCCAGGATCCATCTCATAATTTCTCAGCTAAACCTCTATTCTGGAAGCTTTCCTGCTTAGGTAAATCTTCTGCTCCCACAGATTGGATTTGGAAGTCAAAGGAGCCTCTGAGGGGGTATCTTACGGATTTTTATTTTTTATTTTTGGCCATTTTATGGGTTATTTGGAAGGGAGGGGAAAAAAAAAAACACATGCACGCACACACTGAGCTAATGAGCCCCTCCCACGCCTTACTGTGATGAGATACCCAATACAAGAAATGTGCCATCTTGAGATCCATGAATTCACTAACCAAAAGTTTCTGAAGCATGGGTGGCAACCTAAGTAGAAGAATATTCAAAAGAATTTGAGAAATACCTAGTCAACGGGTATTTCTCAGTGGTAGGCAGAGTACGTTTCAACACTATGGTCAGGGTTTTGAGGCCCATACTTACCTTTCAAAAAAAAAATACTAGTCAATAGGAGCAGGAGAAACAGCATAAGCAAATATAAGCCATTTAATGACCCAAAGTAAAGATAAACAATGAGGCTCAAGCAAAAAGTATAAGATTCACATGCTTCCTCATTAAGTGACTTTTCTTTTACGGTTTTCCTTATTCATCCTTTTTCTAACTTATAAAGACTGTTTCTGACATACTATTCATAAAGAACCTTTCTGATGCACTCAAACCATCCAACAAATGACCTTGAATTCCAAATTCATGATGACAGACTGTTCCTTCTTTTTCTTTTTTCTAATCCACACAATATATACACATAGGAAAATACAATCGCATGTTCTACGTATTCTCTGACTATGTGTCCAACCCAGTGGCATTGCAGTACCATCAATAAATCAATGTAACACAGGTAAAGAAACAGGAGCAGAAAGACACATGTCATCAAACAATTCAGGACTAGTACTCACCCACTGTTGCAGTAGCCAGCAGTTTTCAGCAGTTAAACAATCTGTTTCAAGAGGGGATGGGACTACTGACTGCCGCAAGCTCCTAATTGTGTATGGTTTTAAAGAAAACCATTGTCCAGTGCATACCGTCCCAGTAAACTGCCTGTAAAATTCACTTTACAGCATTCAGGAAACTGCAAACCCGCCTGTTCACATCCTGCCTTCGTAACGTGTGGGCATGACGTCACATCAAGATGTTCCAGGGACTTGCAGAATTCCAGCAGCACACCTATCCCTAAAACTGTAATTTTCGGGCAGTTACTAGCCTTCAAAACTTTCAAGTGTGCCTCAGAACCTCCTCTCTCCAATCCCCGGAAAGCCATATCAGTTATCTCATTACAGCAAGCAATGTCAAGGACCTCCAGATTTCTGCAGTTTGACAGGATGCAGCTCACAGAAGAGTCGGAGATGTTTGAACACCAATCCAACCGCAAGTTCCTCAGACTGTGATTACAGGCGAGGGCAAGGGCTTTTATGGATTCATCAGAGACGTACCGGCACCCGCCAATGACTAGGGTCTCAAGATCCTTGCACGAATCCGCCAAGGAGAGTATGGATTCATCCCCAACTTCGAAGCAATCCAACAACTTTAGGGTCCTCAGCGAGGAAGAGCAGCTTGAGGCACACGTGACACCCCAATATCTCCAATCTTGCTGCATTTGTTGACATCTAGAAACTTGATATGGCAGCACCCATCAACAAGAGATGAGAGTCCGGAGTTGGTTATGTTGACGCATCCATGCAGTCCCAGCTCTTCCAGATGACAGCAATTTTTAGAAAGAGCTTCTAGAAGCCCATCTGTGACAGATTTGCAGCCCACAAGATGCAAGCTCTTCAAGTTGCAGCATCCCTTGGTAACAGCCACCAACCCCTTGTCAGTTAGCTTTCTGCAGTTGGAAACATCCAAGGCTTGCAGAGAAGGAAGACTGTTTCCAAGCGCCATCATTCCGGAATCTGTGACGCCTGCAAAATCACATGACGCATTATAAGGTATACATGAGCATGTTATGGGATGAATCACCAATACGATAAAAGCATTCCATAGGAAATGAAGATAACGAGCAGCAAACAAAATAAATAGAAACTTATTTATTGAAAATGGAGGTAAGAAACATTAAAAAAAAAAACTCAAAACTCCACCAAAAGTCAATCTTTCAATTACCAAGTTTAACTCAACCCACTTCAATGAGAAAATGGCTGATCTAGAAAACCTTCAATATCAGTAACGGACCAGGGTTGATTCTTTCTATGAAGATTGGAGTTCTGGCCCATTACTTGGACACTAACCAAACCGAGTTTATTTTTTTTTAACATTCATAATTTTATTGATTAGAGGCCGAAGCCTGAATAATACAGAGACCCAAATCCAAAAGGGACTAAAATTACAACTCTAACCAGCTATCTAGAAAATGAACAAATGCCCACTCCATTACATGAGATTTAGCCCTCCTAAACACCTCTTACCTTCGTTGAGTTCAAGTCAATCGATGAGTTTTTTTTTTTTTGGAAATTCACTGAGGGCAGTGTTTTCATTATCGTGTGATTTACAATACAAATCATACAATTCGTATCATATGGTCATATGATGCGTATCGTACATGTGAATCGCAATTCCAGATGAATCGTACGATTCATTATCGAATCGTACTATTCAATAATCGGTCTTCAAAACCAGCAGCACCCGGTCAAAAAACCCTTTTTTTTTTTTTTTTTTTGGGGGGGGGGGGGGGACTTATGTTTTAAAGTGTAATTAGGCTCAAACCTTAATAATAATAACCCATATATTTTGCAACTTTTGAGAGATTTTGGAACTTATGGGTCATAGGAAACCTAGAGAAAGAAATCAAGATATCTTTTTCGTCGCTCAACGGAATTGAAGAGTGTCCATATTTACAAACATTGTTGGGTCTTGAATTTGATGAGGAAGCACGCAAAGGGAGAGTTGACTTGACCGGCTGTAGCACGGTTTGCTACGTGTTACTTAACTTTAAAAAGCGTTCATGAAAATAGAATTAGCCCGAAGTCGATATTTACCTCCAAAGAATGGGAAGGTAGCAACTTCTCCAAGACTGCAAGGGGGAAGCACGTTCAAGACATAATTTTGGCCTATGTAAATTTTTTGTCATCTATCAAGTTTTACCTAAAGACCACTCTCTCATTGGTCAAGGTGTTACAACTAGTTGATTTAGATGAGAGGCCGGCCATGGGATATATTTATTAAGCGATGGATTGGGCGAAGAAGCCATAGCAAAAAACTTGAGAGATGTGAAGAAACGGTATTCGGCTATATGGGAAATAATAGACCAACGGTGGAATCTTCAATTACATAGGCCCTTACATGCAGCGTCTTATTTTTTAAATCCAAGATTTAGTATAATGACAATTTTCATCCGGATTTAAAGATTAAAACTGGCATATATGTATTGAAAGAATGATCCATGATTCAAGGTAGGGGGTCATCATTGATGAGCAAATGGATAAATTCAAAAAGGCTTATGGTTTATTTGGAAGAGAGACGACAAAATTAACCAGAACGACAAAGCAACCAGGTAATTTTACTTACAATAATTTTGCTTCGTTGAGTTTTGATTGTGTGCCTATTATTTATATAGATTACATATGATTGTGTTTTAGGTCTAAGGTGGGAGAGTTACAGAGACAAGTATCCAGAATTGCAAAAGCTGGCTATTCGTATTTTAAGTTTGACATGTAGTGCTACCGGTTGTAAGCGCAACTGGAGCACTTTTGAGAAGGTGAGACATTATTGAATTCATTAATCAACTTATGAATTCATTAGTGAGTAGTGACCAATAGCCTTATATTATTACGTTCATGGGCTTGTAAATACATTCAAAGAGGAGGAATAGACTTGAGCAACAAAGATTGAATGCGCTCATCTTTGTAAAATATAATCTCCAGCTCGAAGCCCGTCATGCAAAGAGAGAGGACCAAGGGTTTGATCCTATATGTTTATCAAATATGGAATCTGATGATGGATCACGGAGAAAGAGGATCCCACATTTCCTACAGATAACACTTGGATGGGCATAGGTGAATGCTTTACTAAAAGGCTTGGAGGATGTGCAACGTGTAGGCGGATCCACATCAAAACCAAATGTGCGACGTGGTATGACTCGTATTCTTATCATTTAATCCTGTAGTGTAGTCTTATAATAATTTAATAGCTTATATTATAATGAATTTTGCAATATCTATTTTGTAGGTCCTAGAAAACTTGTTATTTGAAGCAAGGAAAAGGGAAAAGAAAAATTAGTAGAAGTAGAGGAGGAAGATTGAGTTTATTTCAACATCAAATTCTGAAGATGAAGATGATGTTGATAATGTTGACCTCGTTGGTGATGAGGAGGATGATGTGGGCGCGGCCGGGGAAGAATAGATTTTATTTGGACTTTTTATTTACTTTTTGAATTACAGAAACAAGTGAATATAGCATTATACATGCAAATGGGGATGGGGAAATTGTTTTTTTTTTTTTTTGAATTATATAGAAAACTTACATGTACATGGGATGGGAAAAAGGGATTTTTGTTTGAACTTGATTATGACATGATCATATATACATGATACATCTTTTTGTTTTTTGCATATTCACGACAAAATGATTGATTAATGTGTTTTTTAATTTTATTTTTTCATATATATATATATATATAATTTTTATCTTTTTTTTTAATGACATGTTTTATAAAAATCTGAAAAAATCTTATGATTTACGATACGATACAATACGATACGATTCAGCCCCTGTACAATTTACGATACGATAACGATTATGACAGCATAGACTGAGGGCAAGTTCAGATATATGGAATCATCACATCAAAGGAACACAGATTGCCACATCGAAGGAAAACCCTTTTCCCTTTGGTGCTGTTTGGCATTGAATTCATGGTTTTCAAACATGGCATGAGAGTTAAAGCTGAACACAAACAACAGAAATGAAAAGGACAATGAGGTAAGAAAACATGACCGTAATCCCGTTTGGGCTAACAAAATAATTAACTGCTAAGGCAATGGTAATGGCTTGGACCAAGAATCAATGGAAAACTACACGTCGAAGCTGAGCACTTGGAGCTTGATTCACCGTTTGGGTTCTACATGAAGAGGATTTACAGCATCCTGCACATCAGAAAACATACAGATTGCCGACGTGCATGATTCTGTATATGCGGGGACCATGGTGTGATAACACAACCCAATGATCCGACGGCCCTACCATGGATGGGGGCTACCCCAAAAATCTCCCAGGTGGAAGATCCCAACCCTTTGACCTTTGGACTACTTACCATTGAATGTTTGGACTGTTGCTGTAATTTCTCTTTTAACTCCTCATTTGTAACAATTAATCAAGCAGTTGGAAGGTTCCCAAGCATTGCCCGATTCGGTGGGTCCATGAGATCAATGGTTTGGATCTTATTTGTAGGCCCTGCATACAAATCACTTATTTGGCAAGTTTTAACAAAGTAGACCAAAAATAAATAAATAAGCAATCTACCACTTATTATTAATCAAAAGTGAAAATGTTTCTTCTTAAAATGTTCAATTCCAAATTCCAATCGATAAATTCACAGAAATTAAAATGTTCAATTCCAAATTCCAATCTGTTCTTCAATTAAAACCTCAAAACCCACCAAGAATTGAAGTTTACATTACATGCACCATTCTCATTCAGAGCAGCATTCCTTGCAGGCAGGCTCCGTTTCACATTGATCATAGGACGTTGACAAGGTGGGGCCCACTGTAACAAAAAAAAATTCTCACCCAAACAATCCCATCAATCCAATCCAATCGGCCAGCTTCTTCCCGAATCCCACAATGTACGGCCTCTCCCTAACCAAACATTTGAAGTTCAACAATCGGATGGCTAGAGTATCACCAGTCCATGGCAGGGCCCACCAGGCAAATGGCCGAGATAAGTGAAAGGCGGGTCATGTAAGGATAATTCGACTGACTCCACCATCAAAATTCGACAAAATAACCACACACAAAAAGGGATGAAAAGGGCTGGGAAAACCCACCTTTGCAGTTCTGGAGATTGAGGGTGCGGAGGCAGCGGAATCCGGCAGCAATGACAGAGAGGTCGGAGTCGGTGACGCCGGGGTGGAAGGAGCGGGACGCCGACTGGGAGATATCCAGTTCGAGGAGGCGAGAGAAGCGGGACGCCAGGCGGCGGAGCATCAAAGGCCCTGCTCTCACGCAGAGCTTCTTGCGCTCGGTGCTCTGGAGGTGTAGCCAGCGCTTACAGACGAGGGCAAAACCGTCCTTTTCCTTCTCGCTCTCCAGCTTCGAGAGGATGGCGCGAAGCTCGTCGTCCGTTAGGATGTCGTTGATGCAGAGGGCAATTTCGTCCCCATTTTCCGTTCGCACCATTGCAGAGAGAGAGAGAGAGAGAGAGAGAAGAAGGAAGGAGGCGTTCTTATAAGATAAGAGCTGATTAGATGGGAATTAGGTTCGAATAAGCACTGATTAGAAGAGGATTAGGGCTGGTTAAAATCCCTAATCGCTCTCCTCCATCCGAGCAGACGAAATGGAATCTCCCCCACCAACGTCTGATATAGAGGATTAGGACTGAGGTTTGCTCTTCTAGCATCCCGATGTATTGGTAGAGTATGCGTCGGGAATTTAGCTATTGGGTCTTGGCTCATCTTTCAGTTTATCCAAACCGTTGGTTTTATTGGCCTCGTTTTGGACGGGGGATATGCAGAATAGAAAAAGAAGCCGCTGATTATTTTGCTTTTTTTCCTTTGAATGTTGACGGTTTGTTTATCCTTTGAACAAGAGATAGTTTGGATGACAGTAAATTTTTTTAGTTGTAAACACATTACATCTTAAAAAAGTTCCTGGAGTGTAATCTGTTTATAAGCTATTTTGTTCGACTTTTAAGTGATAATCTATTTACAGGTAAGAGATTGTATGTTTGGCCAGCCAGAGAAGTGTTTACAATGAATAAAGTAAGTATTCATATAAGAGCTTGGGTAGTAGATTTTTCAAAATATATAAAAATCATGTGAGAAAGACTAATGGTTTTTAAAGCCCCAACTGGACGTTAAAGCATGCACACACTAAACGGACTGGATGTCTTTCACCTGTTACAATGAGCCCCAAATGCAATCTAGAAGTTTTTAATGTTGAACGTCCCATCCTTCCCTTGTGTGGTCCATTTGACAATGGACGAGTTGTATTTTTTAGGGCCATAGCAGAGCATCAAGGCAAGTGCATGATTGATAGATTGGATGTATCATACCCATTACAGTGGGCTCCATGTATCATGAGCATATATTAACCATTGTGTTCTAACATATATAATGTTTTTTTTGTTGTAAAGACTTTACCTGTGATATGAAACATGGCTTTTTACCAGGTTTCAGATTACAGCTAAAAGTTGTAATTTGTTTATAGCCTATAAAGCCTTTACAGGCAAGTACATGCATCCAAACAGCCTCTGTAATTAGATTACACGTAATCCCTCTACAACTTAAAGACTTTACAGACATCCAAATGACCCCTACGAGAAGTCTTGATTTATTTCAACCTCAGATTGTTTTTTTGTTTCCTCCATCTACCATGAGACTCATCATATAAATGGTTTGGATACTCTGTAGAGAAAATTGTACACATACAACAAGCTCAATTTAAACTGTCTAAATTATAATTTTTGGTTTGGACATATCATTAATCGAAAATTACGCTTATTTGATTATTTGGCTATCAAATTTGACTATTAATAATATATATTAAAAAAAAACATCAAATGGCCCTATTTTCCACTAATGTGTATGCAAATTACAGGTTAGGATTGTTCAACTAATGTAAGCTTAATTTGGGTTATAGGAGAGAAGAGGTTCTTACCAATTTAGTTGAATTATTTTGAGTTAAGATATGACACATGACGATCTCTGAGTACCTACGTATTATGTAACTCCTCCAGTAAGTATATTGTCACGCCCCAAACTCGGAAACCGAGCTCACAAAATTCTCGATCGCCGAATCCTACGCCGACAGTCTCCGTAGTACCCCGTTCTCGGCTCTCGGCACCCATATACCAATTTCGATCATGGGATCTTACAAGGAGGATTTTCAACGTGAATTTATTTCGTAACAAGCATAACCATAAGCATAACCCACGAACAATAACCAAGACACCATCACAAAATCCACTATGATCAAAACCTTTAAGGTACAATGCGCATAAAGGGAAATACAATATCGATAATCAAAAGCTCCAGAAGCTCCGCGGCATGCTCTTGCTCTTACTCAGCTACAGTCTAGCGTCACCTGCATGCATCAATCATGTATAAGCTTATAGAAAGCTTAGAGGGTAGTGAAAGTGTGTGCGCAATATAAGCGTGCTCAGAATGCAATATCAATGAATATTATCAGCCATACTAAGGCTATGCAATGCAAGGCATGAATGCTATCGACCATATCAAGGCCATGCGATGCAAGGCGTGAATGTTATCGGTCATATCAAGGTCATGCGATGCAAGGCGTGAATGCTATCGGCCATATCAAGGCCATGCGATGTAAAGCATGAATACTATCGACCACATCAAGGCCATGTGATGTAAGGCATGAATGGTGTCGGCCATACCAAGGTCATGCGATGTAAGGCATGAATGGTGTCGGTCATACCAAGGTCATGCGATGCGAGGTGCAACTCAAGCATAACAATCCTCATCTGAATTCATATATCAATGCAGCTCATCACTAGAGCATCAAATATCAGTACAGTTCTTACTCTGGATAATCACCTGGGTCTCGTACACTCTACACCAGCTTGCCGCCCCTATCCGAGCGCACAACTGGGTAAGTGGAAGAGACCTCACTATCCGCCTACCAATATCGGGCCCAGCTCGTCGATAGCGGACCCATTCCTCAAGCTGGTCAAAATTAACCTAGATATTGCCCCCTCACTCAGGCGGGTAAGGTCACACCCCTTTCCAACTAACCACGACACAGTGTGAGACGCGGCTTACTGGTATACGGCCCTCGTGTGCTCATGTGTTCACTCGGTCTCGACGTTGGAGTCATCCTCTGGTACCATCGGGTTTAGGAATTTTCACCTAGGAACATCTATGGCACCCCGATGCTAGTAACAGTATTTTCGGTATCCAATCCGGCTCTTCACAATGTGTCTGTGGAGGTCACGGCCCTGATATCGCTAAGGCGTATAATAACCATATCACATAATGCAAGATGCATGAGTCATACAATCCAGTCATGCATCAATCCTGCGGGTACCGTGCGCTCATGAGGAACGACTCCGCCTATTAGAGAGTCTCATAAACAACCTGCTCAAAGGCATATGACATGGTCAACCACATCTCATCACAAGCATACAGATGATGTGTATGGGCATGTATCATGATGTTATGTTACCGCATACTCCTACTCGGCATCGATAATCGGCCTATGGACAACGCGGGATCCACGGAAGGACTGCGGATCTTGTCTGAAATGATACACTCCCCCATATCAAGGTTAGGCCTAAGTGGCCTACCTATAACCTAAGGATCCGGAAAAGGATCCCTTCACCATACTATTTCATTGCCTGCTAGATGCCCTAAGGGGGCCAAAACAAGTCCTAAATGGATTCCAAAATAAAAGGAATAACCCTACTAATAACCAATGGGGGCCCAACATCTTGGGTTATCCCAATGAATGGATGGATCATGCAATATCAATGGGGCCTAATGATTTGGGTTGACCTACTTAGAGAATGACAAGAATAGGCCTAACAAAGCCTAAGGGAAGATCACAATGTGGACATTCAACCATCATTGCCCATCAATGTAGGCCTTTAACCAACATTACTCCCAAGGGATGACCCTCATAGAGCGAAGCGTATAGTGGGCCCACGACCTCACACAAGGCCCTAATATACATTACAATGGGTCTTACTCAAGGGCCACATATACATCATATCGGGCCTGTCACGCCCCCGAAATTCGGATACCTAAATAAGGTATTCAGGACCCGAAACCCAAGGTGTAAATTATGATATGATGACATTTATTACAATCCAGTTGATGCAATCAAATTCAGTAAATATTCAATGTCATCTAATAAGAAATACACCTGAAATGTTTATTAAATTCAAATATTTTGATAGTTTGTCCTTTCTACATCATCGAACTTGAACACAAACTAACCTAAATAACAAAAAAAAAAAAAAAAAAAACTTAACTGAATTAAAACTAATCCTAATTTTCAAAAATAAAGCTAATAGTAGAGGCCCGCCTGCTCATAGTATTCCAGCTCTACACCTGTGCATTTGTTTTAGTAGGATGAGCATAACAGCCCAGTAGGGTCATTTCTTACCCAAAATTCAACATGTTTAGATAATATCAATTTTATAACAATGAAGAAAATATATTACAGATAATGGAATGTAACAACAGAATGTGAAAATGCAATGCATATAATATTTTCATGAATACTTGTAACATTTATATTATTTTTTACAACACCATACCCAAGTGGATGGTCACATTGCATTAACGCCCACACACTGGTACCTCATGGTGAGGGACCCATTTATACGTTAGCTGGTCAGACTACTGCTCCAGTTGTACCTCTGACGTATGTCCACACATACAATTGTACTCATATGCCGTACACAAGGGAGACTCCAAAGGATCCAGTGGGTTCTAAGGTCTTTCACCCAAGGGACACGATTACCCTACTTACTGGCTTTAGGGTCTCTCACCCAAGAGACACGATTGCCCTACTTGCTAATTTATACATATTTTTTTACAATTAAATAATCAGTAGATAAACGTGAACAACATGAACAATTTTAATATCAACAAAAATAAATGATTAATAATTTAATAAATCCAATTTCTACACTATAATGCAAATTCTGAACAAGGTGCATAAATTTATTAAAATATCAGGTTCTACATGAGCTTCACCCTTGAGCAATAAATCTCACATTGAGTGGCTGGGGCCTACCAAAATTCATGGTTATTTTCACATTCTCGGCTCAAATTTTTGGTGGTCTACCATTAAAAGTTGGTTCAGCAATTTGGACGATCAAATTACCGTAAAAGCATTTCATGATGGACGGTTGAGGAGTCACCACCATATTAAGAATGGCAGTAGACTATCATGATAGTGTTATTTAACAAGAAGGCGGAGTGTGGTAATAAATCCATACAACAAACTGAGTAATTGGTGCAACTCAAAGTAATAATTTAAAAATGCAGGTATATGGTGAATCTATACACTACTGAGCCCGAAGGGTTATGACCATTTGCACAAATCCAAAGCCTTTGGTTCATTTCTAGAACTCATGCAGCAATTCCAATGCTCCACCATCCAATTCTTCATGGAAAATGGGATAGCTACTCGCGCAAGTAGGATTTGAATCCTACTTGTATGTCACGTGCCACACAAGCCACATGTGTGATATCTATTCCGTTCATTTGAGAGGTCATGTTTTCTATGTTCCCTTACTGAAAATTTGATAGTTAAACTAATTAGGTGGACCATACTTATAAGTTGAATAAGGAACATTGTTAGCTTTCATTCATTCATGGTGCCCAAGAAGACAGACCGTGCTATTTTTATTTATTTATTTATTTTATTATTTTTCTATCTGGGCACGTCAAAGATATGGATTGCATAGTAGATTTCTCAGACTTACACACGTGTGCTATGTTCCGCATGTAGAGACGAGTGAGATTGTAGTCATACTGGCATATCTCGCACTAACAGAGTCTCATTATAATAAGAAGATCTCCAGTACAACCGGTTGGAAACATTACGGTCCATCAAGTAAATAACTTCTAACCTTTAATATATGTGAAAAATCTAACCCATGCACTAGGTTTATTAAACAATTAGAATCTCTTACAAGAAAAACACTTACATTCACTCATTAAATGGATAATACTATTTATCAACAGTTATAAGTTATTTTCTAATTTTGAGGATATCCTGACTAGTATATTGGAATGATTTTTCTTATAAATGATCTTCATGTTGTTTTAGATGTATTGGAAGGGTTGAATTTTGTATGAACTTAGTATGTTATAAATCTATTGTTGGGTGGACCATAACTTGTGGTCCAGCTTGATGGACTTGAAACCTTCTCCATTAAAGTAATTTCTCATGGTGCATCCTCTGACATCTCATGAGGAGTTATTTGATACTCTGGCAGAGTATGACGATTGAAACGCAGGCACTCTGAAATTGCAATTATGACATATGAAAACACAAATATTTTTGTAAATAGAAGTTATAAATTAAATTATAACTTTAGATAAATTGTTTATTTATTCATTCATTTATTTTTGTAAATTTATTTTATTATAAATATATATGTAACTTATTTTAACATTTATACAGAATTATATAAAAAAAAATAGAATTCCTAAATAAATAGGATTCCCTACATAATAATCAATTGACAAAACAATATTCCTATCAAAATGTTAATTAAATAAGCATAATTAATAACTGAAAATGATAAATTCTAGGATAAAATCACCTACCTTAAAAAAATCTGATGATCCGACCCCGCTTTAATCTCTCTCTTGATCTATGGAGCTCTCTCTCTCTCTCTCTCTGTTTTTTTTTTTATTGATTCCTTCGATTCTTTTCTCTCTCTCTCTCTCTCTTCTTTTTTTTTAAAATGGATGCATAATGAAATGGAGGTGTGGATTATGGGACGGTTTCATTTAGTGGGAGGTTTCGGCGCCCATTATCGTACGAAAAGGAAGGAGAATGGAGAACGTGGTTTAGTCGGTGCGAAAGATATAAATTATTTTATTTTTATTTCTTTAGATCTGGTGGGTCCCACTAATGATAATATAAATCTACTCCGTCTATCATTTCGGCCAGGCCAAGAGAAGACATCAGGCTAAAAATGAAGCTGATCCAAAACTCAGGTGGGCCACGCATAAGCCGCGGTGGGTTTACTTCCCCTAAAAAAAATGGGCTGTTACATTCTACCCCCCTTAATAAAATTTCGTCGTCTCGAAATTAAACATACCTATCATATGAAGAGATGAGGGTACTTCTCTCGGATTTCATTCTCTCTCTCGCTCCACGAAGCTTCTTCCTCTCCATGATGCCCCCACTGAACTTTCATGAGTGGTATCGATCTTCTTCAAGTACTTGCTCCTTCCTATCGAGGATGCGAATCGGTTGCTCTATGTATGAAACGTCCTCCCGAATTTTCAGCGGCTCCCAGTCAATGATATGTGATGCATCTCTCTCGTACTTCCGAAGCATAGATACATGAAATACGTCGTAGACGCTAAAAAGTTGAGAAAGTAAGGCTAGTCTGTAGGCTACGAGGCCTACTCTCCGCAAGATCTTGAATGGTCCAATGTAGCATGGTGCTAATTTTCCTTTCTTTCCAAATCGCATAACTCCTTTCATCGGGGATACCTTCAGGAACACATGATCTCTTATGGCGAACTCCAAGTTCTTTCGACGATTGTCGGCGTAGCTCTTCTGGCGACTCTGAGCGGTACGTAGACGTTATTTGATGACGACAATCTTCTCGGATGTCTCTTGCACTAGTTCCGATCCCAACAATGTTCTTTCCCCCCCACTTCGGTTCAAAAACTTGATGATTTGCAGGGTCTTCCGTATAAAGCTTCGAATGACGTCATGCCAATACTGGACTGAAAACTATTGTTATAGGTGAATTCTATTAAATAGAGGTGGTCGTTCCAATTTCCCTTGAAGTCAAGAATGTAGCTGCGAAGCATGTCTTCTATAATTTGATTTACCCTCGCTCCGTTTGTCCGTCAATCTGTGAACGAAAAGTCGTGCTGTAGTTTAGTGTCGTTCTCAATGCCTTCTGAAGACTCATTCAAAAGCGTGATGTAAACCTGGGGTCTCGATCGGATACAATGGACATAGGAATGCCATAAAGTCTAACAATCTCCTTGATATATTGCTTGCTTAAGTCATCTAGGGATGAAGAAATACGTATAGGAAGAAAGTGTGCTGACTTTGTCAGCCGATCCACGATCACCCATATCGCATCATGATGACGGCTTGTTTTCGGTAGTCCGACAATAAAATCCATCGATATATGCTCTCACTTCCACTCTGTGACCTATAACGGTTGTAAAAGTCCCGACGGCTTCTGATGCTCCGCTTTAACCTGCTGACAAGTAAGACACTTTGCAACGTAGCTGGCTATCTCCCTCTTCATATTACTCCACCAATATTGACGTCGTACATCACGGTACATCTTGCTTCCTCCTGGGTGGATGGTGAATTTTGTGCGGTGCGCCTTATCTAAGACTTCTTACTTCAATTCAGATATGTCTGGAACACATAACCTCCCTTGAAATCTGACCCCACCATCAGAGCTTACTCGCCACTTTGAGTCGTCATTTCCCGCTTCTTTCGTTATTTTCTCTTGTAACCATGGATCATTCTTCTACACTTTTATTATTCGTCGCACCTAGAAAAGGAAATCCTAAATAGATACAGCCTAATATAAGAATTAAAGGATAATCTAAATGGATAATTAAAAAATTACTTACCAGAGTGGGTTGCACCACTAAATTACCGATATAAGCTCGAGGTTCATCGATACGAAGTCTAACTTCAAAATCTTTAACTATATCAAGCATCTCTCATTCTTTAATCATTAAGCTCGCCACCAGCTTGCGCGTCTTCCTGCTTAACGAGTCGGCTACGACGTTCGCCTTACCTGAATGATAGCAGATGTCGAAATGATAATCCTTCAAGAATGTCATCCATCTCCTCTGCCGCATATTTAGGTCCTTTTGATCAAAAAGATACTTTAAACTCCTGTGATCCAAGTACAGTTCAAACTGCTCATCATAAAGATAATGCCTCCAAATTTTTAAGGCAAACACTACAGCTGCAAGCTCTAATCGTGAGTGAGATAATTCTGCTCATGAGGTTTCAACTGCCTTGACGCGAATGCTATTGCTTTACCACTTTGCATCAGCACACATCTCAACCCTGATAAGATGCATCAGTATATACTACAAATGTTTCCCCTTCTGCTGGTAAGGAAAGCACTGGGGCTTCTGTTAATCACTTCTTCAATTCAAAGAAAGCGTGCTCACAATTTTCATTCTATTTAAAAGAAGTGCCCTTTTTGGTCAAGTTAGTCAATGGCCTTGCTATCTTAGAGAATCCCTCAATGAACCTTCTATAATAACTAGCTAATCCGAAAAAACTGCGCACTTCTGTCACATTGGTGGGTTGTTCCCAATTTAACACTGCTTCGACTTTCGATGGATCTACCGACACTCCTTTTTCCGATACCACATGCCCCAAAAACTGTACTTCATTATTCCAAAAGTCACATTTTGAAGCTTTGGCATACAATTGATTGTCCTTTAGAGTCTGAAGAGTTATTCGAAGGTGTTCAGCATGATCCTCTTGCGTCTTAGAGTAAATTAAAATATCATATATGAACACTATCACGAATCGGTCCAAAAACGGTTTGAAGACCCTGTTCATGAGGTCCATAAATACTGCTGGAGTGTTCGTTAGTCCGAAGGGCATCACTAGAAATTCATAATGGCCATACCGAGTCCTAAAGGTAGTCTTGGGTACATCTTCATCTCTAATCCTCAACTGATGATATCCAAACCGTAGGTTTATCTCTGAAAAATATTTAGCTTCCTTCAACTGATCAAATAAATCATTTATCCTCAGTAGCGGGTACTTGTTCTTGATAATCGCCTTATTAAGTTGACGGTAATCGATGCATAACCTCAAAGACCAATCTTTCTTTCTTACAAATAATACTGGTGCACCCCACGGTGACGTACTAGCTCCTAATAAAGCCTTGGTCTTGGAGCTGCTGAAGTTGCTCCCTTAATTCTCTCAATTCAACAGGTGTCATACGGTATGGTGCTCTGGAGATTGGTGCAGTCCCAGGTATCAGATCGATTGTGAAATCAACATCTATCTTTGGCAGTAATCCAGGATATCTTGAAATACTTCTGAAATTCATTAACAATCGAAATTTGTTCTATTCCTTTAGGTTCAACTTCCGAGATGGCTGACAAACTAACCGGTGCTCCCTTCCTTCGCATCCCATGGAATTGTAACGGTGCTCGCCCATCGATATTAAATATGACCATCTTCTTAAAACAATCAATTTTTGCCCGATATAATATCGTATTCTCGCATCAGCATAACTATGAGATTAGCAGGTAAATTTACTTTCTCGATCATAATTGGACAGGATTTACAAATCTGATTTAGGTCCACTGAATTACCAAGGGGGTTTGCTACTATTAACTTTTTATCTAAGGGAGTAAGAGATAACCCAATCGAGCATAAAAGACAGTAAGAAATAAATGAATGCGATGCTCCAGAGTCAAATAACGCTCTAGCTAAGGATGAATAAATGACGATGGTACCTTCGACTACATCGCTGCTAGCCTCGATGTCAGGCTGAATAATGTCATCTGTTGGCGGTGCTGGATCCTCATATAAGGGTGCGATATCATCATAAGTCTGGGTCGCTCCATCCTCAAACTGTGCTGGAACATCATAACTTTAAATTGAGCCATCGTATTGTTGCGCCAAGTTCTCGTACGGCTGTACTGTCTTATCTCCTGACTGTACTAGGGCGTAGACTCGGCCTTGAGCTTGTAGTCGTGGTGCCTGAACTCCCTGCCTCGACTGCTGGTACTGTTGAGGTTTAACCTGTGGCGGCGGCTGCTGAGGTGGTCTGTGATATACCGATGAAGGTCTTTGCTGTGGTGGCCTCGAGTATGATTATAGCGGCCTCTGTGAATATGGCTGAGGTGGTCTCGAGGAAAGCTGTGAGGCGGAAGGATGTAGTGGAGGTCGCTGTGACATAAACGGCGACGTCTGTTGCTGGGAGGCCTGAAAGACTGATACGAAGGTCTTGACCTTTGTGGATATTGAGTGCGCTGTGGTCTGGAACAAAAACGAGAAGTGTGGCCCTCGAGTCCACAATTATAGCAAAATCTCGAAAATCGTGGTGCAGGAAGTGTCATCGTCGGTCTGGCCATCGATGTCGATATTGTTCTCTGTCTCTTAGCTACATCATGCTGGGCTAGAGATATATGTGTAGCAGTTCTAGCACCACTCTTTACATCCTTCCTCTGATCACGATTCTTCCAATATTCGTTGATGTCTTTCTCCACTGCTAGGGCACGCTCCAACACTTCGGCATAGGTCTTCTGTACGAAAGGAACTAATCGGCTACGAATAGATGCTCTCAGACCCTCTTCAATTTTTGTGTCTTACGGGTTTCATCGGACACCAGAAAAGTTACAAATCGCGATAGCTTCGTAAACTTATCATCATACTGGCGCACCGTCATATCACCCTGCTCTAATTTCATAAATTCTCTTGCCTTTTGATTTTTCACATACAAGGGAAAGTATTTATCATCAAACTTCTCACAAAACTGGGCCCAGGTCCAGATTTCAACACTCGGGTTCATCCTAACAACTGAGTCCCACCAATGATCCGCCTCCCCTTCTAGCATGTAAATAACCAATTCTACTTTCTGGTATTCATCACACTTCATAACTATGAATATCTTATCAATCTGTTTCTTCCACACCTCAGCCTCAGATAGGTCAGGTCCACCCTTAAATACAGGCGGCCTCTGTCTTTTGAACATTTCCAATAAAGTTTCTATCCCTCTGTTAGCTACGTGAACAGTTTGGGTTTGACCTTGCACTTGAGTTTATCCTTCCGCTTGAGTTTGTCTTATCTGATAGCCCACAAGAGCCGTAAGATCACTTATGGCCCTAAGAATTCCACCCATAAGTGACCCGTTTCAGTGGTATCGGAACCACGAGCTCCTGATGTGGCTCCGACGTCTATGTTTTGATCCGCCATAATCTATGATTAATTTAAACATGTAAGTTTAGTGTATAACAACCAAGGTAGGTTGTAATAAATAAATTGAATTCTAAGTATCATTAATAGAGTGCATACTATTTAAAGTCTATAGGAGCATAAAGAATTTTTTGGATTGCTAGAATATTTGATGATCTAAAAGAATAATACATGAAGATTAAGAGAATTCAGGCAGTGACATGTATCAAAATTGTAGTGCAGAAAATTCAGATTCTTAGGATACTATTCCCGCTAATATTTTTGATACTTATAAGTGTTATATTGATCTAAAAATTTTTATGAGGATACATATATGAGTCTACTATAATTCTGTAAAATTTCAACCTAATACACAGTCAATTTTTTTTTCTAAAATTCGGATAATTAGGTCTGTCCAGAAATAAACGATTTCTGACTAGTATACACATAACTTAATATCGGTAAAGGATAAACCTATATTTACATTTTTGAATTATTTTTTTACTGAAACTACACTTGTTAATCTACGACTAAAATTTTGAATCAACTTAAAAGGATTTTTAATTAATTAGTTATGACTTTTACAAGTTAAGTATTTTCTGCTTACTATTGCTGTCCAATTTAATGTAGTATGCTAAAAATTCCTAAAAATTCTTTAAAGTCCAGATTTGAGTTATTAATTCTATGTCAAGTCTAAATAAGATTATATATGATGTTAACATAATGCAATGATTCCTAAATTTATATTTCTATTTTTCTTATCATAAAAGCAAAGAGATTTATGTTTGGGTCACTAATTCTAAAGACAGCCCTAGGTATACAATTTTTAATCTAACCTGGCTTTGATACCAAACTGTCATGCCCCGAAATTCGGGTACCTAAATAAGGTATTCAGGACCCGAATCCCAAGGTGTGAACTATGATATGATGACATTTATTACAATCCAGTTGATGCAATCAAATTCAGTAAATATTCAACGTCATCTAATAAGAAAATACACCTGAAATGTTTATTAAATTCAAATATTTTGATAGTTTGTCCTTTCTACATCGAACTTGAACATAAACTAACCTAAATAACAAAAAAAAAAAAACTTAACTGAATTAAAACTAATCCTAATTTTCAAAAATAAAGCTAATAGTAGAGGCCCGCCTACTCATAGTATTCCAGCTCTGCACCTGTGCATTTGTTTTAGTAGGATGAGCATAATAGCCCAGTAGGGTCATTTCTTACCCAAAATTCAACATGTTCAAATAATATCAATTTATAACAATGAAGGAAATAGATTACAGATAATGGAATGTAACAACAGAATTGTGAAAATGCAATGCATATAATATTTTCATGAATACTTGTAACATTTATATTATTTCTTACAACACCGTAACCAAGTGGATGGTCACGTTGCATTAACGCCCACACACTGGTACCTCATGGTGAGGGACCCATTTATACGTTAACTGGTCAGACTACTGCTCCAGTTGTACTTCTGACGTATGTCCACGTATACAATTGTACTCATACGCCGTACACAAGGGAGACTCCAAAGGATCCAGTGGGTTCTAGGGTCTTTCACCCAAGGGACACGATTGCCCTACTTGCTGGTTTTAGAGTCTCTCACCCAAGGGACACGATTGCCCTACTTGCTAATTATACACATTTTTTACAATTAAATAATCAGTAGATAAACGTGAATAACATGAACAATTTTAATATCAACAAAAATAAATGATTAATAATTTAATAAATCCAATTTCTACACTATAATGCAATTCTGAACAAGGTGCATAAATTTATTAAAATATCAGGTTCTATGAGCTCACCCTTGAGCAATAAATCTCACATTGAGTGGCTGAGGCCTACCAAAATTCATGGTTATTTTCACATTCTCGGCTCAAATTTTTGTGGTCCACTATTAAAAGTTGGTTCAACAATTTGGACGATCAAATTATCGTAAAAGCATTTCATGATGGACGGTTGAGGAGTCACCACCATATTAAGAATGGCAGTAGACTATCATGATAGGTTATTTAACAAGGAGGCAGAGTGTGGTAATAAATCCATACAACAAACTGAGTAATTGGTGCAACTCAAAGTAATAATTTAAAAATGCAGGTATATGGTGAATCTATACACTACTGAGCCCGAAGGGTTATGACCATTTGCACAAATCCAAAGCCGTTGGTTCATTTCTAGAACCCATGCAGCAACTCCAATGCTCCATCATCTAATTCTTAATGGAAAATGGGATAGCTACTCGTGCAAGTAAATTTGAATCCTACTTGTGTGTCACGTGCCACACAAGCCACGTGTGTGATATCTATTCCGTTCATTTGAGAGGTCATGTTTTCTATGTTCCCTTTACTGAAAATTTGATAGTTAAACTAATTAGGTAGACCATACTTGTAAGTTGAATAAGGAACATTGTTAGCTTTCATTCATTCATGGTGCCCAAGAAGACAGACTGTACTATTTTTATTTATTTATTTATTTTATTAATTTTCTATCTGGGCATGTCAAAGATGTGGATTGCATAGTAGATTTCTCAGACTTACACATGTGTGCTATGTTCCGCATGTAGAGACGAGTGAGATTGTAGTCATACTGGCATATCTCGCACTAACAGAGTCTCATTATAATAAGAAGATCTCCAGTACAACCGGTTGGAAATATTACGGACCATCAAGTAAATAACTTCTAACCTTTAATATATGTGAAAAATCTAACCCATGCACTAGGTTTATTAAACAATTAGAATCTCTTACAAGAAAAACACTTACATTCACTCATTAAATGGATAATACTATTTATCAACAGTTATAAGTTATTTTCTAATTTTGAGGATATCCTGACTAGTATATTGGAATGATTTTTCTTATAAATGATCTTCATATTGTTTTAGATGTATTGGAAGGGTTGGATTTTGTATGAACTTAGTATGTCATAAATCTATTGCTGGGTGGACCGTAACTTGTGGTCCAGTTTGATGGACTTGAAACCTTCTCCATTAAAGTAGCTTCTCATTGTGCATCTTGTGACATCTCATGAGGAGTTATTTGATACTCTGGCAGAGTATGACGATTGAAACGCAGGCACTCTGAAATTGCAATTATGACATATGAAAACACAAATATTTTTATAAATAGAAGTTATAAATTAAATTATAACTTTAGATAAATTGTTTATTTATTCATTTATTTATTTTTGTAAATTTATTTTATTATAAATATATATGTAACTTATTTTAATATTTAATAACAAAATTATAAAAAAAAAAAAGAATTCCTAAATAAATAGGATTCCCTACATAATAATCAATTGACAAAAACAATTTTCCTATCAAAATGTTGAATTAAATAAGCATAATTAAATAACTGAAAATGATAAATTCTAGGATAAAATCACCTACCTTAAAAAATCTGATGATCCGGCCCCGCTTTAATCTCTCTCTTGATCTACAAAGCTCTCTCTCTCTCTCTTTTTTTTTTTTTTTGATTGATTCCTTCGATTCTTTCTCTCTCTTTTGTTTTTTTTTTTTTTAATGGATGCGTAATGAAATGAAGGTGTGGATTATGGGACGGTTTCATTTAGTGGGAGGTTTCGACGCCCATTACCGTACGAAAAGGAAGAAGAATGGAGAACGTGGTTTAGTTGGCGTGCGAAAGATATAAATTATTTTATTTTTATTTCTTTAGATCTGGTGGGTCTCACTAATGATAATATAAATCTACTCCGTCTATCATCTCGGCCAGGCCAAGAGAAGACATCAGGCTAAAAATGAAGCTGATCCAAAACTCAGATGGGCCACGCATAAGCCGACGGTGGGGTTACTTCCCCTAAAAAAATGGGTTGTTACGGGGCCTCACTCATGGGCCTCATATACATCATATTGGGCTTCATCATATGAGCCAATACATATCACATCGAGCCTCATTAAATGGGCCACAATTGCATCAAGGTGGGCCTTAACGGATGGGCCACAAATACATCAAGGTGGGCCTCATGGATGGGTCATAAATACATTAAGGTGGGCCATAAATACATCAAGGTGGGCCTTGTGGATGGGCCATAAATACATCAAGTTGGGCCTCATGAATGGGCCACAAATATATCAAGGTAGGCCTCATCACATGAGCCGCACCAATGGGCCTCATATACATCAAGTGGACCGCATCACATGGGCCTCAACAATGGGCCTCATATACATCAAGTGGACCGCATCACATGGGCCTCATATACATCAAGTGGACCTCATATACATGGGCCTCACACATCCCCAAAAATGAATCATATCGAAAGATCATCTGGACTATACTACATCTAGCAGCGGAGATAATGATTTTCACTACTAAACAATTCCCAGGGACCAGGGCCCACCATAGCGTTTATTTCCATCCAATCTATTCATAAGGCCACAAAGACCTAAATTAGGAGGAAAACAAATTTCATATTGATCAGAACTTCTATGACCCAAACGGATTCCAATGGCAGACGTAATCCCTCACTGATTATGCAGCGTGGTCCACCTGATACATGGTTAATCCAGCAGCTATATTGCTGCTGGATGGACGGTTGATATAACACATATAACCGTCTCAACTGTCTGGATGGTGTGGATGCACCATATATCACGGTGGGCTCCATTCAAATAGACGGACGGCGTGGATTCCATCCACACATCAGGTGGGTCCCACGAAACTTGGTGACGTCACTAGCAGCTATATAGCTGGTGTGAGATGCACCAGCCAATCTACTTTCCAAGAGGTGGGTCCCACGTGGGACCCACTATATATTATATTATATTATATATAGAACATATATACACATATATATATATATATATTATGACTATTATTATATTTATTTATTTATTTTTATGAATAGCGTCTAGGCCTACTGGCCACCATCCAGATGGATGGTTGGCGTGGATGAAACCCATACATCTGGTGGACCCACGTGCACATGTGGCCCACCTGCTCAGCGTCAACTGATCTTTGTGTTTTTCTCTTCATTCGGGCTTGCCCAAAACGAGCAACAGGTGGACAGCAAGGTGGCTACCACTAATGGACGGTGTGAATCTACTCCATTCTCTAAGGTGGGCCACAATAGGAAGAGAGAGAGAGAGAGAGATGTGAAGGGGAGGGACCCCGCCACTATGGGCTCTCCCTACACTTAATACAAAGCATACATCAAGTGGGTCCCACCATAAGTGGACCCACAAATAGAAATCAACAGAGGAAATTTCAAGATCACCCACCTATTGCACTCCTTCTTGGTCCCTTGGCTTCCTTAGCTCCTATGCTCAACCTTTGTGGTGGATGATGAAGTTTGGATGGTGGAGATGAGAGTTTTTGGGGTAGGGAAGTGGGCCACACTTAACTCTCTCGGAATAACTTGGACGTTGGCTCTTTTGGGTTACTTGGGATTCAAGAGAGAAATGAGAGAGAGAGAGAGAGAGAGAGGTGATGGGATGAATAGGTGATGGAGTGATGGGTGATGGGTGTAAGGAAGGGATGGGTGGAGAGAGAAAGAGAGAGTTGACTTTAAATGAGAGAGGGATGGGTAGGGTATGGGTTGGTTGTACTTGTGATAGGATGTGTACTTGACTTGTACATGATTGATTGATTTGATATTTGGTAGAGATTTTCGTAGGATTAGAAACGCGCGACGTTTCTTCTGAAAATACGCGGACCCACAACTCCTAGCCTGGGTATCGCATCAG
>JAJHSJ010000006.1:25291254-25339905 GCA_021015155.1 Magnolia officinalis
AACCCCCGACTTCCAAATTAATTGACGGAAAACCATGAAATGTCTTAACTGGCTTATACAAGTACGAGAAAGTGGTCAGAAAGGAAAAAAAAAAAAAAAAACTGAAAGCATACTATACAAATACAAGTTTCGGGAATGCTGGGCATTCTATCAATCTGATCAAAATGAATGCATCTGAAGGTAGTGGGCAAAAAAATTATAGAAGCTGTAAAGAAAATTAAATTTCTGTTACAGACGGCTTCTGAGTTTCAGAAAGAAATGCAGTTTACCTTCATGGAGGTGTCCAGCTTGTCAAGAAGATTGACCATCTTCTGCACCTCCTCGCCGGCATTGAGGCCAGGATCCTTTAAAGCAGCAGCTTCAAATCCACCCTAAGAGAAGGTTCCTGCAATTACGGTGAAAGCAACTCTTGTAATTTCAGCAAAATGGGTTCCCTCACACGATGTTTCTTTCTAGATTTGCTCATCAAAATCTACTAGATTTGCACATGATCAGATGGAATGCTTGCGATTCAATTGACGTGTGCATCAAAACACAGAAGTAAGCCACACTTGGATTTTCCCACTTACCAAAGATAATTTTCTAGGCTAGGAAAAACACCCAACTGCGATTTGATGGTACATCCAAACACACCTTTAATGTACTGTCGATCTGTACTATGTGACTTGAACATTTCTGAATTTTCATTTTTGTATCTTTTAGTTATTTACAAACATCGGAATTACCTTCATCTTCATCAGTGCTCATCCTTTTACTCCTTTTCCGGATAAAAAACTACAACCAATACAATGCCTAGAACTCCAACAGAAACTGAAATTCCAACAGCCAAAGCAGTCTTGTTCTTCTTTCCTGAAGTTTGTGGAGTGGGTGGAGTCCTGACAGTCGGTTGAAAATCTGGACAAGAACTCGGTACAATTAGTAATCAATGTTGAATTTTCAGATACTTTAGAATGCACTTTTAGAAGAATGCTACAAGTGGACTTGCAGATGGTAATCAGGACTGTCGATTTGGTGAGTCATCACTTGGATGCTCCATAGAATGGACTATTGTAGCCATCCAATTAGTAGTGGTCAAATCACTAATTCAGTATGACTAAAACAGAGTATATAGAATGCAACTTTAGTAATAATAGGAGTGGGAACGAGGAATTAGTTATGATTGCTGACCAAGAAGTTTTCCAAAATTGCCAGTTTTGATACTTGGGTCAATAATTCATGGCAGTGGGGAGATTGAGAAGGATGTCACCCCATAGAGTTCAAGCAAGGTGGAAGAAATGGAGATGTGCCTCTAGAGTTTAATGTGAGTGGCGAACTCTATGGTGGAAGAAATGGATATGTGCCTCTAGAGTTTTATGTGATTGGCGTGTACAACTCTAACTAAAAGGGATATTTTATAGGATAACTATAAGAACAGCCATGCTTTACGGGATAAAATGTTGGGTAGTCAAAGAACAATACATTAATATAGGATGTGCAGCTGAAATGATGATGTTGAGATGGACGAACGACAAGATAATGAAGAATAGACCATCAAAGACATACACCAAGTGGTATCCTGATGTGAACTTAAGTGACCCCACAAAGGTTTCAATAATGGACCCCACCACTTCCTGTGGTATGCCCCACTTGAGTCTTGGATCTGACTCATTTTTAAGTTCATGTCCAAACATGAACTGGTGAAACCAATGGACACTGTATTTCTCATGGACATTGTGGTGGGCCCACATAGCTTCTGCTTCCAGGAACTTGTAGGCAGGGCGCAGGCAATTCGTGTCCATCAAAGACATACACCAAGTGGACCCCACCGCCTAGATGACCCAGCTTATTATGCCAGTCCACACTCATCAAGCAGGCTGCAAATATATGTCGAACATGGACTGTTGCCAATTTTCAGAAACCAATCGATTATTTCACTCTTCATAAATGTCTGGACTACCAAATTTTGGCCAGATGATCTACACATTGGATCTCATGTGATGGACGTGTCGAATGTCCTACACATGTGAGGCTAGAAGCATTTGTGGGTCTATCAAACATATGTGATTTGTTTTTTTTTTTGGAAGATCTTACAACTCAGAAAAATGTCCTAATACACATACCTGAAGATAAATGTCGAAAATGCGCTTTCCAGTGCTCTGCCATGATTGAGAATCTGGAAATACTCACCGCAAATTTCAGATTTACAGTGTAGTTCCCGTTTTCGAGCCCCAGATGTAATATCTCAGCGATCCTGGTGATAGCCTTGCATATTGGAACAGCCCCAAGTCTACTGTATTCGAAAATACAACCTGATCATATCTGAAATATCTGGTGTTGCTGCCTTCACTAAACCTTCCGACATTGCTGACGGCCCACTTCTCTGTGTTGGTCACATCATAGGATGCTGGGCCCATAGTTGCGTTGTCTGCCTCATACTCAGTGTTGGTGGTTATCATTGTGAGCCCACCACACCTGATCGCAAATGAAGAATCTGTAGATCAATGGAACAGTGAGACACTTATCAGTTTGCATACTCGATGGATTGTTCATGTTCAGTGGTACGGCGATCTTTGGATCATGATCAGATGATGGGACTCATCGCCTCATATGATCACCGTTAGATCATGATCTGCAGCAATCTTTTCAATGAATATGGAAGATCCAAGGCATTTCTGGTTAGTTTCCAATCAATTATGATGATGAAGATAACCATACACATATGCCACATGTACAGTACAGATAATGGGCAGACAATAACTCCAATGCATCCAAGGGCATAGGACCACTGCCCCATTTTATTATTATGTAGAGAGAGAAAAAAAAAAAGGATTATCTATTGATAGAAATGGAAAGGATGGCTTACAGATTGGAGGGTTCCGATTGCACGGAAAGCTTCGCTGAAGACAATTCAAGCTTAAAGGCAAACCACTGAATGCACAAGAAAAATGACCATTAAATAATAGCAATTATATGGCGGAACGACAGCCATTGATTACAGAGGATGTCTAGTTTGTTTAACCAAGAAGCTAAAATTCAACATGGATAAAATCAACATGGGAAAAGGCAGTATTCAAGTAGCCAGTTATATAATCTGGTGGAACACACCCTGAAAATCAGACCAATCCAGTCATCAAGTGTGGACCACTGATCAATTCTCCTAACCATCCTTTCTTTGTACACATGGCCCATCTGATGACCATACATACCTGAAATTTGGGCTTTGGCACATACATGGCAGGCCCACCTGAGGAATGCCCTAGGTCTCTCACACACACATGGCACATTCTCAGCAGTATCCTGACCCGATTTAGATCTTCCGGCTCAAATTTTTTTTAAAAAAAATCAGGCCATTTCACTCCTCTGGCAGGTGACAATGTGCAAAACCATTGCCCAAGGAGGATAAGCAACTGACTAGCCACTGACAATTAGAGTTGTTAGTAACAAGAAAACCACAAAGGTAATGGCAACATTACCTGCTCTGGTGCACCTTTGCTAACACGATGCATTTTTCTATTCAGAATTTGCCGGACATCTTTCTATGGGCCTGTTGAGCATGAGAGAAACAAATCATGTGTCAAGCCAGAGCAGAGAGTAGAATCCAACCTTCTCAGGCATGAAGGTTGGATTGACCATGGTATATAATAGAATACAGGAAAAAAAAGAAGAAGAGTAAATGCATACAACAGATGCTAAGGATGAATATTTATTGTGTGCATTAATTAATGGACATGATAGGATTTCCCTCACCTAAAATGTCCTCTTATAATGAGAAATGCATGTTTTTGAGGACAAATTCTAAGTTATCTTCACTTCATCCTTTAGGTGTGTCTGCAGCAGCCGGGGGCATCTTTCTCATATGCCTCTTCTTCTTCCTCTCTCGAGTCATCTCCTCAGGCAACTCTGGACAGAAATTCTGGCTGGATAATCCAATTTTCATTTGGAAAAAGAGAACAAAAGATGCCCATAACGTGGAGGAATTTCTAAAGAATTATGGATCAATCATTCTACAAGATATAGGTATTCTGAAATCAAGAAGAGAACCAATTCACTTCAGAGGGTTTGCAATATAGTGTCAAAAAAATTGCCATAACTATCTTTTTTTCCTTTTTCTGATGAGTAATCAGAGATTTCTTTTTACCACGACTATCAAAGCGTTTAAACCACACAATTAGTCTCAAAACACGACTACAAAGGCTTTTGTGCCAGAAGGTGTTGGCTAACTACGAATAAATGATCATGCTCTGTGTTTCTACTGGCTTTCATTTCTGTTCAACAGAATGCACAAGCAGATTAGCGACAAATGTATTGCTCCATACCAGATAGTTTATTTTCAACAGAATGCACAAGCAGATTAGTGACAAATGTATTGCTCCATACCAGATAGTTTATTTTCAACAGAATGCACAAGAAAATTAGCGACAAATTAATGTATTGCTTCATACCAAATAGTTTATTTCCATACGAAATTTCTGACGAACTATGGCATATTTAAACCTGTTAGTAGGTAAGTAGGTAGGTAGCTAGATTTAGATAGATAGATAGATAGATAGAGAGAGAGAGAGAGAGAGAGAGAGAGAGAGAGAGAGAGAGAGAGAGAGAGAGAGAGAGAGAGATTAAATTCTCACCATTTCTAGTGCCCCTCTGATAACTCCAGTCAAGATGTTGCAATAATATAGGCCTTGGCATGTATCAGGAAGCTCAACAAAGTCTACCAGAGGGTTGTCCTCCAAAACAAGAGGGTAACATTCTGATAAACAAAATAAGCATCTCTAAAAAAGAAAAAGAAAAACTAAGTAACTTTGTAGCACCCTGCTATTTAACAATTTGATGGATCGTAGCTATCAGATTCCTCCACAAAAACAGCTATAGAATAAAAGTGCCTTGGTTTGTCAATTAGCGTGAGTGTTGAGTCAGTTAGACTACAGAGCCTGATAGGAAGATCATTTCAAAAGTCTGCCTCAACCGGATGTGTGCAAGCTCGCCACAGGTAAATCCGAGCCTCACATCCCTTGTCCCAAATCACCAGGTATTCTAAAACCCTTAAAAAATGTTAGAATATCATAGGGTTTTTTGGGTAAGAAAACGTTTTCAAAATAGGAAAATTCTTTAAGTTTTCTTGCCTTGTCGATTTTATCGATACACATCTCGATATAATCGACCTGCGCTGTCGTGTCCTCGATGCTTCATCGATACCATCGAAAAGAGGATCAAATATGTCCAACAATCTTATACATATCTGGACGGAATTATCGATGTATCGATACACCGATCGATATCATCGATATTCAAATTTCGAGTCTATCGGCAGTGACTCGATGGTATCGACAGACAGAATTCCGACGCCCCTGTTTTTCTTAAGAATATCATATAAGCTTCGATATATCGAAGCCTCCTCAATACCATCGAAGTTCAAACCTCGATGATATCGATAGGCCCTCGATGATATCGATTTTGGGCGCCAAGTTCTCCAGTAACATATTTCAGGGTGTTTTATCTATGATCGGGGGTCTCTCGATAGAATCGATATTCAAATATCGATGATATCGATGCCGTATCGATTGCATCGAACATGGACATAAACTGTCCAGCAAGCTTTATGGAAAATCCTTTTGATTTACCGATGCATCGACATAACTATCGATATCATCGATATCCAAATTCCGATGATCTCGAAGGTCCCTCGATCACTCATGAAAAACTGAAATATTTCAAGGCAAGTCTCTCTCGTTTTTCAAGTGTCGATGGATCGAATCTCTCATCGATGGAATCGGAGTTCGAAATCCGATGACAGCGACAATCGTTTCGATTCATCAACCAGTTGACAAAAGGTTTCAAAAGCGTATGACATTGAGTTCGAGTCATCGAGCGGACCATCGATGCTATCGAGAGTATACGCTCGATGATATCGAACGACTCGATGATATCGAACTCTGTCATAAATGTGACCGTTTTATATCCGTTGAAACCTTTTGCCTATATATAGAGGACTTGTCTATTGTTGTTGTGAGAGAAAGTAGAGAGAGCTTTTGAGTGTTTAACCTTAGATCTTATACCCAAAGCCCTTTCTTCAAGGGAGTTCATCCTCCAATCCACCCTCACCATTGATATTCAATAGAGTGGATTGGGGAATGAACTTCTGCATTCAAGGATCCTCCAGCTACTACCTTAATGGCAAATCATTAAGTTGGGATGCCTTGAATGCATAGATGATTGAAATCGCTCTATCTTCCTTATAGGAAAATCTTTTGAGAGTAGGATTTCATCATAACCTTGACCCAACCCGTCGCCATGCATTGGTACATCTTTTGAGTTGCGGATCAAGGAGACCGAAGACTCCTCATCAACAAAGGAGGAGATCTTCGTCAACGTGCTTAATGAGACTCAAACCACTTATCTGTAAGTATCTAGAGTTCAGAGGACACTTGTGATCATTCCTTTTTAGGATTGGGTCTTAGGTGTTTCTCACCCCTTCAAGCCCTCGTAGGAGGCCTCTGGCGGGAGTGTATGTGGTGGGTGCGTTGTGTGGACCCTTGCTCTATGGAGAGCATAAATATCTGGTTGAAGGTGAACCAGTCAACACCTTAAGTTTGAGGTGAACCGTGTAAAACCTCGGGTTTGGGGTAAACCGCGTAAAACCTCCGGTAGGGTCTTATGAAAGATCCTTGGCCAGTGTGCCTAAAAGTGGGTACGTTGTGTTGACCCTTGCTTGTGAGAGCATAAACAGTCAACCTCAGTGTAGGTTGTAAAGGTTGAAGGTGAACCTGATTTAAAACCTAGGTTTGAGATGAACTGCTGTGAAACCTCCTTAGTGAAATCCGGCACACTCAAGGGTTGAGTGCGTCTACCGGGAGTGGAGTAGATTGATCAATGAACCACTATAAAAATGACTGTGTTTGAGATTGCTATTTTTCTGAATGTGTGATTTACTTTTATACTTCCATATATGAATATCTAAGATTACACCTCACACACATACACAATCATATCCATCATAAACTAGTTTGCATATTGTCCACTTCTTAAATAGTTTGTGATTGGATCCTCTACCGGGCTTGGAAGCCAGTAAAGTTATTTTTGAGTAATCCTAATATGTGCTTGCTGATTAGGATTAGTGTAATAGGATTTTAAATAAACCATAAAAACTTTAAAAGTCCTATTCACCCCCCTCTAGGACATATTGGCATATTCTTACTTCAACTAAATCGGTCTTCATCCCTATTTCATAGAAAGCAACCATCAAACCACAATAGTGGAAAGAATGAATTATCAGAGTTCTGAGTATAAGAATTGAAGCAGCAAAAATAGATAAAGCGGTGCCATGGCTACTCGTGCGAGGTATCCATCCAAATCCTACTCTCCCCAGAGTAGCATGTCTGCACATGATTCTACCTGCTCATCCATTGGACCACATTTAGTTGTGCCAAGGCTCAAGAATCAGCTGGCGGTATGTCGTTAGGTGGGTAGCATGTGTACACTGAATGTGGACAACATGCCAATTTTTGAACTTTTCATTTCTTTCATACAAGTGTGGCACCTGACCTTCAGGCTGGCTTGGTATTTTGGGCCACAGTTGTGCCCACCAGATGAATTGCCTGGATTTCACACACACCAAATTGCACATGCATTGAGACTGATGGTTACACTCAGAGTAGCAATAGCATTTCGCAAACAGAATGCTAAAGAACGAACTTGAGAAGTACAGTTATCACCATCCACTTCATCTATGTAAATCGAAGTCCTAGAATCATGAGTAAATACCTCTCTCAACCATCTGATCAAACAGGCACCTTGCACAACCATATTTAAGTGGTAAAATATGGGAAGCTGCTTTTTCAAAGGGAAATTGAATCTACTATATGCCTTTAGTATGAATATGGAAAGATAGAAAAGAATATGGACAACATGGACATAATTCTAGTACCTGAACAAGCCCTGCGTTTCTTCTCTGTCCAAGATGGACGGATGGTCACATAATGCAAAACCTGAGAGAAAGGGAATGAGAAGCAAATATATACGAAGATCTATTAACAATATTAGAAGCATACGCCAAATGGCGTAAATCTAAAGGAAGATCTATTAACAGATATTAGAAGCAAATATATAAATCGATAAGCCGCATGTAAATGGGAGCGATCAAATTCATGTAGGAGAAGATGGATATATATACTCCTAGGCATATCCCAGAGAGAATAGGATTGGACTTCAGGAACCCTCACACAAGTAGTGGCCTGCCAAAGGAAGAGTCAATAGCAGTGGTCAACACTCAACAAAGTAAAACTCACAACAATTGGATAGTCAAACAGTTGTCTCATCATCCACATTGTGGCCCACCATATCAACATAATCAAGACAGTTTCATCACCAACTATTTTACTGGAGAAAAGTGCAGGAAGCCATCTGGATACTACTCTTTACGATCTCCGGACTGTTGATCTGGTGGTGCTTCTGCATATGCATTCTGGCAAAAAAATCAGGCCAGATCTGTTGTTCAGTTGATCCAATTCGTATTTCTTGTACATGTGCTAGTGTGGCATATGTTTGATGCAGGGCCATTGATCTGGTGCTGCTCGCGCATATGCACGGCCCAAAAATCAGGCTGGACATGTCCTTGGCTGAGTTCATGTATAAGATGGTTAAGGAAAAAAAAAAAGTCCAACAGTCCACACCCTTAACGTACATGTTCCCCCAGCTGATGACAGGACTGTTCTGATTTTTGCTCACAACACATGGTGGGGCCCACCAAATGAACAGTGCATATACAGAGTTGATTCCTGATAACCACCCCTGTGAGCAGCTGTAGCAGTTTTTGCTATCCCAACACCCCCAGTTACAAGAACTACTCTTTCTTAATTGAAGATAATTCAAGTTTGTATAAATCTCCAAAAACATATCTATATGAACATAGTAATGAGAAAGAAAGAGAAATCAAAGCATATGTCTCATTGAAATCCATGCCCATACCACTGTTTAGGCACATTTTTCAGTTAGAACTGGTTATCTGGATCGCTTCCAACAGAAGTTCAGCTGTGACTGGCTTCACCAAAACAACTCTGCTGCAGATTCAATTTCACTGTGTTCCTCGCCATCCATCTCACCTAAAACAACAAACCACAAATGAAAAAGAGATATTGACTTCTAGTTTAGAACTTCTCCAAGAACTAAGGCATGTCTGAAACCATGGATTCCATGCCAAACAATGAAAAAGGGAAAAGGTTCAGTGGGAGGCATGGTGTATTAGGGAATCCTCAATGTCTAGAGCCTTGGCAATTTGGAAAGGGATTATTTCTATGAAGTCAAAAAAAAAAAAAAAAAAAAAACAAAAGATAGAAATACAAGATCATCATTGTCTACTTCTTCTTAGCCTTAACCCAGTTACATGCATGTTGGTCCTGATGGGATTTGTGATGGCCCACCTGATTGTCCTGATAGGATTTGTTAAGGTTCCGGTTGGTCCAGATTCACAGGTCACACTCAAGGGCTATTCTTGTAAGCTGTGTGTGCACACCCACGCATGTGCTTGGGGAAATCGCATAGAAGCTAATGGTTTCAGCATTTTCCCAATCTAGCTACTCTGGAGACAAACACAACATTTCATAGTTCTAAAGAAAATTTGACTAATTAGGGATTTTCAGCTTTTTTTTTTTTTTTAATTATCTATAATCCACAATTAGGGAATCAACACTACAAATCCCTAATTAGGGATTCGAAACTCAAAAATTCCCAAAACACAAATCATTACACAATGTTACTTTAAGGATTAAAAAATGCCAAAAAAAATGCCTAAATTGATATGAATAGATAAGGGGAGAGAGAGAGAGAGAGAGAGAGAGAGAGAGAGAGAGAGAGAGAGAGAGAGAGACCTGATATTGCGTAATGATCCTTAATGTGCTGGACCAAAGACAAGAAGAAATAAAAGAGGGAGAGGGAGAGGTAGGTCGAGCGGAGAGGGAGAGGGGAGGGTTCGAGAGTGAAGAGGGGGAGAGAGATCGAGCGGAGAGGGAGAGGTTGAGAGGTAGATCGAGCAAAGAGGGAGAGGTGCAGAGAGAGAGAGAGAGAGAGAGAGAGAGGCGCAGAGAGAGTCGGCGGTGGGGAGAGGAAAAGGGTCGAATGAGATAATAGGGCCTTTTTTTTTTTTTTTTTTGCTTTTATATAGACCCGTTGCCAGCGCCCGGCTCCCGTACGGTTCGAAATCTGAAACGGCTTAAAACGTTAAGCCATGCCAGAACCAAAATATAATTTCGTTCCAGAATTGATATTTTAGTGGTGTGTCATTACAATCACGAGGAATTATATTATCTTCAACTATAAGGATATGCATTATTCCTGGGTTTTCAGTTTGAACAATCAGATTCAATGGTTCATTGATCAGCCCCGAAATGCATGGACCAATCACCAAAAATCTTTCAGTTTGAAAGATCTAGCTATCCATCTGTGTCCTCTTTTCAGCTGAATGTAGACAATTGGTGCATTCCTTTTCTCAAACATTTACTTGCACTCTACCAATGAAGGGCAGACATTGTCCAAATGAGGAGATTCTTGGGTTATGGTCCATCCAGGTGGACCCATCAGACCAACATTCTGGATTGCTGAACCATGGGCCCACCCACTTGCACAAACAAAAAACCCAGTGGTTGTCAAACAACCATTTACTCTAAAAGCTTAAGCTGTCAGAGTGTGGTGTATCAATGTATATCAAGGGACTTTATCACTCCAACACCCCCCCGCACGTGTGGGGGTGAGAACTCCGCACGGGAACATACTAACAAGGGTGGAGGGACACTCACACCATAAATAGGCCGGGCTTGATTTCCCGGTCCATGGGCCGGACCTGATTTTCCTGACCCCCATGGAGAATAATATATTAACGAGGCATATTTGCTGCTCTCAAGATTCGAACATAGGACCTTCCGCTCTGATACCATGTCAAACAACCATTTACTCTAAAAGCTTAAGCTGTCAGAGTGTGGTGTATCAATGTATATCAAGGGACTTTATCACTCCAACACCCCCCCGCACGTGTGGGGTGGGAACTCCGCACGGGAACATACTAACAAGGGTGGAGGGACACTTCAACAGTGGTACCATGCATATATTCGAGTTGAGGATCATACGATTCTGGCGATGCTGTCTACTGATCAAATGCTTTTGTGGATTGCTATTCAGTAGGCCATGGAGCATGATTGGGTGTTACTATTACACTACAGGAATCCTCATGGTCTTTTGAAAGATGAAGCACAATGGCAATGTGAATCCCACACAAGTCTGCAAAAGAAGTTGCTGGACAACGGTTGCATTGATTCGCATAGGTGGCGAGCCGAGTAGAAAAGGGACACCATAGTTAGATGTGTAGTTTTCACTGCCTATATAAATCAATCAAAGCATGCCAACACTCACATGTGGCATCAGCATTCCTCAATATCAATCAAGTTTGGACTTGTGCACTGCATGTAAAATACCAATTGAATTCGAATATTAATCCAATCCTGGAAATACAGCAACCCACTTGGGGGAGATTTAATGAAAGAATTCAAACTTAAACAGCTAGATTTGACCGTCGGGAGTAGGTAACCCATCCCATGTCTCTGTTTCTACTGCATTCTATCTAGTCATATCACATTCTGTTATGTGATCTTTGAGATCACCGTTAATGCCTTAGTATAGATCTGGGATAATTCTCAGACGATGTACTAGTAGGCATCACTCAGTTGAGATGTCTTGATTCATCTGTTGTTATGATCAGAACCTGTTCATCTTTCAAAGTCATCAACCGCCTTGCTCAAAAGCCAATAGATGCATTTTTACATGGAAATGGGGATTTCCAGCTCATGTAGTCATGTTAGGCCATTTAAAACAGAGAAGAATGTAAGATTGAGAGGTCCGCTCTATCAATCCAGCTTCAGATGCTGAGTAATGCCTTGTAAAACCAAGTAAATTTCTTTGCGGAGATGGTGCATCTTATCTTCGACGAAAAATTCATGCACGACACCATTCACCTCGATCCAGCTTGACCCGGGTCTCTTCCTAACTCTCCTCCCTTTCATCAACTTTCTCATCTCCAATGCTTCTTTCCACCTACTTGCAGCAGCATATAAGTTCCACAGAAGTATGTAAACCCCATCATCATCTGGTTCTAATTCAAGGATCTTCTTTCCCGCCATTTCAGCTAATTCTACATTCCCCTGAACTAGAGAAGCACTAAGCAGAGATCTCCAAATAACAGCATCTGGGTCCATTTGCATGTTTTCTATAAGCCCTTGTGCTTCATTTAGAAGCCCAGATCGGCCAAGAAGATCGACCATACACCCGTAGTGCTGAATATTAGGTATCAAATTGTAGGATTCTCTCATTTGATCAAACCATCTTTGGCCCTCATTGATAAGTCCTGTGTGGCTACAAGCGGAGAGAACAGCAACGAACGTGATCTCATTTGGCCTCAAACCCAAATGCAACATCTCTGAGAATGCTCGAATTGCTCTGTTTCCATTACCATGTGCAGCAAAGCCTGATATCATTGTTGTCCATGAATAGACATCCTTCTTTGACATGTTTTCAAAGACCTTCTCTGCCGTTCTGATGCTTCCACTCTTCGAGTACATATCTAACAGAGCATTACCAACAGTGGTGTTCAAACTCATGTCGGTTTTGTTTATATACCCATGGATAGAACGGCCAAGATCGAGAGCACCAATATCAGCACAAGCGGAAAGTACCCCAACGATGGTGATGGCAGTTGGAGCCTCACCAACAGATTTCATCCGGTGGAAGAGTTCCAAAGCTCCAATCGGTTTCCCACCTTGGATATAACCTGTGATTAGAGCTGTCCAAGAGACTGCATTCCTAACCGGCATTTTTTCAAACACCAGGCATGCGGATTCTAAATCCTTGCACTTGATGTGCCCATGAAGCATGCTCGTCCAAGAAACAACGTCTTTCACCACCATCTTGCTAAAAACCAGGTGGGCCATCTGAATCTTCCCATTCCTGCAATACATATCAATCAACGCGTTATCAACGACGGTATCAGAGCCCAGTTCATACCGGTAGATCATGCCATGGACCAGTTTCCCACAGCCCAGATCTTCTTTCCGGCCGCAGGCTGAGAGTGCGCCCACGATCACGAACCGATCAGGAATCAGACCGCTGGACATGATCTGGGAGAAGATCGAAAATGCATCCTGTGGGCGATCGATTTGCAGGTAGAGGGAAATGAGGCTGGTCCAGGAGACGATATCGGGGTTTCGGATCTGGTGAAATACCATGTGGGCATCTGTTGTTTGGTTGAATCTGGTGTAGCTGTTGAGGATCTTGCATGATAGATGTTGGAGATGTTGGAGTCCTTGGGCTATTGTCTGGGCGTGAATCTGCTTCAGTTCTTGTAAGCTTTTACAGCTCTGGAGTAGGGAATGGCAGTTTGTACGGTTCATCTAATTTCGTAATGTCGTTGGGAAATGACCGTTGAGGGATCTCCGTCCCTCTTTTATCTTATGCCGTGTCATTAGTGAGGACCTGATTGCGGCTCAGACGTGTCTCGCACACGTGTCGGATGTTCGAGCAACGCCTGTACAACATAAATGGACGGTTTGGAAAAACCATACAGTGACCGGTATGATTTGACCTATCAGATGGGCCAACCTGATTGTTTGGTACAGGGCATATTGAGAATCTGGGCCATGTAGATTTCACACGTTCATAAAACAGAAATGCTCCCATGAGTTTTAACACAGGTCATGGGTTCAAGTTCCGATTCTGGTATGTGTGAGTGTGTGCATGGATGTGTTAATTTTTTTTTTTTTAAAAACATTTAAAAAAAAAAAAAAAAAACTAAAAATCTTCTGTGTACCCAATGGATGACTTCCAAACTGTTACCTGTGTGTGCATCTAACCCGTCCAATAGATCGAACAAACCATATCTTCTGCAAAATTCAGCCCCAATTACTGTTTGCATAAGGTTAGAGGTTATTAATAGAATTTTTTTAATTATTTTTTTTTAATCTTTCACAACTAATTGTAGTCAATATATTTTTCAAAGAAATAAAAATGAACAAATAATACCAAAAAAAAAATAAAAATTAAAACAATATCAATTTTATTAATTCCTAAATAATACTCATTATAATTAATCAAGTAATAAATAACTGGAGAATAAAAAAAGACAAATACCTGAACCATCTGTATGAACAGACAATCGAGGCAAATGGTCAACAGGATGTGACCAAATGTTCGATATTCTAAGCAATAACTTGATTAGATTGTGGATATTTAATTTATTCTTATGATACTGTAGAGGTAACACTGAAAAGTAGCGGTTTATGCTAATACTATGTTAAGCCATGCTAAGATAAAAAGATAAACACTGAAGATAAATTGTGTTTGCCATGGGTCACAAGCTCTTTATCACATTCTCTTTTATAGGTTTTAGAGGCAATAAATCTCTTGTTGGGTTTCTTTGTTGGTATAGGATCATTCACAGCTATGAATTTTTTATATGCTTTCCTATCAGAGTAAAGCTAAAACCGTTTTAAGATCTCTTACTAGTGTAGTTATGACGATCTCTACATATTGGAACTTGTTTTCAAGGTTCCGTTGCATTTAAATCCGGCTCAATCAGAGCAATTTCCAAAGATCTCCTTTTGTGACCTTGAATATTTGTGGTACTAGTGGAGCTGGTCCCACTATATTCAGATCGTCTCACGATCTATCAATTTTAATTTTGTTTAGATAGTAGCATGATCTTCAAGATCTTCCAAATCATTATAATTGCTGCAAGAGCTCCAAAAGCCTTTAGAAAATCTCTAATTTTGAAAGGATTGTGAGAGATAGTCTTATCGACCATATTTGAGTATGTGATAGGATTATTGTTTCGGTCGGTCTTTTATAACCATGTCGGGTACGCTTTCTCAATCACATGCCTCATGAATTAGGACTAGCTTCCTTTCTTTTTAAGGCATGCTATGGTTTTGTGCCATCACATTTATGATGGAAGATGCATTATCAAATAAAAAAATAACATTTATAATGGGAGATGCATTATCGAAGAAAAAAATATTTTCAAGCGCGAGTATGATCCTGACATTATTAGGCGCATAGTATCAACATGTGAAGGTATCTGTAAATTAGTGGGCAACATTGCAAATGCAAAAATAATGCATGGTTTGCCTAATGAGCAAATGGGGCTGATTTTTATTTTTATTTTAAAAAGGTGATCTGCATGGTGGGGCTAACCCATTGGTTGAGGTGGATGTTGTACTCACATGATAAGTTAGATGTTGTCTACTAGGTGGACAATAATTTATCATCCAACTAGTATGTGAGCACAAAAAATTGCTTGAGATAAGTGATTTGGAGTAAGGATTTGTGAAATTTATGAATTTCAAGTTTCACTTATTTATTTTTGTTAGGATTTGTCAAGTTCACACCTTAATTGTTTTTGTTGGGATTTGGCAAATCCATAAAATTTCCAAATCCGTATCTCCTTAGGGAAAATTCAAATAAATAAAAATAATAATAAGATTAAAAACTTGACAAATCTTCAAAATGAAACACTTGGTTTAAAGTAGAAATAATTCATCTTCATGAAATGCTTCATCATTGCAGCAAGTGCTCTCAAAAATCATACATTATAGTTTAACTCTTGTAGCTGACTTTGGAATTTGTCAAAGCCAAATCTAATGCAAATATATGAATTTGATGAGTTTATAGATTGCCAAATTCACATACTCATTGATCCAAACAGGTCTAAGAGAGTTGAAGAATAATAATCGTTGCTGGATTCTTACGATAGTTTGCACCATTTAGATAATGGTGTGGACCCGTACTCCTCATGTGTGTCATCAATGTGCAACTATCTAAATCATCTAATCATGGGTCCCATTGTAGATGATAACGTATCTAAAATCATGTTGATCAAGCAATCGTAATTATCCATTTAATGGCTATCAAATGAATGGTCTAAAGTAATGGTGAATGGTCCAAATTCATAGGGAAAAAAAAAAATTGATGGTTAATATCATCTTAGCCCTAGGCCTAGTGTCTAAGCTAGGCCACACCTCAGTATGATGTATAAATGATACTGTTTTTCTATGTGGAGAGAATGAGGGAAAGGGTACCATCATGCATAGGTGTGTTGTATAGGCACAGAGAAAGAAAGGAGAGTGCCAGTGATATTTTCAATAGTGGACAACCTATCCTCATTTGTGTTGGATGTAGGCCTGTGGGGCTCACTGGTGAGCAATCACTAGTGGGTACGTCCCATACTTTTTGGTCTCTTCTGACCTTTTTTTTTTAGTTAGATTTCAAATTTAACTTTGAAGTTGATTTTTGATAGGAGATAGGGATATCACCGGATGATATGGTCTCATCAAAACTCTCATCCCTTTCTATATAAAGGATGAGACTCTCTCTCGTAAAATCAATTATAAGAAATATTGAAAGTATACAGAGAGAGATACAGTGTGGTCAGTAATATGTCCACTTGGCTTGTCCTTGGGACAATCTAATTCATATATCACAATCCAGGGCCACTTATACCGTATGATCAGAAGTGTGAATATATCCATCTGCTCTAGTAGTAGATAGGCGGGCCCATTGGAGAGTCAATCTTCTACTTTGTGAGGGTTCCGAAACTTGTGTAGACCGTCAGATCTTGAAGGCTCACCTTCCGCGTTTCTTAACAATTTAGCCTACTCAAGTTTTAAATGTATTAGTTTTTAACTAACAAAGAACCTGGGCTGAAGGGCTAGCATCCATTTTTCCTTTTAAAATTAAAAGGTTATAACGGTCGTGGTGGGCCATTAGGGGTGGCAATGGGAGAATGACCCAACCTGAATTCCATGGTCCTAATCGGACTAAAAGGATATCCAGGCCATACAACTCATGTGGATGTTGTGGATAGAGCTTATCTTAAAAGATCACACGGATTAAGCAATCCTCACCACCAGTTAATGGCCACCTAGTGGGCCAAATTCCCTGGGAAAATTCAACGGTTTGGATTTGGCATAACAATTCCATATGTACGGTTAAAGAGTCACAACCCTCGCGAGAGTCTAGCTATATAAAAACCAACCCCTCCGAAACCAGAAACTCGTCTCTTTGTTTTTTTTTTAATCCTCTGTCCGTCTGCTGCTGGTAATCTTCATGAAACCCTAATTATCATCTCCCTCTTTCCTTTCAAGGTACGCCATCTCATCTTCTCTCTGCTACAAATCTCAAAAACCCTCAGGGGGTGTTTGGATGACGCCTAAAATGTCATTCAACCTCGTTTTCGTCCAAAAGAGTCTTTCTGCTGGCATTTGGATGACGCCTTATATGAAAATTATACATGTTTCGCCTCTTTTTTAGATTATTACAGATGCATCCTCTCTGTTTCAAAGATTCCTTGCAGATTATCCCGTGCAAGTAAACACCGTCCATTAGCATAGTTATCTTTACTTAATTGACCGTTTTACGCCTATCTCATACTACAATTAGCTGTAGACATGTGGCCTCCATTTTTCTGCATGTATGTCAATCTCATATTACAATTAGCTGTAGACATGTGGCCCCCACTTTACTGCATGTATGTCATCCAACTCGTTACTAGGTGCAACCTAGTTATCGAGTCAATGAGATCTTGACTCTTGAATTCCAAAGAAATGGACAAAAGTACACCCACAAGAATATTTGAGTAGAGAAGGAGAAATAGCTTTATTGATATCATACTTTTTCTATTATAATACTTAAAAGAACTCACAGCTCAGAAAATGTGGAATGCCTACATCCTACACTACCTGCCCTTTTCTAAACCCTAAAGACAACTCCTATGAATTTTTAATGAAAATACTGAAATCAATCTAATCTACCTAAGATGGCAACAAGCCTAATAATAGTGAAAGCAAATCTAGAAAATAGTCCTCAAAATCTTCATTCACATTTTCAAATGAGCTTTTGTATCTTCCACAAATAGTAAATTGTAGTTTCTAGCATTCATGACCTAAATATAGCAACAAAAATTCCAAAATCAGCACATTCTAGACCCTACAGTGGGCCGTGGGTCTACATCATCCCCCAGGATGGAAAGAACTCAACTATGGCGAGTTGGAAGGTAGCAGTGGTCTGGATCCAATCTTTTCAATTCGTCGCCTGTGATCCTTGTGCTTTTAGTATAAGGCTTGCTCTTCCATTTCACGAAGTACTGCTTATATTAACCCCATTCAGTTTTAATAGTCTTCATGTACAACACTTGTCCAATTTCTTCCTTCTTTTTCTTTGAAAGCTGTTAATTTATATTGATAATGACTTCATCTTGCACTTTGGACACCTTGCCATGGCACTCAAACAAATTCACTCCATTGAATGTTGATAAGATATCTAAGTCATTGAGCAACTTGATCTCATAGGCATTGTCACTCAACTTCCTCTTGACTCGGCATGGACCAATCTTCTTAGACTCGAGCTTGTTGTAAGCATCCCTCTAAAACCCTTCTTTGCGGAGATAAACCGCACCAAGTTACATTCTTTATATATCTTCTCTTGCTGATGTTCATTTGTAGCTTTTTGGTACCTAACATTGCTCTCCTCAATCTTCTTCTTCATCTAAGCTTGCAAGTCTTGGATGTGCCTGGCGAAAGCATTAGCATCTCTGTTCAATTGATATTGTAGTGGTAATGTACTAAGTCAAGTATATGATGTGGACTTCTCCTATGTACGATCTTAAATGGGGATTTTTTTGATGGGACAATTTACTGAGTTGTTGTAGGCATTGTTCGAAATATCAGTATCGTGTTACATATCGCATCCTTGGGATACAGATACATATCGGTTATCGCATGAGATATATTGTTTGTATCGGGTAATTTATCGCACTTTTTGGAATACATGGGGAAACATTGGGAAAATGGTTGAATTTTTCAATGAAACTTTAGGGATTGTTAGAAAATACCTTAATACACACTTTTAAATCATAACATATCAATAAAAGAAGTGCACATAATAGGTTTCTTTTGTATAGGGTCCTAAGTTATTTGTTTTTCTTACTGAACTAATGCAACTATATTCAAATTGAATGCATAACATTTAGAGTGTATGTGATGACCATTTCATCAAACACTCCTAAATACTTTGAAATTAGTCTCAATTGATAGCTGGTTGAAGGTAAATTTCAAAAAAAAAAAATAAAATAAAATTTTATTAATTTTTAATTAAAAATGATTTTTATTTTCTGAAAATTGACAAGGACTTAACGAATCAGTAGATCAACCCTCATACATGCTTGATTTCATGTTTGGAGTGCAACATTGCAAGCAATTTGAGAAAAATTGGAGAAATTTTGAATTTTTTCGAAATTTCCCCAAATCGGACGGGCTACCTACACTCAAATTTCAAAATTAGAATGTATGTGATGATCATTTCATTAAGTACTCTTAAATACTTTGAAATTAGTCTCAATTGACAACTGGTTGAAGGAGATTTTTGAAAGAAAAAAAAGGAGAACATGAAGCACTAATGGATATTGAAATCAAAGTTCAACTCCATGATTTTTTCATGCAAAACATGAAGAACCAATGGATTTATAACCATTTGGCACTGATTTAACATAATTTCAACCAAAAAAAAAAAAAGTGATCGAAAATTGAAAATGCTCGCCGAATCAAACATGTGGGATTTGACACTGCCTATGCGTTTTGTATCGCACAGGTGGGATACAAGATATATCGTGGGATCTATTGGTCGATATCGTTGATGTTTAAAACATTGGTTGTAGGTGAAGTGGGCTTGGGGTAGAGCCAAGTTCTACTAAGATATGTTGTCACCTACGATACTCCTTAGGAGGTTACCAAGGCTCATATTGACTACTTTGATTTGGTTGTTTGTTTGAGGATAATATCCACTGGAGAATTGAAGCTTAGTCCCCAACCACTTTCGTAAAGTGTGCCAGAAGTGCCCCACAAACTAGCGAAAGCGAGTCTTCATAGGGCAATTGTCACTGCTTATGGACCCGAACCTGGGTGATCTATCCATGACCATGATGAAGCTTGGGTGAAACTAAGTGGAACCCATCAATGCATGGTGTTCTTCAACTCATCGTTACTCTAGATGGTGAAGATGTTATTGATTGTGAACCCGTATTGGGTTATTTACACAGATGGATGGAAAAAATTGTGGAAAACAGAACAATTATATAGTATCTACCTTACGTAACATGTTGGGATTATTTAGGCAATCGTTTCAGTATTTCAAAGATACATATGATCCACGAGTCATAATTAGTTGATGGTGGATTTCCTATATATCTATATCACGTGTCATATCCGGTATGTATTGGTTAATTCGTCACATTTTCTTCATGAAATGGGTTGGATTGGTATTATTCTGAAATTAAAGTCTGAAGTCATTGCTTTTTGTACCTTGTGAAGTCGCATGATCTTGGAGAAGAATATGTTGGTGATACGCATACATCCATCATTCTTTTGCATGGAATAAAGTGGAATATCTTTAAAGAACAATCCACCACTAAAAAAATCAAATATACTCCCCTTTAAGTCTTAGGAAGATTCGGAATGAAGTCTATGGAAATGTCCACCCATGGGGTGACTAGAATAGGAAGCGGCGTATAAAGGCTGGTGTTCTGCACACACCTTTGGAGATTTAGTATTGGCAATATCATGTTATGAACTGTTCAATATCATGACGCATACGCGGTCAAAAGTATTTTTCCTCTACCATGGTCAATATTTTATCTCTTCCAAAATGTCCACCTAATCCTTCATGTAGCTCAGATGGGATCTTCTCTAGCAACGATTCTTCGTGAATGCATAAGTGAGAACTCTTGAATAAATGTTCATAGTCTGAGATGAATTCACATTTTGGATCTTGGCCATCCACACGTGTCAAGAACTTTGCCAAAAATGGAGTCATTGCATTGTTCTTTTAATGCTTTGAGTTCTATGTAGTAGAACCACCCCTCCCACTCAAAGCATCTGTTGTTTTATTCCGACTTCTAGTTTTGTGATGTGAAAAGAAAGCATATTCTTGTAGAAAAGTCATTCACTTCACATGACAAGCACCAAGTTTCTTTTGGGAGTTGAGATACTCAATGCCTCATTTCAATGAATCAGGTAATGCCTCCAATGTTGTATCACTTGGACCACTATATAAAACTCGATATCATACGTGGAGTAGTTCTTCTGTATATCACTTAGCTTCTCACTAAAGAAAGCGATAAACTTTTCCTCTCTACTTAGCATCGTGCTAATGCCAACATTTGAAACATGCTTTTTTACTTCAAAGATTTAAAAAAGTCTGAATGCGCAAGAATTGAAGCCTTTGTCTCTCTCTCTCTCTCTCTCTCTCTCTCTCTCTCTCTCTCTCTCTCTCTCTCTCTCTCTCTCTCTCTCTCTTTTTAATTATAAATTTTATTATTATTATTATTTTTAATGGTACTGAAACTTTAGTCCTGCTTTAGTCCGTTCGAACTTACCTCCGCGCATGTAGTTAGTGACATGTGTGATAATTGTATTGAAATTCTAGATAAATCTTTGGTAAAATGTTGGCATACCATGGAAAGAATGGACCTCTAATGCAGGGACACACTTGGGGTGGGCAGCCCGTGTGAGGTGGACCCCACCCGCGTGAGGCAGAACCCATGTGATGTGGGGCCCACGAGGGGGGGCTCGGCCGAGGACCTAACCCATGGGATGTGGGGCCCGGGCTATGAGATAAAGGGATTGATTCGCCCCACTCTATAAATTTGAGCTTTTAGAGCAAGTGGTTAGTTGTCCTCCTGCATCAAAGTGATATCAGAGCCAGGTTAGTCTCGTGTTCGAGACTCCTCACCGGGAGTGATTAATGCAGGGGCATTTTCACACCGGGCTCGAGTGGGGTGGCCTGTGAGATGCAGGGGCACACTCGGGGTGGGCGACCCGTGTGAGGCGATTGGCTCGTGTGATGTGGGGCCCACGAGGGGGGTTTGGCCGAGGACCTAACCCATGGGATGTGGGGCCTGGGCGATGACATAAAGGGATTGATTCGCCACGCTCTATAAGTTCGAGCTTTTAGAGCAAGTAGTTAGTTGTCCTGCATCAACCTATATAAGGATTTTGGTCAACCTTGATCCCTTCATGTAGTTTTCATCTTGATTATTCATTAAATGCCTGCCAATCAACAAGCTAGGAGATCAAAACAGTGTACTTTATGGTTTACAATCCATCGATACTGGCACTTGCAGATTACGCGGTTTAATTTGAGTTATCCACTGTGCCATTTCTTTCGCACGTGTGCATCAACTGTCACATCCTGCTGTAGTATCATAATTACTCTCCTTGTGTAATGGCAAGCAAACCATTTCGTGGGTTACATTCCTATGTATCTCACCATCATTTTGAAAATGGTGGTGACCCATCCTCCCTAGCTGAGTCACTCATGCAAGGCTATCCAGACCATCACAGTAGTGGACGGTCTTAAAGAGCTGGCTGACAGTCAAGATTCAACATAGCGAATTGGCTGGAACTTCATTTCATCCATATGATGGAGCTCACCTTATGCACCTATCAGATGTCATACACGTGCCAGATAGGCACATGTGCTGCTTGTAAATTGCATGTGGGAGTGGATTCCTGTGGGCCTAGCATACTTTCAGTTGAATGTAAAATGTTACTGTACTTCTCAACTCTCGGATTGCACCATAAGTGGATGGGCCATGCTGCAAATGTATTCCAGATTGGAAGTATCCTAATTGAAGTTTAGTCCTAATGAGAAGATTTTCAGACATGCTGTGTTAATTAGAAGGTTCAAAACCAGCAGTGGCATTGGTAAAATGATTACAGAGGATTTTACTTTTCGTAAAATGATTTTTCATACATTGATTCCAACCAGCATCTTTGTAAAATTATTTTTCTTACACTGACATCCAACCAGAACTATTGAGACAAAAAAGACAAAACAAACTGTCATCCAAACAACAGTTTCCAATAAAATGGGTCTTCAAAAGCTGCATTCCAAAATTGCATTCCCACAGAATGAAGTTTTCAGAAACTAATTTTGACTGTCATCCAAATGGGACCTAATTTTCATCTCTCCTTTAAGCTTTCCTTTCCATTTCCAATCATTCTTCCACCTTTTTGGTCTTTTCATCTATCAATATTCTTTTCAATCGTGCCTTGTTCTAAATTTTCACCTTTCGTTCTCTTTCAGATTCGATCACTGTATGCGACCCTAATTTTTATTTCGCCTTTTCAAAAACCTTAATCTCTTCTTCTACCGATTGATGGATCAGCCACCCGAACCAGTGAGCTACATCTGTGGAGGTAATTTTGATTTATTTTTTTCCCTTTCTTTTTTAAATTATTTTTTTATGGGTTTTGATTCGTCTCTGGAGAAATTTCTCTGCTTCATACCATTTATGGAAATTTCTTATTTTTTATTCTGATTTGAAGTTTAGATTGTGGAACAGAGAACACATTGAAGCCAGGCGATGTGATTCAATGCCGCGAATGCGGTTACCGCATCTTGTACAAGAAGCGCACCCGCAGAAGTAAGTTATCTTCTTTTTTGTTTTCATTTTCTCTGTCTGCCTGCATATTTCCAGCTTATTCTTATGTGCAGAAGGTTATATGTTGCTTTATAAAATTATCAAAAAGAAAGAAGAAGAGAGAATTGTGTTGGCTTGGACCCCGTTTGGATTTGCTGAAATGACTACTGTGTAAGATGCCGTTTCTGCAAAGGATTTCCTTTAGTGCTAAGGGATCCAAAAAACTGTTGTGTAACGGTAACAGTGGCAACCATTACACATTACGGGGCTGTAACGGCCATTGCGGAAAAATGGCCCGTAACGGGCCATTACAAGGTCGATATAGTTTCTTTCTTCAAAAGAAAAAAAGAAAAAGAAAAGGAAGAAGAAGAAGGCCATAACAGCCAACATTGTAATGGTAGTGATGTTGGCTGTTAAGGCCACTGTTACTATTACTAAATAACTTGCCTAGTGCTGTGTCAACTTACCATCCGCTTACGTCACCATTTTGCTTTCCCCTGCCTTCCCCTAGTTTGCTTGCAATCCAAATGGGCCCTAAGATGCGTCATGGTATTGAATCTGCACACTTTGATTATGTGCAACAATGTTGACCAATGCATGGTTCAATTTTGGTACTTTCAAAACCACCACTTCGATGAAATGTTGAGAAAAATGGAAAAAAAAAAAAAAAAAAAAAAAAAAAAAACCTGTTTGATTGAGCACCCTGGAAGAACCCAAGTCTTTCTGGCAAAAGATTAAGGTTCTTATTTGGGCATGATGGTTGCTCAAGTCTTTGTACTTGAGTCCGAGCTTGTATTGAAAATACAGGTTCAACGGGATTCTGTCATGAATTGGATTCTCAGTTCATATTAGTTATCATCTTTCTATTTATGTCACTTTGATAGTGGAATTGAATACTTAATTCTTATCATCCTTGCTTACCCCTTTAAACACGCTCAATTTTTTATTTGTGGCTGCAGTTGTTCAATATGAAGCACGCTGAAGGGAACCAATCTGGGAAGGATGGCAGCATCAAAATACCCAAAACTGTTACTCTATTTTGTGCTCTAAGTGACTTGGGTGTGATTAGGGTTGTCATCTTAAACCTTGATTCTGCTCTATGGACAATGGAAACCTTATATTTCTATTGATGCAGATTGTGTTGTGTGTGTACACGTTGGTGTGTGATTTTTTGTTTTTAACTATAAATGCTGCAATATCAAGCCCATCTATACTCACGGGTTCATCCCATTGCCTAGCTGCACCCCATCTCGCGGTGTGGGTATGCTTGTATTTCAAATTCTGAATGCAGTGTGACATGACAATGTTACATGTACAGATGGGAGTTGGGACAATGGCCCAGTGATTTGGATCATCATTCTGTGAGGAGCTACTGTGGATGTGCTATGGCCAGATTATAAGTCACATTTGTCGGTGCACACAATCATCATCATCGAAGCCTTATCCCAACTAATTGGTTTCCGATACATGAATCTTTTTCCATATTCTATCAATTTGGAATATTCGTATTGTTTGGATTTATGTTGGAAGTTATGGTATGTGTTTGACGCCAGCTGCCAGCCTGATGCGACCCTCCTTCATCCAGGCTGGGGACCGGCAATGAGAGCATAAAACTCTCGCAGGTGTAATGTAATAGACTTACATAGGTTGATTACAATTAAGTGTTATATAATAGTCTATTACATAGGTTACTTACAATTAATGACTTTGTGGGTGCACTTAATCAGGTAGGAATACTAACAGCCCAACATTCAATCTGAAGAACATGGTATGGTTGGCTGGGATTGGGCTGTGCCTTGTATTGTTCTTTTGGGCTCCTCCCATCCCATTTGCGTTAAGTCTATAGCCAATTTTTATTCTCATATTGAACCTGAGTGAAGCACAAATAATTTTGTTGTCTATCAAGTTTTTGTTTATTTTGTGTTCTCATATTTTTTTTCCTGTCTAGATTACGTGATCCATTGTGTCAGGCCAAAACTAGTACTATGGGAAAGAGGCTTGAGAGCTTGGTTTCCTCCAAGAAACAAACTGAAGGCAATCTGCTCCAAGTGCCTACATCAACAATTTCTTTTAGTCTGTTTGTTACACCAATTATCTCAGTAATGTAAAGAAAATGTGTCATCATTACGATTTTATCACAATCAAAACAAACATGAGAATCGGTGGTCAAATGTAGTTGTATTCAAGAGGTAAGGAATTTGTAATTGTTGTACTTTTTCAGGGCATTATCACAAAAATCCCAAATTCAAATAACTTATCTATGTATTTTGGTGATGATTTGACATTTATGTAAAAATGCAATCATTATGATTTTATCACTATTAAACCAAACACAAAAATTGGCAGTCAAATGCAAATCTTGTCAAGAGACGTAAAGTAATTTTGCACATTTTCTTTACATTACTATAGTAATTGGTGAAACAAACATGCCCTTAATATAGCAGTTTGCTGACCCCCTGCTAGACATCGCATGCATAAGGTGACCACCATGAAGATCACCGTACAAAAAAAAAAACAAAAACAAAAACAGGGTGGTCATTCATCAGGTGGCCCAACCCTATATGAAAAGAAGGGATTGTTTAGATAAAATTGGCCATCTGGTAAGTGGATAGCCCTGATGTATGTGGCCATCGTCCCAGTGAGACCCATGATATGTGCAATGCTCAGATGTTATGCACACCAGGTTGGCACGTAAGCATGAGTGTGGAGGGCAGCTAGCCATCTTGGCCTAGATGCTAGAAGTGGCATCTACTGGAAATTCTTTACCTTGTCTAATCAGCAGCCATTTTGAAAAGGGAAGGGTGGAGGGGAAAAGGGTGCAGTAAATGACGTTAACTGCGCAAAGTTCCACTTGTAAGTTGGTTAGCATCTTCTGATCAATGCAATTCATTTGTGATGTGCTGCTTCTAAAATGGGGCCTGCAAGATGGGCAAAGGTCAAGTGCTTACCAATGAAGTACAATTTTGAACATGCAGCAGATGGAGCATGGTCTTCACAATAGCCAAGGTAACAGTGTAATTGCAAACCTATCAATTAGTCATGGCTGAAATATATAGCAGTTCTCTGTTCTTTCATTCAATAAATAAAACAAAGAGGCCACCAATCATAGATGGGAATCCCTATGCCCATTAGGGTCGCAATATGCCATCTAGAAAAATAGATATATAGGAATGGAAAAAAGTTGCTGCTTTAGATTTTAAGTGCTAACATCCTGCAATAGTGATAATGGGTGGGTGAATTACACCAACTGCAATTGGGTGAAACCTCTCTTCCAAACGGCCTCAATCCACCCAGTGAGATGCATGACACTGCCAACCATTTGGTTTTAAATCCTCACTCGGCACCAGAAAACTGCAAAATCAGTTTTTAGATCCGAAAACCATTAAATTTTCTCATTTCATACTATAAACCTACATAAGATCTGAAGTAAAGAGGAGAGTTACCATAGCTAATGGCTGATAGTTACATCCTTCTGCTATTCCTCCTTCCCCACCATTTCTTGCTTACCTTGTCTGCATTTCCTTCCTCACTTCCCAGCTTCTTTAAAATCACCTTCGTCTCACGCAAACGCAGATTGTAATCCTTCTTCCAAGTGTCAAACATCTGCTTCAACCTCCGCAGCTCTTGGTCTGGATTGAAGCCTGCCTCTGCCTGCCCCGATTTCACTTCCACCAAGAACTTGGCGTCATCTCCAAAAACCTCAGTCCGCTGCTCAAACTCCTCCTCCATGTGGCTGATGACACTCAGATCTGCACATATTTCCTTGTCAATGTCCCGCGATTGAGACCTTGTTCTATTGTGTTCTGGATTATTGATTCTGATGTAGTTGTTGTTGATGTCCCAGGTGAAGTCCTTGCTGTCACCCCTGCGCACTGATGTGTCAGGTTTCCTTCCTGCGTCATTGACGGCAAGGCTTTTCTTGGCAATGGCAAGGCTAGACTGCAGGGATCTCATCTGTTTCTGCCACACCTCTTCCATGGATTTCATCTTCAGCTCGTACTCAGACCACCGTCTCTCATACTGATGGAGTCTTTGGCAGAGTGTGCCGCTCTCTTCTTCTTTTGCTCTTAGTGCTGCCTCAGCCTTTAGAATTCTCCTCTGTAACTCTGGGAGCACAGACGGCTTCACAAGAATTTGATCAGGCTCGGATCCCTGGTTTGGAAATTTGAAGTTTAGTACAGCCTGTAGAAAAGTCATATGCCCATGTCGTGGCTGATGCAGGAGGGAAGAGTGAATGGAACAAAGTGTAGGTTGGCATTTGTGACCTTTGTTTGGAAAACCTTTAATAGAAAAAGAACAACACTTTGTTTGTTAGGTGCAGTTAAGGTGTTTTGGTCTTATAAAGTTCTTATCTGTTGCACCATACGGATGGCGTGTCAGTTTTGGAGTAGCCTGAGATATGCTCCAAAACCAAGCTTTCAATCCTTAGAGAAACATGTTACTTTGAACAATGTGAAACAAAGATACTGGCATTTGTGCTATCATTCTGTCAAAATGATGGCAATCCAGGGTGAAGAGCATTCGCTCATAGGTGTGTTTCATACATACATATTCCCATGCAGGCCTCAATGACAGGGACTGAACTTTTTGATCTTTCAGCTGTCTCGATGCTTGAAATGTATAACAAACATGGACATGCAAGACGCCACTGGCTGAACAAGGCCCTTTAGTTTTCCTTAGAAAATATTCCTTATATTGGTTTCTTTTTGCTGACTTCTTGACATTCCCATACACAAGACTGGCAGGTATGCATGCATATCTCAATCTGCAACCAACGACACATTAGCATGGCTATACACGGCTCTATCTATCGCCTTTATGCCGTGAACTTAGATGATTACTTCTGTTTTTCTTATTTTGTACAGACATTATATCATAATAGTATTAGCATATCAGGTGTCTCAAAGTGGTGGAGAAATGCATGGAAGATCACTGTTTTAATTTTTGGCACCATGAGGCAGTCAATAAGTCAACATACTTTACAGGAAAAAGATGGTCAGCGGTGAAAAAATACCTCCCCTCCTTGAAGCTTCATGGTAGCATTGAGTAAACCCAAATCTCCCGAATATCTTCTGACAAGCCATCCACGAATAACTGTAAAACAAATTGAAATTCGATCATTGAATGCATGTCACCTTTTAATAACTCAACGTTAAATCGGACATTCAGACTTCCAGATCTCTAGTTTGACAGGGCCAGTCAAGAAAAAACTATCAAGTTTATAGAGAAATTATATGATGCTGGATGAAGAGAAACAGCATTTCTTATAGGTGTGGACCATCTTTAGTTAAGCTAGGCCATTCATCTTGTGGGCACGATCATGGAATGGAACATGCCCCAATTATCTCTTCTATCATATGATCCTAGCCATCCGATTGGGGGGCTTGCAATTGGACAATTACAGCTAATGGCCCACATATAATGGATGCCCAATCAGATGGGTAGGATAATCCAGAGAGGGAGACTCTCAGTGTTTATCCCATTCATGATGGGATTCACCATATGGATAGTTTGAATGCCAAAACCCAAAAGTGGCCTCCGCAGATACAGTTTAATGGGCCAAATGAACTGTTCTAGTTGAGCATATTTTGCATTCCCTCCGTCAGACTTTCTCAGAGACTAATTGACTTGGCCGATTTTCCATTTGGAGTTTGTACTTGGAGCAAGGGAATCAAAGTTGAATTGGATGAATTCCAAACTTATTAGCAAACTTCTTGACATGCACAAGCACTAAAACCTTACCAGATTGTATCACTATTGATGAATCACGGACATTTATAAAACTTCTCCTGGTGATCCTGCATTTCATCAGCCTCTGTATAACCATGGCAGCTCTGTATTTCTGTATCCGGATTGCATATTCCCGCCTGGTTTTCTCGCCCCGAACAACTGTAAGCAAATAGGTGGAAGAAGAAAAAAACTTTTGAGGTCTTGTATCCCTCATGAAGAAAAGCAAAATCAAACAAGACATGGGAAATGCAATACATGATTGTAGTGTAGCAATTCCTTTTCTAAGCTCCCTGAGATAACAGCGAGCCTTGTGACCTCTGAAACAGCTCTGTATCCTTAAAATGCCATGGAGAGTACGGTTTCTGGTCTCTTCAAGCACACCAATCTATAGGTGGTCATATTTTTTAAAGGTCAGTAATAAGGCAAATAGCAGATAGTCTCTAACTTCTACAAATAATCTAGGAGAAAGTCTGACTAAAACAAATAATTGAGGAGAAAAGCGAAGAAGGTAATGTGTTTTAACATCCAGACAAAGGTAGCAATATAAATCTCAGTCACCTTATCCGGCAAGAAAGCAAATGAGGTTAGGGAGCAAGGGTGGTATAGCAAGTACAAAATAAGCTATTTTCATAGCCAAAAGCATCTAGGAACCATGAAATCCCAAACAGACCTGCACCATGAGTAGAAGGCGGACAGCTATACCGCCAATCAATAATCTATTGGCACCTAAAACTTTCCATGAACCTTTACACATACCTTTTTCAACATTAAAAAATTTAGCAAGATCACTCACTTGTAATTCTTTTGATCTCATTCAAATGGGAATTAGTGATCTTGTAATTCCTTTGATCTCATTCAAACAGGATTTTTTTTCTTCTTTTTTTTTAAAGGCTTAAAATACCAGGAACAGCCTGGAAAATACCGTCATTCTCAGTGGTGGCATGAAGTGGTGGAGGTGGCTACAAAAGAAGAAAATAAGCTATTTTCTGAACCTAAGCATCTAAAATTATGAGATTCGGTAGAGTGACACCCTAATTTGGGGATTCACGCAATAATGGAAAAGAGCTTTAAAATAGCAAGATAAAGCAACTATATCATGCAGTTAAGAGTTGATTAGTAGAGTGTCGATGTGACATAATGGTCATTGAATTAATATCACAATGCAATGTCATAACAGTTCTAAAACTTTGAATAGACCAGATGCATTGATCTTACCTGTCCAGTTCGAAAAAACAGTTTTGTATAGCCAACTTGATACATATCTGGAAGAATATTGAACTGGTGAAGAATTGCAACTGAGACGCTGAGTGGATCTTGAGATGCGGCATTCACTAGAAGAAAACCATACCTGGTAGGTTTCATTTACTTAATTATTTTTTCTCAATGGCAAAACGAATTTCAAACCCGGCCATAATAATAAATTAAAGGAAATCTAGGAATACATTGCCTTACCTTCTTGCAAACTTTTGGTGAGACATCCTAGTAGGATACCCAGACCTTGATATGCGAACAACCTCCAGGACCCCACAACATCTCAGCTGCTGCAATACAAGTCCCTGCTCATAGATGCCAGGAAGCTGCAAGTTGTTTGGCTTAATGCAACGTATGAAGTGTGGTGTTGTGCTCTCCAACTGTTGCATCAATTGGAATAGTTGGCCCTATACACCAATAGTAACAAAATATATCACATCCAAAAATAAAAAATAAAAAATAGCAGCTTTATTATACTTGCATATTGGATCTCTTGGTAATTTCATCAAAAAATCATGAAGTGTGGTCATGATTCCTCTTTACTGATGTCACATTTGAATTAAAATGCTTATATAGCAAGCATAATGTCGTTGAATAGTCATTTGAAGCATAGTTCAAAAACCTGAAAACTCAACTCAATTCAATGTTCAGCTGGATCAGGTTGACTAAAAGACTTGATATTAATTATTGTAAACTGAAAAAGTGAGGAATGTAAGTAGATATTTAAAAATAGTTAAATTTTGTACAAGAAATATAGAAGGTAACTCAAAACTACATTGGTTAAGAGAGTTGCTTCCCATGGTTGACGTTGGGGTTCAAACCCCACTCCCACCTCATTTATGTTTAATTAAATCATGCCTCAAGAGGCGAGTGACTCGGTTCAAGTCGCACCAAGCGATGTCGAGCCAACTGAGACATTGAGTCAACTCAAGGAGTCTCTCCAACACCAGGCCAGGTCAGGCCTGGCACCAAGTTTGCCAGTGACTAGGCCTGAAATTTCATCGAATTGACTTGACTTGGCTGAAAGTTTTGGAACTATGATTTGAAGTGCTAAGAACATTTTTTTGTCAGTGCTTGCTAAGACGGCCTAAAAATGCAATTCGAGAATCATATTGAAATCTTTATTTATGTATTTATTTTGTTTGCCTTTTCTGAAAATGAAAGAATTAGAATAATGGTTAAAATTTCTTTCCCTTGGCATCTATGATCTATCCTTTGGCATACAACTTCAACCACTATTTTTCTGTACCCCCATTATCTATTGATCGGTTCCCTGAAGCATGGTCCCAAAATTTTATCTTGATTTGATGCGTCTGTTAATATCACTGATCTGCTTGCTCCGAATAAGTTTATGGAATTAATACATCAGGTCACAGATTAGATCTCTCTTACAACTACTAACCGGAGGTTACCCCTTCCAGACGTCTCTAGTACTAGGAAATATGTTGCATGCATTTAAGCATTTGGATCTCCTCCAAACTGACTAGAAAACCCATGTAATGACAAAACCCCTGGATACTAATAATTGAAAATCAATAAAAAGATACTGCCAATGTGGCACACCGATTTTTGTAATCTAACCCAATTGCCAATGTGGCACACAACAATTTTTATAATTAGCAAATGGTTTCCATATTTGCATAATGCACGGTAAAACATCAAAGCACATGTACATTAAGTGCGAAACAGGAACTAACTCATGCTCATCTTTCTGGAAATGGATGCTGTTGAAAAGTTCCAATGAACCCTTTGCCTCATTAAAAGTAATCCCAGAAACTTGAAGTACCTTGAACTTTGTCACAACACTTAGCTTTTGGGAATCCGCCGCACTGGATCTACTATGTAAATGACCCACTAGCTTCTCAGATTGAGTTAGCATATTGGATGCAAATATTCGAGGAAGGGGGCATGTGCAAGAAGAAAGAAGTTGGATCGAATCTAAGTGCAAGAGATCTCTGTTCTTCTCCAGAAACCCACTTGTGTCATACGTAACCTGAATAGAGAAGTAAATCACCAAACTGCATAGTATCAAATACGTACAAAATGAGGTCCATTAAGAACTAAGTAGCAACCTCCCCTGCATAATGACAGACGCTGAATGCTCTGCCTCTTTCTCCTCTAAAGCATGAATTGGAATTCAGGTGCTGCTTAAGCTTGTTGGCAAACGTCATGTCCGTACCATTTGGGAAAGTAGATTCCTCATCCAACAAAGACAATAACCCTAATGGCTTCTGCACCAAGATTGGAAGGAAAGTTAAGTTAGAGAATTCTAGATTATTTAGCAACCAAGTACTTACATAGAAAAACTACAAATGACAGCAATAGAAAAAGGGCAGCATGGATATGTCACTTATTTCTAACAAGAAACACCTTTGGTTATCCATCAAAATCCAACTGCATTCCAGCATTCACAATCTTGATTATTGACCATGGTTAAGATGTAACAGTCATTAAGACCATGTTCTCTTGGATCCTATGGAAGGAACTGAAAACTCAGTTTTGGAGTGCAAACAGACAGGCCAAAATAGGTCTAACTTGTCAAAACTGTTTCAACTCACCATGACTCATCCACCAAACTTGGTCATCCAGAAAATCCACATCTTGGTGAGTGACTCGGTTGATTCTCCAGCTAAACCAAGTCGACTCATCGTTGGGTAATTTTTGATTCCATGATCCTATGTAATGAGGCCATGACTCTCTTAGGATATCCAGAAGAGTTATATGTAGATAACTGCTCAGAAACCACTGGATGCAGCACTAGGTTTTTCTTAACAAAATTTCCCATTTTTTCAAAATTTTCCTTTTGAGTACCTTGAATTCTGAATGATATTATTTTCTTATCTTTATATTTTCATATGATCATGTTGATGCATCAGGTGCCTTTTAAGTCTCCATGTTAGACAAAATCACATCCATGACTGAAGTAGGTGCATCTCTTGTGTGAAACAACATGCATGCCTAGGCATGTTTCACAGCTGGCATCAAAAACCAAGTGCAATTGAAGAATCCTAGCCGTATCGCTTGACTGAAAGTCAAAACAAAGAAACATATTTTCCCTCCGGAGAAAGTGTTTTAAAATTCTAAGCCAAGGTCAGTGTTTTAAATAGTGAATAGTGCGTGGCATAGCATTTACCCCTTTGAAGTATGAGGCTAAAGCTACTTAGCATATAGTGTAAGCTAAACTCTACTTCTAGATTTTTAATTGAGGTTGAGCTTGGTTGCGCCAAATATCATGAAATTTTATGATATTTAGTACCAAATTAGTTTGATTAACAATGGAATTTAACGACATTCGGTGCAACCAAACACAGCCTAAAATAATAGGAAAAATAGGCAAAGATCAAGTATAAAGTTAACTGATTTATCATTGAAAAGATTAACTAAAAAAATTAAAAATGTAACAAATCATTGAAAACATTAATTGATTTTAATGTTTTAGTAAAAAATAACTTGTCGTGTAAGCTATGTAGTGTGTACCATAGGCTATGTAGCGTGTAGCGTATACAAAATTAGCAAGTAGCATAGACTACACATGACTTGAGCTATGTTCATGAGCAACATGGCATTAAGGCTAAGCTACGCTCTGTAGCATAAGCTACCCACTGTATAGCGAAGATAAGGTTTACTATCTTCTAAAACTGGTATGTATCGCCCAACATGTATTGGTTCTGCCCATGAACGATACGGCTGTATCGGCCTGAAACCACCAGATACAGAGGCGATATGGACTGTATCAGAGGTGAATGATACAGTTCCCAATACACTGATTTAAAACCTTGAACTCAACTTCAAAGGCACCACAAATTTCATGCATACATTATGAGAACATATCTAGTGAGGCAACCAATGATTATTTTTAATTGTGTAGCAGAATTATGTAAAATGACCATAAGGAACTACAACAGGCCGTTCAAATGGTGAAGCACACATACTTTCTCAAAAAGATTTAGGCAATGTTGGTTGTCTTCAAAATTAACTTTCCTCCAGTCTATGCCATCTTGAATATATTCCTGAAAAGAAATTGGGATGGCATAAAAAATTTAGAAAAAAAAAAATGACTATAAGAGCTATTATCAAAGAAATCCAGTTATGAGAAGCTTCATCAACCTTGCAATAAAAAACTGGAAGGTATTTAAGAGGACATCAGCACTCTACATCCACAATAATAAGTTTGCCTCATGAAATCACATTTTTGCCTAAGCTAGTGAACATCAGCATGCAAGAGAGGCTCAGACTGATGAAATCAATCCTGATATATTTATATTAAATAGTGCAGCAACCAGAAAGATAGAGAAATAAAAATCATGATCATAGCTAACACCGGCTAATTCAGGCTTCTCATGTTAACATTAAATGGTGCTTTCATTGGAACTGCCACTTAATAACATTTAGACAGCAGCTTGTTTTTGGTGAATTTCTTTTTACCCGTTTTGATGGAAACACAAATCTTGTTCTCCGCAATTTCTTGGCCTGGAAATTTCTTGGGAGATTTTCAAATTTTGAGATTTTTCTCAGGATATTTCAGGAAAATCTTGTCGAAAATAAAAAATTTAAAATATTTATTGTAATTTCTTAAATAAATTCAAATTTAAAATTTGACTTATTTTTATAACAAAGTCGTTAAACGTTATTACTATTTTTGGCGTTATTACTATTTTTGGAGTTAACATTGGAATAATTTCGCAATAAAAATGCAAAAGTTTAAAATCTGCAGAGATTTTGAAAATCTTGAAATAATATTGTGATAATATCATCAGTTTTTCTCAATATACTTTTTTTAATGAATACAGATTTTCAATTAAAAAAATAAAATTGTGACAAAACATTTGGTGTGTTTATCACGATAGTTCCAAAATATTGGTGATATTTGTCAAACTGGATGGAAAAGGGGTGTTGGGCACGCTCCCCAATGCAGCTTTCATGCTTCCCAAGTAGCACCATTTTCGGACTGCATTCAATGGCATCACTAAATGAAGCTAAACAACATTTTGGAGTTACACCCAAACTGTGTGTATTTGATGAGAAATGCACAGTTGCTCGAAAAAAGGGTGAGATTGGAATTTCATATGGAACTGTAAGGCGAATGCAGAGTTCTGCAAAGAAAGCCCACGGAGCTTGAATTGCAAGGAATGGGTTAAATCCTAATAGAGAGACGCTTTACACAGAAACTAATGGTCTCTGTTTGGCAGTTTGTTAGAGAAAATGGAGAATTATGGATATTCAAAATGCATAACTTAAGAAAATGGATTTTGCAGCACCATGAAAGAATTCTGGAAAATTATGAAAAGTATGTTACTTCTCCCAAAATAATTCCTGCTGTTTCCAATTAATATGTTAATTTTTTTAATCATTAAGATGCCTGCTATTAGCATTTAGATTGATGTAATGTACAAGCTTGCAATACCTCCTGTTCCAACTTGAATAAATGGCGATTAAAGTGTTGTTGCAGCCTCTCATTCGCATAATTTATGCAGAACTGTTCGAAACTATTCTTCTGCAAAAAAAAACGCTATTTAACAAGATATTTTATTTGAACAATAAAATAAATAAAGAAAGATAACAAAAGAGCATAAGAAACATACATCAAAAGATTCAAACCCATAAATATCAAGAATACTGATGGATCTGCCTGTACGACGCTTTCCTACTTCCAGTGACTTGTTGATCTGTTCTACCAGCCACTCGAACAAACAAGCATAGAGTGATTTTGCCAATGCATCTCTTGTGTCAATGGCCTAGAAAAAGGCAGCGGTCAGGGAGTTGTATGTTGTACATACTACATACAAGAAGACTATTAGTATTAATACAAATGCTACTCATAAGAACTTGATACCTGTGATAGTGTAAGCTTTTGGACAATATTATCACTGCCAACTTTCATTTTACGAGTTGACAAAGCCAACTTTAGCTCCCCAGTGCTGCATCCGATCAATTTAGCAACATTGTTTACACCTGAAAATAAAACATTGTACAAAAATGCCAGTGGATCAAGTGAATAAAGCAACATAAGCATGAAAATAAATATTCAATAAAAGATGAATAGATATAATGCTATTTGCAAGCCCCAGTACAAATACAAAGCATTTTTCTGGCGGCAGGTGGTTTGCTTATTTTCTTGATATTGTAGGAGACGCAAGTAATCTAATATGCAACAACCATTATGAAATGTGTCAAGTCATTGAAAACATGTCTGGTTTGCCTCCTGCTATGGCATCTCTTGGCTCTGTCCATGTAAAGTATTCAGAATATGAGTAGACTTGTTCTCAAACTAACAAAATATTGTATTGTTGCATATTAATGTACCAAATAACGCATTTCACACAATTTAATTCGTGGTGCATTTTATATTTCATTTTTAATAACTAACCAGCTTTATTGACTCAAAATGTGATCTAGCTGCTAATGTTGTAGTAATACTTCAGTTTCAGTACATAATATATAGCTAAAGCTCCATTTGGTGCTTGTAAAAATACATCTCAAGAAAAAGATACTCTGACAGTGGGGTCACTAGAGTGCCACCTTTTCGGTTTTTTTTTTTTGTCAACTTCCCAGCTTTCCTTGCATTATCATGGAGAGAAAATATACAGCTCCAAGCTGAATATTCTCTCTCCATGACAATGGGAGGAATGCAGGGAAGCGACAGTTTAAGTTTGGGGTTGTGGTAAACTGATCACACAGTCAGATGTGTTTTACCGGGTACATTTTCCCAAAGAGAAGAAAACAGCCCGTAAGGCAATGCAACCTTGCTGGATCCTCCATACCTCCCTAAAAGACTTGGGATCAGGATTGGTATATGCCAACTAAATGCCCATGCTGCTACAAGAAAATGTTAGGCATTCCCCCCCACCCCCCACTCGTTGAATGCTAGGACTTAGTGTGGCCATTTCATACACAACTTCCATTTTTTACAGTTCAGCTAGATGAATTTCTACTGAAAACAATTTGCAGTCATTGACCACAAAGGTTACATGCTTTTTTTCTTTCCTTTCTTTATTTTCTTTATATTATTTTATTTTTTGGTGAGAGAATAAGAAAACAAGAGTTACATCAAAAGAGGGGGAACAAATCCCCAATACAAAGGGTAGAATAAAACACTCCTTGGCATTACATCAAAGGAGGGGGAACAAATCCCCAATACAAAGGGTAGAATAAAACACTTCTCGGCTAACATTCCACCATGCTATTCACCTCTCTATGCACATGGATAAACGAATTGTTTAGCCTTGTGCCTAATTGTGAATGTTGAGGAGGATAAAGAAAGCTTCCAAGAGTAGGAGAGACCATTATCTGCCCAAGAGATGACAATCCACAAGTCCCCTTCAACAATCAAGGGCCCAATCTTAAGTTGTTAGAAAAAGAAAATTCAAACATCCTCTAAGCCAAGGCTTCTGCTTTTTCATGGCATTTGGTTACACGTTACGCAACATTTTATTCCCTTCATTTCAGAGTATGCAACATAGTTACAAGAATTGAAAAGCAGGATAGATATTGGTGTGTCCTCCAAAAGAGATTTCAAAAGTTTTCATCATAAGACAATGTTTTCAAAAAAGGTATAGAACGGATGCACATGGCTTTAAAGGCTTAATCCCTGAGATGAAAGGCTCATGCCCCAGCTCAAGGCGATGCGTAAAAGGTGCATGCATCACCTTGAGGTGTAAACTTTTTTCTGCTAATGAAAATTTCGTGACACTTTTAACTTCCCAAAATGGATCTTGAAGAAAATATAAGGCCCTGTTTTGTAGACACCTAAAAATGAGTTCCTCTAATTTTAGTTTACAAACATTATGCATAAGAGATCTTGATCTCAAATACATAATCACCGTTAACATGGACTCTTAATGTATTAGAGATAATTGATCTCTAATACATATATGAGTGCAGCTCATTTTTAGGCTTCTACCAAACAACGCCTAAGGCTATAATCATGCATTATGCAATGTTCAACAAAAACTAAAATGGCCATAGTAGGTTGCGTATTTTTAGCAATCATGTTTCCTCTTTTAAAGAAAAGGGTATCCTCCTTCCAGGAAACAGGATGTTAGTTTTGAAAAAGAGGTACTTCCTGTACTTTTTTTTTTTTTTTTCTCTAGGAAACACATCTCCATATAAGACAATTTCTCGGAAAACAAGTCTGGCAATACAAAAACAGTTTATTGGTAACTATATAAATCAAATTACAACACATAAGATGAGTTCCACCCTTGAAGCTTGAAGAGTGCCTTGTGCTTTTCCAGGTTAAAGAATGTGCATTTCATTTTGTTCTGCCTGCTTTAGATGTGCCTCACTCAGCTCTAAAACAATTCAGCAGGGTCTTTTCTACAAAGTAAGGATCTAATCTTAGAAACTTCAACCTGATAGAGAAAATAATAAAACATCATCAATATGCTGAACATGTTTTTTATTTTCTTTTTATATCCTCCCCTCACCACTACGGTGTTAACTGTTAAGGTTGATTGTGATGCAGGACAATTAACCACTTGCTCTAAAAGCTCGAACTGTTAGAGCATGGCGAATTAATCCCTTTATCTCATAGCCCACGCCCCACATCTCATGGGTTAGGACCTCGACCGAACCCCCCTCGTGGGCCCTAAATCACATGGGTACCGCCTTACATGGGCCGCCCACCCCGAGTGTGTCCCCACATCCCACAGGCTACCCCACTCAAGCCCGGTGTAAAATGCGCATTAATCACTCCCGGTGAGGAGTCTCCAACACGAGACCTCCTCCGTGGGCCCCACCCACCCCGAGTGTGCCCCTGCATCCCACATGCGACCCCACTCGAGCCCAGTGTGAAAATACCCCTGCATTAGATTGCCATCTACATTCGTCTTACTTCCTACTGAATCAATACCATTTTTGTCATTTTTGCCACAATTATTGGAAGAGGACCAGAAGGCTAACTTACAGAGATGCAAAATGGATTCATCTGGAATTTATAGTCAAGAAGTTAAGAATTCAGCAAAAACATACTAGAAAAAAGAAAAGAAATTGTGAATCTAATCTAAAATGGGAGCCTTCCCGGTTTCCACTCAAATATGAGAGTCAGACTTTAAAGGAACAAAATAGAAAGGCATGCAAAGCTCATCTTAAGACAAACTTCCCAAAACAATCTATATGAAATGGAAAAGAAAAGGAACTAATAAAAATCTAAAACTATAAACATGAACAAAACATACAATATCCTAGAGCACTGAAAATTTGCTCAATTGAAATGCACGAGGACTTTTACCTTCATCGACCACGACTTCAACATGGTTTTCAGTATCAATCACGGTAAAGGAGATGTTACCCATCCACAGAACTGCAGCAAGCATTGCAAATGCATAATCCTGATCGTCTTTGCTGACATGGACAATATCCAAAGCTTCCTGTAAAAGAGGCACAGTGGAGTTTGACAGCACCAACATAATTGTACAAAGAGTGAGTGATAAGTAAATTTAAAAAATTGTTGACCAATATTAATCGAATAAAAATACAGAATTAAATCAAGTACCATCACAATATGAAACATTTTTGCATCATCAACCCCGTCAATTGAAAAGCAACTGCTCTGTTTCAGATATTTGTACTCTTGCGCGCTCTTCAGATATAATTTCTCTGAGTTTAAAAGAAGGATAGTTTAATGGTTCAATTTATCTGAGTTCCACAGCAGACCGTTAAATAGATAACATGAAAAATACATGAGAGGCTCTTACTGGATAGGAAAACTAGCAAGCAACTACACATAGACACATGGTAGCTCCAAAATCATTAGGAATATTTGACAGGTTCTATTGTATCATAGATATGGTTTGACTTTCCACACTGGAAAGAGGAGGCAAAAGCGCCTTAAAGGGCCAGCAATGTCTGTGATTTAAAAGCTACAAATCGTAAAATGTGGAAAAGAGAAGGGTTCATCTTGTACATGGATAAAACAGATAAACAGAAAAGGTTTAGGATCCCCATTAGTTGAAAGGTCCCAACTTCCCTGAAAATAGATAAACCTGTAAAAACTAGTCACAAAATACAAACCTGGCAAATTAACTGCTTATTTCCACTGTCCTCTGAAAGCCCAAGCTTACACCATATATTCTTCAGTTGAGTGTATATAGCCTCCTAGAGCTGAGGCTAGTTGGTAAATAGTGGATAAACTAATGGCAAAGGATCTGGAGGAAACACTCCCTAGTGATGAAGGAAGAAATATAAATCACCGTGTTCGTTTGAAGAGGTGAAGGATGCCATTTTCTGAAGTAGAAGTCTCCTACAAGGTCTTTGGATATGTGCAAATATGAAAAAATATGGGAAGGGTTCCATTGGCACTATCCTTTGGAACAACCAGATCTCATCTCCTCTATGGAGACATAAGTCAATTTTTAATGAAATGGCTCTTCCTAACTTGTAGCTTTCATGGTATCCTGACTGTAAATTGCTGGTTACTTTGCTATTTCTGGTGAGGGTACGCCTTTGCCACATTATTGTTCTTCAGTTTCTCTTATGTGCTTTGTATTCTTTTTTTTTCTTTTTTTCTTTGTTCTTTTTCTCATTCTTTCTCCTTCTTTCTTTTTCTTTCTTTCTTATTCTTTGTTCTTTTTCTCATTCTTTCTTTTCTTTTTTTAATAGGTAACCTGGGCTCATACCCGAGACCTTGATGTTGAAATGCAGGTTGTCTACCATAGAACTAACCTGGGCTCATACCCGAGACCTCAATGTTGAAATGCAGGCTGTCTACCATAGAACTACGGGCTTGAACCATAATGATGAAAACAATAAAGTAGAGAACTAATTGCATCTCTAAATGTCCAGGAAAGAATCTTTTTGCTGGATGAACTTAGATTCAACTATTTTACTTTAAGGTCACGTTTGGATGGTGGAAAACTAAAACATCGATCTGGAAAAGCAACCAGGCTTCCTCAGGAAATGGAAAAACATGGATTCCAAATTCCTCTCCGTAGTTTGTTTTGTGTTCTAGTTTTTCATGTTTTTTGCATATGATCACTTTAAACAGTCACCATGTGTCTCTTCTCTGCCTTGGAAATTGATTAATGCCTTTTTGGGCAAAACCAATGTCTGCACTCCACAGTTTTGGAGGGATAGCTAGGAAATGAAATTTGGTTTCCAAGGCTGTTTTTTTTTTTTTTTTCCCCTGAATGGAGCAAAAGTGGGTTTTGCACTGAAATCAATTTCATTTCCAGTGTTTTCCACATTTCCAAACACGGCCTAAGCAAATTGAATCTATTGATTCAGGTTGCTCAGCTCATCTGCTGTTAACTCTTCATTTATTTGCAGTTATTCCTCAGTAGGAGACCTCATCAATAACAGGAAATATTGTGTTCAATGGTGATGGATAGAGACCACAGAGTTGTCATAGCTTTTGAGTTCCCAGATCATGTTCATAAACAAGGCCCATCACGATAAATATTGAGCAGATTTGAAAGACAATCAATTTTGGTGCTCATGAGCATAGGACAAAGCTAAACATGCAAATAATTACTGACTTGATGCCCACAATAGAAGACTTGCTATGGCTAAAACTCAACCATCAGACAGTTTCTAAAAATTCATAATATGAGGGGCACAAGAATGGTAAGGTATTGAATACCTCTAAGAGCAGGAGGAGCCCCGGCACAGAGCTGATAAAATATATGATATGATCGTTCGCCCTCAGCACATTGGACCACTCTCGACTGTTCATAAATAAGGAAGGCATTTCAATTAAAAAGATGGTAAGGAAACTAAAACAACCACACAAGTCTAAGACCAAAAAGAAATAGAATTACCTTCTCAAGTAGAGCTGTACGGAGTTAAAGATGCCCCAGTTGCCGGAAAAAACACAGATGAAGCTAATAATGTCAGTCTCGAGGTAGGCGAAGGAAATGACACTGCAAGAATTCAGGGTATGTCCTTTCAAATATACCCTTGTAAAGCAAAGAGATCTTACAAGTTTGGATCTTTGCACCAGAAATTTTTCCCGTTACACTGAAATGAATTTCAATAAGCTTGCCCTGTGAGTACAAGGTAATGGAAGCATATAAACAAAAAAGGTTCGGAAATTTGAATATTAATCCCTATAGACCAAGTATCCTATACTTAAAAGAGAATGAGAACTTTCCTATACTTAAAAGAGAAGGAGAATTTTAAGTAACAATTGCATCTTTGAGCCTTCAAAGTAGATGGGTCAGTATGAAGCAGAACTTTGAGAAATTGGGAGGAAGAAATAGGTGGCTTACAAAACGACTGGAGTTGTCATTTTTTGATGTTTTTGCATTACCAAATGCTTCCAATATTGGATTAGTCTTCAATATTTCATACTCTATTCCACTACCCCCTCCAAGTGCTGCCAAATATTGCATTGCAATTTTTGCTGTTTCAGTTTTTCCTGCCCCACTTTCACCACTGGGAAAAAAAAAAAAAAAAAACGATTGCAGGTTAATCAGTAATGTGTACAAATATAAATGTATAAAGCACACAAGAACTTAATTATATATATATATATATATATATATATATATAATATATATAATATATATATAGCATATAATATATATATATATATATATATATATATATATATATATATATTAATATATAGAATAATTGGAAGCAATCCTTAGTTTTCATCAGATGAACTGCACTTTCTGATAGAAAGATTGATGTCCATTTCTGCAAAAAAGACTATGGCGCAATATCTGATTTTAAACTAAAGTGAAAAAATCAAATAACCTCATCGATAATCAATAATATAGTGTCTATATTAAATAAATTTGTACAACTGTAGCACATTATTTTCTAGTGGATAAGTTCTAGTATAGAAAATATTTACTGCAGGATGAAACATGTAAATTTACTTGTATACAGTTAAAGAAAGGCTTCATGGGTGTGGAACAGACTGGCAAAACCACCGGAAATTTTTTGGCAAATAGGAATTGCCGCTAGCCAATACCTTTCCGGAATCCACTTGAGGCTAGAGAACCGCAGAGCCAAATATCCAAATACTTGGATTAATTGTTAGATTGAATTACTCCACTTGATGCTCTTGCCTCCGAAAAGTTCCAGACAAGGCCCTCATTAATGGAAAAGGAAGGTGTTTTGCACCTTTACGCCCTTGCCAAACCCAGTCTCTTCTTGGGGAATTGAAATTTTAAAAATGAATTTCAAGAAAATGGATAAAAAAATAAAAATAAAGTGCAGGGAATGCTAGATGAGAATGAAATGTGCCATGGAGAATTGGCAGAAACTCCATTCTTAACAACGTTCTTGTTCAATTTTGGTGGGCTTTTTTTTTCATAATCGCTTCTCTTGCAATGTGTAATAGTGTAAGAGATCTCAAAAGGGCAAACAAAGCTTAAAATCCTGCCCCTTTTGCAACGGTTTTTTTTTTTTTTTCTATTCTTTTAAATTTGAAAGATAACAAAGGCTTCCATTCAAAAAGCGTTGAGATAGCACCAAGAGACAAAACAGTGAAAACAAAGAAAAGCAACCAAAGTATAAAAAAAAGAAAAAGAAATAAAAGTTAATGTTTCCTATCCATCCCTTTCCCACAGCCCATTCAACAATAGTATCGCAAGCCAAGGTAGCTTCTCACTCAACATTCTTTAAACATTGAGAAAGCATCAGCCATTCCTCTCGCACCAAATCATCCAAAGAATACAAGGAGAGATGATGGGGACATCAAGGACCTACTCGGGTATACCGGAGACGGAGACGACCACCCACATCAGCGCAGCTTTCTTTGTGGATGGGAGACGAGTTCCGGATGGGGCTCGTCGGGCCATTTTAAAGACCCACATGCATTGGACATGCATTAGGAAGACCCCACTTTGGAATGATGCATGTGGGCTGCTTAGGAGACCATTTTAGTCAAAGGATTTCTATTTCGTGTCGATCCGACCATTGGATCTTGTCAATCAGGCCATCGGCCCACCAGATCTTCCTGATCTGGGCCCCTTGGACTTTGATCTTATTTTCTTTATTTTTTTTTGTTATTTTTAGGATTTATTTAATGGTTTAGGTTGATAATAAATGTTTTAGTTTTCTTCTTTTGGATGATAGGCCACTTCACTTAAGTGAGTGGCATAGTTGTAATTATGTTGAATTTTTAATTATAAAAACACAGGGGGGTGGAGTTCCAACCCTAGTGGAGATTTGAGAAGAAAAAAAAGAAGAAGAGAGAAGCTCTCTTGTGTGAAGGAATTTTCCTCATTTTCTAAGATTTTTTTTTTTATAGAAAACCTACCTTCCAATTAAATTGTGGAAGGCTAGTAGCTTATTTGGTGGCGGATTCCCCAAGGTACATCATTCATCTTTCTCTTCTTCGAAAGGTATTCTTCTTCTCTCATTTTCCTCTCTTCCCTTCCATTACAACCTTCCAAACCCTAGATCTTCAATTTCCTATTTTTTCCAATTTCTAAAAACCCTAATTCCAAAATCCTCAATTCCCATGAACCCTAATTTTCCCAAATTTCAGATTTTCCCCTTCCTAACCCTAATCATAAAACTTATAGTTCGGTCTCTTGAGTGTAGAACGTGCCTATGCTAAATTGGAAGTTCTATCCTTCCATCGGGCCTAGTTTTAATTGATTTATGTGATTTCTTAGCATGTGGGCATGTAATTTAGGTTAAATCAGATTTATTTCTTATTAATTTCTCTTAATTACTTGGTAGGTTAGTATCTTTTATTAACTGAATTACTTTATGGACTCTTTCATAATCACCACGTTGCATGCTAGCATCAAATCATGTGTCATGCATCAAGAGAGTCTCCAAACCGCGCGACTAGTCTTGCGAAGAGCAACCCTGTGACAAGCTAAAGAGGAGGTCGCCAATATCATAGGGCATAGACCAAGCCATGTTGAATCTAGCGAGCATAGAAAACCACACTTGGCTAGCAAATAAGCAGTGAATTAGGATATGGTTAATCGATTCCACATTGGACATACATAGGAGGCAAATATTTGGGATAATCATAGACATCTTCTAAAGGTTATCGATTATTAAAATTATGTCTTCCTGCAAGCCAAGTGAAGGCCCCAATCTTCGGAGGGGCACCATAATACCAGATGCCAAAAGTCTTACAAAAAACTTCTTTTTTGCAAATCATGAGATAGAAAGATTTGACCGTAAAATAACCAGACTTGTCTCCGTGCCATGCCAAACTGTCACTCTCCCCGATCGACAGTTTACAAGGACGCAGCCACTTAGAGCTACATACTCCTAAATCTCGCTATCTCAAAGGAGCCAGCAACAAGGCATTCTCATTAGCCAAAAATGATTGGGAAAATTTGAGAGTTCTTAAATCCCTCTACCTTCCTCTTTCTTCTAGTTGCAATCCTTTCTCCTTTTCTTTTGGTGGGGTTTTCTTGAAGGGATGGGTTTTGAGTGAAGAAAGAGAGACGAAGTGAGTGGGAGAAAGGGTGTGTAGAGAAGCAAAAATTGAATGGACCTTTACTTGGAGAGCAAGGTCCATACATAGATTTTAGGATGGGTTTTTTTTTTTGGTAATATTTGGGAGTTTGACGGGTAGATCTACTAGGAGACACATGATACAACCTCATAGGGCTTGGGATGAGAAATGGAAATGATTGGAAGAGGACTTTATAATAAAAGTCAAAGGGGGCAAAATCCCCCCAAAACAGGGACTCTTTGTGGTGAAATCAAATTTCCATGTGAACTCTCCATTTAGTTAACCAGAAATCTGATTTCCACACCCATGTTTTCTTTTTCTTTTTTTTTTTTCTTTTCTTTTTGTTGTAAAAAGGGGGGCGGGGCCAGGCCTTGCACAGCCTGATCCCACTCCCCTTGCTTGTTTTGCTACAAAATCGGGGGTATTTTGGATTTGTTTTGGCAAAAAAATGGTTTGGTTTGTTCTGATCCTATGTGGTGATAAATCTTTCAAAATGGGAGTTCGGATGCATCACGCTCCTAATCTGACCCGGTCAAATGGTCTTAGAGACTTCCTATGTGTGGCGAGGTGTCTACAATGGGAAACATCCATGAAAAGTGTAACACTAATATCTACTCTCTTTTGAAGCAACAGGACACTTCATGCAAGGTAAACTTGTCATGCAATGAGGCATATCTATTCACCAGATATTTTAGGAACTTCCAGTTAAAGTTGGACAAATCCTTTTTATATAGTTTAAAATACCACTGAGTAAAAAAGTTTTTAAAATAAAAAAGAAAGAAAGAAAGGAAGTAAGAACATTTTTTAGTAGACAAAAGCCAGGATTAAACCGCATCCCTTTCACACAATGAAATATATTGTATAAACATTACAATGAGATAAACACAAATATCTAATAGTATTTCGACATTTTATTTTGAGCATTCCCCTAACACTAAAAATAGGATAACCAAACAGAATGATTTTCCACCAACCTTATAATGATAGACTGATTGACTTCATCTGCATAAATGTGCAAAAACCATAGTTAGTGGTGTACGCAAAGCAATTTTCAAGAGAAACAGAGCAGTTGACAAAGGTGCGGCAGTGAAAATGTGATCCTTCTAGATTAAGCTACAGCCTAATTACCCCTTATCATTTCACGGATGGCTGTATCTGTTATGGCATACACATGTGGACTCTCCATTGATTTACACCTATAGCCTTCAATATAATCATTTCCATACAAAGGGACTTCCTTAAAGGGGTTGATGGCAACCAACACTGGACCTGCTTTAGTCTTCAGAAGTGGACAGAGATGCACCCATGAGCGATGACAACATTAAAAGAGGAAAACTTCTAGAGTGAATAAGAGAGTAAGATGAAATCCAATACCAAAATAAACACTCACATAGATCATATCCTGAAAGTATCTGAACTGAAGATTGTACAATATTGATGGTTCGTTTAAATAACTAAGCTGCATCAGATCATCTACACCATCAAGGATGTCAGGATTTGCAGGTAGTAAACTTTCAGAATCCACCTTCAAAACCTGAAATGAAGATGTGGAACATAAGCTATGGAGGAAATAGTTGAACAGCAACATGGAATATCTTCTGTCGGGATTCATGGTAATGAAGCTTACTTTCCCTCCAAGAATTGAAATAATAGACTCTGCCCCTGAAGTTGAAAGTATCTTTCCCAACACCCAGTTGCCATTTGGAAGTTCATACCAAGCTTGAAGCTTCTGAAACAATAAACTTCAACGTGTGGGTCTTGCAACCAATAGACAGTATATTGATCAGGCCAACAAAAACCATCATTATCTGACCACACTTTTAAACCGCCTAAGATACATTAGCAGGAGTCCTGACAAAGAAACCATTTTACATTCCCATGAAAGTAACTGCTGAAAACTGCATTCACCATTCAGCATACATGTCTCAAGCATTAGCTGAGAATGTACATTCTTTTCCCAATGATGAAGTTGGTTGTGTGTGAAGTTTTAAGTGAATAGAGCACATTGAACAACATGATGTGGTCATTACAAAAAGTAATACATAGTTAAGAAAATATTAAATATTGTTAGCAGGAGTTTCACAATAGGTCTCTAGAGGTTCAGGCATTCTGTAGCAACTTATATTTAACTTTTCCTTTTATTAATTCTGACTTACATGGACAACCAAATAGTGCGCAATGTACTTCATCACTTGGACATTAAAAATGTGTACCTGCATGGTGAACTACAAAGGAAGTTTGGGTCTCTTACCTGGGTTTCCTTCATCGGAGGAAGGGTAAGTATGTTAGTTGAAAAAGGTAAAATATGGCCTGAAATAGTCTCTCTTTGAACTTGGTTTGATATATTCAACAAAGCTATGATTAGTATTGGTTTTTCTCGGTGCTAGTGATCATTCCATATTTGTTGAGCGAAGAGTGGAAGTGTTGTCATTCTTCTTGTATATGTAATGATATCATGTTACAGGAAATGATGAAGAGTGTGTAGTCAAAGTTAAGAAGTATATGGGAGAAATATTTCCCATCAAGGACTTATTAGATATTTGAACTGATGATGCGGACATCAGTGGTGTACCATTTAGAGTGTACCAGAGGAGGAGGCGTCGCCGACAGAGTAATGGATCGGAGGAGTTTATGTGGATGGACATTGGGATCCATCGGACCCATTTTCTAACGCGCTATGAGTGCAAGAGTGGCATGACCGCACCCCGACCATAGATCCATGAATCGGATTTCACACCCTACCACACAGGGGTTTTAGTTTTAGGCGGTTTTTTTTTTTTTTTTTTTTTTTTTTTTTTTTTTTTTTTTT
>JAJHSJ010000006.1:25340005-25412615 GCA_021015155.1 Magnolia officinalis
GGTCCGACGGTCCAGATCACTTCTCTGTCGTCGACCGGGCTTTTTCTTGAACCATCTTGGCCATGAAACTGTCCATGACCCGCTCTACATCAGTTCATCATTTTCAAAGCACATAAAAAAATCAAATCCATCCCAATCTCAAACACAACAACAATGGAAAATAAGAACAAAACCTTTCACACGTGGCCCACCTGAGTTTTGGGTCTGCTTTTTTTTTTTTTTTTTCCCCTTGATCCTAGTGAGGTGCACCTGATGAACGAGTTGGATGGAAGATAAGCACTGAGGTGGCTCCAGACACACCCGATGAACTGTGATGTGCATGTCAAAGAAAACAAATGTAAAGTGCAGCTGATGAGTACAGTTCCATGAAAGCTATACATCATAGCAGACCCACATACAAACTTCTGTCATGAAAACAAATAAAAATTTAAAATAGGGTAAGAGAAATAGGTTTAGTAGGTTGCAGGCTAGTTGCTTAAGTTCAATAGAGTTTAAACGAGTGCTGTTAACATAGAGATAACTTTGATAACGTGGTTGGCTAACTTAACTACGAGTGAGGGATGACTTTACTTTCATGCCTAGTTATGCATGAGATAAAAGAGGAAGGGATGAAGATAAGAAAATAAAATAAAATCCATGGGTGAGAGACGAAAGAGGAGGGAATGGAGAAAAATAGAGTGCAATTTTATTTTTTTTTATTAGAAAAATTAAAAATTTTAAAGATAATGTAAGCAAGTTAACAAGTATGTTGAAAATCAATTTTCATTCATATATATATATGAGAGTAAATGGAAGTAAATTGGTGAAATTGGAAATAAATGGAGGTAAATAGTATTTTGTGAATTTAAGATTACAATGGTTCATCCTCATGCAATTGAAAACTGTATAGGTGGTACATTTCTGCTCAAATTAAATGGTCCAAATCATGCTAACATAGTTGGATGAGTGGTGATCTAAATACTACACTTTGAACTGATATCAAAACTGGCTTATTGGTGGACATTTAGTGGACAATTAAAAGAAAACTTAGTTAATGGTCCGATGCAACAAGCAAATATCTATTAATCAACAAAGAAGGTATGATAAATCACCGAAGTACATTAATAAAATACGAGGTAGCCGAAGAATAGCGATAAACATAGAAGGTATTTGAAAGAATGTCAATGGACATTTTTATCCTAGAAACAAATAAAAAGCACATTTAAATCTTCAAAAGCAAGTTTTTTTAATGATGCTATTTTGTGTTTACCAGCAGACCTCTGATCTACTTAAATAAATAATTCAAAATTGAAATCCATGTTTTAATAATTCCCATGGAATTCATTATTGGATAATTATTGATTTTTTCTTTTTATTATTATGAATTCTACATCCAAATATATCCTTCCTAAAATAGGCCTATTTGCCATTTTACTAAGGAAAACATGAATACTTTTATGATTTTAAGACCCAAGGACTTGCTGAAGTTAGCTTAAACTCAATTAGACCTGCTCAAGTTTGACATGATGGATCGCTTGGACAAGTCACCCATGGCTCTTCCCAATCAGGTCGCTTCACCTCAAGTCAGCTGAGTTGCAACTCGACTAAAGACCAGATCAGAGTATAGCATCTTAGATATAAATACCAAGTTGAATGAGAGAGAGTATAAATATTTAATGCAGCAATGTGAGGCTACCAATATGAAAATATTGTTTGTTGCAACGTGATTAGATCACATCATTATAAACTGCCTTAAATACAGCAGTGCTGACAACCTAAGTGATGATGTAGACCAATCACAATACAGGAATACAGATTTTTTCTTTGTAGGAAGCCGAGGATCCGGATTCAAATATTTAAGTTAAGCAAGAGATAGAGAAACCCTCTTAAACCAACGTCAAAACTAGGTGTGGGCTTAATTTTTGTGTGGATGGGCAGATAGTGGGAATAACCGGAATATGGCGAGGCCATTTGTGTTAGACACGTTCGCATGCCTTGTATATCTTGTATACCTTGTATAGCTAGTATACCTTGTATAATTTATTTTCATAGGTTGAGGATTCTGATTTTATTATTTTCCTTGTATAGATGACTTTAATCTCTATATATTCAACCCCTTTGGGTTGTCTCAAATACAGAAAATCTTTCAGTATTGTTGTATAGATGACTTTAATCTCTTTGTATAGATGATTTTAATCTCTTTCAGTATTTTCCTTGTATAAATAACTTTAATCTCTATAGATGACTTTAATCTCTTTGTTTTTTCACTGTTTTCATGGTATCAGAGCTTCACTGATCCAAAATCATCATCACCTCACCTGTCAGATCCGACCATCCCTGCGTTCGGCCACCATCTCTGCTGCGTCCGGGCCCCCATTCCTGCTGCGTCCGGCCACCATCCCTGCTCGTCCGACCACCCCTGTGTCGTCCGGCCACCCCCTGCATCATCCGACCATCACTACATCGTCTGACCACCTTGTCCACTCCCACCAACAGCGTCGTCCAACCGCACCTGCTCGTCCGACCACCCCTACAGCATCGTCCGACCACCCCTAATGCACACCCCTCTGCTCTCCGCTCTGTTGTTATTGCCGAACTTTGTTCCAGATCCAGCAACCTTTTGTTGTTGTTCCAGATCTAGATTTTTCAGATCCAGCGACCACTGTTGTTGTTGCTAGTACGCCAGATCCAGAAACTGCAATCCCTTGGGTATCTCCTGCTGCAAGGTACATCTAAAACCTTCTTCTGTTGCGACTCTTTGCGTGCTTTACATTACTTCAGATCAATGGACAAGGACTCATCACGTAAAGAGGCCCCACGTTGTAGTTTTGATGGTACCAACTATTCTCTATGGGTCATCCATTTTCAGAACTTCCTCAAGGGTCGTGGTTTGTGGAGACTAATTGATGGATCTATTACTATGCCCACTTCCAAAGATGCCGACAAATTAGCTTATTGGGAAATGAACAATGGACGGATTATTACCTGGATTCTCGATTCGGTCGATCGGTCCATTGTTGTTGGCCTCACACCTCATCACATTGTTAAGGCAATGTAGGATCATCTTCAGACAATTTATTAACAGAGTAATGCGACAGGGTTATACTGCCTGCAACAGGATCTCGTTAACCTTACTCAGGGTGATGACAATATTCAATCATTTTACTTCAAAATTGTCACAATTTGGACAGAGATGGCTATGATGGATCCAACATTTTCTCATGACTTTAAGATATTCTAAAATATGCGCGAGAGTGCACAAGTTCGACAGTTTCTTATGAAGCTGCGTCCGAAATTTGAGCATTGTCGGGCTGCTCTCTTGAACTGTAGCCCTACTCCTTCATTGAATTCGGTTATTAATTATTTAATAACTGAGGAACAACGACTGAAAGTTCTCTCTCTTCCTTCCTCAACTCTTGGATCATCTGATATGGTGCTTGTTGTGTCTACCACTACACCAACCCGTGGTTCCACTTCTTTGACTTGTCGCGGCTGCAATAAGGTGGGTCATATCATCACTCAATGCAAAGAATGTTGCGTTTATTGTCGACAACTGGTCATGGTATTTAGGACTACCATATACGTGCCTATGCATCTTCTTTCGGCCGTGAATATGGTGGTCGTGGTCGTGGCCGTGGTCGTGATCTTTCTGCTACTACTGCTACTATTTTTTTCAAGGCGTCTGTTAGTGATACTGCATCTACTATTTTTACTGAAGGTCTTTCATCACCTTTAACTCCTGCGATGCTCCAACAAATCGTTCAGGCCCTTTCTGCAGCCGGTATGTCAGGTATATCCCCATCTTTTACATGGTTCTTTGATTCGTGTGCTTTCAATCATATGACTGGTGTTGTATCCCATCTTCGTGACATTCATTCCTACACCGAAAATCGAGGATATTTCTACTGCTGCTGATGACACTAGACTACCCATTCAGTCCGTTGGATCATTAACTTTCTCTCCTTCTGCCCATCGCCAGTTCACCCTTTGTGATGTATTTCATGTCCCTAACCTCTCCTCTAATTTAATTTCAGTTGGTTAACTCATATCTAATAACTGCTTAGTCATATTTCTTTCTAACTGTTGTTTTGTGTAGGATCTGGCAACGGGGAAGATACTTGGGATGGGTAGGCGGCATGGTCATTTGTACGTGCTGGACTTTGATCCATCTATCACTCCGGCTTGTTGTTTCTTTTCTCCGTCTTCATCAGATATTTGTTCGACAAGTAAATTATGGAAACTGTGGCACTTTCGCCTGGGTCATTCACATTCCGATCGGTTAATTCAGTTATTTTCTTCTGGCATGTTAGGGAACGTTTCTCTTAATAAAAAAAAAGATTTAGATTATTCTTGTTCATCTTGTTGTCTTTCAAAAAGTAAGTATATTAATTTTCCTTTAAGTATTACAAAATCATCTTTTATCTTTGAACTAGTGCATACGGATGTCCGGGGTCCTTCACCAATTATGTCTCTCTCTGGGTTACGATACTATGTTATATTCATTGCTGATTTCACACGTTACACCTAGATTTACTTTCTACACTCGAAGTCACAGGTTTTTGAAAATTTTAAGATATTTTACTCTATGGCGGAGACTCAATTTTGGGTTCCAGTTCAAACTTTCCGTTCTGACTCACAGGGGGAATATCTCTCAACAGATTTTCATACATTTCTTCAGGGTCATGGGATTATTCATCAGACCACCTATTTTGATACTCCACAACAGAACGGGGTAGCTGAACGAAAAAATCGTCATATTGTTGAAACTGCCAACACCCTGATGACAGCTATGAGTGTTCCTCGTTCTTTCTAGGTGGAAGCAATATTACATTCAGTCTACTTGATTAACCGAATGTCAACCAACGTTCTGAACAGTAAATCTCCATACTTTGTTCTCACAGGCTTACCTCCTGCATATTCCACATTTCGTGTTTTTGGTTGTGTCTGTTATATTCACTGGGTTTCACGTGAGCGTAACAAACTATCTCCAAAATCGATCAAATGTATGTACTTGAGATTTGGAGAAACTCAGAAGGGTTTTTGATGTTATGATCCAGTTTCTCGTCGTGTTCGGGTTTCACGACACGTTGTTTTTCTTGAACATATTATCTTTCATTCATCTCTTCCTCCTCCGCACGCCCTAAAATCTCCTGGTCTAACCACCTTTTCTGATTTTACCTCGAGTACTCTCCCTCGTCTGTTGAAGGTTTACTTGCGTCGACTACGTACAAACGCACCACCTATTACTCAACTCGAACCTACTGTACCTATTGCAAATCCTGCACCTATCTCGATACGTCATTCCGCTTGTGTACATCGAGAGCCCGATCGCTTGATATACTCTCTGTCTGCCATGAATGATACTCTGGATACTATATCTATTGCTACTTCATATATTCAGGCAGCCACTTATGATTGTTAGAAGAAAGCTATGACAGAAGAACTTGCGGCATTGAATGATAATCATACGTGAGACATTGTCACTCAACCCACTGACCAACAACTAATTGGTAGCAAATGGATTTATTCTGTCAAGCTCAAGTTTGATGGATCATTGGATCGATACGAGGCTCGGCTTGTCGCTCAGGGATACAAATAGGAATACGGAATTGATTATGATGAGACATTCGCTCCAGTGGCCAAGATAAAAATTGTTCGTACTCTTCTGGCAATATCTTCCTTTCGCTCTTGGTCACTTGCTCAAATGGATGTGAAAAATTCTTTTCTTCATGGAGACCTCCAAGAAACAGTATATTTGAAACCTCGTCTTGGCTCTTTAATCCCTGACAATAAGGTATGTCGCCTAAAGAAAGCCTTGTATGGCCTCAAACAGGCACCTCGGGCATGATTCCAATGCTTTCACGATGTTGTTACAAGTGTTGGCTTTACTCAAAGTAGTCATGACCCATCTTTTTTTTTTTGTGCACCACTGCTCGCGGAATTGTCATTATTCTCGTCTATGTTGATAACCTACTTCTGACTGGTAGCAATGCTACTGACATCTCAGCTTTAAAGGAAGTTATGCGATCATCCTTCAAGATAAAAGACCTCGGCCATCTAACATACTTTATTGGGCTTGAAATTTCACGTTCTAAACGTGGGATCCTGGTCAGCCAACGTAAATATACCAAGGATCTTCTCACCTTGACATTATTGACGGATCAGAAGACAGTTCAAATCCCTTAGAACTTAACGTTCAATATGACCGTGACGATGGTGATCTCCTTGCGCAGCCCGACTTATACTGCCATTTGGTTGGGAGTCTGGTTTACTTAACTATACTCGCCACGATATTTCCTATGTTGTCCAAGTCATCGGTCAGTTTGTTTTTGTTCTTCGGACTCTTCATATGACTGCGGTGTTGCGCATCCTACGTTACTTATGTAGAACTCTAGATCGATCACTGTTCTTCTCCTCTACGGCGACTCTGAACCTTCGTGCTTATTTGGATGCTGATGGGCCGGTTGCACTTTCACACGAAGATCTACCACTGGCTACTGTATTTTTCTCGGCACTTCTATCATCTCTTGGAAGTAAAGAAGCAGGCCACCGTTTCCAAATCGAGCATAGAAGCCGAGTATTGGGTGATGTCCGCTGCATGTAGTGAGCTTGTTTGGTTACATGGACTTCTTTCTGACTTGGGCATTCTTCTGCAGAATCCTACTCCATTCCATGTCGATAATCTAAGTGTCATTAGGATTTCTCTAACCCGGTTTTTCATGAACAAACAAAGCATATTGAGGTTGACTATCACTTTATCCGCGAGAAATTTCAGTCTGGGCTCATTTCTCTCCCATATGTTGCATCCCATGATCAGATTGCCGACATTCTCACCAAGTCCCTCACTTCTGCACATTACTCATTTCTAGTTGGCAAACTATTACTTGTCGATGACCAGCATTAGCTTGAGGAGAGATGTTAGACAAGTTCACATGCCTTGTATACCTTGTATAGCTAGTATACCTTGTATAGTTTGTTTCTATAGGTAAAGGATTCTGATTTTATTATTTTCCTTATATAGATGACTGTAATATCTATATATTCAACGCCTTTGGGTTATCTCGATCAAACATATAAAATCTTTCAGCTCCTCACTGTTTTTTCACTGTTTTCAATTTGATATGCACCATCACTAGCATACAAAGCATGGTGTGGCCCATGCTGACGTGGCGTCTGTTGGACATAGGCCAGTGGGGTCCACTGGTGGGCAATCACTAGTGGGTGGGTCCGATGAGGTTTGACCTCCCTTGATTATTTTTCTTTCTTCCGTTTGAAATGTTCAGGATATTTTCTAGTCTTATCCGAAGAGGCTCGCTCATGAATTACACGTTAAACAACAACCAGAGTAGAAAGAAGAAAGTGAGAGATTGGTATTTGTCCATTTAGCTTGTCCTTGGGACGATCTAAGCCATAGATCATAATCCAAGGCCATCTATACCTTAGAATCAAATGGGTGATTAGACCGATCTGCTTCAGTTATTAGGTAGACCGCTAGATCTGGACAGTTCATCTTCGGCTTTATGGAGGTCCCATATCATGTAGACCGTCAAATCTTGAGGGTTCCCTCTTCCGCACAGACTTTCAGCGTCATCATCAACTACCCCACACCATGCATTGTACGCTGGTGATGGTGTGTATAACCATATATGAACAGTACCTGCGGAACGGTGATGTGACAATCAAGACTGTCCATCTAGTGGGACCTACGGATGGCCAATGTTTCAAAAATTACTCCAAGTAGACAATCTTAGCCATCATTTCTCTTTACGCTCCCCCAATGAACTATAATCAGTTTTGCTTCACGGCGTTGCTTTGGAAGCCATTTGGTCAGGTGGTCAGGATCATCCAATCTAATTGTATTTTGCTACAACACGAGCCCATGCAACTACAACTCAACAGGGCCCACCGAGATTTCTTTATAACATCCACTCCCTCCATCGGTTTCACCTGTTCATGTTAGGACGTCAGCCCAAATTAAGGTAGATCAAAAGCTTAAATGGGCCACACGGAAGGAATTGAACCTTTCAAATATAGACCACGGATTTCGATCGGAGGGTGAATATAAGCAATTCGCAGCATTTTTAAAGGACACTGGGACCTGCTTTTTGCTTGCCTGTTCATATAAAAGATTCATCGCGAATTCTGCTTTCCTTTTCTACGGTGCAAATTCCTCCGCGGACCCAGGTTTAGGGAGACGGATGGGCTACTCCTCCTGCCGCTAGCCCGGTGGCTGATGGTCGGTGCTCTGCGGGCTGCAACATGATGTATTTGTTTCATCCATGCCGTTCATCCATTTTTATAGATCATTTTAGGCCATGATTACAGAAATTCGATGGATATAAATCTCAGGTGGACCACACCACAGGAAAACAATAGTGATTGGATATCCACCATTAAAATCCTCCTAAGGCCCACTGTACTGTTTATTTGACATCCAATCTGTTGATTAGGTCATGCAGACCTAGATGAAGGGAAAAAACAAAGATCAGCTTGATCCAAAACTTTTATGGCCCCAAAAAGTTTTTAATGGTCGACGTTCATTCAACATGGTTTCCTGTAATGTGGTCCACTTGAGATTGGGATATTCCTCATTTTTGGTATTGTACAATAAAATGATCTATAAAAATAGATGGACGGTATGGATGAAACACATACATCATGGTGGGGCCCATAGAGTACCGACCATCAGCCACCGGGCTGGTGGCAGGGGGAGTAGCCAATCCGAACCCAGCTGGATTGCTAATCACTTCGTGGATGGAAATGAGATTGGAGCTACTGATCGGTGTCCCTCTTCTCTAGATTCCATGTCTCAAAAAATCAGGCTGGCATGATAATCATTTCTGTAACTGCAAACATGTGCCGTCCAAGTGGGTCCCACCCACTAGGAGTTGGAGGGACCCATAACTCTGGTAGTATCCAAACTGCACTAGCAATTTCTCCTGCGGTTCTATAAGCGTCCCTGGCTGTATTTTCTATAAAATGCATTTAGGACTCATGACTAAGGTATATCTAAAAAAGATTTTAAGCACTAATTTGCAAAGTGCAGGATGATCAATAAAGTGACCGACGGATGGAGGTGATGAGGTTGAGCATGTCGGCCTCTAATCCATGAAACTTATCTGGACTCTTCACATAGACTTCAAAAAAAAAAAATAAATAAATAAATTCTAAATTGATTGATGATCAAAACAAACGAGATTATAACATTTGAATGAGGATACTAAGCCTTGGAACAAGTTATGGAATTAAACTACAACTAAAACTCCTAGAAATTGTGACTTACAATGAATAGTAAACTTATTATTGATATACGATCATGATTCCTATTAGTGTGCATGGTTTTTAGCCAAAAATAGTAAGTGTCATATTTGGCTCAACTGTGTGATTCTCCTAAGTATTTAATTATTTAAGTACTTTTCATACTGGGCGCAACTCCTAAAGCATAACGGATGAAGAGTTATACGCAAATTAAAACTTACTATAAGTAATAAAAACGAAATTAAAACAGAAATTCAACCGTTGATTTGATGGTATTTTGCAAATTCAGCGTGTGCAACCCGGTTATGAAACTGTCGGATAACTCATTCCGGTTTGCGAGATACATCCGTTTTAAGGTCATGACGGTCTGGATCACTTTCGCTTCCGATTGAGTCTTTTCTGATCCATCTTGGCCATGAAAATGCCCGCTCTACATCATGAATGAGGAGAAACTGGGTTCCATTATTACCACACGATTTGCAACGTGGTTTTTGATTGACGAAAGAGTTTCTTTAGATCTCTTCTTATAACAGTGAAAGTGGTGAAACCTTCTTCCTACAACATAAGATGCATCCGAAAAGATCTAACATTTAAGCCTCTATCTTTAACTGCCGTTACATTCAAGGAATAACTTTTAGATTGAGAGCTTCTAACGACTTCTGCAATATATAAAACTGAGCAACGTTTGAAGAGTTTTAGTAATGAAATTATGTTATTTTTGAGGCAGAAAATTAGAAAATGAATCACTTAAAGATAGGCTTAAGACGCGTTACGATGTCGCTATCTTTAAGGCGATATTCGCACCCTATTGGTAATTAAACCAATTTGTAAGAGAGTTACAACAAATCCACCTCCAGGATACAATAAGCCTCTTCTCCAAGACCGGAGAAATGTGGGTTTCGGAATACAAAACTGAAAAACCGCACCCCGAACACACTTTTACAGTGTACAACCCTGACTTCTGTGCTTTTACGATTTACTCCCTGAAAACTGTTTGTAATTTACTGCCTGAAAAATTATTTGCAGTTTAGTGCCTGAAAGTTGTATTTTTCCAAAGAAAATCTAAAACGAAAATGGAGAAAAAGAAGAAGATGGAGAAGATTGTTAGAAATTGTGAAATCAGATTGACCCAAAGATGAGTTTATATAGAATCACAAGAGATGCTTAAAACCCTTTTCATGAAAAGACATCTTCTTCCATGATGTCTTTTCATCAATGGTGGTGTCTTTCCAAGAATGACATCCCTCCATTTCAAATTCAAAAGATGCTCCCTTTACCAAGAGGCATCACCATTCACACCAACAATCACCAAAGCCACCATCCTTCTTTTCCAATTTTCTTTTCTTCTTATTTTAAAAAAAAAACCCAACAAATTAGAATGTGTGGCCCTTTGACAGTGTATTTTTTTTGTTGTTTCACCTCTTTAATGTGGCCCCTTTCAATTCTCTTCTCATCGAACACGCAGCTTTCGTCATGCATATGTAAAAATGAAAGAGACTGATCATCTGGTGGCATTTTCCCACTCGAAATCCCAATAACAAACACCCCATGTGTGTTACTTTCAAATAAAAAAGAAAGAAAGATGAGAAGTGAAGAAAACGAAATAAAGTGAGACAGCCAAACACCTCCATATCTGATCAATGGCCCCACCATCATCATTCAATAATTCAACGGCTGTGTTAGTCTCTATCAACGCCACGCGAATGCGACTTCAAACCTTTCCAATTTTCGATATTGATAATAGATATACACTTCCTCCCGGCGGCACGTAATTAGAAGTTCGTGTATGTATTGCACCGTACACGTGGCACATTTGCTTGACTATCGGAACCATGCATTCAGCTTTCTCCACCGTTGATCAGCCACTGACTGAAATTTGCCTTGAAATAGACCATCCTAACCATCTAATGAATAAATGAGCTTTCCTCCCTGAATGTGTGCCATTAACATTTTTATTGTTCGGCAACCGTTTGTACACCACTTTCCAAATGGATGGTTAAGATCTTATCCACGTGTGCATGTGTAGCACGTTACTTCCCATGCTCGTAAGCACCCCTTAGATCTGCAAGATATTGATATACAATATGAATGTACTGATGGTTAGGCCAACAGCTTTATAGGAGCTATCTATGTCTAAGTAGAGAGTGGCAGACCATGATGGTCCATGGGGTCTGACCTTGATAAGGTTAGGTGGTCCAAAGGTCTGCTCTCCCGGCTCATTCCATGTGAGCATCTCAGAAATCCAGGCTTGTGTGGGTCCCATGGAAATTTGATGCAGCGACAGCGTGCTTCACAGCACGTGTGGCCAACATGTCTTCCGATCAGGACCATCAACCTTATGGGGCACTACCTAGATGGTCTATTGATGTAGAGTGGGTTGCGGACAATTTCTTGGCCAATATGGATAAGAAAAGGTCTGGTTGATGACAGAAGTGATCCGGACCGTCAAACCTTAAATCGGGCGCATCTCACAATCCGGAATGGGTTATTGGACGTAAAATATGTGATTTCGGGGTAGGACGAGTTACTTTAGCCACCCAACCCCGATATGCACTAGTAGACAATCATTTCTCTATTTTAATTCTGTTTTTAGTGTAAATAATAAGTTTTAGTTTGATTATAAGGTGCGAAAGTACTTATAATAATTAAGAGAACAGCATGATGAAGCGTAATAGTACACTAACTATTTTTTATCAGAAAACACTACGCACTAGTAGACATCTAGACTGTCTATAAATAGTAAGTTTACTATTTATAGTAAATTATGAATTCTAGGAGTTTTAGCTGTAGTTTGATTCTAAAATATCTTCTCATTGCTTAACATCTCTATTTAAAAGGCTGTGAACTCTTTTATTTCATTCATTAGTCAGATTATGAATTTTATAGAATTTATATTATATATATATATATATATATATATATATATATATATATATATATATATATATATATATATATTTCTAGTGGATTCGAAATGTCTTATAGAGATTCTATAGAAGCTCCATGGATTCAGAGTAGTTATTTTTGAGGAAGAAGGTGATCAACCTTCATCCTTGCGTCGTCGTCTGTAAGCCAACTTTCTTTTAGTGTCTGGCTGTAGATTGTTGATCTAACCATCCATTTACAGGCCAGTGTACGAACCACTATTTCGACCGTTGAAATCACTAGATTTGTCAGCTGCGTGTGCATAGAACTCATATGCAGCAACTTGCATATTAGCATTCCTCAATCTAAAATGCTAGAAATGCTCGAGTGCTGACGGAGTACTACAAGCTACAGTGCTCCTAGTTGCATTCGGACACTTAAGACAGTCCAGTACATAGATCTAGACTGCTCATTTAAGTTAATGTAATTTCAAAGGCTGCGATGAAAACATTAACCTAGTTGATAAATATCAACCACCTGATCAATGGCCTTAAATATGAATGGTCAAGATCATTATACAAAAATAGATATATGCAACCATGTAATCCATCTATTTGTTAGGACCAGTATAGACTGGCAGTCATAACCATCCCATCAATGGTTTGGAAAAAGGATGGCCATGTAAATAAAGCCAAATCAACTATGACTTGGCCGCATAGTAGCCCATGAGATGTGTTCTCAGCTTTAATGACAGTTCAAATCAATCAATTGAACTGTCCAAGTGAATCCATCCAACTAGGAGTACTATGTAACTTATAATGATATAACAGCTTAAGCACTCCAAGCTATGGTGCATTAAGCACTCCAAGCTATGGTGCTCTTAGTGCCATTTGAACACTTGAACGGTCCAATCCATCTCTTAGTGCCATTTGAACACTTGAACGGTCCAATCCATTGATCTAGACTGTTAAGTCTATCCAGAGAACATTTCAAGGCTTTTATGCAAACATCACAAATTTGAAAAATATCAACCATTTAATTAATGGCCTTCTATATAAACAGTCAAGATCATTTATACAAAAAATAGGTCTAATCAACAATTTGATTAGTCCTTAAAAAAAAAAAAAAAAAAAAAAAAAAAAAAAAAAACATGGGAAGAGTGCAAAACTATGAAGAGGAAGATCACCCTCTTCCTCGGCTAGTAGGACCTTAATTCACAAGACTCTAAGTTCTTGAATCCACAATAAATAAGAGAAATTTTGAATATTTTATTGAATGATAATTTTCAAAATTCCCGACTACATCATTATAAAGAATGCTAAAACCCTAATTTGATTAGATATATTCTAAAATAGCAAAATATATTCGAAAGGTTAATTTTATCAAAAATAGATACGTCTAACAAAACCTGATTGGAAGATTCCTAACATTATTACAAGCAACTTCTAAAAAGACAAAAAAATCCAAGGCATGCATTTTCTCGTAAAATGGTCATCTGCGACCTGCTATGCAAATTGAACCGACCTTGGATGCATCACTACATAAACATGGATTAGTCGTGTGTTTCATAATGATGCTTGTATAAAAAATTACACCTCTTTTACGGTTAAAACTTCCAATGACAATTTCTCTATATCGAAAATGTTGCGAGATGTCTTAAATCTGGGTCCTTTCGCAACTGGGATGCGGAAAGGAGTTTCGCGGATTTTGTGACGCAAGTCCTTTCGCAACTGGGATACGAAAGGAAAGTTGTCAAAACTATAAATTGGGGCCCCTAGGGCTATTCTAATATTATTCCAAGACTTCCTAAAGGTATTCTAAAGGGTTCTAGGGTTATCAAAGGGTGTAGCAAGGGTAAGATTCGAGGTTGTTCGAATCGGGTAAGTCCTTTGTCTTTGTAATTGATGCTTTCATAGTGGTGATCTGTCGCTTTGTGCCGTGGTTTTTTCCCGCAAGGGTTTTCCACGTTAAATATGTATATTCTCTTTTTTTGTGTGTGTGCTTGGTGCCATTGGATTGCTATCCTAGATCTAGATCTGTGTGATTCCGCAGGCCAAAAATCCTCAACAGAAAATGAATTTCTTTAAGCCAAACATGCTTGGACCCATTTATATCATGCCTACGTAGGACCGGTCCAATTAAGATGGACTACTTCCACTTTAGTTCAAGCTTCTTTGGGTCAAGGTGTGTAATTGCGTCTATGGCCCACTCTACATTAACAAATCATGAATTGCTTATGATCGTAAAGAGTCACTTTGATGGGCAATTGTTACTATTCCAATAATGGCTTAGCAAAAAGATGACTATAGGAAATAAGACAAGAACAATGATTGACTGTATAGTCTAATTAGCACTTTTTAATTAATTGACAATTCGTATTAACTAATTAGACCATCCAGTGAACCAATGCAACAAGGAGCATTACACCTTACAGTAATCTGAGAGCACTTCTCACTGTTAACAGGCATTTTTGCAAATACCCTTGTCAATTACAAGGTATTTTGCATATACCACGTTGATAAGGAACATTTACAAATAACTATTTGTTTTTCTTGCGGCATGTTTTGATTCATTGAAATATAAATTAAGTAATCATTTCTAGACTTAGGAAATCGCATTTCCAAAATAATTGAGAAAAATGACCAATCTTTTTATAAATACACCGCATGATAATTATATGTCCCACTATTCATCTTCTAAGTGCTCCATATATGTAAGTATTTGATGTGCCAAATGTGCAACATGTACCATAATCCACCTTAAAGTGCCATATATATGCCATTGTGCTGCATCTACAATATATGCTATCATCCATCTTTTGGTGACCTAGTTTCAATGTGTGGGACCACATATCCGCTGAGGTGGGTGAGACCACTAACTTTGGGGCTCACGGTGATGCATATGCCTTAAATCCATACCATCTAACCATTTTTAAAGCTCATTTTAGGGCATGTTTCCAAAAATGAAGCATGCCCAAATCTTACATGGACCACACCACAGAAACAACCGAGATTCAATCCCTACCATTAAAAACTTTATGGAGTCCACCAGAATGTTTATTTTCCATCCACTTGTTGATAAGGTCACAAAGACTTATACAAAGAGACCACACAAATATCATCTTGATCCAAAGCTTTTGTTGGCCATAAAAAGTTTTTAATGGTTAATTACTACTATTTCCTATAGTATGGTCGATCTGAGATTTGGATTGCTTCATTTTCTGGACAATGCCTTAAAATGAGTTTTCAATACAAATGGACAGCATGAATGTAGTCATATGCATCAATGTGAGCCCCACGGTCAGGGTCCCATACACGTCGGTGGATCCGAAGCTACACCTTTTCAAATGCACTACATGTGGCCAATGTGATGTTGAGTCACATATACCGCATGGTTACTGTCCATCTTTAGCACTTCATATGTCATGTAAATGTACATTTAAATGTCCCACATGTGCCAATGTGCTACAATTCACCTTAAAGCACCATACACATACTAATGTGAGTGTAAACCATCTATTATCAAGCTATGTCAACTGTCACTTGTCCCAATGTTCTACATGTACAACATGTTCCACCATCATTTTCATGCACCCTAAGTGCAAAACTGCATATGGTATTGTGCCACCACCATCCATCTTTAAGTGCTCCACATGAATTATACATGTAAACATGTGCATGCGCAACATGTGATACCATCCATCTTCAAGTAACCCATACCAAATATGTCACTTGCAACAATATAACAGATAAGCCATGCTACATCTTCAACGTACACATGGGTTATCTTTTGTCTGAGTAAGATTTTCATTAATTTTTTTTTTTTTTTTTTTTTTTTTTTTTTTTTTTTTTTTTTACACGCTACAACTCTGAAAATGAATTAAAAAAAATATGTTGGTGAAAAACAATTAAGGGAAATTGACTTTCATTGTTTATTATTTTCTAGAAATGACTTTTTCAAAAAACACTATTTTCCTCAAAATAAATAAATAAATCCAGGAATCCGAACAGGCCCTCAATGTTTGGAGAACTGTGTGGGGCCCACCAACACAATCCACACCATCTATCTGTTGGATCCAACAAACAATGGTATGTTTTATTATTATTGAGGTTTGTTAGTGTTTGTAAAATAAGACAACATTTTTGTCATTTTCTAGCTATTTATCATAGAAATAGTAAGAAATTAACCCATAAGTGGGTATTGGGAATAATAATCAATTAATGCTGTGTTTTTTTTTTTTTTTTTAAAGTAAAGTAAAATTTTAATTTAGTGTTTGCAAATATACTATTTTTTATATGGAAATATGAAAAAACTCGTAAATAATATACACGTTCGTGTTTATGATAGGGACCATAACAACGACGCCCACCACCAAAGACATGCACGACACAAACGGAAAAGTAAATAATTAAGAACATGCAAGATGTCGGATGATCCTAGCCCTTAAAACATTGGCCTTCAAGTCGAAGGTACTGAAGAGAAATGCTAAACATTCATTGCTGAAAACTGAAGATGGCTATGGTTTTCTAATAAGGGTGATTTTTGAAACACAGGCAATTCAGAGAGCGACCTACTAGATGGATGGATCTGATTCACATGTCAAGATCATAGTTCTAAAACTTGGCTGAATCAAACTCAATGAAATTCATAGCTGAGTTCCTATGGAATCCATATGTAAGCTTGAATCAGACTCAACTCAGCATGATTGATGAGTTATAAATGGTTGGATAGAGTTGTGGGCCACCATTATACAAAAAAGAAGGGACAGTTTAAAGGCGTTTACAAAATCAGTTCTTTTATCATATAGAGGTAGTTTAAAGACATTGGATTCAGGTCATGTTTCAATGATCCAAACTATTTATATGATGGACCATTGGTAGATAGGATACCCCAAAAAGAAATTTAGATTGGGGTATCTAAAACCCTTGATTATTTACTTTTTTTTTTTTTTTTTCTTTTGTGGGGTTGCCCTTTTGGCTGGCCTGGCTAGTACAAGGGCCCAGGGGATTAGGACCCATTGCCACCTTTGAAATCAACCTTCATTAGCTTAATTTGCAAGTTCTGATGGATGGTTCGAGTCTTTTGGCTAAAATGCAAACCCAAACAAGACCTCACCATGGATGAACCTTGTCTTGAAACCTTTACATATTGGAAGGCCCTAGTAGGCCTTTTATAAAGAACCAAGCTAGGGTATCTCGCGTAAGTACCTGCCACTGACCGAGCGTCATGTGGGTGGAACTTTCATGAGGTCTACCTTGTCCATCAGGCATGCATCTTTATCTTAGAATCCAAAAATATTGATGATACAGCGTCATGTAGGTTACACCATTGGAACGGTTGGGATGTGTGGAAGGATGTGATGAGGTCGATCACCATCTTTCTCAGGGATAACTACTCCGAATCTACAGAGCTTCTTTAGACTCTTCACAGAGATTCCTCGAATCCATGAGGAATGAAAATAGAATGAATTTCTAATAATTTGAAATAAATTGATTGATCATAAAAAACGAAATTACAATCCTTTAAATAGTGAACTCAAACTTAGGACGGAGTTTTAGACTTAAAACTCTCTAAAAATGTGACTTACTATAAATATTAATCTTACTATTTATAGATGGTCATGATTCCTACTAGACTTCATGGTTTTGAGCTAAAAATGGTAAGTGTCCAATTTGTTCTAACCACGTTATTTTTATAATTTTTCTAAGCCCTTTTCATGTTAGGCACGACTCTTAAAATTCAAAGGATCAAAAGTTATGGTGGAATTAAAACTTACTTTTTATAGTAAAAATGAAAATAAAATTGACTTCTGACCGTCGATCTGATGGAATCTCACAAATCCGGACTGGACAATGGGTTGGTTGGCTAAAGTAGCTTCTTCTACCCCAAAATAATATACGATATATCAAAAAACTCATTCCAGTTTGCAAGATAAGACTGTTTTAAGGTTCAAATGGTCCTGATCAGTTCCGCCTCCGATTGGGCCTTCTCTGGTCCATTTTTGTCATGAAAGTGTCTACGCTCTACATCAGAATGAGAGGTACATCATCAGTTTTTTAGTAGGGCTCACCGCGGTGTTTATATGCCATTCAATCCATTCTCCTTATGAGCCTCACCAGGATGAAAGGATTACACGAAAATCTGAGTCTTTAAAAATTCAGGTGGGCGATAGCACTAGGATTTATAGGTTTTTGTATAATTTCAAACTCGGTGAGTATTGACTCAAGTCTCAAACTGATTTTTGGGTTCAAGGCCAAATAAGGGTTGATGTCCTACAGTTACAGCACATACGTCTCACATAACCGAATTCGAGTAGTGCGCAGGCAATCTTTAAAAACAACAGTCGAAAGACGACGCTTAAGTGCGTGGGCAATACGACTATTGGCTCTATGAGTGAAATGTGTTGATTATAACCTCCCAGGAAATAGGCAACAGGCTAATTCCATTTCGGCTGTCCACCTTGCATAATAACCTATTTATCTGCTCATTTATCTCTTATTCACTTGCTTACACCTATAAGGCGCCTACTATATAACATGGACTCCATTCATCTCGCGCACTTAGCGATGTCCACTATGATGATGAGATGCTCCTAATCTAATTTATCCAATTATTAGGTAGACCACACCATAAAAAACAGATGACAACCATTCAAAAATGTCTTAATTCACATGCTGGCCCTCACAATTGCTGGATCAGCTTGATTTTAGGAGTATCCAACTTTAACAAGGGATGATCCTTCCAGACAGGTGGGATGCTGTAAACATAGACAGCGGGTCCCAACCATGACTCTTGCGTAATAAGAATATACTAAAATGAGTTGTAGATAAATCAGCCTTTTTTTCATTCCCATTTTTGGTTTAAGAGCTAAAAATGTTGGTTGTGACTTTCTCACAGATATAGTGGGCATGAATTCCCTTGAATTGTACAGAACATCTTCATCTTAATAAGAAACATGCCCATATATCAAGTGTGTCACCCTGTGTCTGGACCGGTTGTAGATATCAAGCTGGTTCAAATATAGCTGGTCGAGACAATAAATCCTACCTGTAAAATCTTATAAGTTGGAGTGATGCAGGGGCATTTTCATATTGGGTTCAAGTGGGGTAGCATGTGGGATGCAGGGGCCTACTCGGGGTGGGCAGCCCATGTGAGGCGGGTGGCTTGTATGAAGCAGAACCCATGTGAAGTGGGGCTTACAAGGGGGGTTCGGCTAAAGTCTCAACCCATGGGATGTGGGGCTTCGGCTATGAGATAAATGAATTAATTCGCCATGCTCTATTAGTTCGAGCCTTTAAAGCAAGTGATTAATTGTCTTGTATCATGGAGTCCTTACGTGTTGATCATTTTGTCTTCCTAAGTAGAAAGAAATCTATTTTCCGTACATCAGGTGTCACCTTGTGTTTGAACCGGTCATAGAAATCAGGCCGGTTCAAATGTAGTTGATTGAGACAATAAATCCCACCCTTAAAAATTGTCCAATTTGGAGTCCTTACATGTTGATCATTTTGTCTTCTTAAGTAGAAAGAAATTAATCTGCCATACATCAGGTGTGTCACCCCTGTGTTTGAACTGGTTGTAGAAATCAAGCCAGTTCAAATGTAGCTGGTTAAGACAATAAATCCCACCCTTAAAATCATCCAATTTAGAGTCCTTGCATATTGATCGTTTTGTCTTCCCAAGTAGAAAGTGTTGCGCAGCACGCCAACAACGCAGTGAGCCTAGATCCAATCTCAGGCCTCACCCACAAACGATAAACAGAAAGAAATATAAATTAGAAATAGATCGAAGCATTCAAAACAGACCACAAGACAAGATATACGTGGAAAAACCCAAAATTAGGGTAAAAAACCACGGATGCAAACTTCCACTATGAAGCACAAAGATTACAAGGCAATATACTAACCTCTCCCTTGGAAGAACATAGAAAACCCTTTGCCCACACCTTAGAATAACTTTCCCTTGCTTTTTCAATACCTAGAAAAACCCTAGAACCCCTAATTCTCTTGCTTTATAGTTTAGGTAACTCCCCTTTCCGCATCCCAGTTGCGAAAGGACTTGCGACACGAAATCTGCGCAAAATCGCTGAACGAATCTACGTAACTACGACCGGTCGAGCAGACTGCACGACCGGTCGTGAATGGGCCACGACCGGTCGAGCACCTCGGGATCAAAAAACGATGCTCGCTGGACTTTGAGTCGAACCGATCCACGACTGGTCGAGCCGGACCCTACGACCGGTCGAAGACGGTCCCAGATGTGGCTCCACATCTTAACAATCTCCCACTTGGAGACACATCGCCTTAAACCTTCATTTTCTTCATCCAGAGTGCATCACCTCCCCGTCTTCAAGCCTAAAGACCAATCAAAGCTGAATAGAGCTTCAGCTTCTCCTGTGTGACCGCTTTGGTCAACATGTCCGCAGGATTCTCACTTATATGAATCTTCTCCAGAGCAATCGATTCATCTTCCAGTAACGAACGTATGAAGTGATATCTGATGTCAATATGCTTGGTCCTTGAATGAAAGGCTAAATTCTTAGCCAAGTGTATTGCACTATGACTGTCACTGTACAACTTGCAATCTGCTTGCTTTTTACCCAACTCTTCTATGAAACCTTGCATCCATACCATCTCCTTGCATGCTTCTGTAGCCGCAATATATTCAGCCTCCGTTGTACTGATAGATACTATCTTCTGTAACTGAGAGACCCAACTGATTGCAGCACTACCCAGAGTAAAGACATAACCTGTAGTGCTTCTTCTGCTGTCGATATCTCCTACCAAATCTGAATCTGCGTAGCCTTGTAGCTTGATTTCCGATCCTCCATAACATAGCCCTATATCCACAGTACCTACCAGGTATCTGAGGATTCACTTCACAGCTTCCCAATGTTCCTTCCTGGGGTTGTTCATGAACCTGCTAACAACTCCCACTGCTTGAGCAATATCTGGCCTCGTGCTCACCATAGCATACATGAGACTCCCAATAACTGACGCGTATGGGACTTTAGCCATGTAGTCTCGTTCCTCCTACGTCTTTGCACCTTGCTCCTTTAATAGCTTGAAGTGGTTGGCTAATGGAGTACTAACCAGCTTAGCACCTCCCATATTGAATCAATCAAGTACCTTGGCTATGTACTCTGCCTGTGACAAAATCAGTTTCTTGTTTTCCCTGTTATGCTTTATCCTCATGCCTAGGATTTTTTTTGCAGCTCCTAAATCCTTCATGGCAAATTCTCTAGATAGTTGTCTTTTGAGATCTGAGATGTCCTTTATGCTTGAACCAGCCACAAACATGTCATCAACGTACAGAAGAAGGATGATGTACGACGTATCAAACTTCTTCAAATAACAACAGTGGTCTGCATGACATCTCCTAAAACCGTTTTTCGACATGAAACTATCGAACTTCTTGTACCATTGCCTCGGGGCCTGCTTCAGGCCATATAGACTCTTCTTCAGTCTGCACACCTTGTTCTCCTTTCCTGGTGCCGCGTATCCTATCGGATGATGCATATATATTTATTCTTCAAGGTCCCCATGAAGAAAGGTTGTCTTAACATCTAACTGCACTAGATGTAAGTCCTCTGTAGCCACTATACTTAAGACCATACGAGTCGTAGACATTTTAACTATAGGTGAAAATATTTCAGTGAAATAGATACCTGCCTTTTGTTGAAAACCTTTCACAACTAATCTAGCCTTGTACCGTTTCGAACCATCGTGTTCCTCCTTTAGTTTGTAAAGTCATTTGTTATGAAGAGCTTTCTTACCCTTGGGTAGAGTGATTAGCTCCCATGTATGATTAGACTCAAGCGAGTCCATCTCCTCATCCATGGCCTGCTCCCACTTAACCCGTGTATCCAACTGTAATGCCTCTTCAAAACATTCTAGTTCACCATTATCTGTCAGCAGTAGATAATGTAAGGAGGGTGAGTATCGGACCGTGGATCTCCTCTCCCGAGTAGACTTCCTCACAACGGTGTATGCGGTTCTGACTCATAATGCTCATGTGCATGATCATCCTGTGGCGCTGTAACACCCGTGTCTAGTATCTCTTCCAACCCTACGAATCTTTTTTTCTTGGCCTTAGTTTCTTACACATTGTCCTTATGAATTACTTTTTCATTGAAGACTACGTCCTTGCTTCTGATGATTTTCCTGTTTTCTGCATCTCAAAACCTATAGCCAAAATCATGCTGCCCGTAGCCTATAAACGTGCACCTCCTGGACTTCGCATCCAGCTTATTTTCGTGCTCTACATCAATGTGAACATATGAAGTACAACCAAACACTCTGAAATGTGTCAGGTTCACTTCTTTCCCAGTCCACGCTTCTTCTGGTAGCCCACCATCCAATGGTGCTGAGGGACTTCTATTGATGAGATATGCGGCAGTATTCACAGCGTTTGCCCAAAAAATCTTAGGCAACCCTGCATGTAGCCTTATGCTCCTGTCACACTCAAGGATGGTCCTGTTAATGCGCTCAGCCACACCATTCTGCAGCGGTGTCCCTGGAATAATTTTTTGATGTTTGATTCCACTTGCTGCATAATACTCTTCAAACCTCTTATCACAATATTCTCCCCCATTATTAGATCTGAGACACTTTACTGTTTTACCTGTCTCATTTTCTACCATAACTTTCCACTTCTTAAATACATCAAATATATCAGATTTATGTTTTAAGAAATAGACTCACAGTTTTCTACTAGCATCATCAATAAAGGAAACAAAATAACGTGAACCACCAAGAGATAATACCTGTGCCGGTCCCTACACATCAGTGTGTACGAGCTCCAACAGATGCGTCTTTGGAGTACGTCTCGTCTTCTTGAAGCTTACCCTCCCTCTTCTACTTGCCATACACGCAGTCCTCGTAGAATTTCAAGTCAATAGACTTCAGCCCTGGTAGCTTCCCTTTTGACAATAGCATTTTCATCTATTTCTCACTCATATGTCCCAGCCTCTGATGCCATAATTGCCCTTTTACTCCAGTTGATGCGACTGCGAGTGAACTATACGATCCTGAAGTCACGTACAAAGTACCTTCATTCTTGCCTCAAGATATTACCAATGCACCTTTTGTGATCTTCCAGGAATCACTAATGAATGTTGTCACATAACCGGTATCGGCCAACTGCCCCACTGAGATCAGATTCCTTCTCAAACTTGGTACATGTCTGACATCCTTCAATTTCAATGTCGTTCCGTCTTTCTGATTTATATGAACGTCTCCCTTTCCAACAATACTGCACGGCTCATCATCACTCAGGTAGACTCTCCCAAAGTCACCTGACACAATCACGCAAAACTTCTTTACATGAAGTGACATGAAACGAAGCACCTGAGTCTATAACCCAAGACTCATTCCTCGCATCAAGAGACAAGATCAACGCTTCTGTGTCTCTCTCCTCAGACAGATTCACAGAATCCTTCCCACCTTGAGAGCTTCCTTCTTGTAACTTGAGCACCCTGCAATTACGTTTCATGTGCCCCTTCTTGTCGCAATGCCAACACCCGTCTTTATCTTTTGGTCCCTTGGACTTCTTCCTCGACTTAGAATACCTGCGTTTATTGCCTCATTTGTTCAGCAATCTTCCTCTTCCTTCAACGTTTAGAGTATTCCTTGAGTCTCCTGAAACTCCTGATGCCTTCCTTCTAGATTCTTCGCTGAGAATTAGACCGGCCACATCATCAAATTTCAGCTTTGTCGACCCTGAAGAATTGCTCACAACAATCACCAAACCATCCCAACTGTCTGGCAGACTGGACAGGATCAATAACGCCCTGACCTCATCCTAAAAAATAATGCCAACGAATTTCAATTGGCTCGTGACTGTATTGAACTCGTTTAGATGATCAGCCATGCCCCCATCATCTAACATCTTCATGTTGAATAATTGTTTCATAAGATGAACCTTATTGGATGCTGAGGGTTTTTCATACATGGTGGCTAGGGTTTCCATTAATTCTTTTGTAGTTTTCACCTTGGATATATTAAAGGCGACGCTCTTAGACAAAGAGAGTCGGATCGTTCCTAAAGCCTTCCTATCCAGTAAAAACCATTCATCATCTGTCATCTTTTCTGGTTTCTTCTCTTTTCCTCCTAGAGGAATATAGAGGTCCTTCTGATACAGATAATCCTCCATCTGCATCTTCCAGAAGGCAAAGTTTGAACTATCAAACTTCTCAATTCTAGTTTTTCCTTCTTCCGCCATCGTTCCCAATAGAACTAAACCAATAGCTCTGATACCAGTTGTTGCGCAGCACGCCAACAACGTAGTGAGCCTAGATCCAATCTCAGGCCTCACCCACAAACGATAAACAGGAAGAAATATAAACTAGAAATAGATCAAAGCATTCAAAACAAACCACAAGACAAGATATACGTGGAAAAACCCCAAACTAGGGTAAAAAAACCATGGATGCAAACTTCCACTATGAAGCATAAAGATTACAAGGCAATATACTAACCTCTCCCTTGGAAGAACATAGAAAACCCTTTGCCCACACCTTAGAATAACTTTCCCATGCTTTTTTGATACCTAAAAAAATCCTAGGAACCCCTGTTTATAGTTTAGGTAGCTCCCCTTTCCGCATCCCAATTGCGAAAGGACTTGCGACACGAAATTCGCGCAAAATCGTGAAACGAATCTTCGTAACTATGACCGGTCGAGCAGACTACACGACCGGTCGAGCGACCGCTACGACCAGTCGTGAATGGGCCATGACAGGTCGAGCACCTCGGGATAAAAAACGATGCTCGCTGGACTTTGAGTCGATCCGGTCCACGACCGGTCGAGCCAGACCCTACGACCGGTCGAGCATGGCTCACGACCGGTCGAAGACGGTCCCAGATGTGGCTCCACATCTTAACAGAAAGAAATCTACTTGGCTTTTATGTGACGAATTTTTGAAAGTTATTAAGTGTTCATCTCTTTTTAAAGTATGCATTTGTTAGATCTTGATTGTATGCCATAGTGAAATCAAGAATAGCTTCCCTCATCTACTTTCTTCTCCGAAAACTATATTCTTTAATATCCTCTGTTTCCTCTACTCTTTTCCCATATGACTATTTAAATCTCCTCTACAAATCTCTGTTTCGATTTTCTTGTATTAGTCCATCCATTTCTTCACAAAATCTCTTGATCCTATCATGCATATGCACCAATAGCATTGATTATCTCCTCCCTAAAATTAGTTTTATTAATAAAATAATATCCCTCACTCTCTTAACATATATAATTTTATCCTTTAAATCTTTATTTCCCACTACCCCTATCTCATTTCAAGTATTGTTTTTTCTTATATACCAAAGCTTATATCCATTAGTTTCTCTAGTTTTAACCCATTTCCATTTGGTCTCTTGGATGCAAGCTGTGTCAGTTCTCCTTATTTCATTGTCCCTACTAACTTCATACTGCTCCCCGTTAATGTTCCTATATTCCATGAGGATTTTGGTCAGTCTTGTTGAGGCATTTGTCTATGATGTGTTAAAAGAATTGGGAATGTGGGAGATTTGTTATATGTTAGGAAGAAATCTGGACGATGAGGAGGTTGCCCACTACGAGTCGCTCTCAAGTAAGCCCTCAACCATGCAAATTGACAAAACTGAGGAAGATAGGAAGGTTAGGAAATGGTCCTAGATGGCCAAATTTTGGCAAAATCTATTTTCACTTGATTACTAGGGAGACCAAATGATCTCCCTCCCACTTGTATTATGGCATGGAAATCCCCAGCTCCCCCCAAGAGTTAAAGCTTTCATGTGGATGGCAATCACTAACAAAATCCTCACGATTGATAATCTCCAAAAATGTACAAAATTGTTGAGTGTGTGCAAGTCAAGGCTGGAAACATTAGATCACATCTTCCTTTATTGTAGAGTCGTTAGATCAGTGTCAGCATTCTTTTTAAAAAGGTTTGGGATCAGCTGGGCATCCAATGATTTGCTATGGATTTCTAGTCCATTTAAAGGATGTAAAAAGATAATTTGGGGCCTTGTATTTTTTTCTTCGGAATCCTTTGGAGGATTAGGAGAGAACTGCCCAACATAATTTTCGAAAACAAAGAAATATTTGCTTTAGTCCTTACCAGAAGCATTTCATCCATGATCATCAATTGGGCACTGGTGTCTTGGCAATACAAGGATGGTTTTTTGAGGGGATGATGAGGCATTGTTTTAGGGGCCTTACACAAAACCTTAGGATCAAGCCTCCTGAAACAAACCAGAATTATGGATAATAAAGCAATGAAATAAATCAAAGCATAAATCACACACCACACAAGAGATTTTTATGTGGAAAACCCTCAAAGAGGTAAAAACCACGGGACCTTGTCCAGATCAACAATCCACTATGAAGTAGAACGTTACAACCTTGTTCACTCATGCAGAGTAGATAAACAATGAGAGAATAAAAGAAAACGGAGAGATCTAACCGATTACGAGGACGTAGAAGTGCTGAGATATCAAGTGCACAGTAGATCACCTCTACGAGCAGAACCTCTCTTCCACAAGCTTCCTCTCTTTTTCTCTTTCTCTCACACCTTTGATAGCCCTAAACCCTTTAGCAAATCCCTTATAAAGCTTTAAGAAACCCTCTTGTCGTACCTAGAAAGCCCTAGGTACCTCATATTTATAGTTTAGGAAACTCCCTTCCGCATCCTTGTTGCGAAAGGACTCAAAATTCGTAATTCGCACAAAATCGCGGAACGAATCTGCATAACCACGACTGATCGAGATGAGGCTACGACCGGTTGAGCGTCACCCACGACCGGTCAAACACCTCCTTCGACCAGTCGAGCACCCCAGAGAAAAATAGCCCAAAGTCACTGGACTTTGAGTCGAGTCAGGGCTCGACTCCACGACTGGTCGTACACCAGCCCTCGACCGGTGGAGCAAAGCTCACGACCGGTCGAGCACGGGGTAAAAAACTCCATCAAATCTCCCCATTTTTTACCTAGGAGAGATTTACCTTCTTCAAGCCAGCCTAGTTTCTACAAACCTCAAACTTGCCCTTGAGCAAAGCCTTGGTCATCATGTCTGACCCATTATCGTCCGTGTGGACCTTCTCAAGTTGTAACACCTTCTGTTCCAAAGTATCCCTAATCCAGTGATACCAAATCTCCATGTGCTTCGACTTGAAATGCTGACTTGGATTCTTGCTCAAGTGTATAACACTCTGAATATCGCAATTAGAGGTGTACACAAACCGGGCTAGCCCGGTTAGCTCGCTCGACCCGGCCTGAAAAAGCCCGACTCGGCCTGACCCGAAACTGAGTTCGGGTCAGGACGGGCAATTTCTAGGCCCGAAACTGAGTTCAAGCCGAGTTTGGATACCTCCCAGTTCGGCCCGACTCGGTCCGAAACCCGACTCGCCTCGGCCCAACCGACACCGGCCCGACTCGGTCCGAAACCTGGTTCATGATATATATATATATATATATATATATATATATATAGATATATATATATATATATATATATATATATATATATATATAAAAACTAGTTCTTGTAATTTGAAAGGTTTAAAGTCATATATGTAATTTCTAAGTAATTTTTAACTGCTCATGTCTCATCCATCACTCTACAAGAGTATCAAATCATTTCTTCATGAAGATTGTGAAGATGATTTGCAAATGGCAAATGTCATGTGTACAAGATCTGGGTCAGTCATCAGGTGGGCTAGCCTGGTTCTCACTTATCAGTTGGGCCACATTTCTACCAGAAGAATCAATGGTTGGAAAAGCAATAATGACTGATGGTGAGTCTATCATCCTATTTTTTGGGCCATTGGATGTTCAAAGTGGGACCCAATAAGGACAGGCCTAGATGTGAAACACATGTGCCACATTTCTTGTCTTAATATGGATTAGAAAATAAATCTTAGTTCCATCGTTGGATGTACTAATTAGATCTTCTGATTCGAAAATCAGGCCGGTAAACACCTTAGGTTGGCCACAGGTATAAAACAAATAAACGGCTAAAACAAATCTCTAGTCACCGATTTGTTTGGGCAGTATGGTTACCGGGAGGAATTGAACGTTCCAGGCCAGAAGATTTTTTGTGGAGTCTATAGTTCAACTATCTGAACCGTTGATCGAGGGCCTTGTAAATAATGGGACACGGATTAACTGCCAAAGCCCTTCCCATGAACTTGCTGTAAGGTTCGAAACTGGCCCGAACTCAGGTTTGAAACTCCGAACTCGAAGGTTCGAAACTGGCCCGAACCGACCGAACTCGCCCGGGCCCGGTTGGCTAGAGTGTTGGCCGGTGACTAGGCCCGATCGGGTCGGACCTGGTGTGAGTTGAAACCGGGCCTGGATGAGCTGAGGCCAGTTCGACTCGGCCCGACCGTGTACACCCCTAATCGCAATAGACCACGTGCTCCTCCTACTTCAGTCTAAGTTCCTATAAGAACTTCTTCATCCAATGCATCTCTTTGCATGCCTCTATGACTGCAATATACTCGGCCTCTGTTGTCGACAATGCTACGACCTTCTGTAGCTTGCTCTGCTAAGAAACTGCTCCTCCTACAAACGTGAACATGAACCCCGATGTAGACTTCGTAGAGTCTATGTCACCTGCCATATCTGCATCTGTGTATCCCTCTAACATAGGTTTTCCGTCACCATAGCATAGGCTCAACCTGGATGAGCCTCTTAGATGCTGCAGTATCCACTTAACCGATGCCCAATGTTCTTTGTCAGGATTGACAAGATACCGGCTGGCGACACCAATCGCATATACTATGTCTGGGCGTGTACACACCATAACATACATCAAACTTCTTACAGCTGACGCGTAGGGTATCTTTTGCATCTCTTCCACCTCTACCTTCGTCTTGGGACACTGCCTGTCGCTCAATCTGAAGTAACCATCCAGTGGAGTACTGATCGGTTTTGTTGCATTCAAATTGAACCGCTCTAGAACTTTCTCATTATAATGCTCTTGTGACAGCCAAAGCTTCCCGCTTCTTCTGTCATGGGTTATCTCCATTCCTAAGATTTGTTTAGCTGGGCCCAAGTCTTTCATCGCAAATGACTTGCCCAACTCTTGTTTCAGCCTGTCGATCTTCTTGCTGTCTTTTCCCATAATGAGCATGTCATCAAGGTATAACAACAGAACTAAGAAATCACCATCTGAGAACTTGCGCGTGAACACACAGTGGTCCGACTCTGTTTTGTCAGACCCATGTTTCAACATAAACGAGTCAAACTTCTTGTACCATTGTCATAGAGCTTGTTTCAGTCCATTCAAGCTCTTCCTCAGCCTACACACCATATGCTCTTTGCCCTTGACTTCGAACCCCTCTGGTTGGTGCATGTATATCTCTTCTTCCAGGTCACCATGGAGGAAGGCAGTTTTAACATCTAACTGCTCTATCTCCAGATCCATGCTAGCTGCCAACCCAAGCAACACCCGTATGGATGTCATCTTCACCACTTGTGAGAATATCTCCTCGAAGTCTATGCCTTTCCTCTAACCAAACCCTTTCACCAAGTTTGGCCTTGAACCTTGTATGGTGAATTATCTAGGTGTGGTTCCTATGTAATGATTTCATCTCCCTCTTGCATAACTTTCAACCACTCCCTCTTATGCTCATCGGCTAGGGCCTCAAAATAATCTTCCGGCTCTCCCCCATCAGTCGGCATAATGTACTAATGTGGCGAGTACCTCTTGGAGACTGTCTGTTCCTAGATGACCTCCTCACCTGTGGCTCAACAGGTGGATCAAGTGGGGGCTGCTCCCCTGGTCCATCTTTTGAAGAAATTTCATCGTCCTCTGCACCTTCCTGTACTCCCCCGTCATCAGACACCACGGGAGGAATAATAAGATCCATGTCCTCTAGCTCACCTGAATAAGGCTGGTTCTTCTCTGGCTTGCCAATGTCTTCTATACATTGATCTTCAAAGAAAATTATATCTCTACTCCTGACGAGCTTCTTATCGGTCGAATCCCACAATCTGTAACTGAACTTTTCGTCACCGTACCCTAAGAACACACATTGCCTGATCTTTATATCGAACTTGGACCTCTCGTCCTTTGGTACGTGAACGGATGTCCTGCATCCAAACACCCTGAGATGACTGTACGATGGATCCTGTCCAGTTTACACCTTCTCAGGTACTTCTCCATTCAACGGGGTTAATGGAGACCTGTTTATCAAATACAATGCCGTGTGCATTGCTTCTCCCTAGAACGTCTTGGGCAATTTCGCATGGGATAACATGCATCTGATTCTCTCAACAATGATGCGATTCATTCGCTCAACTACACCATTATGCTGGGGGGTCTTGAGAACCGTCTGTTCACGTCGTATACCCAGGGACTTGCAGTACTAATGAAAGTCACCAATGTATTCACCACCATTGTCAGTGCGGATGCACTTCAATGATCTACTTGTCTCTCTCTCGACCATAGCATGAAACAATTTAAACACACCAAAGACCTCGTCCTTGGATTTCAAAGCATAAACTCAAACCCTCCTAGAAGCATCATCTATAAAAGTGACAAAATACAAGGCCTCATCCAAGGTTTTTGTCCTCATAGGATCACAAACATCAGAATAAACCAAATCTAATGCATGCACTTTATTAACACGAGAAACAGATTTAATAAATGAAACTCTATGATGTTTCCCTGATAACTTGAGAAGCAAATTTAATAAATGAAACGCTTGTGCCACATGTCAATAGCTGAATCTTCCGCTGCGTTTAACCCACCCTTGCACACACTGACACTTACCTTGTAAAGGGTGCAACACTTCTTTCCTCTAGCTGCGATCAACGAACCTTTGATGAGCTTTCACCGCCCACCAGCAAACCGGCTTTCATAACCATCATCATCCAACCTTCTCGTCAACATCAAGTTGAGGCAAAGGTCTGGGATATGCCTCACATCCCTGAGAATTAATGTGCAACCTACATCACTCTTCACACAAATATCACCGACCCCTACGATCTTCGATACGCCAGAATTTCTCCATCTTCACAGTCCCATAGTCACCTGACTTGTAGCTTGTAAAGAAGTCCCTGCGTGGAGTCGCATGAAAAGAAGCTCCCGAGTCTATCACCCAGTCGGTGTCCTGACTCGTAGCCGTGAGACATACATCGTGATCTGCTGATAGATTAACTACAACGTCGCCATCTGAGGCGACCGCAGTGAAATCTGATTCATCTTCCTTTTCCTTTCTTGTCGTTCTTCTTACCACGACATTCATGCTTGTAGTGGTCCTTCTTGCCACAATTCTAACAATCAACATCTTTCCTGTTACTCGACTTGCCTCTTGATTTATCTCAGGCCTTTCTGCCTTTTCTGTTCTTTCCTCTCCCTCGTTCCTGTGTCACAAGGGCCTCTTAATGAGTGGACCCTTGAGACTTCCTCCTTGTATCCTCATTGAAGAGACAACTAGTAACCTGTTCCATGAAAATCTTTCCGTTTGGAGCGGAGTTACTTAGAGACATCACCAATATTTCCCAACTGTCAGGCAATGAACTAAGCAATAGCAAAGCCTACAATTCATCATCCAGGACCATCTTCATAATAGAGAGCTGGTTCACTATATTGCTGACCTCATTCATGTGCTCGGCCACAAAACCACCATCCTTGAACTTGAGATTCACAAGTCGCCCTATCAGAAAAATCTTATTGTCAGCTGTCTTCCTCTTATACAACCCTTCTAATTTCAGTCATAGGCTAGCAGCTGAAGTCTCTGTACATACATGGTGGAACACAGAATCATCCAGTCATTGTCTAATAAACCCCACCGGCTTTCGATCATCTTCTTCCAATCATCATCAAACATATCCTTCGATTTTGCTTATATGCCTAAAATTGGAGAATATAGGTCCTTACAATAAAGCAAGTTCTCCATCTTAGCCTTCCATATGGTCCAATTAGAACCATTGAGGCTGATCATCCTTGATGAGCCACCTTCCATAATTCAAAACCGATCATACCCATTCAATGAACTTAGCTCTGATACCACTTTGTTGGGGGCCTTGCACAAAACCTTAGGATCAAGCCTTCTGAAACAAACCAGAATTATGGATAATAAAGCAATGAAATAAATCAAAGCATAAATCACACACCACACAAGAGATTTTTACGTGAAAAACCCTCAGAGAGGTAAAAACCACGGGACCTCATCCAGAACGTTACAACCTTCTTCACTCACGCAGGAGTGGATAAACAATGAGAGAATAAAATAAACGGAGAGATCTAACCGATTACGAGGACGTAGAAGCGCTGCGATATCAAGTGCACAGTAGATCACCTATACGAGCAGAGCCTCCCTTCCACAAGCTTCCTCTCTCTCTTTCTCTCACGCCTTTGATAGCCCTAAACCCTTTAGTAAATCCCTTGTAAAGCTTTAAGAAACCCTCTTATCGTACCTAGAAAACCCTAGGTACCTCCTATTTATAGTTTAGGAAATTCCCTTCCGCATCCTTGTTGCGAAAGGACTCAAAATCCGCAATCCGCATAAAATCGCGGAACAAATCTGCATAACCACGACTAGTCAAGATGAGGCTACGACCGGTCGAACACCACCCACGACCAGTCGAGCACCTCCTTCGACCGGTCAAGCACCCCGGAGAAAAATAGCCCAAAGTCGCTGGACTTTGAGTCAAGTCAGGGCTCGACTCCACGACTGGTCGTGCACCAGCCCTCGACCGGTCGAGTAAAGCTCACGACCGGCCGAGCACGGGAAAAAAACCCCATCACATTGGAGTAGTGATTTTAGCAGGCCAAGATACAACATACTGGATTGTTCATGAAAGTTATGTATTTCTGCTTCTCATTTCTCTCAGGTTTTTATCTAGAGGTGTCCTGCTTCCTCTTTTATTTTCTATTGGTATGAATAAAATTTCCAGTCACCCTTAAAAAAATGAATTGGGGATGTGGGATGATAGATGAAGTATTCAAAAATGACCTAAAGATTCAACTAGTAATTCTACAAATAGTACCAACCAACAATTCAAAACTCTCATTTGTAGTGTGATTTTCTAGAAGTCAAGATTATTATAAGTCATTCTGGCTGATGGCTCATTGGGAATTTGTACATATTTCAAAGGTTCGATTCAGAACGTGACCGTTGAAAGAACTGTAAGTATGGATGATGCTGTAGCTATGACCTGGCTGAGAAGTGAAAAAAAAAAACGTGTTACATCTCCTACTGGAATAAATGACAGTTATATCTATAATGAAAGAAGCACATGTAAAACTTGTCCCCTCGTAAACCCAGTTCATAACTTTCTAACACATTAGTTCCGGCTAATCTAATTTTTTTTTTTTTTAACAACAACAATGTTATTAAAAGAAAATTAAAAGAGAACAAGTAGGAAAGCATGATAGAGATAGCATCAAGTGACGCTCTCATCACGACTTTTACCCGTACATCACTCAACAAGCAGAACATCACAAACCCCATTACATCTAACTACAACATTCAAAAAAGCAAGCCCAATACCCAAAAAAGTCTCCATTGAGAATCCACTGAATTCTTGCCTCAGCAACACTCAATTGATGATCATGGAAAGGATTTCCCTTTTAGGCACTTGATTGAAGCAGCTTTATCCTCAAAGACTCTCCTGTCTCTCCTTCCACAGTCCCAAAGGATTTCAAAGAATACCATCTTCCAGTGTTTCTATCTGACTTTTAAATGGCCCATAGGGCCACTCCAATAGCAGCTCACTAATGTATATTAAAATTCCAATTAGACCTAAACCATGCAAGGAAGAAGCTCTATACCTCACTCGCAACACAAAATAAAAACGATTTAGTCAAGAAATTACCATTAGTTGACCATCTCAAAATTTTCCAGTCCTCCATTCTCAAGCAAGAACAAAGTCTGTAGGTTGTCGCAAGAGGCACGTCGTCCAGCAAAGCATCCTTCCAAAATTGAACCTTGCCCACCATAAAATGGCTGCCCTTGGCCTTAACAAAATTCCAAAGCCAGACTACTAGAGTTGCATTTATTAGTTCTATTAGTCTGTTTTCTCATCTTACAATTTGCTTTGCAAGCTTTAAAACCATTTTATCTAGTACATAAACCCAAGATTGACCCTCCCTTAGCTATGTCACATTTCCTTTGAATAACGTTCTCCAAAGAGCACCTGATCATCAAGTGAAATCCAATCCACAAAATAATTTGATCCATGGACAGCACCATTATGGTAAAGGTCGAAATGCTAGATGAATCATTACTCCAGGGCATGGGGGGAGGTCATAAGTGTCTATACCATAAAATCAATTTTCGATGTTCCTCTCCAATTCTACACCATCATTTGTTCAAAAGAGCCTAATTCCTATTCCTCACATTATCGTCGAAAAACCCCATCTTTTGTTGACTTTTAAACCACCTTCACATTAACATGATGGAATTTATGCTCCCAACTCCCTCCTATTTCATACTAAAGTCCTTCGGAGCTGCTTGATTTTTGAGGCAACCATAGCCAGAATCTTGAAAAAATGAGATGAAATACACATGAATATTGGAATGAGCCACTTTAAGAATGATGGTACCTCCCCTAGAAGAGAGATATGGACCTTTCTATCTAGCTAACTTCTCATTTATCTACTTGATAATGGGGTCTGAAAATAAGGCCACCACCCAACCAATCTTATTGTATTTTTCTAAGTTCACCATCACAGGTCATCCACTGACCTTCTCGTCATCTAGTGATCCAATGGCTTTCAGGGCATGAACGGATGAAGTCTGGCCAGTTGAAATCCAGGCCCAAACCAACCCAGTCTGAGAAGTCCTAGTAGTCCACATCCATTTTCACAGTCTGTAATCCATACACAATATTCACTACCGTTTTCTAGATTTTCTTCCTCTTTGCATTTGTAGGTAGTCCACATATCTCTTGTAGTGGATTTTTGGCAGTCCAGATTTGACAAATTTCCAAATTTGAAGGCAGTCGTTATCATTCTCATCAAAATTGCCATCATCACAACAATTTCAGTCATTAACTAAGCCTAATTTCCAAATGTTCTTCCTCCCCGACATTCCATCCTTGTGTTCAGTTCTAGTCCAACTGCAAGAGATTTCTGAGAGAAACAGCCCACATACTACAATTCCTACTTCTTGGTTTGGCTGCAACTACTTAAGAAATTCACCCACACACAATTCATCTGTAGCTAAGTGAATGCATCTATAAAAGATATAGAATTCCAACTCAGCTAATAAGATCCTGGATGCATGTAAATGATATATTTATTATTATTTGCTGAGCAAAAACTTTCATCAGATATTGGATGATCCTGAGTACTAAATGATGCTCTTGACATAATCAGCAGACCCAGTGATGCGGTGCAGAGGCCTTTGACAGCTTCCTGCCAGCCTTAAAGATGGGCCCAGATGATGGATGACCTAAATCAAGGTGGACCCACATAATGGATGGTCCACATCAAAGGTCGGCCTCTAATGATGATTGACCCACATCCAAAGCGTACCCCATTTGATGAATGGCACACTTCAAAGGTGGGGCCCACCTGATGGATGGACTGCATCAAAGGTGGGCTCCACCTGATGGGCAGTGGACAGTGAAGGTGGGGCCCAGTTAATAATCAGACCAATGTAAAGGTAGGTGCATGATGGACAACACACTTTGAAGGTAGGCCCACATTGTCAAGGACCCACATAATGGATGGTCCACATCAAAGGTCGGCCTCTAATGATGATTGGACCCACATCCAAAGCGTACCCCATTTGATGAATGGCACAGGTGGGGCCGATGGATGGACTGCATCAAAGGTGGGCTCCACCTGATGGGCAGTGGACACTGAAGGTGGGGCCCAGTTAATGGATGACCAATGTAAAGGTACGCCCTGCATGATGGACAACACACTTTGAAGGTAGGCCCACATTGTGGAGGGCCACTTTAAAGTTGGACCTTACATGATGGACAGTCCGCATTAAAAGTGGGCCCGTCATGATGGATAACCCACATCCAAGGTGGATGATCGATATTGAAGGTCAACCCCATTTGATAGACATTTCCAGTGCAAATAGGGCAAGGTGAGCCCAACATAATGAATGGTCAGCGTCAAAGGTTGCCCCATATGATAGATTGTAGATATTAAAGGTGGACCCCACATGAATAAGTAAAATTGAAATAAATTTTTTTGGCAGATATTAAAAAATAAATAAATAAATAAAAGAAAATATTAACTAAATGGAATTAAAAGTTACCTACAAGAGGTTGGAAATCAAACAAACTTTTTACTTTTTAACTGGTAGTATGTTGTCTGTCTACAAAACCAAACATACATATCCATTTGTTAAATAAGTAGAAAGCAAAATAAATTACTTGATGCATAAGTAACTTAAGCATTACGACTTGCAATCCAAACGAACCCAATACAGGATATAAATGTACCAACATGGACCCGGCCTTCAATTATTCTTCATTCCATCTACCTTTGACAATACATGCTAACAAAATCTCCATAGGTGTATTGGCATTGCTTGTTACCAGCCAACCAATTGTTCTATTGTGGACCCATGTACACATGGCTATGTCGATTGGATGGTGAGGGATCGATGTCCCAGATGGCCCTCTTTAAGTTCTTTCCTTATGTGTCTTAAAGACAAATGAAAATGAAATAGGCATGAATTAATGGGCCACACATGCAAATTCTGGCTGCACTCACACAATGATATTAAGGGCCTGTTTGGGAGCGTGGATTTGGAACCCTGTATTTGAAACCCCCTATATTTGAAATCCTCTAATTGTGTTTGGCACCTTGAATTGGTAATCAACTTTAATCCAAAAGTAGTTATGCATGATATATTTATAAGGGTTTGAATTTAATTACTAAATTAACTTTAATATCTTTAGTTAGTGAACTTATGCAATGTTTGACACAATAGTTGTAATGGTAAGCCCGCTGAAATATATACTTTGCCTGAGAATGATTAAATTCTCAAGTCTTGGATGGGCCATAGGCACAAGATCACGTCCAAGCGACTAACCAATGATTTTTAATGTTGATTTACATTGACAATGTTTGAACGGCGTTGATCATCGTATTAAAGTAATTATAGTAATGCAATTGATAATCTAGTTGTTTTGAGACATCATTAGTGGGCTATGTGTCCGATAGATAAATAGTTTAGTGACACACATGTTACACATGCAACTCTAGAAAGGAATTTAGCCGTAATCCAAGCACTCACCATGGATTTCAAATCTCCTCTTCGAGGGGATTTGAAACCCCTATTTACTTCATGGTGCCAAACAACCGAGGGGTCGTTTAGCACCATGGATTTGGGGGATTTGAAATCCCATCAAATCCCCCCAAATCCATGGTGCTAAACGACTCCTTAGTTGTTTGACACTGTAAAATAACTCGCAGGGGGTTTTAAATTCACTCAAAGAAAGGATTTGAAATTTAAGGTGAGAGCTTGGATTACATCTAAAATCTTCTCAAAAGTTGCATGTGTAATATGTGTGTCATCAGATTATTAAGCTATTGGGCACATGACCTACTAATAATATCCCAAAACAATTAGATTATCAATTGCTTCACTATAATTACTTTAATATGATGATCAATGCCGTCCAAACATTGTCCATATAAATCAATGGTTAAAAATTGTTAGTTACTTACTCAGACATGATCTTGTGCTTGTAACCCATTCGGAACTGAAATATCATCATTTTCGAGAAAAGTATATATTTCAACGGCCTTATTACAACCATTGTGTCAAACATTACATGCGTTCACTAATAAAAAATATTAAAGTTGATTTAGTAATTAAATTGAAACCCCTATAAATATATCATGCATAGTTACTTTTGGATTAAAGTTGATTCTAAATCCAGGACGCGGATTTCAAATTGAGAGGATTCCGAATTTAGGGGGTTCCAAATTCGCGCTCCCAACCGTGCCCTAAGGGATTCGAAATTCCTCCGAATCCATGGTCCCAAACGACACCTAAATATAGATAGCTTATCCTATTTTTTTATATTTTACTTAAACATCCGTCTACGTCACTCACGTGGCCCACCTGGTGAAATACGACTGGCTCCAGGCTTACGCCTGACACTTGATTACAATAGACAGAGCCGAGCCAGACCGTCGAGCCTGTCCCACTAATAAGTAGACAGTTTGGATTTATTCGAGATCACTGCAGTCTGATGGTCTTCCGTGGTTAGCCATCTCAAACCATGTGGCCAGGCCCCCATGGATTTTGGAGCACACGTGGTGGCTGATGTTTTGGTCATCCGAACCGTTAATCCGATGGGGCTGCTGGCAGGAGATTTGAGGAAAGCAATGGATGAGATTTTACAACTAGTGTGGTTCTTGAAGTACAAGGCATTCGTGATAGGGCACGGCGTATTGATGGAAACGATTGATACATCACGCTGCCACGTGTGCGGCCCAGCCTGCGGGCGGATTAGCTACTGACAGGTTGAGTAGCGAGACTCCCTACTGAAGTGACGTCACTAAGTTCTGTGGGTCCCACCATGATGTATGTTTTGTATCCACACCGTCCATCCATTTGGAGAGAACATTTTAGGACATGAGCCAGAGAATGACTCAGATTCAAAGCTCCAATGGACCCCACCACAGAAAACAGTGGAGAGAGTGACGCCCACCATTAAAAACTTCTAAGGGCCACAAAAGTTTTCGATCAAGCTGATATTTGTGTTTTCCCTTTTTCGTAATGTCTTTTTTAACTTATGAACGGGTTGGATCTCAAATAAACATCACGGTGGACCTTAGGAAGGTTTCAACGGTGGATGTCACTCTCTCCACTGTTTTCTGTAATGGGTCCACTACAGCTTTTTATCTGACTCATTCTTTTAACTTATGCCCTAAAAATGATCTCTAGAAATGAATGGACGGTGTGTGTACAATAAATACATCATCGTGAGACCTCCAGAACTTGGTGACGTCACTTCAGTACGAGTCTGGCTACTCAACCTGTCCGTAGCTAATCCGCGTCCGTACAGCCTATGGCTATCAGAAGGGGACGCGGATTGGCTACTCCCCCTGACACCAGCCAATGGCTGGTGGTCGGTGCTCCATTGGACCCACCATGATGTATATGTTTCATCCATGCCGTCTATCTATTTTTACGGATCATTTTACAGTATGAGACCAAAAATGAGTTATATCCAAATATTAAGTGGACCACATTACATGAAACAGTGTTGAATGAGTGTCGACCATTAGAAAACATTATGTGGTCATAAAAGCTTCAGATCAAGATGATTTTTGTTTTTTCCCTTCATCTAGGCCTCTATAACCTAATCAACATATTAGATGTGAAATAACTTAGAAGGATTTTAATGATAGATATCCAACCACTATTTCTTTCATGTGGTGTGGTCCACCTGAGATTTATATACCTCTCATATTTTGGACCAAGGCATAAAATGATCTGTAAAAATGTATGAACGAAATGGATGAAACATATACATCATTGTGGGGCCCACAGAGCACCGACCACCAGCCCCGGGGCTGGTGTTAGGGGGAGTAGCCAATCCGTTTCCATCAGAAGGAAGCTGCCACTGGGATGGCATTTGTGCATATAAATGATATGTATGGATGACATCCACACCTTTCATCTAGTATTTCCAGTAGTGAGTAGTCCATGGGATGATCCGATCCCTTTATTATTTGTTGAAATGGCTCCATTCATCCAGAAAATGTTCATTTATTCACGGTGAAGATTGCCCCAACTAAAACGATTTATGACAGCTGACAATTAGATATGGATCGCACAGGAAACCTGGTACAGATCATCATTGCAAATTTTCCTCGTGTATGGAATACAATCTCGAGGTACAGAATTGCAGTGTCCACAGAGACACTGCCCAGAGATATCGGATTGCGTACTGAGTAAACTCTTTCGAGCCCACCGAGAATGTGTACGGTTTATCCACGCCGTCCATACTTTTTTCCAGCTCATTGCAGGATTCGAACCCAAAATTGAAGCCTATCCAAAAGCTCAAGTGGGCCATGTCACATGAAACAGTGGGAATAATGATTTAGACCGTTGAAACCTTCCTATGCCCACAGTGATGTTTGTTGATAGGATCACAAAGACATCGATGAAAGAAAAAACAAGTATTAACTTGGTCTAAAACTTTTGTGGCCCCCAAGAATTTTTCAACGGTAGACATTCAATTCACACCGTATCCTGTGGTGTGGTCCACTTGAGGCTTTTATATGCTTAATTTTTGAGATAAAGACCTAAAATTATCTGATAAAATGGATGGACGGAGTGGATAAAATACATAAATCACGGTGGCCCCACCGCTTCCCTGCCCAAAACCCTTTTTTCGTTGAAAACTCCCGGTTGCCTGTCGCGTCGCTTGGACTCTTTCAAGCACTCTACCCAAATGGTTTCACTTTTTTAATGATCAGAACCATCCATTGGGTAGGCCCACTCTGGATTAAACATTCCAAAGATCATCCCATCCGTTGATCATGAACATCAGAGACAGTTGGTTGAAATTAAAGAAGTTACTGTCCTATTTACCTGAATAAATTACTAGACTTGGGTGCACAGATTACGAACTGAGTAAACTCTGTGGGCCCACCGTGATTTATGTATTTTATCCATTCTTCCGTCCATACATTTTATCATATAGATAAAAATAAATAAAAATGAAGCATATCCAAAGCTTAAGTGGACCACACCACATAAATCAGTGTGAATAAATGTATACTGTTGAAATTTTCTAGGCGGCCACAGAAGTTCTGGATCAAGCTGATATTTGTGTTTTCCCTTCATCCACGTCTACGTGATCTCATGAACAGGTGGGATGACAATTAAACATTATTGTGGACCCTACGACGATTTCAACGGTGGAAATGATTATTCCTGACTTGAACTTTGGATATGCTTCGATCTAAGGATCGACCCCTAAAATTAGCTTGAAAAATGGATGAACGGCATGGATAAACCAAATACATTCACGGTGGGCCGAACAGGAAGTTACTCAGTACGCAATCCGATTTCGTTGGCGTGATTGCCCCAAAGCCCGGGCCCACTAGATGAACTGTTGGAATCATCCATCCAAGTGGGACCCATCCAGGCACATGGATACTCAACACAAGCGATCTCCGCTACCAAAACGAGTGAAAATTCAACTGTCATAATTAGGGCACTCTAGGCATCATGAAAATTATGCTTATTTGATTATCTTACTATCAGATTGATAGACGAATATTGGACGGTTAAAAATGGACAATAATGCATTGGCCCTATTTCAACGAAAAAAAGGTCCGTCCATCAGAGGTTATGACTGTTCAACCAATCTGATACGGAACTGTGATTCAGGGACAGTGGTTCTACAAAAGTGCACCATTTCTAAGTGCCTGCGTATCAAACATGATAAGCGACAGAGCATTCAAGTACCTTCCCATTCGATTTGCTCGCCCGCACATATAGCATTTACACCGTCACCCCTGCTGAGCTGACTATTCCTAGCCCATGAAACGTGGGATCTGCGCCGTTTATCTGGTGGGCCCTAGCATGGATGGCCCATACCCATAATCACACCGATCAGACGATTCTTGCTGCATGACTTTTATCAATAGAAATGGATGACTCGAAACGAAAGTCCAATCTGCAGCTGGATTGTCTATGGCTGTGATTTAGGGGTATAACCTTTGAAAAAAAGGGTCCAAAAGATGGACGGCCTGTATCTCATACAGCCCTGCCACGTCGCGCGTGCTTAAGTGTTGGTAGCGAGTACGGGCACTTCTTAAAAAAAAATAAAAAAAAAAAAAAAATTCCAAAAATGATACAGTAAAAGGAGTCATTAATCTTCTATTAAGAAATCCTTGTGGCCCATCTAATGACACAAACTAATCAGGACCGTTCATTGGCGAGTCCCCAAAACAATGGACTCGGTGAATTACTCGAGAATAGGAAATAGGAAATAGGAAATAGGAAATAGGAAATCTACCTGCGAAATCGGTCGTTTGATCTTCACCGTCTGTTAAAGAGAGAGCGATGAAAGGGAGAACAGAAAGGATCTGAAGTCTCTCTCTAATATACTCGATTCATCTTCTGCATGGATTGTCTGTAAGAATCTTGCCTCTGCAGCCGAAACTTCTGGATAAAGGCCTCGACTCGCCGATTCAACTCGTCGTGACTCAGCGACGACATCTCTCTCGTCATCCCGGGCTCGCCCCCCCTCGAAGAGGCTGAGGAGGACTCGTCATTGAACGTCTCAGACTTCTTCAGCTCGCGCCGAGCCGCCACTGGCTCCGGCTCGGCTTCCACGCGTGGGGGTGCATCCCATGTTTCGCTCTTCTTCAGCTGTCGCGCTCCACGTCCTTCTGTGATCGCCTTCCACGTGGCATCCAGCGTGTCGTCCGGTTCGGACGGCACGACGCTCTTCAGCTGGTTCGCCGTCAACGATCTGACGGTTTTCATGGCGGCGGGAGACGGAGATTCCGCGAAGGAATCCGACAGGCACGTGATATCAGACCAGAGTTCTGGCGAGGATTCGATGGCTAGGGCCGACGGTTTTTCGTCAGATTCCGGCGGATTTTCGCTGGAAGCAGTTAGGGAGGAGATCTCAGACCAGATCTCCGTCGTCGTCGGAGTCGTCTCTAGGCGAGACGAAGCATCGGAATCTCTCTGTTTCTGCTTCTGATTCTGCAGCTGGAGATTATCTGTTTCTTCTTCTCCATCTTCGATTTTCTTCTCGGAGTGCTTCTGTTGGAAGCTCGAAGAAGCGGCAATGCTGATGATGATAAAGTTGACGATGATGTAGAGATAAGGAGGAGAGAGCCAGCTACGGAAAGAGATCCATACGCGCGGAAGAGCGGAAAGGAAGAGGTTGAAAGAGTATGGGATAGCAAGCTTCAGCAAGAGGAAGGTTGAAATGACCCCGATTGCAAGGAATCCAAGCTTAACGGTCCAGATCGCCGTCTGGAATCTGCTCTTGGACGAGTTTTGGAGAAAATCGGCCATCGGTTTCAGGAAAAGCATAAAAACCAAGAGCTATTTATAGAATCGCCATTTCCAGAGCTTGGAAAATTCAAGAAGCTGAGACTTCTACAGATTTCTCACATAAAAACATCAGAATCTCTAATGTTTATTCCGAACGCTTTACAGAACTAACATTTCATGAAAAAATACAACAACAACAAAACTCAAAGATCTCTTACTAAAAGCTCTCAGATACCACGCCGAGAGCAAAGCTTTAAAAATCGCCTTCAATGCTCGCAAAATCAAAGCAATTTTGTTAAAACTCCGGCAGAAAGCGACTGAAAATCGCTCCCATTTAAGATCAGAGAGATATTTAAAGGTGATACAGGATTTTTAAAAGCAGCTGCTATGTACAGACCTTGCAGCTGGGAAATGTCAGCGATTTTCTACCGGTTTCCAACAAGAAGACATTAGCGATCGCTTTCTAGGACAGCGGAGCTACGGCTGCAGGAAGAAGCAGCAGATTGAGATTCTCTGATGAGAGAAAAGGCAAATACAGAGACGCCATTGTCGAGAGCTTTGAAGCCTCGCTGCTGGTTGCAGGACCGGCAGGAACAGAGTCGGTTCAAATGCTAGGGCGCCTTTTGTAGAAGAGCGGTTAAAGACCTTGCAGGTTCTGATCGGACAATCAATCTCAGCCGTTGATTTTCGACCACCGGCTCGCTCACGCTCGCTTTTATTAAAACTTACAAACCTTATCTAAATGGTCTCTCGCGTCCGCGGGATTTCCTCGGAGAGGAAATTACGATAAATTGCCGCTTGTTGCGATCGAGCGCAGTAGAGCACCCGCGCGAGTCACTTTTTTTTGGTATTCGCCTCTCACACATGCCAAATTGGCACGTGTATGAGATCCAGGCTGCTCATCTGGTATTCCAAATAGGTAGCTCAGATGAGTAAATAGATAGATTTGTTTTTATTTAATAAATATGGAAAAACGGGTTCGTATTCGATGTGTGGCCCAACGGCTGGGATGCTTCCCTTGTTGAGCAGAGTGTATTGAGATATAGAGATTAATCTAACCGTCCAACCAGCGCCCATCAACCGGACGTTTGAAATTTTTTATCATCCAATTCCATAGGTTCTATGAGATGGTTAAGACCACCTGATCAGTGCGAATTTCAATTTATGATCCATTAGCTGTGGGACCCACTACAGGTCTCTATACTAGCTTGTCATTGAGGCCCATCTACCGTTCAAAATGTCAGGACATCCGTACCATGCAAACCATGGGCCCCACCATGCAGACCTGGTTGACCCATCTGGTGAGCCACAAAGTCCAATAACAGACTGTCGAAATCAACGATGGTTGTGGCCCATCTAACTATTGGATCAGCTTGATTTTGGAGATAGATAATCTTAATGAGGAGGCCTACCGTTTGCACGGTATGGATGTGTCACGTTGGCAGGAAGATGGGCCTTCATGATAAGTTAGCGTAAAGGCGAGTTTGGATGGTGGTTTGGTAGGTGCCTAGTCATGCCGTGTTCGTTGAAAATCTGGAGACTGGGAGATGTGACCACCAAGCTACTACTGATTTTTTTAACAAGTAACTGCCAAACCCGACGAACCGAACCCGGTTTTTATCGGTCCAGGTCTAATTTCGAATCCGGTTAGAAATCTGGTCGGAGCCACGTTGGACCCGATTGATATCAGAGAGTAAGATTCAATTATTTAATATATAATAATTTCATGTGTTATGTGTAAAAATGGACCTACCAAAAATGACTTATCCAAAGCGACAGTATAAAAGAAAACACAATGCGTTTACGAGGAAGTAGCTCATCTTTGTTAGTTAGGGCGTGTTTGGGCAGTGGGATTAGAAGGGATTAGGTGGGATGGGATTCATCTGGTCATGTGCCAATTCCATTTCATGTTTGGGAAGAATGGAAAAGCTTGGAATTAGATAGGATTAGATGGAATAGCATTGGTCCGTGCCAATTTCACTCAATTTTAGCAAGTTGGGTAGGTCTCACCATGATGTGTGGGCTATATCCACATTGTTCACCCATTTTTCAAGATTATTTTAGAGCATGGGCCAAAAAATCAGGTAAATCTAAAGCTCAAGTGGACCCTACCATAGAAAGCAATGGGGATTAAATACTTTCGGTTGAAAACTTCTTTGAAGCTACATAAGTTTTGGATCTATCTCATTTTTAGGCCCATGCCATAAAATAATGTTACAAAACAAATTAACAGTTTAGATATAACATGTGTGTTATTCTCATTAATTTCAAATGATGGTAGGTATAACCATTCAATGTACCACCATATTATCAACAAAGCATGAAATTAATCTTATCCCATGCTACATAGGATAATCTCTGCCATGGGTAATAATTATGTTTTTTGAATCTCATCCCACCTAATCCCTTCTAATCCCACCGCCCAAACACGTGACCTCTATGAGCATCCTGGCGATCCGACTATAAGTAGAGAAATTCAAGCTGCCAATGAGCTTTTTCTATTAGGGCCAACAAACTACTGCATGAGTCAGTACAACCTACACATCCAAAGCGAGCTCAACCGGAGCCCAACATTCAACTTTGGTGGATCGCCCTGGGGGCAGCTTTAGACCTCAAACCTAAAGGTCGGCCTCAGCTGGTCGACTTCGGCCACCTACATCGGTGTTCTCAGGTCCCAACTACTCAACTTTATTACTAAAATCATTTTGATATTTTTGTGGAGGATATTAGAGGACAGATACAACACACACCAAGTAGAGGAATTTTACATCTAACTAACTAGTACCATGGCTATAAATAAAGCCCGAAATTATAAAGAAAGGCGCGCCCAAAAGACCTTAATTAGACTGAGTTCCAATTCATGAGCTCTAAATGAGGCATCAGAGGGTCCTCTACTATAGTCAGGGTCTCCGTTGTCACTTCATCTTTGCAGGTACCCGAAGGTCAGGATGGGATTACCAGATTCACTCATCAACATTATGTGTTGATGCAAAAATCTGGTTCACCCTCGCTGAGCTTCTAGATTCGAGCACCTGCACAAATGAGCGACAATAGAGACCCTGGCTAGAGTTGGTGATCCTCTGATGTCAAAGTCAAGCCTGGAATGTGGGTCTAAGTTGTATGTATCGGGGTTTGAGTGAGAGATTTTGCGTACCTATTCCATTAGGTCAAGCACCTATTTATACCGTTTGGTAGGAGTGGATGCTCGTTAATCTTGGCATGATCTCTGCCATTAGGCGAGAACTGCATACGTGATGATGTTGTAGTTATCCCTCAATCGTGGTTAAGCGATGTTCACAACCACAAGTGTAGGGTTACGATGCAGTAATAATCTTGGTGAGACCGAGGTCAAATCCACAGGAACTAATCTCGTGTGTATTCTGAAAGCAACTAGAAGTAGAACTAGAAAAAAAACAAATTTAATAATGAAATTAAAGGAAGTAATTGTGAAGTGCATAATTAGAAAATTAAGAATTCAAATGTAGGAACTAGGGTTTCCAAGGATCCACTTATAGCAATCAGGGTGATTCTTTACTTGATTTAAGTAACACAATTGGAATTTGAGTCTTATCTTATCCAATTGGAAGATATAGTAATTAAGATCAAATCTGAACTTCTTTTGACATAATTCTCAAAAGAGGAGCATTATGATAATTGACAGGGATTCTATCACCAAACCATACCCATGAGACGATGGCAAACAACAGGATTTATCAATCCCATAATCTCAAAATAAGAAAAGAAGATACTCAAAGCTATTGCAGATCTACTGTAATTTAAATCACAATAAATCATTAAAAACTGAAAGTATTCCTTAAATATTAAACTAAAATCAAAGTAAGTTTTACATAAACATGAATCAAAGCAATAAAAACATCTCATCATGCTACAAGCTTCACCTCTTAGCCCTAGTTAAGAGGTTAGCCAACCATAGACATGATTGGAACTAAAACCCTAGAAAAAAGCATAAAAAACTAAGAAAGAAAGAAAGAAAAACGTTTGGCAACGGCTCTCCACCCTTGTGTTTTGCTCCTCAAAACCCTAAAATATGCTTTAAAACATCCAAGGGACTCCTATTTATAGTTGTGGAACTCCAACTTTCGCACTTAGTTGGAAAACTCTAGAAACTGCCTCAAATTTACGCAGTTTGCTAAAATAAATTTTACTCTGCGCAGTTTCCCAAAATAGGCTTCACTCTGCTCAATTTCACGGAATGACTCAGAGTTTCAGAATATGTTTTTCCATGACGATTTCAGGATTCCTTTTCTTCACTTCAAATCTTTGATTCTCTTCATTCCTCACTTAGTTTTCTTGGATCTTTGGCATGTGCATTCTTCAATCTTGGTCTCCTAAGATCCATCCCTTACCTTGGTGATTCTTGAGCATCAAATCATGCATTTACCACCCTTTTCAATCCAAGCTCTTAAATTCACCTTGCAACACAAACATGAGTAAAATATAACATTAAGCATTATCATGTTCATAAAACCAAGATATAAGTGGGGGATAATATGCAATATTTGACCCTCAACAAGCGGTTAATGTTATCGTTTGTTACTGGATTGAGCTCGGCTCAGGCGTCTTAATTAAGCTGGTCGACTGAAGTCGGACCAAGCAAAGCTTTCTTCAACCAGGCTCGGGTTACACCGAGTCGGTTGTGGCCAGCCCAAAGCTGGGGTCAGTAAGGTATGACTTGATTACTTACCTAAGAGCGATTTGGACTGATTCATCTGACCCCATATCTTTTCATGGCATAGCTCGGACCTATCTTGCTCGTTGGTCCCTTTCGATGAAGTATCTCTAGAGAGGCCGCTTGTCTAGTTGAGCCGACCTTGAAGGAAGTTCGGTTGAATCGTCCAGAGACGTGGCTGGGCCGAGATGGCCTTAATTGTGGTCGGATCATATTTTCCCATAACAGAAGCCCCCTACTTCATGAGTTTGCAATGCAAGCTCGGGGAGTAAATTCATGTCAGGAAGACGAGCAGGCGGGCTAGTTCATTCCCCCCTTGGTAATGGTGTCAAGAATAATTCGTAAATTAAACGTGGATTAGAGCTTCAAGCCGATCAAGCAAAAGAGAAGAATGTTTGAGCCAGAGCGATATGCGGCAATCGTCAAGGAGGTCGGCAAACTGCTAGATGCGGGCTTCATCGAGGAAGTCTAGTATCTTAAGTGGATCGCCATTAATAGAGCTGGGCATTTTAGATCCGATCCGGTGGATCCGACTTGATCAGACCCGATTCGAACAGAACCGATGGTCTGGATCGGTCAGGATCGGGTAGCCCCATCCAGATCCGAAACATTTTTAGGTCGGGTACGGATAGCGCCTGTTACGAACCGACCGATCCGTAATCCGATCCAATTGGATCCAATTCGGACCGATCCGATCCAGACCGTATTTATTAGGTTATATATATATATATATATATATATATATATATATATATATATATATATATATATATATATATATATATAGGAAAACGCTCACCTGCGAACCAGTTCGTACGTAGTACGTACGAACTTTTTTGAGAACCCATCATACGTGATGAATCTCGCAAATCTGAATTGTCTACATGAAGCAGAACCTCATGAAACCCCATAGTATGAATTTTTACTTTGATCTGAAACTTTGGTGGACCGTGAAAAATGTAAACAGTTTCTTTCCTTGATTTGAATTTCTCTTTACTATGGACGGTATGGATTAAAGTTTTAGATAAAAGTAAAACTTAGTCCTGGGGGGTTTCACTAGGTGCTGCTTCACATGAACGGTTCAGAATTTGGATTCACATCACGTATGATGGGTTCTCAAAAAAGTTCGTACGTAGTACGTACGAACTGGTTCGCAGGTGAGCGCTTCTCTTCTCTCTCTCTCTCTCTCTCTCTCTCTCTCTCTCTCTCTCTATATATATATATATATATATATATATATATATATATATATATATATATATAGTTTTAAGTTTTACCTAACCCCTTTTTTTACCCTACCCTAACTGCACCCGAAGAATGCTCGCCGCCGCTCCGAACCCTAAATCCCCAAATCCTTCCTTCTCTACCCTACCCTACCCGCACCCGCAAATCTTGAACCCTCCTTTGCAACCTGTTTTTTACCCTACCTTGTCCCTACTCGCACTTGAAGAATGCTCGTTGTGGCGGATCCAGAATCCCCAAATCGTCCCGATCCCAATCTCTATTGGCCGGGTAAATCTCTCTATATATATCTCTCTCTCTCTATCTCTCTCTGCAAGTCTTTCTCTCTCTCTCTAATCGGGGCGCGGATTAGCTACTGACAGGTTGAGTAGCGAGAGTCGCTATTGAAGTGACGTCATTAAGTTTCGTGGGCCCGACCATGATGTATTTTTGTATCCACGCCGTCCATCCATTTGGAGAGATCATTTTAGGGTAAGATCTAAAGAATGAGTTAAATCCAAAGCTCCAGTGGACCCCAGCAGATAAAACAGTGGGGCAGTGACGCTCACCATTAAAAACTTCTAAAAGCCATAAGAGTTTTAGATAGATAAAACAGTGGGGCAGTGACGCTCACCATTAAAAACTTCTAAAAGCCATAAGAGTTTTAGATCAACCTGATATTTGTGTTTTCCCTTCTTTCATGTCTTTTTTAACTTTTGAACAGGTTGGATTTCAAATAAACATTATGGTGGGCCATAGGATAGTTTCAACGATGGGAATCACTCTCCCCATTGTTTTCTGTTATCTGCTTCATTCTTTGGTTCATATTCTAAAATAATATCTCAAAATGGATGGACGGTGTGGATACAACACATACATCATAGTGGGCCCCACAGAACTTGGTGACCTCACTTCAGTAGCCTAATCTGTGTCCCAACCGTTCGTACAACTCGGAGCTCGAGGAGCGTCAGTGCTCGTCTTCTCACGACACGTACCTAGAGCTGCTATAGCGGTGTCAGCTAAGCAGTAGTAGCACTGTACTTGAAGCTTCTTTAGGAAACAATAAGACTTAAAGCTTCTTCAGGAAGCTATAAGCTGGTGTGAGCTTGTGTGGGGCCCGTCTTGAATTTTTTTGGTTTATCCACACCCTCCATCAGTTTTTCCATATCATTTTAGGGGTTGATACTAAATTTTAAGTATATCCAATAATCAAGTAGATCGCACCATAGGAAACAATGAGAATAATGATTCCCACACCGTTGAAAAAAATGACGATCCGAACCTTGCCCAATCCGATCCGACTCGCGTTTCCTGACCGAGTCAGACTCGGATCGGTTCAAGCCAGCAGAGTTCGGATCGGTTCGAGTCCGATGACCCGGATCCGGTGCCGGATCGAATCGAGTTAAGGTAAAGCCCTACAAATTTCGAACCGAGTCGAGTTGGACCCAATCTAATCCGACTCGGTCCGATGCCCAGCTCTAATCGCCAACGTGTTGTTGGTTAAGAAATCTAACGGGAAATGATGCATTTGCATCGATTATTCCGACCTAAACAAAGCATGCCCAAAAGACAGCTTTCCTCTTCCCAGAATAAACCAACTAGTCAACAGCACAACTGGTTACGAGCTCTTGACATTCATGGATGCGTATTCAGTTTACAATCAAATAGCAATGCATCCCTCGGACAAGCACAAGGCCACTTTCATCACTGACAAAGGTCTTTACAATTATAGGGTCATGTCATTCAGCCTAAAGAATAGGAGGGCAACGTACCAACGATTGATGAACAAGATGTTCGCTCAACAGATCGGTCACACAATGAAGGTGTACGTTGATGACATGCTAGTGAAAAGTTTCAACGCGGCCGACCACCTAACTGACCTCGGCGAGACATTCTTTATCCTGAGGGAATACCAAATGAAGCTGAATCTGACCAAGTGCGCGTTCGGGGTCAGCTCGGGTAAATTTCTCAGTTTTCAGGTTAGCCAGAGGGGCATTGAGGCAAATCCGGATAAGATTAAAGCTTTATTGGACATGGGGTCTCCCCGAATGCTGAAAGAGATCCAATGCCTTACCGGAAGGGTGGCGGCCCTCAACCAATTCGTCTCTAGAGCAACAGATAAATATCTCTCATTTTTTCAACAACTAAAAGACAAAATGAAGGTGGAGTGGACCTCGGACTGCGAGCAAGCATTCCAAGAATTAAAGCAAGTACTTAGGATCGCCCCCGCTACTGTCAAAATGAGCAGAAGGAGAATCATTACAACTCTACTTGGCCGTATCCACCTCGGCTGTGAGCTCAGCCCTTATCCGAGAATCCAAAGGAAAGCGGTACCATGTCCCTGTGTACTATGTCAGCAAAGCGTTGGTTCTCGCCGAGACTCAGTATCCGAGCATAGAGAAGCTTGCTCTGGCCCTAGTAATTTCGTTCAGACGACTCCATCCCTACTTCCAAGCACACACCATAGTGGTCCTCACCGACCAGCCTCTTCGTCAAGTTCTTCAAAGACCCGAGGTGTCAGGGCGACTGACTAAATGGGCGGTTGAGCTCGATGAATTCGACATCTGGCATCAACCCAGGACGACTATCAAAGGTCAGGAGGTGGCTGATTTCATCGCCCAGCTTTCCGTTAGAGATGAGGAGGCAACCGCAAGCGGCTTGGGAGGATCGTCCGATCCAATAGAGACATCTGATCTTTGCGGCGGAACTCTCCAGTCCCTCGTCTGGCCGAGGCCCCTGGGGTGGAGAAGGTTAACCCAAACAGTTGGACACTCTATGTAGACAGATCATCTAACGCGAGACGTGGGGGAGCAGGGGTTGTCCTACTAGCCCCTAACCAGACAACCATCTAGTACACTATAAGGCTCTGGTTCCGCGCCTCCAACAATGTGGCCGAATACAAAGCACTGTTAGTCGGGCTCAAGCTAACAGTCCCCATGGGGGTCAAAGCACTTGAGGTTTGATGTGATTCACAGCTCGTCGTTAACCAAATATCAACAGAGTACTAGGCGAAGGAAGCCCAGATGATTGCCTACTTAACCGAAGCTCGGAAGCTGATCGACGAATTCCAAAACTGCAAAATCAGTCAAATCTCGAGAGCAAACAATTCATGGGCAAATGCCCTCGCGAAGCTAGCCTCCGCGACAGATAGGGACGTTCCAAAACTCATCCTGATAGACTTCATCGTTGAGCCGAGCATTGACCGCATCAACTACATGGTTGTCCAGCCCGTGCAAGTAACCCCAAGTTGGATGAATCCAATCATTGAGTATATCCAGTAAGGGAAACTCCCCGAGGACAGGTTAGAAACGCAACAACTGAGACTCATATCAGCTCGGTATGTAATCCTCGACGACATTCTATACAAGAAAGGTTTCTCTATACCTTACTTAAGATGTCTCAGGCCTGATGAAGCAAACTACGTCCTGCGAGAGACTCATGAAGGCATCTGTGACAACCATTTTGGTAGCCGACCTTTGGCTCACAGGATCATCTGACAAGGATACTTCTGTCCGACGTTGTAGGAGGATCCCAAGAGCTTCGCCCGAAGATGTGACAAATGTCAGAGATTCGCAACCGTCCCCAGGCAACCTGTGGAGGAGTTGACTCCCATGAGTGGGCCATGGTCATTTGCTCAATGGGGGATCGATATAATTGGACCATTACCCCCGGGCAAAGGTCAGACAAAGTATGCGGTTGTGGTGGTTGATTATTTTACTAAATGGGCGGAGGTTGAGCCCGTGGCTAGGATCACCGAGTAGAAGGTGACAGACTACGTATGGAATAATATAATCTGCAGATTCAAAATCTTGAATACCTAGTATCCGACAATGGGAGACAATTTGATAATGAAAGATTCTGAATAATGTGTCAAAGGCTCGGCATCCGGAATGCTTATCCATCACCTCGGCATCCTCAGTCAAACGGACAGGTTGATGTAGTAAATAAGATAATAAAGAATCACCTCAAGACCAGGCTCGAGAAAGCAAAAGGCACCTAGGCAGATGAGTTCCCCTTCGTATTATGGGCTTACAAGACCATAGCTCTGTCCTCGATCGGCAAGACTCCATTCTCTTTATCCTTTGGGGTTGAGGCAGTGATCCCGGGTGCGGTCATTCAACGGGGATCAAAATTCTTAGCACATGGCAGCACACCTCAACCTCTTTGAAGAAGTGAGAGATCTGGCTGCGCTCAGAACAACAGCCCGGCAACAACAGGTGACCTGGTTCTACAATTATTAAGTTAAAGTAAGGTGCTTTCGGCGCGGAGACCTCATCCTCTACAAGACCTTCCAGAATACTACTGAGCCCGACATGGGAGCTTTAGGGCCAACGTGGGAAGGTCTTTATCAAGTGACCGACTTAGCTAAGCCAAGCTCCTACCAACTTGAAGATCTCGAAGGCCGACCACTACCACACCCGTGGAATGCCAAGCACTTGAAGGTCTACTACTCGTAGAAAAAATGTAAAGGTCGGCACCTGTTTGCGATGAATCTACTTTTAATAAAAAGAATTCGTCGACGTGGTAATGTCCGACCCTATGTGCCTTATGCTCCTCAACTTAACGCAAGGCACCTAGGGGAGAAAAAACCTATTTAATGAAGTAGCTTTTAAAAAAGGGCTCGGCTCATTAAAAATAACGCGGTCTATGGAGGACCTTCTCTTAAGTGCAGAAAGGCAACCCTCTGACGACCTGACCCTTAAAGAAGAGGTCAGCTCGTAAACTATGATAAGCGATAATTCAAGCAACCATTATGACAATAAATCATTAAAATAATGATAAACGATAATTCAAGCAACCATTATGATAATCAATCATTAAAATAATCTAAGTATTAAAAAATATTCACCAAAAAGGTGGCATCAAATTGCCACAATGTTCGATTAAACAAGCAAAAAAGAATAACATATCAAGGGGCGTATCAATCAGCCCGAGGAGGAGGCAGGTCGACAATAGGGGGTTGGTTGGCAGGAGGAGCTTGCTCGGGAGGTCCTTCTCCAATTTCCTCAGCATCAAGAGCGTCGAGGTTGAGGTCGGGGTATAGGTCCTTGACGTCCCCAAGACAGGCGTCATAACCGCAATGATAGATGATCTCAGCCTCAATAGTTCTTTCTGTCGAGGACTTGAACTCTTTAATAGCAGCAGCAGCAATAGACGTAGCCAAGGCGTCAAACTCAGCCCACTGTGCGGCTAGAGCCTTCTTAACGGCTACTTGAACAGCCTTCTCCATCTCAACGGTAGCATCGATCCTTGATTGCTTCAGATCAACGCTAATCTGGAGGCATCGTTCTCAACAGAGCCAAGGCGGGCCTTCACCCTCATCAGCTCGGCTCTGGCCGTGTCTAAGTGGGATTTGGTCCCGTTGAGATCCTCCATCACCAGCCTCTCCTTCACTTAGGATTCTGTTAGCTAGCCCTTTAAAGTGTCTCGCTCCTCATCCGTAGCCTTTAGAAGCACCTCAGCCTCGGCCTTCCCCTTCCAGAGGGCCTCATTCTCCTCCTTTGCGCTTAGCTCCTCCAACTTTTCTCGGGTTGATAGGAACATGGGGACTGCCTAAATGATGGACAAAATAAGAGATAGCTTGAAATCATAAGAGATAGCTCGGAATCAAAGGAAGCAGATCGAATAAAGAGGAAAATTTACCTTATAGTAGACTGAAGCTATATCAGTCAGGAAGGCCTCATGACGGCGGGCGAGAAGGTTGGTGATCTCCACCTTCGGAATGTTCTTCGCCGCCCAACCGACCAGGCGGGACATATAATGACTGGGTGTGAGCTCCTCAGCCCCTAGAGGGGAAGGTGCAGATCCAGCGGCCTCACCTACGCCACTAGCAACCCAGGCTTGAGACTCGGCTACCGATGCATCAACACCCCTAACCGGCGAACCAGTTTTGCCGAGCAAGTAGTCGACTTCTGGGGTGTGAGGTGAGGGACGTGCTCTACGCCCGCCTCATTTTTCTGCTCGAGCTCGGACAAGGTGGGAGTAGCAGGTGCTGCAGCTGTTCCCCTTTCCATCCCAGGCAGACAGGCAGGGGTGGCCGAAGGCACCTTGAGGGCTAGGGCAGGAGTGACGTCGAGCCTAATATTCATAACTCCAAATCTAAGGTCGTAATGTAGTAATAATCTCGGTAAGACCGATCAAATCCACAGAGACTAATCTCGTGTGTAATCTGAAAGTAACTAGAATCAAAACTAGAAGAAGATCCAAATCTAAATTGGGAATAAAAAGGAAGTAATTATGAAGTGTTTAATTAAAAACTTAAGAATTCAAAGTTGGGAACTAGGGTTTCCAAGGATCCACTTGTAGCAATTGGGTGATTCATTACTTGATTCAAGTAACACGATTGGAATTGGAGTATTATCCTATCTAATTGGAAGATATAGCAATTAAGATTAAATCTGAACTTCTTTTGACCTAATTCTTAAAAGAGGAGAATTATGATAATTGGCAAGGATTCCATCACCAAACCATGCCCATGAGACGATGACAAACAACAGGATTTACCAATCCCATAATCTCAAAACGGGAAAAGAAGACACTCAAAGCTATTGCAGATCTGTTGTAATTTAAGTCATAATAAATCATTAAAAACTGAAAGTATTCCTTAAATATCAAACTAGAATCAAAGTAAGTTCAACATAAATATGAATAAACGTAATAAAAATATCTTGTCACGCTAGCTAAGAGGTTTAGCCAACCATAGATATGATTGGATCTAAAACCCTAGAAGAAAACATGAAAACTAAGGAAGAAATGAGAAAAACGCTTAGCGACGGCTCTCCACCCTTGTGATTTGCTCCTCCAAACCCTAGATGATCCCCAGGGATGCCTTGGGGACTCCTATTTATAGTTGAGCAACACCTCCTTTCACACCGACTTGGAAGAATCTAAAAACCGCCTCAAATTTACGCAGTCTGCATAAAATCTGCATAACAGCTTCGATGCATCGAAGGTCTTTTGATATAATATTCGATATAAGCTTCGATGCATCGAAAGTCTTTCAATATCATCGAAACTGGTCCAGAAATGTCCAATGAGTTTGGCTTAAAAATCTTATAATTTTCGATTCCACCTTTGATACATTTAAGTACCTTTGATATGATCTTCGACGCATCTAAGGGCCTGTTTGATTTTTCATTTCACTAGTAAATGCAATGCAAACGCGTCATAATTATTTTCCAGTGTATTCACCGCACTCTTCCCCATGTCTGATTTGATCGCTTACTTTTTTGACGCAAAAATCGAAAAAAGTGTAAAATATTTGTGGGTCCCACCGTGTTGCATGTTGCTTATCCACGCTGTTCATCCATTATGGTAGATGATTTTAAGGCATGAACCAAAAAATGAGGCATATTAAAATCTCAAGTGGACCACGCCACAGAAAAAAGTGAATCAAACACTTACCGTTAAAAACTTCTCAGGGCCACTGTTTCTTTTGGTGTGGGCCACTTGAGTGTTGGATCTATCTCATTTTTTGGTTCATGTCTCAGAATTTTATGGTACAACGGATGGATGGAACAGATATGTCATATCCATCACTGTGAGGGCCAAAATTTTAAACTAACACTTTTAAATTAGTTTTCACTGCAGAAATTCAGCGGGATTTCCAAACGGGCGAAACCGTAATAATTGCCCATTTACCGAGTATTTACCCCTGCGTTCAAAAATCAAACAGGCCCTAAGTACCTTCGATATGATCGAAGGCGATTTTGGCAGTTTTCCAGAATTAGACTTTGCTGATCCCCGAATATGTTTTCAGGATTCTTTTTCTTCACTTCAAGTCTTCGATTCTCTTCCTTCATCACTTGGTTTCCTTGGATCTTTGGCAAGTGAATTCTTCAATCTTGGTCTCCTAAGATCCATCCCTTGTCAAGGTAATCTTTGAGCATTAAACCATGCTTTTAGCACATTTTCCAATCCAGGCTATTAAATTCACCTTGCAACACAAACATGAGTAAAATAGGACATTAAGTAGTATCATATTCATAAAACTAAGATATAAATGGGGGATAATATGCAATATTTGACCCTCGACACCTAAACTTGGCGAGAGCGGTCCCCTTCTTCTGGGCAGTGACCTTCACCCGGATCATTTCGTTTAGAGGAGGAGGTTGTTTCCTCTTCTTAGTCCCTGAAGGCTCGACCATACTTGCATGAAATAACTCAGCTCAGAAAAACATCAAAGACATAAATCTAAGCTACATCTAAACTACAGACGAGCACTTACCAAGAGTAGAGGGAAAATGGTAAATCGACAAAGTTCGGATTGGCGATGTGATGAGGAGGTGCCAGACGCAGGACTCCTCTTTCAGCACCCTCGCCCTATCGACTTGGGCTCGGAGGAAAGAGGAGAGCTCAGGTGGACCTTTGGGATAAACTGTGGAAGAACAACATAAGTCAATTAGAGGCATCACAAAGCATGCATGTACAACAGAAGAACAACTTTGCAAATCCGACCTGGAGTTGAAAATTTTGTGGGCACTCTGACTTGAAGACCTCTAAGCTCGGCAGCATGTGTTTCCCACTCTCCCGAGGCCCAGAACCATTTGTTTTTCCAATCCTTGTTAGAGGTTGGAAGTCTAGCAACGAGGTCTGGGCCGCGATGTCTCCTCGTCGAGAAGTAATACTGGCACTGCTCTGAGGGGTCATGCTTGGCGTGGTATACGAACATAAATTTGTCCGGAGTCAGCTTCTTGTTCTTAAGCTGATGCCAGATGATGTAAGCAACCATCAGCGATCTCCAGGCATTCGAGGCGAGCTGACCCCAGGCCAGCTTCAAATGCGTAGTCATCGCCAGCACATATGGGTGGATCGGGAACTGCAACCCACATTGAAGGGAAATGACTATGTCCCCCTCGGCTGGGTCCCCGGGAACGTCATGCGGAGCCAGGGCTCAGATGGTTACAAAATTCAAGATCTGGAATTCTGCTTGGATTCCCACCATCTGGGGACTAAACCCCCAGGGACGAGCTCTATAGGCCGTCCACCTACAACCTTGGCGGCCGTCCTCCTAGCTGGAGCTCAAGATACCTTCTTCGCACCCTTAGAGCGAGCCGTGGTCTTCAGGCCCTTAGCCTTTTTGGCCTGAGGTCGTGGAGGCATTGCGGTCAGTGGTTCTATCGGGGCCTCAGGCCCGAGCTTGCGCTCTCCGGCTCAGTGTCACCTTCAAAAGCATACACTTCATGGACATCATCCGAGCTGTTCGACATTGAAGGTGGTGGAAAGAAAAAATTGAAAAACTAAGAGAAGAGGGCAGGGAGACTCACAGGAATTCACTTGCTCCAGGAGTCACAACATCAAAATAACGGTAAGCAAATGATAAGGTTAATGAAGGGAGCGATGACTTTTATATTGTTCCCAGCCGAAAAGCAATCATGGTAGGCATTTACTGCAGCAGGCGAAGAGTCGTCCAGCCAAGCACATGATCGCACGTGGCGGAATTAGCTCGACCAGCGTAACTACTCGAGCCGCTCACTACCCTTAATGATCGACCATGATGGTAGGGAACGAAGAGCCGCCCACTCTCCCACTACTTTACACGTGGCCGAGCCATAACGACCTTGCCGTTTCGCCTCCTCGGCCCATGACACACGTCCTTCTACTACTTGCCAGCGGACGAAGAGGCCGTCGTAAAAATCTGACACCTCAATAATGACAATCCGTCATTGCAATCATCCTCGACACCATTAAACGGGGGGGGGGGGGGGGATGAACTAGCCCGCTTGCTCGTCTTCCTTACATGAATTTACTCCCTAAGCTTGCATTGCAAACTTATGAAGTAGGGGCCTTCTGTTATGGGAAAGTATGATCCGACCATAATTCAGGCCAGCTCGGGCGAGCCTCGTCTCTGGACGGTTCAACCGAACTTCCTTCAAGGTCGGTTTAACTAGAAAGTAGCCTCTCCATAGATACTTCATCGAAAGGGACCAACGAGCAAGATAGGTCTGAGCCATGGCATGGAAAGATATGGGGTCGGATGAATCAATCCAAACCGTTCTTAGGTAAGTTATCAAGTCATACCCTGCCGACCCCAGCTTTGGGCCACCTACAGTCGACCCAGTGTAGCCCGTGTCCAGTTGAAGAAAGCTTTGCTCGGCCTGACTTCAGTTGACCAGCTTAATTAAGACACCTGATCCGAGCTCAATCCAGTAATGCACGATAACATTAACCGCTTAACCACGATCGCGGGATAACTGACAGATCATCACGTACGCAGTTCTCGCCTAATGTAAAGATCATGTTGAGATTAACGGGCATCCACTCCGACCAAACAGTATAAATAGGAGCTTGACCTAATGAAACAAGTACGCAAAACCTCTCACCCAAACCCTGATACACATAACTTAGACACAGATTTCAGGCCTGACTTTGGTATCGAAAGGTCATTTGCTCTATCCAGGTCTCCATTGTCACTCATCTATACATGTGCTCGGATCTAGAAGCTTGGCAAGGGTGACCATATTTTTGCATCAACATTGTGTATATTTAATTATAATCCAGTGACGGCATGAATTTTGTTAAGCCACACGTACACAGGAGAACCATTCGTGCACCGTGAATGTGCCGAAGAAGCGTGTGTATAATCTAATCCATCCATTGAGTAGCCCCGACATTGTACATGCCCATATTTAACTCGAACCTGACTCAAAAACCGAGGTCCGTCCTTAAAAGAGGAATTCGATCGGGCAGGATCCGAAGCAAATCAGCCAAGTACGGGTATTCCAGTACCTGAACCGAACCCGAGACATAGAGGTCCCTGGATTATTCTGAGCTGGGTTATTTTTGACCGAAAAGCTCGTATGAGCCGAACATGTACTAACGCTTTCACTATACCCCTACACTTTTCACCTGGACGGTCTAATCACTGGCCCACTCTTTCATGGTCCACCTTTATAAAGCGTGTTTGCCGAATGATGCTAACCTTCCAACATCGCCATCTCTTTTTCTAACCATTGTATGCCTGACCATGAGCCATTGATGGGATGTGACGGTTTACATCGTTCCTTGGAGGCTTGTTATACGGATACCATCAAATGGACGGTTCGTATATGATTTTATTCTTGTAATTCTCCCTCTTCCAGCTAGGGCTATTCTTGTAAATTCGTAACTTGGAGTTGAGATTACTTCCCTATGGGAGCTTTATTTCCGTAATCCGTACCCTTGTCCCGTAATGACATGACCATAATGCCCTCCTCTGAGGGAGCTGATTAGTTGCGGCACCGGCTTCACCAAACACGGTGCAACCCTTACCATGGGGCCTACCTTTATGTATATATTCTATATCCACTCCGTCCATATGTGTTTTCATATTATTCTAGGACATACACCTAAAAAATAAGCAGATCCAGTTCTCAGGTGGACCATAATATAGGAAATAGTGTTAATTGTCCATTAATGGTCCATAAAAGTTTTAGATCAAGCTTTTGTCATTTTTTTTTTATATTTTTATACCTTTATCCAGGTCTATGTGACCTTATCAACAGTTTGGATGGAAAATCAACATTACTTTGGGCCCTAAGAAGTTTTTAATGTTAGATTGTCCAATCAACACTGTTTCCTATGATATGGCCCACCTAAATTTTGGATCTACTTCATTATTTTTTCATGCACTAACAGGATCTGGAAAAATGGATGGAAGGCGTGGATGTAGAATAAATATATCAAGGTAGGCCCCACAGCAACGGCTGCACCATCCTTGGTAAAGCAGGGAACCGCACCTAATCTACTCCCCTGCTTGGGAACGGATTGGCTACTCCCCTGCCACCAGCCAATGGCTAGTGGTCGGTGCTCTGTGGGCCACAAAATGATGTATGTGTTTCATCCATGCCGTCCATATATTTTCCTAGCTCATTTTATGTTATGATTCAAAAAAATGAGGTATATTCTAAGCTTAAGTGGACCACATTACAGGAAACGTGTGTTGAATGAACGCCGTCTATTAAAAACCTTTTGGGGCCATATAAGTTTTGGATTAAGCTGATATATTTTTCCCCCTTCATCTGGGTCTGCATGACCTAATCAACAGATTGAATGTCAAATAAAAATACACTGGGCCTTAAGAGGATTTTAATGGTGGATATCCAATCAATATTATTTTCCTGTCGTGTGGTCCACCTGAGACTTATATCCCTCTTATTTTTGGTTTCAAGCACTAAAATGATCTGTAAAAATGGATGAACGTCATGGATGAAACACATACATCTTGCTGCGGCCCACAGAGCACCGACCACCAGCCACGGGGCTGGTGTCAGGTGGAGTAGCCAATCCGTCCCCCCCCCCCCCCCCCCCCCCCCCCGGACGAAGGTGTACACACATGCCGAAAGATATTTAACACATGCTATTGTTCACGTGCCAACATTCTTCGATGCCAGCTTTCAAGTACATTGGGCGAGGTTGTAAGTAGGGGTGTACATTGAGTCCAACCGAGTCGAGCTTGACTTGGCTCGCCCACCAGCTGACCACAGCTCGAATTCGGCTCAGCTCAGCTCAGTCCTTGAGCCTGACTGGCCAATTCGGCTCGGTTCAGTTCGATTAGTAGCTCAGGCCAGTTCGAAGTAAGTTTGCCATTGCAGCATTTTCACAAACATCTACACTGCACCTTCAAAATCTCATTATATTTGAGACATCAGTAATGGTTTTACAGGTATTTTATCAAACACCTTCTAGACAACATAAAAATCAAGAAAAAATGGTGTTGGTTTCATATAGATATTTTCCTTGCCACCAACCACACTTCTTTGAGTCATTTCATCAAACACTTGAGCAACATCAATATCAAAGTAACCGAGTCACCGAACTAGTTCGATTCGAGCTGGGTTCGATCCGAGTCTAGCCGAGTTGGGGCCAGCTCAAACTCATTTTCGAGCTCAAAAAATCAGCTTGACTCAGCTCGAACTCAGCTTCGAACCGAGTTGAATCGTGTGCTTTTTCGAGTTGAGCCGAGCAAGCTAACCGAGCTAGCCCGGTTCATGTACACCTCTAGTTGTAAGACTTGGGTTACTCACATGCGACTCGGTCAAGTCGACTCAGGCTCAGACCCGATGCAATTCACTACCATGAATCGGAATCTAAAATAGGGCTTAACTTGGCCTGACTCACCTAACTCAACCTGACTAGGCTCGGAGCCGATTTGATAGGGTCCGAGCTGCCGAGTCTTTAAACTGTGATTTTGGGTTTCTGAATTTTGATAGTGGGAGCTCCATAGCCAACCCTTGTTTAGAAATGCTTGTAGTTCTATAGGCCCACCATAGATGGTCCACCTTTGCATATTGATTGGACAATCCAAACCATTCAAATTATAGAATGGATTGTAGGTACATCTTGACAATGAGCTAAATCACTGGCTAAGAAAGATTAGATTCAACTCAAGGAGTGAGTTCTAAGGTTGTAATCGTTATTAATAGTGTTGGTTGACGATCAAGATTTCGTCTACGTGGGGATATGTTTTGATGATCCAGACCGTTTATATATTGGGCTTTTACTGTAGATGGGGGATATGATGAAAACAAAATCAGATATTGGAATACCTCAACCGTTTAATCATATTTGAACTATTTTCATTTTGAATATAGACTGCATCTTTGACCAACCCTTTCTGGGCCATTGATCGAAAGGTAGAATCTCTTGATTCCTGGAAGAGGAGATGGGTGTGATCCCTCCATCTTTATAATAATAATAATAATAATAATAATAATAATAATAATAAGAAAAAGAAGAGAGTATGTCAATTGCATGCTAATGATATGATGGCTAAGATCGTCCAATGTGATTGTTGATGGGAAAAATAAGTACAAGTCTAGAGACTCGGCTATGGAATGGACTAACTCTATTGATATCACCCGAGATCCCGAGGCAACAAACCCAACCGAGGCAAACATATCAAAAGTTTAAATGAGAGACTTGACTCGAATCACAAGGAACTAATCCAGACTGAGACTATAAAAGTTCAAAGCCATAAAGCAGAATCTATGAAATGCACGAAGTTGGCTCGATAAACGAGACAACAACATCCAAATAGGCCAACTAAGGCCCGAAGCTCAGAAGCCACACGACTAACCATAAAACCAACCCATCTTAAGGTCGGTTATAGAATCAGCAATCGATTAAGAAAGCGTACTGATTTTGTATCAGTCTCGTCTCATTCGAAAGAAGGCAAGTAGCGCAACCCGTTATAGCCAGCCGAGACCCACTCATCAGTAGAGTCGGCCAGGCCCGTTATAATCGGTAAAATCTACCGAGAAAGGGAAGAAACGCTGTATAAAGAAACACTTTCTCGAAAATCCGGTAAAAAGATCCCCTATCCGGAGGATCTCAGGATCGGCCGGAGTACAACATTGGATTAACACCAAATCTCTAAGATATCAGGAAAAGACTCCTGGCACGACGGGATCCTCCTCTTCTTATAAATATAGGAAACTTCAAAGGTGAAAAGTACGCAAAAACTCTCTCTAAAACACTTGAACACGATTTTAGTCCTGACTTTGGCATTGGAGGGTCCCCGATCTAGGCATGGTCTCCATTGTCTTCTTCCTGTTCAAGGGAAGGATCGGAGGAGGGCGCGACGAGTGTTTTGCATCAACAGTTGTCTTTCTCATGGTGGCTCATGATCGAGCTCATGGGGTTAAATCAATTTAAAAGACTCACACTTTTACGGTGGAGATTGAGTTTTAGACAACCATTAGTTTACCGTACATAAATCAGCATCGACATGGCCACTTTCTAAAGGGAGATTTGACTCCTGTCCCTTGCTTAAAGGGGAGTTATTTGATACTATGGCTGTGTACAACGCTTGATGGTCAGGCACTTCAAAAATTGTATATTAAACCGACCAAATTGTGGAACCCACTTCTTATCTGGTTGAACGATCCTGACCGATGATTCACGGGGACTTTTATTTATCTTTATTATTATTATTATTATTATATAAAACCAATGTATATTTTTACTTTCATTGTTAACCGTCCAATAAATGTCCAACAATCCGATATTCAGATAATAATACAAGCGTAATTTTTATTTTTATTTTTTTTAATGATACATATAAACTCGTACCCATAATTTGAATTACGTATTTGCTACGTATGCGATTTTAAGTAAGCACCTGCGTATTATCCATCACAGTCTGTGCGAGTATCAAAGTTTCTCTTCGCTAAACCTTCAACTACACGCTTGTTATATACACTTGGCTTCAGCTACTTCAATCTAACCATTCAAGTATTGGACCCCATCGTGTATGGTCCGTTCCTCCTACACCACACAATCAAAACCATTGGATTTGGTCCACTAATCATGTAATCTTACATATGACGTACGGTGATCAGAAACTTTGGGTGGCCCATCCAATCAGTATTCTCACCCACCATGGGCCCGTGATTTGGATTGCCACGTGTACGGTGGATGAGTTGCCCCCGATAGTAAAGGTTCTAATCCCGGAGCAAGCTGGCAGGGGCAGCAAGAAACTATGGAGATCACACGGTCGTACGTATTCCGTTTCGCGTGGGAGAATATTCGGTTGAGAAAGCGACGAGACTGCTTTGATTTTGAAATCCATCTCCCATCTCGAGGAGTTCTATTTACAACCGCACATTCGCACGCGCCGAGTACAAGTGCCCCCACACGTGCCAAAAACTAGCGTATAAGAGATTTAGACTGTTAATCAGAGGGGCCCCCAAGCCTTCATTCCTCAGATTAAAAATCTGGTTGATCCACTCGTACATGGGTCCCACTTGCAGTAAAAAAGAATGGACCGTCAGTCCACATTCAACGTATCAGTGCGGTAGGCCCACCTGATTTTGGGCCAGAATACGTACATCGACGGGTCCCATCTGATGAGGTGATGGAAGTTCACACATGTGACAAGTCAGCACGTGCTTGGGTTTGTCGCCTGTAGATAACGGGAGCGTCATCTCTGGAAGCTAATAAGGGCCGTTGAAATTGCTACAGTCGAAGGTGGGTTTGGTTGGGACGGAGGGAACAGCGAGGCCTACTTGCCGTGGCCGCGCCTACGAAGACAGCCAAAAGCGTCGCTATTTTGCTGCGATAAACGATCAAATACAGCGGTCGCATCGTAAGTTATGGTACTGCTAGTATTTTTCCACCATAATTTCATATTTACAGAATATCAAATCCGTGAAAAAATATTTTATTTACGATAAAGATCATGTTATAAAATAATCAGGACGGTCCACTCATATATCTGGACACAATGTCAAAATAAATGTACGGCCAATGGTGTGACTTATTTTACTTATTTTCCAATAGAATGGATTTATTAGTCTGATTTTAATATAAGGTTCTAATCATGATGAGGCCCACCTCTTTCACGGTTTTGATATTTTACACGTGTGCTATGTTGACCGGAAAGAATGGCTATTTCGTACTTTTGATGCTGCCACTGTTTTTTTCTTCTTACAGTGACACATCTCCCCTCCGAAGAGCTTTGCTGACCAAGCACAAGTGTACAAGTCAGCTACTGCATACTTCATTATTTATGCCAGCGTGGCAGAATGGTATAATATCCCAGCCATCCATCAGAAATTTACCACTATGTTAGATTTTCCATCCAAGAATAAGGTTAGCCCACCTGTCAGGTGGACCACAATTTACTGAACAAATGTACGGTCACGAAAATGACCGAAGTTTTATTATCCGTCCATTTATTTCTAATATTAACTTTATCTTAGGGTACTAGGATCTACATGGAGAGTTCCACGTGATAGACGGCTTGGATATTCTAACTGTGTCCACGCTGGCAAAAGGGTGGCGTGTGCATTACCTGATTTGTACATGTGGGCTTGCCGCTTGCCAAAGCTGGACGCGGATTTCGTCCTACCCCTGCCCGTCTCTAGCCCCGAACGGGCAGTTCTATGGGCGGGCCCACCGTGATGTATCTGTTTATCCAAGCCGTCCATTCATTTTCTTAGATCATTTTAAGGTATTAACACAAAAATAAGATAGATCCAACGCTCAAGTGGACCACACCAAATAATAAGCTTAGTTGCATTAAATGCACAAGGCATTAAGTGTCATTAAATGCAAGAGTCATCTATGGTTTGGTCCATGATCTGAAAAAAGGGACGGACGGCATAGATAAACAGATACATCGCGGTGGGCCCGCCCATAGACGACGGGCGTGCGTTGGACGCAATCCGCGTCCGGCAAAGCTCACCAACGAAATGGTCACAACACGTAGGGAAAACACAAAGTTGTGCCACACTTGATCTTGGGCATGTATACGGTAATCAGAAGCGTTCAAGTGGTAGGCCGTCCCATGGATTGGCCATGGAAAAAAGTACACCGCTTGGAAGATCCGAACCATTCAATAGTTAAACAAGAACAGTCAGCCGTTCACGTTCAAGAGGGGCCCACTGTTATGGTTTTCTCAACGGTGTAATTTTTGGCCTGTAGCCTTACTATGGTTTAGGCCCACTAATTGGCCGATTAAGGTCAGAGGATGGATCGCCGAAGTTCATATGGAGCAGATCCAAAGCGGTCCTGAGGTGTCCTGTCTTTTGTGGGGCCACCAATAAAAAGATAGAGAGGAGATGTCTTTTGTTGGATGAACCGTTCCTTCCCTGAGCAAGGGCCACGTGTACGGTAGATATTGGTGCAAACTTACCAATTGGGTATCTGCTGGCCTTGTCTGCTAACCGCTTCATTTTCGGACGAGGATTGCGTCTTACGCTGTCAGGACGGACTCGGTCCTGGCAGGTAGGGGTGTACACAAACCGGGCTAGCCCGGTTAGCTCGCTCGACTCGGCCCGAAAAAGCTCGACTCGGCCTGACCCGGAGCTAAATTCGAGTCAAGACGGGTCAAATTTCTCGGCCCGAAACTGAGTTCAGGCCGAGTTCGGATATGACCCAGTTCGGCTTGACTCGGTCCGAAACCCGGCCCGTCCCGGCCCGCCCCGTCCCGGCCCGTCCGGGCCCGTCCGCACTTTAGGGTATATATACCCTGTTTTGAAAAAAAACCTACTCGTCCATTGCTTTTTTCCTTTCCCCCTTTTGAGAGAAAACGACCGATCTCTCCCTGCCCGGCCCCACGGCCCCCACCAAATCTCTCTCTCTCTCAATCTCTCTCTCTCTCTCTCAGTCTCTCTCTCTCTCTCTGCTCGACGCTCGTCTATCTTTCCGTCCGTCCAGCGGCCCCACGAAACCCTCTCCTGCTAGTGCCCGGCCCCACCACAAAATCTCTCTCTCTCTCTCTCTCTCTCTCTCTCTCTCTCTCTCTCTCTCTCTTCTTGTGTGTGTCTACTCATCCATCCGACCGTCCGTCCGCCTCTCTCTGCTCGTCCGGCCTCCGCCTCTCTCTGCTCGTCCGGCCGTCCAACCACTAAAGGACCTCCGCCTCTCTGCTCGCTCGTCCGGCCGTCCAACCACCAGGTATGATTTCTCTCTCTCTCTTTCAGTGCATTGATTCGTGGAAATGGAATCTGGATTTACTGTTTCATATATTTTTGGATCCTCCTAATTTTTGGTCTCATGTCCTAAAATAAGCTCGAGAATTGAATGGACGGGTTAGATTTCTCATATACATCAGGGTGGACCCCACCTTGCATGTTGCATCCCAGCGCAGGAACTAACTGCGAAAGCCTTTAGCAGGAAATCCGCGTCCGAGGGTAACGGAAGCGGATTGGCTGGTGTACCACACACTACCGACCTGGCTGGTGCGTTGATATCAGCAAATTATGTGGGTCCCATCACGTGGTATGTGTTATATCTACACCGTCCATCCGTTTTAAAGAGATAATATTAAGTCTTGAAACGAAAAAAATATGATAGATACAAAGATCAAGTGGACCATGCCACAAAAAAGCAGGGAGGATTGAACTTCTAGCATTGAAACTTTTTTTTTTGTCACATAAGCTTTGAATTAATATGATTTTTTTTCCTACTTAATCCAGGTCTGTGTGACCTTATAAACAGATTGGATGGAAAGTAAACATTATGGGAGGCCCTACGAATGTTTTAGGGTAGGAATCATTGTCCCACTGCTATTTGTGGTGTGGTCCATTTGATATGATTCATTTTTGGTATTGTACCTAAAATGATCTCACCGAGTGAATGAAGGGTGTGGATATAATAAATACACCATTCGATGTTTCCTATCTTAATCATTATTTTTAATGCATTAGCACAAAAATGAGGCGGATCCAACGCTCAAATGGACCACACCCAATGCAAAACACCTTACATGGGGTTGAGCCAAAGGATATGGATCCTGTATCTATACTTTTGCAGCTTTATTCTTGTATTTTTGTATTTTTCGTTTTCTTTTCTTGCACTTTAGTTGAATGTGATAAAACAATGGGTGGGAAAATGAAATAAAAAATGAAAAGAGGGTAGGCATGCTTTTCTTATATATGTATATATGAACTTTACTACGAAATCAAATAGAAAAATGACCACCTAAAGATGGGAATTTTTATTTATCATTTGCTCCTACCAAGGCTTTATTGGAATCCCAAACCCAAACTCATGTGAAAAAAAGTTGCTTGCAATCACTGCTACTCCTAAAAAAGTGCATTGAAGACGACTAAAAAACTGCTCCAATTTCATAAGAAATAAAAAGATGACACGGGAAAGCAGCATGTTCTCCAACTTACTTTCATAATGATCTATGATCAAGTAGATAGGAGGAATCCACCGTACATGGCAAATGACCAAAAATAACAATTTTTTTCTTGTGCTTCTAAAGCTTGCTCAATTTAGCTTGATTTAACTCGATTTGGTTCCGCTCAAATAGTCTATTCAAGCTAGGTCGAGCCGGAAATTCCAACTCATTTCAAAATCAAGTCTTTAGACATAGGCTTTAACTATGAAGATAAAACCAGGCTTATCCATCTGCTTACCAAACAAATGAATGATTAAAATTTTTCATTTATTAGATTTTTAGTGCAAGGGCCATCACATTATAGTTAGTTTTGTTTATGAATCTTATGACTAATGAATGATTAAAAATTTTCATTTATTAGATTTCCTGCCACTCCATTTTAATCTTTTTAATGCTTATTAAGTAGTTATTTATATTTTTGTAAATGTTGTTTTTGTTAGTTAGTTGTAATTATGCTTATACCAATTGCCTATTAGATATATTTATTTTTTTGTTCTTGTTGTTGTGGTATAGGATAATCAGTTACCCATTTGAGGATTTCTATGTTGCTAGACATAGATTGAGTGTGTTCATGGATGCATAGAAATTCTCAAATTGTCCCTTTTTGGACAGTTCAATGTTGGATAGACAGTAATGTTTCATTTATTCTAATTTAAATGCACATGCCTGTTTCGGTTCGTCTCTCCTAATTCTCTCTGGATAATATTTCTTGCATTTACTTCCTCATCAAATATCCCCACTTTGTGCGGATAGTTGACGTGTGAATCAAATCCAAGATAATATATTCTGGAGAGATAAGGGGAGATGCTGCCGAAATTTTGGGCGCTCATTTAAATTGAATAATGAAAGCATTAGTATCTATTCAACATTGAATGGGTAATTGATTTAATTATTTTTATGTTGTTCTTGTAGTATAGGATAATCAGTTACCCATTTGAGGATTTCTATGTTGCCAGACATAGATTGAGTGTATTCATGGATGCATAGAAATTCTCAAATTGTCCCTTTTTGGACAGTTCAATGTTGGATAGACAGTAATGCTTTCATTTATTCTAATTTAAATGCACATGCCTGTTTCGGTTCGTCTCTCCTAATTCTCTCTGGATATATTCTTGCATTTACTTCCTCATCAAATATCCCCACTTTGTGTGGATAGTTGACGTGTGAATCAAATTCCAAGATTAATATATTCTGGAGAGATAAGGGGAGATGCTGCCGAATTTTGGCGTGTCATTTAATTGAATAATGAAAGTATTACTATCTTCCAGCATTGAATGGGTAACTGATTTATTCGCTTAGGAAATTCTTTACTAAGGAGTAAGGTCCAAGGATAAACGAATTGTTTCATATCTTTAGATATGGCTAGTGAGGATGAAGTCTCACCTACGGCTACCCCTAGTAGCGGTGCCGGTGCGTCAGCCACATCACCACTTGTTGTTGAGGGAGAGGGGTCTTCAGCTGCAAACAAAGGAAAGAAACGGTCAGCTGTTTGGGATGATTTGAAGAAGCAGTAGTTAACAATGTCCCAAGATCAGATGTATCACTGCAAAAGTTTATACACCAAAAGTGTCGGTGGGTCGACGTCTCATTTAAACAGACATAGAAAAGTTGTGTAAAGAGACCTAGACTTCCACGTTCAGGCCAACAATTGCTATCGTTTACAAAGTCCGAAGGATCTGCTTCTGAAGGTACAGTTACCACTCATAAGTTTGAAAAAGGGAAGCTGAAGGAGTGGTTTGCAAAGCTTATTATTATTGATGAGCAGCCATTTAAGATGGTAGAGAGTGAAATATTTATGGGATACAGTAAATACCTTAATCCTCAGTTTGAGAAGGTCTCCGCCTGTTACTGTGAAGAGAGAATGCATGAAGATGTATGCCAGTGAGAAAATGAAGTTGAAAGCAGTTTTAAACTCGGTTTCAAGGGTAAGTTTGACGTCTGATATGTGGACGGAACAAAATCAAAGAAAGGGTTACATTTCATTGACTGCACACTATGTTGATGAAAATTGGAAACTCTGCAAGAGAATATTGAACTTTCGCCACCTTCCACCTCCCATTCCGGTTTGGTTATTTCAGATTGCATTTACAACTGTCTACGAGATTGGGGCATTGAAAAAAAGTCAGTTCATTAACTTTAGATAATGCTTCCACAAATGACAGTGTCATACAATTCTTACGTAACCAGTTCAAGGCAACCGACAGTTTATTTTTTGAGGGAAAAATATTTCATGTTCGGTGTTGTGCACACATTCTCAACATAATTGTACAAGAAGGGTTGAAATCAATTGACCAAACTATAGAGAATGTGAGGGGAGAGTGTGAAGTACATAAGAGGGCTCGCCGTCAAGATTGAGTATATGGAATGACATCGTCCAACGTTTGAATTTGACGTCTCAAAAAACGTTGAAGCTAGATGTATGCACACGTTGGAATTCCACTTTTGAGATGGTGGATTCAGCCCTGGAATTGGAACATGCCTTCCAGAATATGCAGTGCGTGATAAAACATATGCTTGGTTGCCCTACTGATGATGATTGCCAAGCAAATTTTTGAAGGTTTTTTATGAATGTACGAAAATATTCTCTGGCAATAAGTTTCCAACAGCAAATATGTTTCTTCCATCTGTGTGGAAGATCAAGGATGCCCTGAAGAAAGCTGCTGATGACGGTCCATTTTTTCTCCAAATCATGACAGGTGGTATGCAAATGAAGTTCGATAAGTATTGGGATGATTGTCATATGATAATGTCATTAGCTGTGTTTTTGATCCTCGGCGCAAGATGATTTGTTAAGTACATCTTACGAGGATTTATCCTATTGAAAAGGCAATATCTGAAACTTCGAAGGTTCGTGATGCAATCGAAGCATTGTACAACGCGTACACAACTACAGTGTCCACACCAAGTGCTTCTGAAGTTAGATCGCAAGTTGCTTCAAGCGATGATGCTGATTTCATGTCTTCTTAGCAAAAGAAAAATACAGACACAGACATTGAAAGAATCAGAGTTAAACATGTATCTCAAAGAGTCGGTCGTAGTAGTACGGCAGGATTCAGATTTCGATGTTTTGGACTGGTGGAAATTGCGAGTTAGTGAAGGAAAATATCTTATACTATCGACGATGGCACGAGATATTTTATAAATTCCTATTCAACAGTGGCATCGGAATCTGCGTTTAGCACAGGGAGCAGGGTCGTGAGTAAGACTAGAAGTTCCCTTGCACCAGATACAGTGGAAGCATTAATTTGTACACAAGATTGGTTGCGTCCGAGTCTAGGAGGTGATCTTGATGAGGAAGAGGAGGAGAATGTGAATGAAGCCGCAACACATGAAACAACAGCAATATGATGGAGTTTGGGATGAATTTTATGATTTGTTAGTTTAATTGAATTTGCAAATGTTGTAATGGATACTCTTTTAACTTTATTTTTATTTATCTGTTATGTTGATGGATATTATGCAAGCTGCGCAATGAATTTCTACATCTGTTTGCTGACTTTTATTTTTATTTATCAGTTATGTTGACTTTTATTTTTTTAATCCATAAATTGCTTTTATGTTATGTTGGATTATCGGTATTTCATTATTGTTAAAAAGCCTAAAATACTTTTCCAACACGATATGTAGATATGTCTTCAAGGCGAACCATCGGTTAACGTTTGGGACTATGGTTCCTTAGTCCATTCTCCAAAGTCTGGAAAGTTCAAGATTTTGTGTATTTGTGTGGAGCCAAGTGTTAACAAAACTAATCGACTCAGATTACACTTATCCTGTCGGGGTGGAGATGCAGACCGTGTCCTAAAGCCTCAAAAGAAATCAAATTCTTTTCCAAGCAGTTCTTGATTCAAACAAAAAAAATTTCACTCCCCAATCCAAACATTCTGAGGCAGAGAAGGAAGCTAAATTGTTAGCATTGGAAGAAGAACAATTTCAACTCGCCTTAAAGCGTAGTATGGAAGAGGCTTCTACACATCAGCGATGTCCTCCAAGACCACATGATGTCGAAGCAGGTTCAAGCTGCACGGGTAAAAAAAAAAAAGTAAAAA
>JAJHSJ010000006.1:25412715-25494903 GCA_021015155.1 Magnolia officinalis
CTCCTTGCTTGTCTTCTTCTCTGTGATAATGGAAGCTACGCCATGGCGAAATCCATAGTCTCTCCTCCTCCTCTCCTTTCTCACCGCCTTCTCTCTCCCGTCTCTTCTCATTTCCCTTCAACAAGATTCTCACACTCTCTTCCAAATCCCATCTCTCTCCGCTCATCTATCGGATCCAAGAAAAGACCTAGCTTCGTCGCATGCTCCTCAGATGGCGCCGGGGAAGAACTCCCAATCGAAAAGAGTAGGTCTTGTTCCCTCCATCTCCTCCTTTCCTTTGAACACCTTTCCGTCATTATACGTATTTTGTCCGTACTGAAATCTACCGAATTTCGCAGGATTTCCAGCATTTCCAACCGTGATGGACATCAACCAGATTCGTAACGTTTTGCCTCATCGGTGAGTGTTCGTACTGGAGTTTGATGTTTTTCAATTTCAGTCCAATTCGATGACAAGAGATGTCTGTATTTTCTTCACTCCTTCTGTTTTTGATTTTTGGGTTTTGGGTTTTGGGTTTAGGTTTCCATTTTTGCTTGTGGATAGAGTTATTGAATACAATCCAGGTGTTTCGGTTGTAGCTATCAAGAATGTGACGATTAACGATAACTTCTTCCCTGGGCACTTTCCTGAGAGGCCAATTATGCCCGGAGTTCTCATGGTTGAGGTATTTCTTGTCGTAATTCTCATTTCTTTTCAATCATGCTTTCTTCATTTTTTGATTTCTTAGGGGTCGTTTGGATGGTGGTAAATGGTTTATGTTGTAAATGATTTACTAGTAAATCACTTAAAAGGCTGTAAATGATTTACAGCCTATCTGTTTGGCTTTAAGTTTTAAATGATTTACTAGTAAATCATTTACAGTGTTTGGATAGCCTGTAAATGGTAAATGAAATCTGTTTTATAGGCTTTCATTCAAAAAAATAGAGCCGTTGCCATCTCCTCATTTACTAGTAAATGAAAACTCACCTTTTTGCTGGTAAATGAGAAGGGGGCTTTGCTAGTAAATCATTTACAAGTAGTAAATGATTTACTAGCAAATTAGAGCTTCCGAACACAAGTAGTAAATGATTTGCTAGTAAATCATTTACTACTTGCCCCATTTACCACCATCCAAATGACCCCTTAGTAAGATTACAAGTTCTGAGATTACAAGTTCTGTGTTTTAAGGTTGTTGTTGGCACAGAGTACTGTATTAAGGGGGAAAATAAAATCAAATAAAATAAACCTGCAGTGTTGTTGGATCAATGGCCATGTGTCCCTCTTGATCTTGACCGTGGAGACCTGGGTAATCCCCACAATGGTTTGCTAATCAGTATGTTTTAAACCGGTTTTAATACTATTAAGACTACAAATAATATTTATATTCTAAATTGGTTTTCAGTTGTTCAAATCAAAGGGTTAATGTGAATTAGCATTTCCAAAGCATGAGGGAGGTGTTTCTTGCTGGGGTATTGAAGATCCAACAGGTAAAATGATGGATCAGAATCTATAAAAGGGGATTAGCAACCTAACTGCAACACACTGAAGGAAATACAAGAAAAATCCTAGAAAAATTGTATCATATGGAAGAGCACCAAAGTGATTCTCAGTGCCACAACACTCGTCTCCTCATTTTTGAATGCCGATCAATGGTCTCAATCGTAGAAAATTTCAGTTGTTGAGAGTTATCATTAAGCTAGGTTATCTAGGACACTTAGCGTAGAGTTAGCATAGAACTTGGTAATTAGTTGTTAGTTGCTCTGTGACTAAGTGTTTATGTGGCAGCTCTTTGTTAGGCATTATGAATAAGACAGTTTGGGTGGCATTAGGTTTCTTGCTTTTATATATATTGGATGTGGGAGAGTTAAGATGCTCTTGGTTCGTGCTTTTGGTTTCACCTTCTTCTCTGTCTTTGTATTTCTTGATTCTTCGTTGGTGGCTAGTTCTTGTAGAATATCATTGCTCAGACAGTAAAATTGAAATTGTGTTCTCATAGCCATGTGAATTATACTTGTGCAAACGTGATGTGAACACAGACACAAGAATGAGTGTGGACTCGGATATGGACAAGAATCAAATCCCTGAAAAAATAGCATCAATTTCGCTGTTGGTTGGAATTGATTCAGGACTTGTAATGAGATTAGAACCGTAGGTGGTTACATCAATGAGATTTGGTTCAGATCCATGATGAAAGTTATGGCATAAGTTTGATGCCGGCCACCACCCGAGGCAGCCCTTCTCCTTTATCCGGGCTGGGGACCGGCAATGAGAGCACACAACTCCCACAGGCACAATGTAATAGACTAATACATGGTTGATTACAACCAAACACTATTTATATTACATAGGTTGATTACAATCAATGAGTTATAATTGAGATTTAGTTAGTGGAATTAATTTTTTTAGGTCATTTTCCATTCTAATGTGCTTAAGTGGTCAATGTGAGCGGTACCTTAAGAAATTGATGTTTTTTCTTTTTTTGGTGCTGTGTTTATTTATAAAGCAAATAGTTATATGTATCCGGATCTTCTGTTCGAGGGGTTATGCCGTTATGGAATAAATACCCCAAACTTCCAGCAAAGATTTCCTGTGGAATTCCAGAAATGAATATCATATCTCCAAAGTCCAACCAATATTGTGCAAAGCCCAATCAATATTCTGCAATTACAATGCTCAGTCCGTGTAAAAGCAAGTTGCATGCATCTAAAAGAAAAGGATTAGTTAAAAAAACTATTTAGAACCAGTTTTTAAAGAACTCAGCAAGAATAAAAATGACAAATGCGACAATAATACAAAATTGGCAAAGTTAAAAGTCGTCTTGGTGGGAACATGTTAGTGGTGATTGGGCAATAGCAGTATGAGAATCTGGATCAAGATTCTGGAGGGGAAGTGGCATCTCCGTAAAGGGGATTCCTACTGCTAAGAAGTGGATATCAATGGGTTTGTGTACTGTAACATGCTTGGGATATTCATTTGACAACACTCATGACTAAGGTAGTTTTCTTCATGAAATCACTCATTCTAGTCTCAGAAAGATAATGATTTAGTTTATAGTTGCCCAAAATATTCTCTGAGTAGTCTTCTTGCTTTCAGATGTCACTGTTATGTAAGTTTTTTATTCTTTTTTTGGGTGTGTTCCCACTCCTACCCCCACTCCCATTTCCTATTGCTTAGGGCAGGTAACTTTTGTTTTGGAAGTAGAATTTTTAAGTGACAACTGACATTGTAAATCTAGATTAGGATTACCCCATTAATTGATTGAAGAAACCTTTCTTACAATTGTCTTAGGCAAAATAGGTTTTATTCTACTTGATATTCTAGATTTTGCATGTTATGCCAAAGAGACTCATTTTCGTTCTTGAGGAACAAGGCATGGGTATTTGTTTCTCCATTTCATTTCACCCTTTATCACAGGATTGTTGGGGTGATTATTAATTAAGGATCTTTAAGGGTTGGTGATAAGGTTTGAGGCGAATGAGTGAAGCCTGATGGCAACTCATAAGCCGTTCTTTTGTTGGGACAGTTTTATGTACTATTACTCGGCTGTCCATTTTGTAAGGGAGAAATTAGGATCTCTATGATTGGGATTATAATAAAATAAAAATTACATCTCTATCTAAAGCAAATTGGTTAATGGAACTATCTTATTTAGGCTGTTTTCATGTGAGAAGGACAGAGGAGTTGTAATTTGTATTGAAGTTGCACACAGTTGACCATTGGATATTTGCCTCTGGCCTTAGGACAAGAACTAAGGTGGTTCACCACCATTTTCTATGTTGTATTTAGAAGCATCATATATGGATATTAATCCATGCCTTTGATCCATCATCTCTCTCGAAAACTACTTTAATTGGGTGATTTTAACCACCTAACAATGGCTAGGAAAATGTATATACTCTATACCGTCATTGATTTGGACCATACGTGCTGTGGGGCACACTTTTGGTTGCCCATCCCTCTCAAAATTCACTTCGATAACATGATAATAAATGTTATTCAATATTTTTTATTTAAATTTCAAGTCATCGTAACAATTTGCTATTTTGAAATTGGGGTGAACCCCGGTGTCACTGGTACCACTGTAAGCTACAGTACCACCGATCAGAAGTGGGGCCATCGTGATCTATTAAGGACATCCAACCCGTCCATCAAATGCGTGACCTTAAGTTACCCTTGGTATAAAAAAATCAGCCCAATCTGAAACTAAGGTGGGCCACACCACAGGGAACAAGTCAAGAGTGATGCCTATCATTGATTTCAATAGGAGGCCTATCGCATGGTTTATATGCAATCTGGTTTATATGCAATCTGATGGACGGATCAGATATCCTATGTACATCACATGGGACGCACATTAGCTTTGGAGTGTACCTCTTTAAAGTTAGTTATCTTTATAATAAGTTTCAAAACACTATCATGGTCATGCTTTTGCACATGCTATATTGACAAGTATAGCATAAAAATACATCCCTATCTAAAGCAAATTGACCTCCTAAAAAGGGATGATTTGTCTCCTTAATGGGGAGGATTACTCGCATTCTTGCTGCTTTCTGCAATTGCGAGTTTGCATGCATGTTTCATGCTACGGTTAGATTTATAATTGTGGTTGAAGAAAGTTGGAATGAACTAAAAACTAAGTTGGAGTGAAAATTGAGCAAGTAACAACAATCATTTATTGAATGAAAAAAAAATGGGATGCAAGTCCTAAAACACAGATCTGACCTGCTACAACCTTCCAGTACTAGATTTACAGCCATATCATTTGGCCCCTTTTTACTAGACTGAAAGAAGTATTTAATCTGGCAATCAAGGATCTGATTTCATTGAAAATGTAGTGATGCACCCACGGTTCAGCTCCAGCAGATGCCCAATGGATGAATTTAAGCGCATGACCTTGGGCGATAGTTGTAGAGGGAGGAGATGATGCAAGGAGACGGAGACCCACACATGTCATGATAGCCTCCGCATGAGCCGCTTGATGCATTGTAATGGTCCCAGAGAAAGCGCTGATCATCTCTCCGTCAAAAATTTCTCAGAACTCCCCCCACACCTGCCATCCTCCCAAGGACCAATTGAGGACCCACTAAAATTCAGTTTGAGAAACCCTGCAGGGAAGGAGTCCATGCTTCAAACTGATTGGGATGATGGGACGAAAACTTCACCTCAGTCGGCCCAATTTCTGCAAATATCTGCTATTGAATGATCTTCAACCTCCTTGGAGATGAAAGCCCACTCTTCCATGGACTTAGTCTTCTCTATGATTGCCTCTAGAGAAATTTGTTTGTCTTTGAAGATCTGGCCATTTCTTCCTTTCTGTATCTCCCAACAGATAGCGAATGGGATGAGATTCCAAAGAACTCCTTTACTACAGAATGGGCTGGTATAGGAGTACCTATGCATTTCAGCTTGTCAACTGTCAGCACCTTACTGAGAATCACTAACCACATGAAAGACACTACTCTTGGGGGGCCCTTTGAACTCCATGTTCAGTTAGCAAACTGTCTTAACTTGTGCCTATCCTCTATAGTAGCAGTATGCATTGTTATCAAATGCGATCGTATATGCGCATACTATTGATCAAATCGCATATGCCATGATGGCATATGCGATCCTAGCAAGTATGCCATGGCATACTTTTATATGCGATAAATATGCGATCGCATATGCGAGTATGCGATCGCATATTTCCCAATAGCCAAGAGCGGATGATTTTTATTTTTTATTTTTTATTTTTTATTTTTTCAAATTGGAGAACTTTTGCCTATAATTAGGCACTCATATCCCCTCCATTTTCACTATTCTTTACTCCAAAGCTCTAAATCTCTTACTTTTTCTCTCTTACACCTCTTTCTTTCTTACTCTAATCTGTCTACAATTATTTCAATTATGTTTATATTTTGTATTTTATAAGTTGTGCTTACTTTTTGTAAATTAAGTTGTAAGTTATAACTTGTAAGTTGTTTCAAGTTATCCATTTATCATTAAAATTTCTTTGTTCGAAGTTTATAATAATTAGTTATCTTTTAATGTAGCTTGTTGATTGTTTTGTTAAAATTTATATAATATAATATAAGTAATTAAATATATCACTTAATGAAACACTCAAACTATAATGAAATAAGTAAAATAATCCAATCCAATCATGTGTACTAATTAGACGAGTTTTTCCCTCTTTATATATATATATATATATATATAGAATTTTTAGATTTTTTTTTTGAAAAAAAATATGTCATGGCATGTGTGATTGTGCGATCGCATATGCGAATAGCATATGCTGATCGCATGCAATCGCATATGCGATTTGACAACATTGGCAGTATGAGCTAATAGAGACCACCCTAAACCCTAAAATTGCTGAAAATAATAACGTTTTATCTTAAATCTTAATACTAAATTTTTTATGAGCCAGAATACATGCTTATTTGTATGTAGTAGAAAGAAAAACTTATGATAAAAGTATCAGTCCGTAGGTTCAAGCCTTAGGTTAAGGACTTAAGTAATCCTGGCTGAAGATATTTCTTAGTATTACTAGAGACTACTTTATTTTACTAATTAGGGTTTAAGGCTAATAAGGTAGGACTCGTCTTTTCAAACAGTTACCGGCAAAATCCTTTGTGCCTGGCGCCCTTCCGACAATGGTAATCGGATACAAAGGCCTAACTCCGTTTGATCATTACGGCCTGTCAATCATGCACTGTTGCATATAACCTTTAACCCTAACTTAGGTCAGAAAAGTAGATCTTTAGAGTACTTAGAGAAGAATGATTCATATAGTTGGATTACAACATAAGGCTTTTCCCTTTGGACTGAAAAGAAACTTAGCCAGCCATCGTACCTGGAATTACTCAACTTCTTCGAAATGTAGATGGAAGATGAAGAAGATAGAGGTTTCTTGAGAAAAAAGTGTGTGTGTGTGTGTGTGTGTGTGGAGAGAGAGAGAGAGAGAGAGAGAGAGAGAGAGAGAGAGAGAGAGAGTATTATTTAGTTAGTTCGATTGATATTCTAGTACCCTACAGAGTAGTGCAAAAGCCCTTTATATAGAGGGCGGAACTCAAACTTTACAAAATTACATTTAAAAGCAAAGAAAGATGTCTGGCGTGTGTTGGATTAGCTAGCAGTCGATCGAGCATCCTCTTTGCCACGTGTTGTTCTTTCTTCGATGCATGTCTTTAAGCCATGCAAACCGTTCCAGGATTTCGGATACTGCTTGAAAAAACAAGGGGCTGATAGCTGGTTTTGCATGGAGAGTCTGGTTCTACAAATACTGCCAAAAGAAACAGTAGGCAGTTACCTTGGAATCAGTGCTACATTTTCGGAATCAGTAATACGTGTCTTTTCTTGCAAAAGTTTTCTGGTTTTGCAAATCAGCTTACAACTTTTCTACTCGTCTGGTCTTGCAAAAAACTTTTGCAAAAATGGGTTCTCTACGTTACGGATAGGTTCATGTCGGAAGCGGCGGTGTTTTCGGTGGCGGAGAGATCTTCTTTCCTTGTGTTTCTGTTGCCTCTGATTTTATTTCTTCTGGATTTTCTTCGTCTTCTCCAAAGCCGTCTAAAAAAATCATTTTTAATCTCCTTTCAGTCTCTGGGCCTTTAACAACTAAGATTCCGGCTTCGAGGAGCGTTACCTCTAGCTTAAGCTCTGTTATCGGTTCCTTTTCTTTTGCTAGGGTTCCATTATAGGGTTCGGCTGTCTGAATGAGCATGTCCTCAGATAAGTATGCAGTATACCACCGATCGGTGTCATCAATAAGGAGTTGTATTATTTCTCCTGCGGTCATCATCCTGTGTTTAAACAAGTCTAAGGCTTTGATGGCGGCCTCATTTCTGTCTTCAATAACAACATGTTGTTCATCATCTGTTAGTCGGAGAAGAAAGAACCCCTTGCATTGCCTTTCTAGTCTTAACACCCAGAGATAGATGTTAAACGGGTAAAAGTTTTTCATGCATCTTTTAATAATCTTTCTTATTTCTGGTGGGAAATATGGGATTTCGTTTTACTCATTTTCTACTTTGATAATCTTGATAAGTCCATGCTTAGCCAACAACACATATTTATCATCGTTACGTTCTTTGTCAATGTATCCTAAGGGTAAGCAAGGGGATAATACCAGTGACTAAGAACAGGTCTAGTATTCCTTGACACATTTTTATAGCCAAGTCTAGGACCTCAGTTTTCTCGAGAAGGAGATCGTTGCCTATGGTAAACATTGTGCCAAAGGGCGTCAGTTAGGATTGGATTTTCGTTTTTGAAATGCTTTCTGTGCTTAGCTATGTCTGGGAATTGGCATGGTTCTGGGTATACAGGATAATATAGCCCCCCAATTAGCCTATTTTGGGCCACGATGTTGTTTGTGTTTTTCCCAGGAGGGATTATAATGTCGTTAATCCCTTCTAAGATAGGCCTCCGTATACTGCTTCTTTTTCCAGACACAGTCAAGTAATTTTCCTCATTGTTGTCTTGTGACGCGTTGCTTTCTGCATATGTTGTTTTGCCTTTGGCAGCGAGTTCTCTTTCATGTTCTAGGTCGCTGATTTTTGTTATGCTTTTGAGACAAGCAATGATCGCCTTCTCGAGAAAACTGAGGTCCTAGACTTGGTTACAAAAATGTGCCAAGGAATACTAGACCTGTTCTTAGTCCCTGGTATTATCCCTTGCTTATCCTTGGGATACATCGACGAAGAATGTAACGATGATAAATACATGTTGTTGGCTAAGCACGGACTTATCAAGATGATCAGAGTAGAAAAGGAGGAAAATGAAATCCATATTTCGCACCAGAAATAAGAAAGATTATTATTATATTTTTTTAAATACCATTTTTTTTTTTGTTTTTGTTTTTTTCACACGCACACACACACACCATCACACACTCACGCCATAGTGGGATTTCACCACGTATGGATACTCGAACACTTGACCGGGTGTAGAAACTCTTGAGAGTTTAAAATAAGAAAGATTGTTAAAAGATGCATGAAGAACTTTTACCCGTTTAACATCCATCTCTGGGTGTTAAGACCAGAAAGACAATGCAAGGGTTTCTTTTTTCTCCGACTAACAGATGATGAACAACAGGTTGTTATTGAAGACAGAAATGAGGCCGCCATCAAACCCTTAGACTTGTTTAAACACAGGGTGATGACAGCAAGAGAAATAATACAACTCTTTATTGATGGCACCGATCGGTGGTATACTGCATACTTATCTAAGGACATGCTCATTCAGACAGTCGAACCCCATAATGGAACCTTAGCGAAAGAAAAGGAACCAATAACAGAGCTTAAGCTAGAGGTAACGCTCCTTGAAACCAGAATCTTAGCTGTTAAAGACCCATAGACTGAAAGGAGAAAATCCAGGAGAAATAAAATCAGAGGCAACTGAAACACCAAAGAAGAAGATCTCTCCACCATCGAAGACGATGCCGCTTCCAACATGAACCTATCCACAATGTAGAGAACCTATTTTTGCAAAAGTTTTTTGCAAGACCAGACGCTTAGAAAAACATCCGTAGAAAAGTTGTAAGCCGATTTGCAAAACCAGAAAACTTTTGCAAGAAAAGACATGTATTACTGATTCCGAGGACGTAACACTGATTCCAAGGTAACCGCCAAAAAGCCTACTGTTTTTTTTTGGCAGTATTTGCAGAACTAGACTCCATGCAAAACTATCTATCAGCACCTTTTTTTTTTTTTCAAGCAGTATCCGAAATCCTATAACAGTTTGCATGACTTAAAGACACGCGTCGAAGAAAGAGTAACACGTGGCAAAGAGGATGCTCGATCGACTGCCAACTAATCCAGTACACCCCAGGCGTCTTTCTTTGCTTTTAAATGTAATATTGTAAAGTTTGAGTTCCGCCTTCTATATAAAGGGCTTTTGCACTACTCTGTGGGGTACTAGAATATCAATTGAACTAAATAATACATCTTTTTTTAATCTCTCTCTCTCTCTCTCTCTCTCTCTCTCTCTCTCTCACTCTTACTTTTTTTCTCAAGAAAACTCTGTCTGCTTCATCTTCCATCTACCTTTCGAAGAAGCTGAGTAATTCCAGGTACAATGGCTGACTAAGTTTTTTTTTTCGGTCTAAAGGGAAAAGCCTTATGTTGTAATCCAATTATATGAATCATTCTTCTCTAAGTACTCTAAAGATCTACTTTTCTGACCTAAGTTAGGGTTAAGGGCTGTATGCAAAAGTGCATGCTAGGCAGGCCATAGTGATCAAACGAAGTTAGGCCTTTGTATCTGATTGCCATTGCCGGAAGGGCGCTAGGCACAAAGGATTTCGCTGGTAAATGTTTGAAAAGACGAGTCCTACCTCGTTAGCCTTACCTTAAACCTTAATTAGTAAGATAAAGTAGTCTCTAGTAATACTAAGAAATATCTTCAGCCAGAATTACTTGAGTCCTTAACCTAAGGCTTGAACCTACGGACTGATACTTTTATCATAAGTTTTTCTTTCTACTACATATAAATAAGCATGTATTCTGGCTCATGAAAAAAATTAATATTAGGATTTAAGATAAAATGTTATTATTTTCAGCAATTTTAGGGTTTAGGGTGTCTATTAGCTCATACAACTACTATAGAGGATAAACTATACTGTGAAAAAAGGATTTTTCTGTGAACATCATTGATTTCCCTCTTCAAGATCCGAACGTCCTCGCTGTCATGACTTATGTGCGTTTCTTCCAGAAAATGTTATTATTTTCTGCAATTTTAGGGTTTAGGGTTTAGGGTCTCTATTAGCTCATACAACTACTATAGAGGATAAACTATACTGTGAAAAAAGGATTTTTCTGTGAACATCATTGATTTCCCTCTTCAAGATCCTAACGTCCTCGCTGTCATGACTTATGTGCGTTTCTTCCAGCTGTTGAAGCAGCTCTTGGAGGTCCCATCTCTTCCTCAAGATTTCTTCTGATATCTATGTTCCTGATACATTTTCCCCCATGCTGTTCTACACAATCTCTCAATGATGCTTCTTTGTTAGGCACGGCCCTATACAATTTCGGAAACTTTGATGATGGAGGACAATCTTCGATCCATTCATCTTCCCAAAAGTTGACTGATTGCTGTCCTTCATGATGAGAAACACAACATCATCTTCACTTCCATCTAGCTGGCTGGCATAGGAGATGCCTCAAAGGGGAGGTTTTGGCCCCTAGAGAGGGGTCGAACTCTTATAAAAACAGAGGGATTAATTACTGTTATGGGGATGGAGATTATTTAAATGTCATCAATTGGGTGGTTAAGAGTACATTTTGAGCCTTGGGAGGTTCCAATTCATGTTCAATGAAAGTTGCTCTACTCCCTCAAGGTCAAACATTTTTTTTTTTTCCAATGTAGGAGACAGGTGATCAGTTGACCGGTAGACTTCCTAAGGTTGGATATCCCTCTCTGTTTAAAGAGAGAGGCTCCGTTCTTTGGAGAAATGCTTTTGATGGCTCATTGTTAGGAATAATGGATGGAGAGAACTAATATTTATCTTCAATTCTGGGGCCCCCTTGGAGAAGCAAGCAATTCTATTGTTTAGATGGTTCTCTTCGTCTGGAATGTTAGGGAATTACAGTGCTGTACCCCCCATGCTGCAAGCTGAGGTCCGATTGGAGTGGTTGGTGTCCAAAAGGTGACGCCATCTTCACTTTTTTCAGGTCAGCTTGCATAGGATGTGCCTCAAAGGCTGAGGTTGTCCTTAGGTTGGGTAGAGACCAGTGTAACTTAAATCAATAAACCCTACCATTTCCATTTTGAATAGTGTCATCTGGCTTATGGGCCGTTTTCAATCAGTATCGCTATTTCTACTGACCCAAAATTGTGGTTCTGTACTCTTACATCTATATTTAGAATATAAAGAATTGATACTTTGATTTATGTAATAGCATGCATATAATATAAATAATACAAGTTGACGGGTTCTATAATAAAAACATTCATCATTTTATGTGTAAATTACTATATCAATTTGTACATAGCATCATATTGCATATAATTAATGCATGTATTGGAGTGACATGCATGATCCTACTTGTAGCATGTCACATACTGGACCACATACCCATTCTCGTACCACCTATTGGAGTGGTCCATGGTCTGGGTAAGCTTGGTTGAGATTTCTAGGATAAGAGTAATTGAGTCTAGTTGTTGTGGAGGCTATTCTTCAAATGTCACCGATTGGACAGAAGCCACTCTGAACCTTTGGAGATTCCAATTCATGTTCAATGAAATTTGTTCTATTGCCTCAAGGATGCACATTTCATTTGCCATGTAAGAAGAGAGGTGAATGAGTTGACCAATAGTCTTGCTAAAGGCCTTGTTTTTCCTGAAAGAAAGTTTTTCTTTACTTCTTAAAAGAATAATGGAAAGCCGAAATTCTGTGTGTGTGTTCGTGTGTGTGCATCCCAAGTTTATATATAATAATCTGATGGTAACTATTTTTTCTGTCATTTATATCATGTACTGTAGACACCCCACCTAATACCAACTGTCTGACACCAAAAGGGTCTTGACTACTTGGGATCAAGTCAAACTAGCTAAACCACTCCACCTAAACCCATATTTTCAGCCAAAAGAGAGAAAAAAAAAAAAAACCATTTAAAACTCTCTTAAATTGCCATTAAAGTGATGACCGATGAGGGTGTGGGGCTCAGCCTTGCCAAATTCTGGGTTCCACATCCCTTCTCTTTCATTGGCTTTTCTTGGGGATGGAATTCCTAGCATTCGTGCCCCTTTTTCTCGCCCCAAGGAACCTTGAAATCTGAGTTTCGGGGCTGCGAAAATCCAATTTCCATGCCCCTAAGTACCCAGAAATCTGTGTATCAGAGTCACTTGTGGAAATCAGATTTCCATGACTTAGAAAATTGGTTATCAACAACTTTGATACCCTGTTTTATGCGAGAACCCTGTGATTTCAACTTGTATACACTGTTTTTCAACAACAGGGAAAAGTATATTTCCATGGATTCTCCATTTCCAAGGTTTAGAAACTTGGATATTGGTTTCTTCCTAAAAAAGAAAAGTGTTAAATGTCAATTTTCATGGCCAAGAGATAGCATCTCGTTGATTGACCATTGGCCTTTTAACATTTCCATTAGAAAACTACACTTTGAACTAAACAATGGAATTATTGCTGGATTCTGAAGGGGTTTTCCATGTCCATCTTTTGTATTCTCTCTATACAAAAGAGAGGAAGCCAATGGAGTTAGGCATTGCAATATCAGTTTCTCCACTCCCTATGGAACTGCAAATGAATTATCTACCTCTTAATGAAATGCACTGATTGATTTTCCTCTTAACACTTTTCTTCCATCCCATGATAAATGAATGTGGTGATCCAGGCCATGGCCCAAGTCGGAGGCTTGGTGATGCTGCAACCGGAGGTGGGAGGCTCTCGTGAGAACTTCTTTTTTGCAGGGATCGACAAAGTGAGGTTCCGGAGACCCGTGATCGCTGGAGACACCTTGGTTATGAGGATGACACTGGTGAAGTTGCAGAAGCGCTTTGGAATAGCAAAGATGGAAGGGAAGGCCTACGTTGGGGGTGAGGTGGTGTGTGAGGGTGAGTTCTTGATGGCCACCGGCAGCAGCGAATGAAATGCATGGCTGATGATTCTGTCGTCCTGCCCTCACACCAACCTGCATTACCGACCGTTCATTTTTTTTTTTAATCCAATTTTCTGTATCAATGCTCCTTTTATCAGTGTTAGGAGTCCGAGCGTCACTGATGGATTTCCATGCAAAGGCTTATGCTTTAGTTACTGAAAAATAAATGAGTTTCTTGTTACCCTTCTTTTGATTGAGCCTGTGTCCTTTGGACGGTTGGCCTTCTGGTCTAAGGGTCCTGGTCGATATGGATGTAGTTGAGGCCTGTTATATAGGTCTGCTGGTTGGTCCTGGGTGCAGGTTTTCCAAAATTTTCTATGAAGGCCTGGTCTCAGCCTTTGAATAGGGCCATATAGAACTGGGAATCGAGTCGAGTCGGACCGAGTTAGGGCTGACCTGACCTGATCCGGTTTTGAAATAGGCCTAACCTGACTCGGTACCAAGTCCAGCAAGCCCGATCCGAGTCCGGGTCTGGCCTGAACTAATCCAGACCGAGTCCGACCCAGTCACAAGTACCAGTTGGGTCGGGTGCAACAGGTATCCACAGGCTGAAATCACAACTCAAAACCTAGGTGCACTTGTCAGAATTGTAGCCTCTCCATCAGCTACACGGCATCTCAGATCAGATATGAGTTTTTTTATTTTTTATTTTTTAAATATATATGTACGAGTCGAGTTTTGGATTGAGTCGAGTTACTGGGTGACCCGAACTCTACTTGGTTTGAGTTTTCATGTCGACTCACATACTCAGTTCGGATCGAGTTGGGTCTGAACGAGTCGAGTTATCCTGGGACCAATTCTAGGCCCGTCTATGACCTTGGGTGGGGTTGGGCCTGAATTATTATGTCTGATTATACAATGGCCCAGGGATCGCATTGTATTAAAGATTGGGGCATTGGATGCTGGGGCCAGCCCACTGCCATCCCAAAGAAGGATCCTGAGCTCTTAAGATTTTGGAAAGGGGAATTATCCAATGCAACCTACCTATGGGAGTTTCCCTTTTAAGTTTGAGCTAGGTGGGGCCCAACGTGATTTGTCTGTGCCATTGAAACTGACCCATCAGTTGCCCCTCCTAAGTCCTAACCAGAGCCCAAACATCAGCTTGGTCATGAATCAGGTGGGCCAATTGAAACCGTCCGGGGCCCACTCAAGTTATGGATGACGCAGATATTTGTGATTTCCGGTCATCTACGAATGAGTTGGATGGCAGATAGACATCACGGTAGCCCCATGAAGGTTTCAACGGTAGGCGTCGGCTGTCTCTGTGTCCCACTTCACTTTCCCATGATGTTGCTCACTTTGAGTTTTGGATCTGTCACACCCTGACATGAGCTGGCGCAGCTAATAGATGGACTGGATGCCACAGAGACATTGTGGTGGGCCCCACCGCCTTATGTTGCACCGTTCCCTTTTTACATCCCCTTACATTTAGACCCAAGCTGAATGGGTGAATCGGTCCGAACCGAGTAAGCTTCACCCGATCCCAATTCAAACCGATCAGGTCAGACTTGATGGATCTGAAAACCGAGTCGAGTCGAGTCGAGTTCTTGTCAGGCCTATTACAAAATCGGATCGAGTTAGGTCAACCCTAACTCGGTGCGACTCGACTCGACTCGATGCCTAGCTCTACTGCCCTGGTACATACATGTGGGCCCATAGTTCAATGACCAAGGTAGTTGATAAGATTGAGCATTTTTTAAGCCGTATAGTCAGTAATCAAAGGTACAGGATCATCTAAGCAAGGTGGATGGATTTCCAGTACTCTCCCATCCACAGTGGGGCCCATGAAGTAGACGGTTCGGATGACCCAAAAATTGGTTCACTTGCACGAAAATGGGTAAGTACTCTATTCACCTGTGGACGCATCAACGCCCTATAATTCCTCCGTGTTGTCCAAACCCACCATTGTAGTCTGTTGATTGATGGACCTCGTTTGATGTAGGGCCCAGAAACAGACCGTTAGAAGAGAATAAATTAAAAAAAAAAAACACAGCAACTGTCCATATTCTCCGTGGAAAATGCCTAATAAAATAGAAGGTCATGATCTTCCCAATTTGGGAAATTTCATGGCAATACCCCATCCATTCTGGGACCCATCTCCTTAACGGTTCGGATCATTTTAATTTGGGCTCCACATGCACACATTTCGCATATGTTTGCTGATATATCAGATTTCTAGCATCAAAAGCCAAATGAACTTGCTTTCTTTGCCATGAAAAGAATCAAACTCTCTCTAAACTACAAATCATTCAAATTCAAATTCTTCATCCCTTTTAACTCTTCCCATCAGCTCCACACTTCAAAACCCTCGTCACTTTCTGCTGACATCCCAAAAGGAAATGACCAAACTGCCCTTTCATCTCTTCTCATCCTCTCTTCAAAAACCAAATCACTTCTTTTGGGCAATCAAATCCATGCCCAAATCATCAAGTCTGGATTCTCCAAGCACACCTTTTCTCAAAACAATTTGATTAACATGTACTCTAAATGTGGAGTCTTAGGCCATGCACTCAGAGCATTTGATGAAATGCCTGAGCGAAATCTTGTTTCTTGGACTTCGATCATGTCGGGAGCAGTTCAGAGTGGTGAACTTGAAATTGGGTTGGAACTTTTTTTGGAGATGATGGAAGATGGGTTCCGGCCGAATGAGTTTGGTTTCGGCAGTGTCCTGAGGGCATGCGCTAATGCGGAGGCAATTGAATTTGGTTCTTGTGTTCATTGTCTTGCATTGAAGATGGGAATTGAGATGAATTTGTTTGTGGGCAGTCTGCTTCTCCACATGTATGCAAAATGTGGGGATGTGGAAGCGGCAAAGTGCGTGTTTGGGTGTATGAGTGATCGTGACGTGGCCTGTTGGAATGCCATGGTTGGAGGTTATGCGATTAATGGCTATAGCTTTGAAGTGATGGAACTAGTATCTTTTATGCATCGGAATGGATTAGTTATGGATGAATTCACTTTCATAAATGCTCTCAAGGGGTGCTCGATTTCAGGTGATTTGAGTTTTGGCCAGCAGATTCATGGTTTGATTATCCATAATGAGGCGGAGTTCAGTTCCTCGGTGATGAATTCGCTCATCAATCTGTACTTTAAGGCTGGTAGAAAGGACTGGGCTCTGATGCTTTTTAACAGGATGCAACAGAGAGACGTTGTATCTTGGAACACAGTGATTGCTGGCTTTGCTCAAGATGAAAATGTGGGAGAAGTTGTGGACTTTTTCTCTAAAATGGTATCAACGGGATTGAAGCCAAACCAAATTACTTTGTCAATTTTGTTTAGGTTCTGTGGTGCTGTTGGTGATCTTTTTCTTGGGCTTCAATTCTATTGTCTTGCTTACCGTCTTGGGTTCCTTAATGATGCCCTGGTCGGCAATTCACTTATTGATATGTTCTCTCGATGTGGTGACATTGAGAATGCATCATTCATATTTGAAAGTCTCCCTACTAGAAACGTAATCACATGGAATGAGATGATTGTCGGGTGTAACTTGAATGGATGTAGTATAGAAGCGTTACAGCTCTTCCGTAATTTACGTGGATTGGGAATTGAAGCAGATGAGATCACGTGCTCAAGTATTTTAGGGGCTTGTTCTAGACACGAACACCAAGAAATAGGTCGACAGATCCATGCTGGGATTATTAAATCTGGTTTTGATTCTCATTGTTTCGTGTGTTGTTCGCTGATCAATGCTTATGCAAGAATTGGATGGGTTGATGATTCGTTTAAGATATTTTGCAGCATTGATGTATTAGATTTGGCATCTTGGGGAGCCATGATTTCCGCTTTTTCACAGCAAGGTTGTAGCTATGAAGCTTTAGTGCTTTTGAACCGCCTCAGAGAGACTAGCGAGAAGCCGGATGAGTTCATATTGGGCAGCACTTTGAACGCATGTGCGAATATTGCTGCTTTTAACCAAAGCAAATGCATCCATTTGTATGTAGTCAAAACGGGATTTGAGAAGCACCTATGCATAGCTAGTGCCATTATAGATGCATATGCTAAATGTGGAGATATTGATAGCTCAAGGATGGCTTTTGTTCAGTTGTCAAGAGATAATGATGCCATCCTCTTCAACACCATGATCACAGCCTATGCACAACATGGTCTCGTTACAGAAGCTATTGGACTCTTCGAGAAAATGAAGCGTGTCAATCTACGGCCGAACCATGCAACTTTCGTGTCGGTTATTTCAGCTTGTAGTCATCTGGGCCTTGTGGGCCAGGGGCGCAAGTTCTTCGATTCAATAAGCTCTGATTATGGGATGCACCCATCTGCCGAAAATTTTGCTTGCTTGGTCGATTTACTTGCACGCAGTGGGTTTCTCGAAGAAGCAAAAGAAGTCATTGAAGACATGCCCTTCGAGCCGTGGGCTGCTGTATGGAGATCCTTACTCAGTGGCTGTAGGATTAATGGGAATAGAGAGTTGGGGGAATTGGCTGCGGAGCGGTTGCTTCATTTGATGCCGGACAATGATGCAACCTACGTGTTGTTGTCGAAGGTGTATGCTGAAGAGGGAAGTTGGGAAGATGTGGCGAAGGTGAGGGGGAGGATGAAAGAAAGAGGAGTTATGAAGGAGCCTGGATACAGTTGGATTGAGATCTAGATGTAGTTTCATACATACATTGCATGGAATTGCAGGTGAGCTATTGTACCACAAGAACTGTTACCATTCAAGGGTGCAACTGACCTGACTTTGTTAATTCATTATATGGGGTTAAATGACATGAATCGATGTCAAAAAGGGGATATGCGATGAACAAATGAATGGTGAGGATGTTACAATTTTTATCCTCAAATGGTAACTCTGTTTATGATTCATCGAAGATCTAGCCCTTCGAACCGTAGCCCACCATTTGGTTTCTTCTGTCTGAAACTTCCGATGTCCTAAAACGAACTCCCTCCAGAATGCAATGTTAATGCAGAAACAGAACGAGTTCTAAGTTATCTTCAAGAAAAAGCAGAGTAAGAATCCGACAGAGTACCGAAGTATGTATTATATTTTGGTGAGTTGGAGGATGATTGGATGGCGATCATGAGCTGATTAAGGATCAGTTAGCATTTATGTTCAATTCAGACCATGAAGAAGAATGCTCATTTGGATCAAGCTCTTTCTCATCACACTCCAGATCTATTGATATGAAGATCAAGACCACCTAGAAAATTGGTACAACAGTAGCAATGCAAATCTCTGTCCATCAGTAAGTTGCAAAAATAGCAACTTTGCAAGTAGATGGTTTTAACTTCTGACTATTCATTTTTTTTTTTTGGAGCCTGAATAATTGCAGATGATAGGGATTGGGTTGCCTGATCGAACATGTATTGTTAGTGATGTTGTATCTCCACCTATTCGACATCTTAGTTTGGAATTCCTACATAAATACATACATACATATGTATATGTTTAAATGTATGTACATACATAAGTATTTATTTAAGATTTGGTCATGAATCTCATTTATATCTATGTCTTCTGTACCATACATACCACCAGTAGTTTTTTTTTTTTTACAGTTTTGGCCCCGTAATTAGTTTCATATGATGGAAAACTTTCAATATTCAAAGGGCATGGAAAGACATTTTAAATGAATTCAGAGGTATTTTGGATACTGAAAAATGAGGCTGTTGTCTGGTTATAGTTTAGATTTCACCTGCAAAATACCCACAGCAGCTTATTACCTGCAAAATGCCCACAACAGCCCACTCGAACTTTTTCTTGTGTGTAAACCACATGAAACGTGGTGGTAGGGAGATTGTAACAGATGTTCTATGGGGCCCACAGTGAAATTACATTGTTACATCTACTCATGACCACGGTGTCAGTCCAAAAACAAGGTAGATCTAAAGCTTGAGTGGGCCACAACACAGGAACATGTTTAGCAGTTCAGATGGGTCGGCCACCATTGAAACCATGAGCGCCTCTCTCTCTCCTCCCTCCCTCCCTCTCTCTCTCTCTCTCTCTCTCTCTCTCTCTCTCTCTCTCTCTCTCTCTCTCTCTGTGGGCTGCTCCATCGCTACAAATTCTTCTGTTTTTTTTTTAATTTTATTTTTTACTTCCCCTTTCCTGATTTCTCCTACTTTTTCTCTCCCTCGTCCTCCCTGTACATGTGATGAACGTACCACTTCCTCTTGTGATGTAGATATTACATTTTTTTCTTTTTGGACATGTCTGTTAGGTTGTTCTATGATGTTGCTACACAGACACAAACGCAGATGTCGCAGTCAGGACTGATACTTCAGATATAAGTGCGAAAGGCCCACCAGTACCATACACGCCGAAGCAGTAAAAAGATAACTTGTTATCAGCAGATGTAATGTCTTCTGGTGCCCTGTGGTTGAACTATTGCTCAGATGGACCCACCACAAATGGGAGATCTCTTAGAAATCTCCTACACCTTTTGATTAATGACCCACATGTATAAGGTCATGGACAAAAATAAAAGTAAAAAAAAAACAAAAAACCCCACCAACACCCATATTCAACAGAACATAATCCAAGAACTGAAGGGCCAAAATATTCCAATTCCAGACATTGTTCTTCACATCCAATCAAAAAATGATCTGGATCACTGAACCATGGGCATGGGATCCTACATGTACAAACTCTATACCATGCATTTATTGATGTGCAGGACCCTGTAATTCCTCACATTACCCAAACACTCTAAAACAGGGGATGTGCCGCATCGACACTCGAATCACAACATTAAAATCCAGACCATGTTGCCATACATATATGATATAACAGTTAGGTAGCTTATGAACACCTTATGATCATGAGATGATTCTTCATCTCTTTTCCTCTCAATGCCCCGATATGTCTACCAATATCCGCTTCTTTTCATTGAAGTCTCATGGAGTTAGCCAATATCAGATTGGTGTTATCTGACTATGACTCGTAAAATGGGGTTCTAGCCCTCTATATATAAAACCAAGAGATTTTTATTAATCACAATTTCAAATCCTAAAATGATACTGTTTGTTCATACACAGTCTCTAATCAACATCCAGATTCCTTCTTCCCTCACCTCTGACGACTTAATCGCTACAAAGAGTAAATAATTATCGAAATCTGAATAATATCTACACCAACACTAACTGACGATGGCATCCCTTTGTTTAACAATCACAGAAAATTGGACTATTGCATTATCAAAACTGGGAAGGATGGATGGCGCTATCGATCAGGTGGTGTAAATATGAATAGATTGTCGATGGGGTCGTATAAAATTTTTTATTAGGATTAAAACATATTTTAATAACTTTATTTATACAAAAATCGATTCGAATGCAATTGATTTTTAATGTTTACATTAGTGACCATGATTCCCTCACCAACTGATGCTTTCTTTCAAGTAGTGACCTTATTAAGGATTTTTAAAATGTTTTTATTTCTTTGTTTAAGCTGTCCACGCAATAACCAATGTAAGTGGCCTAAATTTTTTAAAAGGGAATGCTAAGGTCCCCACTTTCATGGGGACTTTAGCAACAACCCTAAAGCTTTTTTATGACACGTGGAACTGCCGGTCGTCGATCGGGAACATGTTTTTAAAACTCGGAAGCTTGACTCATGTTGGCTAGGTTGGGTTGACTCGAAGACAATTCGACTGATGTGGACATCGCGCACACTCATGCCCCCCCCCCCCCCCCCCCCCCCCCCCCCCCCCCCACACACACCACACACACACACAATGGAGGGCCCCACCGTCGATCTGGATCGATGACGACGTTCAAGGAGGGCCTCTTAGTTAGAAGATGAAGTTTTTGTTCAAAAAAGTGGATCCGATAGTCAAGAAAAACTCATCATAGGATCTCATGATCATGATCCACTAGTCGGATTGATTTCGTATTTTAGGTTTTAATTATTTATGTTATTTAGAACATCGTGAACGCTTTAAATTTCTTTGATTGGTTTTTATTTTAGTTTACTTCATCGCCAAGTAATAGGTTGCGCACAGCACCCCTTGTAGTTCTTTTGATTAATTGAAGATTAATAAAAATTTCTGCTTTATTTTTCTGCTATTTTAGTGAGTTGTGGAAGAATTCACAAGTGGGTGCGAAGCCCTCCCTTCATCGAAGGGCTAACTACCGTGGTGCGAAACCACATCTATCTTGATCCGCCCCTATCTTCTATCATCTATATTTTCCACATTCTTCCATCCATATTTCTATTCTTCTACAATCATCTACGCTTCAAATCTGTCTTCTATTGCAGTCATTTTTCTCTCTACAACAGATTTCCAGAATCTGGCCCTGCAGGAGGGTTGAAACTTCGGCAGAGTACCACGCACAAACCATACATCGAATCAAGCTGAGATTTGGGGGTTTTGGAGTCCATCCCTAGCTGACCGGAGCCAAGGTGGCCTTTTCCTGAATAGTGGGTCCCACACACGTGCGACCGGGATCACACGCACGTGCGTTTGGGCCATTGTTGTTGTCCACGTGTGCGGTACTTCTCTGGTTCGTCTCTCTCTTCTCTTTTAGTCTGGTTTTACCCAAAATCTCTAAACCTAACCCTAAATTACTCAAATTTCTAATTTTATGCCCCTTTTCTTACCCTAGGGTTCCCCGAATTGAAATTTCTGAATCCCTTGGATTAGAGACTGATTACTATGCATGTGTTGATGATTAAGGACTGATTACTATGCAGTGTGAAAATTTGATGCAGGACGTGAATTTAGATATGATATATAAGATTTCAGGCTTAGATCACGTTAGTTCAGAATCAATCACACAAATTCCACATCCCACATGAAAATCCAAACATTCAATTAAAGGGGAATCTATGCGGATCCAGGCCTATATACATTAAGGCTGGATCAATGAAAATTATGAACCAAACAATACTCAAAGGGAAATAGAAATAAACCACACATGCATAAGAATCAGTCCCTAATCCAAGGGATTCCCCAATGTCAATTCAAGGAACCCTAAGATGAGAAAAGGGGCAAATCAATTAGAGATAATATAATCTAGAATCAGGATTTAGGAAATCATGTATAAAAGAGAGGGAGATATGAAGAAACCTAAACCCGAAACAGTCCCTGCGTGCGGACAGCGAGCCAGGTGCAGGCGCACGTGCGTCTGAGGCGGGCTGCACGTGTTTGGGGGACAGAATCCAGAAATGGATTCCTAGGCCTTGGTCGGCCATGCTTGGGTTGTAAAACTCCAAAATCTGACGTCGATTCGAGCTCTGGTCTGAGCGCGGTGTTCCGCCGAAGTTTCAGCTCGCCTACGGGCCAAAATCTGAAAACCTGCTGTAATGAAGAAATCTGATGCAATAAAATGGACGAATTCGAAGTACGGATGGTGGGGGAAGATGGAAAAAAAAAAGATGATGGAGGATGGGGGTGAATCGGGATCGATGTGACTTCATACCACGGTAGTTAGCCCTTCGAAAAGGGAGGGCTTCACACCCGCTTTTAAATTCTTCCACAACTCACGAAGAGAGCAGAAAAATAAAGCAGGAATTTTTATTAAATTTGAATGAATAAAAAAAAGCTACAAGAGGTGTCTATTTATAAGAAAAGCATATACCCCAAAACTCGTACCATGTGCGCAACCTATTACTTGGCGGTGAAGTAAATTAAAATAAAAACCAAATAAAGAAATCCAAAGCGTTCACGATGTTCTAAATAATAACAATAAGCAAAACCTAAAATATGACATCAATCCGACGAGTGGGCCACAATCATGAGATCCCATGATGGGCTTTTCTTGACATCGGGCCCACTCTTTTGAACTAAAACTTCGTCTTCTAGCTAGGAGGCCTTCCCTGGATGTCGTCATCGAACCAGATCGATAGTGGGGGCCTCCTTCTGCGTACGTACATGCGTAGGGGGTGGTGTGCGCGTATGTGTGCGCCTGATGTCCCCATCATCGACTCAAATCTATATTTAATAATTAAAGTTGGAATCTAATGACACTAATAATAGATATTTAAAATAGTATACACCCAGATCCATAGCTCAACTGGTAGACTGAGTGGAGATACGTCGTTTCAACACTTGAGGTCTTGGTATCGATCCCTAGTGGGGGTGGCTAACATGGAGTGTGTGTACTAACATGGGTGTACACTAACCAACTAACCCAAAAAAATAAAATAATAATAATAGTATACATATAAATGATAAGATCTTGTGTCCGACACCTATGAATAATAATTATTTACTAGGAAAATTCATGCAAGCCATGGTGTTAATGTTGACAATTTTACTAAAATTGAGGTGAGAAGAACGAAATATGTAAAATCAATGGGGCTCACCATGATGTAAAATCATGCCCTAAAATGAGGCAAATCCAAAGCGCATGTTGGCTACACCTCACACTATAGAGAAACTGACTGCCTACCGTTGAAAATTTCTTAAGGGCCACAAAACAGTGGACAATATTTTTCCCATGTTTACTGCGGTGTGGTCCACTTGAACTTTCAATCTACCTCGTTTACACGTTCATGCCCTAAAATGAGCTGGTTAAACGGATGGACGGCATGGATCAAACATATAAATTTTACATGGCTGATTGGTACGATGTAATTTCATTTCTGGAGCCATATTTACCTCATAAACTTCATCTTTCTCCAAACATAGATTAAAATATTCATTATCCATTTAATAACATTTAAGGTGGTAAATGGTTAAGTAAACAGGCCCTAAGTGTGTGTATGTGTGAGACATCTAACCCTTCTAATGGGTTGGCCCACCATCAAGATCATTTAGTGCAAAAATCATCCCTATTTGATTATCAGATAGCTGCGCCATAGAAAATAATTTCTAGCCATTGATAAATAGCAAAAGCCAAGTCCAATTCACTCCATAAATGAATATGGCTAATTTACGCAGATGTTGGATTTGATATCTTCTCAATATAAATATATGCAGTTTTGATCACAGAACTGTGTGTGGTCAGCTGGTAATGGCAGCTTTGTTGAGGCTGTAAGTTCAATTAGGTGAGTCGACTCAGCGAGTTGACTCGGCGAGTATGCAAAGATGAGAAATCTAGACCGTGGAATCTTAGATTAGTCAAATAGACATATTTTAATTCAATGATGAACTATAATTATTTTATTTTGTTGGTGATTCTTTTGCTTCAAGCAAAATGCTCTCTTTTATTTTTTGTGGATTTGAATATTTTAAGTGCCTTTTTTATTTTTATTTTTATTTTTTTATAGGTAGCCAAATAAAGTTGAAGAATACATTATGGTATTGCCCTATTGAAATCAACATTGAGATGTTATGATGATCAGAACCATCCAATGTTCTGGATGCTACACTATATGGCCACTGTAAGAAAGTTGATCTGAACGGATGATTTTGAACGGTATTATTTTTGGATGAATGTAGAACATTGAAAGGAATTTTTCAACGGCTCAAATTCAACTCCAAAAATTGAAGGTCACAATTTGAATCGTGATTATTGGACCAAACATGACATGGAAAATCAAACTCTTGGGTGAGCCATACAGGCAAGATCTTATTGAATGATCCTAACCATCCAATCAATGATCATCAAATGGACTATTAAAATGAAGTGATTAACGGTTCAGATTTTAAATGGACAAATACAGCTTTTTAGGAACTTTTGGGATTGTCTGATTAGTGTGGTTTCGGATAGGATGCAATCGATGTCAGACCCGTTATTTGGATGGTCTAGATTGGCTCTGTATGCGAAGTGAAAATGAATGTGTGGTTGTGATCTATCATGCTCCAATGGAGTATGAAATAATTCCTCACCTGAGCGGGAGAAATTTTAGAAATAGATCTTTTCTGCTGACTACGGCGTGCGTTTACCACCACCTGGGCCCACAATTTGGACTATCTGGATTGACATTACGTATGCCACTATTACAACCACTACATGATGGGAGATGGAATGCGGGCGGGCCCGAGTATTTGCAAATTACTTTGTAATTCTGACAACTGACCCCACTATTCGGATGGGCCATTGACGCAGGGATGAACGTGATGAGGTTGATCATCGTCTTCATCTTTGGACTCCTCACCGTGACTTCTCGAATCCACAAGGAAAGGAAGCAGGAAATAGAAGTAAATTCTAATAAATTTGAAATTAATTAATTAATCCCAAATAAATGGGATATCAAGCAATGAGAGAGAAGTCAGAAGCAAACTACAATTAAAACTCTTAGAATTCGTGACGTGACTTAATGTAAACTTACTATTTATAGACGGTCATGATGTCTACTAGGGTGCAAGGTTTTCGGCCAAAAATAATAAGTGTCTTATTTAGCTTCACCAAACCATTCTCCTAACTATTCTAAGCTCTTCTCACGTTGGACGCAACTTGTAAAGCCCGATGGATGAAGAGTTATAATCAAACTAAAACTTTCTATTTTTAGTAAAAATGAAATTAAAACAGAAAAATGGCTGTCAATCTAGAGATATTTTGCAAATCCGGCTTGCACAACCAGGCATAGCGGGGTTGGCTGGCTAAAGTAGCTCGTTCTACCTTAAAATCATATATTTTACACCCGATGACTCATTTCGGATTGTGAGATACAACCGATCTAAGGTCCGACGGTCCGGATCACTTCTATCATCGACCGGCCCTTTTCTGATCCATCTTGGCTATGAAACTGTTCGGGACCCGCTCTACATCAGCCATGGCCCGAAAATCTTCGATGAGCTTGACTGTTATTCTGGACCGTTGCTGTGTTTTACCCCAACCGTTAGAAAAGTCTAACCAGGGAGACTCTTTCACGCATCAACAATCCAATGTGGGCTTCTTCAGATCAATGGTCTGGATCTCCTGAACCATGGGCCATACATGTACGAACGGACACATGTGTACACTTACACGAAAGGAATTTTTTCTTTTTTCTTTTTTATTTTTAATACCAATGAGCAATAGGAACCTTCCCGTGCACATAGTTGCAATTGGACATGTGGCAATCTGCATCATCAATCTGGACCGTCCGTTTATCTAGATCCACTCTTCATAAGCTGCCTTAAAAAATTCGCATTCATAGGATGATCCAAATCGTCCATTCATTGGAAAAAATGAATGGATGACTATTCACAGAAGATAGGTCCAGTCACAGATATTTAGGACCATTCAATTGCTGTGATTTTATCACAGTAGCAGAAGAAAAGTAGATTGGACATAATGGACAGGACAGATGATGTGAGTGCTAACTAGTCTAAATGCAGGTATTTGCATGGAAAGGGTCCCATACACCTAGCCCCACTAGAATCCAAGAGAGTGATGCTACAAAAGGCAGTATTGTCTGGATTTCTTTACTAGAAACCTACAAAATATAATCATCGAAGGATTTTGTTATTTTAAACCTTTTGAAATTGTAAAAAGAGGGGTGGTTTGAGCCACTTGCTCCAAGGAAAGGAGGCAAGCTGGAGATGGCCCACCTTACCATTTCAGTGAGAAGACATCTCACCAGATTTGCCCCCATTTAAAAAAATATCCACTGTGCCTTGACTGCCGTCCAACTGTGGGACCCACACAAGCATCTCCCTCATCTGGTCACGTGTGGATGATAAGGTAGAGCTATCTCTCCACAGCACACGTGGCAGGTAACTTATCAATTTGGACCGTTAATCTTCTTCCCCCTACTGTGGATTGAAAAGGGTTCGAAGTAAACACAGATAAGATGGTTCTAGCCGTCTGATTAGAGGTCTTCAGAAATGGCGGTAGAGAATAGAAGCGGTCAATGAAAGTGAAGAAAGATGAAAGATTAAATTATCTGAAGGTGTGATTTTTGAAATATGGGCCATCCATGATAGGGAACACCAATTGGACGGTCCCGATTGGCACGTCACTGTGCCACGTGTGCTGCTCCACCACATTCCCGTTGCCTTAGTTTCAGGAAAGTTATTTGATAGTCTGGCGGAGGTTCATGTACATGCGCTCAAAATTAGACATGTGCCATACATAAAATCATCCGAATCCCGGGATCCATTCTTAGATAGGCAATAGGATTGATTGTTTGATACCAACATCTGATTAATGGAAGCTGTTTATTGATTTAGGACCATTGGCTTTTTTTTTTTTTTTCATTTCAACCGTCTATCATGTGCTTGAGTAATCAGCGAGGAGACCACAAATTGGACAGCTTGGTTTACGTAAAATGCATCCCACGCTTATATTTCTAACTGCCTGCGTATGAAGCATCTCCCTTCCCAGAGTATCAATAGTCTCTCAGTCGTAAGTATCCCATCGTCTCCCAGCTTAAATAGTAGTAGCAGTGGATATGGCACGTGCGATGCCTGTGAAGAGAGATCATGGAGTGTTTGCAAGCATACGTAAATCTGAAATTTTCAGCTCGGAATTTTGTAGGAGACTTAAATTTTGAGGTTTTTTGCAAAATATTATACAGAAAATCAAATCATGGTTGTTGGGGAAAAATTACGCCAAGTCTGGAGATTCGGATATGCAGTGGACCAATCCTACTGACAATGCCTCGGATCTCCGAGGCATACATTGAGTCGGAGAGAAGGTTATAAAATGGAGAGTGAGATGAATTAAGTTAGCTCGGGTGACGAGCTAGCAACGTCAGTATATGCTGACTAATGTTCAAAAGTCTCATTTCCATAAAGCCATCTGAGACTCACCTGATTGAGTCGGAATCGGCCGAGCCGAATAAAGGAAAGACGGTGTAAATGAAACACCATCCCGAGTATCTCGCAAAAGGATCTCCGATCCCGAAGATTTCAGGATCAGATGAAGACCAGAAGCGGGCTAAAATCAAATCTCCACGATACCAGAAAGAGAATCCTTGCACGATAGGATCCTCCCGTATCTATAAATAAAGGATCTCCATTTCACTAAAAGGTACGGAACTCAAAATCCCAAAAACGCCTTCTCTTTAAATCTGCAAAACTGACTTAAGCATCGGAGGTTCCCCGGGTCAGAACCAGGGTCTTCGTGTTGTTTATCTCTCTTGTGCAGGTGACGAGCTTGGGGGAAGGCGCTCCATAAAACAACATCAACAGTTTGGCGCCGTCTGTGGGAACCGTACAAAAAGCCATCCTCTTATATTCCAATCTACATATCGGGAATTTATCCTCATGGTGATGACTAGAAGGATGGTTTAAGAAGAAGAACTGAATGAGGTCGCGGTCACAGGGCCAGCGGGCCCAACAACAATTCCAGTAGCCCAAAACCTAACCAACAACCGTCAGGGCTCCGTGGCACAAAGAGCAATGTCTGTAACAAATAATAACCAGCGGAACCGTAATAATGGACGATTGGACCGGGAGGTTCAGAAAATCCGGTCCGATATGAATGTGATGAAGCAGATGCTGGAACAAATGTATCACCAACAAATGCAGCCGCCTCTGTAAGGGCAGGCAGCACATGTCCCGACACCAGCGGTCGATCCTCAACCTTCTGCTCCGCGATCGCTCCATCAACCGAGTCAGCCCCAGGGTGCTTCCGAGCCACCTCTGACTCATTTGGCCACTGCCGTCTTGCCCCCTATCAATCTTCACACGAGATAGATCGAAGGAGGGGCAGTCGACCTCCCGTTGAGGGTACGGGGAACAACGGCGAACCTTGGAAAGCTGACATCCAAGACTTTAAAAGAGAAGTACAGGAAGAAATGATGAAAGAAATGGCGGACATGAAACAGGGTCGGAATTTATATCCGGCCAGATCCGAGGCAAAAGCATCCCCTTTTGTGGACGAAATAATGCAGGCTCGGTTACCAGAAAGGTTTCGATTACCTCAAATCACTCATTTCACTGGTAAGACCGACCCAACTGAGCCTCGGATGCAGTGATGTGTCGAGCCTTCTCTCTTACGCTGACCGACGTAGCTCGACTTTGGTTCAAACAGTTGAAACCGAGGTCCATTAGCTCATTTGTTGAGCTCAGCGATGCCTTCCTCACCAACTTCATAGGTGGAAAGAAGAAACTGAAGCCCCCTGCACATTTGAACAATATAGTTCAGAAGCAGGGAGAGCTATTGAAAGATTACATCAAGCGTTTCAACTTCGAATCTCTTCAGGTTCGAAAACATTCAGAAGAAACGACACTCAATGCACTCATGCAGGGAGTCAAAGACAAGCCGTTCTTGGCGTCTCTGGACAAAAATCCGCCCGAGACTCTAGCAGAATTTATGGCCCGGTCGGATAAATATGCGAATGCCGAAGAAACACAAATCATGCGTGAAACAAAGTCCTCAGCCAAAGAGTCAGCCAAAAAAGAAGCCGACTCAACCGGAGGAAAGAAGCATAAAGATGATCAAGCACGCGATGAGCGAAGGTCTGGCAAACGACCTGACCGAAGATTTTCTACTTATACTCCCTTGAATAAAACTCAGGAGCAAGTGCTGATGGAAATTAAAAGTGAAGGCTTTGTCAACTGGCCCAACAAGCTCCGGAGTAATCCCAATCGGTGGAACGAGGACAAATATTACCATTATCATCGTGATCATGGGCATAACACAAGTGATTGCTATCACCTGAAAGAAGAAATCGAACGGCTCATAAAGGAGGGCCGACTCAAAGAACATGTGGTCAAAGCTGGGGCGGCTGAGGGACGTCCGGGCGAAAATCAACCTACAGAAGAAATTCAGACTATTATCGGTGGTCCGCGAGGCGGAGGCGACTCAAACAACGCTCGAAAGAATCACGCCAGAAGTCTCAGTCGGCCCGAGTCCGAGCTTATAATTATAGCTCAGCCTTCAAAAGAAAAGAAAAGGGAGAAATATTGTGTTTCATTCACGGAGGAAGATGCCCGAGGTATCTATCACCCCCATGACGATGCATTAGTTATCACCCTCACCATCGCCAACGGAAAAGTATTCCGTATACTCGTCGACACGGGATCATCTGCAGATGTGTTATTCGCTCAAGCGTTCGAAAAATGGGAGTTGAATGATCCACCTTACGTCCGGTTCGGACCCCATTGATCGGGTTTTCTGGCGGACAGGTACTCCCTGAAGGGATCGTGTCGCTGCCGCTCACTGCTGGAAGTTTCTCGCATCAGACGATGATAATGGTCGACTTCCTGATCGTCGACCAATCTTCGGTTTACAACGCCATACTCGGTCGACCTTCTTTAAGTCTCCTCCAGGCCGTGGTATCCACATACCTCCTTTCCATGAAATTTTCGACTGAGTCGGGAGTAGGAGTCGTCAAAGGAGACTAGCAAGATGCGAGGCGTTGTTACATGACAGCTGTAAAAGGCCCCAAAGCTCCAACTGAAATATCGACGATCGAGTCGCTAGACCCCTGGGGCGAGAGTCATGAACGAGGACAGCCGGTTGAAGATCTTATCTCGGTATCCTTGGTTGAGACAGATAGATCCAGAACAGTACAAATTGGCTCGTCTTTGCAATCGCCCCTGAAGGATAAGTTGATAACACTGCTCCGAAGATATGCTGATGTGTTTGCTTGGAGCCATGCAGATATGCCCGGGATCGACCCATCGGTGATCACTCACCGACTCAATATCGATCCAACCTGTCGACCGATCCGACAGAAGCGACGACCACTCGGCCCCGAGAGGTATATTGTCATTGAAGAAGAGGTCAGCAAGCTCCTCCAAGCAAAATTTGTAGAAGAGATATACTACCCGGAATGGGTAGCTAATGTCATGCTTGTGAGAAAAGCCAACGAGAAGTGGCGAGTCTGTATTGATTATACCGACTTAAATAAAGCCTGCCCAAAGGATAGCTTTCCTCTTCCTAGGATAGACCAGTTGGTAGATAGTACTGCGGGGCACGAACTTCTTAGCTTCATGGATACGTATTCTGGATATAATCAAATTGTAATGCATCAGTCAGATAAATCAAAACTACCTTTGTCACTAACAAAGGCCTTTATTGTTACCGAGTGATGCCATTTGGTTTGAAAATTGCTAGTACGACTTATCAAAGATTAGTAAATAAAATCATTGCTCGGCTTATAGGCCGAACCATGGAGGTATACATTGACGACATGCTCGTCAAAAGTATACATGCGGCCGACCATATAGCTGACTTAGAGGAAATGTTCCTTATCTTGCGCAAATTCCGGATGAAGCTGAATCCGAGTAAATGCGCCTTTGGTGTAAGCTCTGGAAAGTTCCTCGGTTTCTTGGTCAGTCAGCGAGGAATAGAAGCAAACCCTGAAAAGATAAAAGCTCTGCTCGACATGGAATCTCTGAAAATAATTAAAGACATTCAAAGACTGACTGGACGAGTGACGACACTTAATCGTTTCCTATCCAGAGCCACGGATAAATGTCTTCCGTTCTTCAAACAGTTGAAAGGACGACAGACAGTGGATTGGACGGAAGAATGCGAAGCGGCGTTCCAGCAACTAAAATCTCATCTCGGTTCTCCACCTCTCTTATCGAAGCCCGAGCTAGGGGAGGCTTTGCTGCTATATCTAGCGGTATCCGAGGCGGCGGTTAGTTCGGCCCTGATACGAGAACACGAAGAAAAGCAACTGCCGATCTACTACCTAGCAAAGCATTGTTACCGGCGGAAACAAGATACCCACTCTCGAAAAAAGTATCCTTAGCTTTAATAATCTCCTCGCGCCAACTTCGGCCATATTTTCAAGCCCATACCATTATCGTGATGACCGATCTACCACTGCGCCAAATCCTACAGAAACCAGAGGCTTCCGGCCGACTCACGAAGTGGGCAATCGAACTCAGTGTATTTGACATTCAGTATAAGCCGAAAGCAGCAATCAAAGGGCAAGCCGTGGCTGACTTCATTGCCGAGGTAACACCACCAACCGACCTCTCGGTTGCTAATATGACCGAGCATGTTGAAGAATCGACAACTGCTTCTCCCGAGTCATTGCCCGACACTATTCCCTGGAAGGTGTTTGTCGACGGCTCTTCCAACTCTAAGGCAAGCGGGGCAGGAGTAGTTCTGGAAACCCCTGATCATACTTATATGCATCTTATATGCAGTATGCCTTACGACTTGGATTCCAAGCTTCGAACAATACAACCGAATATGAAGCGTTATTACTCGGTCTCCGACTCGAGGCCAGCATGGGTGTTACGCACCTAAATGTTTTCAGCGATTCTCAGTTGGTTGTTAACCAAGTTACCAGTGTGTATCAAACACGAAAAGAGCAGTTAAAAGCGTACATGGAGAAAGCTAAAGAATTGATCAGCGGCTTTTAATTCTGTGTCGTCACTTGGATTCCTCGGACAGAGAACGCCAAAGCTGATTTGTTAGCAAAGCTCGCCTTCGTCGATGAAGATGACATACCTAGGTCTGTTCCTATCGAGTATGTCGCCAGGCCGAGTATTAATGAACCAGTTAGCTCGGTCGTCAATACGATTTACTCGGGACCTTCCTGGCTCGATCCAATCATCCAATATCTCGACAAAGGTGAGCTGCCTGAAGACTGTGCCGAGGCTCGACGATTGAAGATCCGAGCTTCCCGTTACACCATACTCAACGGGACCCTGTACAAGAAAGGTTATTATGCTCCATTGCTACGATGCCTAAATCCCAGCGAAGCGGACTATGTGTTACGAGAGATTCACGAAGGGATCTGTGGAAACCATTCGGGAGGGCGATCACTCGCTCATAAGGTTCTACGTCAGGGATATTATTGGCCGACTATCCAACACGATGCTCACAGGCTTGTTCAAAGATGTGACAAGTGTCAGGATTCACAGTTATCCCGAGATAAGCTCCCGAAGCACTGACGCCTATGACTGGTCCTTAGCCCTTCGCACAGTGGGGAATCGACATCATAGGTCCACTCCCTTTGGGAAAAGGTTAGACCAAGTTTGCTGTTGTAGCCGTGGACTATTTCACGAAGTGGGCCGAGGCTGAGCCACTAGCTAAAATAACCGAACAGAAAATTACCGATTTTGTGTGGAAAAATATTATCTGCCGGTTCGGAGTACCCCGTACCATCATTACCGACAATGGAAGACAGTTTGATAATAGGAGCTTTCGCGAGATGTATGACAACCTCGGGATCAGAAACGTGTATTCTTCACCCCATCATCCTCAGACAAATGGACAGGTTGAGGCGGTCAACAAGATTATCAAACAACATCTCCGGACCAAGTTTGACCGCGCCAAAGGAGCATGGGCTGAAGAACTCTCGAAAATCTTATGGACATACCGAACTACAGCCCAAACCGCCATAGGAGAAACTCCTTTCTCCCTTGCTTATGGCTCGGAAGCCGTCACTCCCGTCGAGATTGGGCTGCCTTCAGCCCGAGTCAGTTCATTCAACACAGAAGATAATGAAGAACTCTTAGCTTTCGAACTCGATCTTGTGGACGAACAAAGAGAAATGGGTCGGTTGCGTATGGAGGCTAGGCAACGACAGGTAGAGGTGGGTATTTCATACCCGATCCGCTGGATTCGACCCGATCAGACCCGATTCGAACAGAACCGACGGTCAAGATCGGGCAGGATTGGGTAGCAGAAACCAGATCCGAAATATTTCGGATCTGTTCTGGATAGACCATGTTCCGACCCGACCCGACCCGACCCGGAATCTGACTCGAACAGACCCAACCCGACCCGTATATATATATATATATATATATATATATATATATATATAACTTTACCGCCTAAGAATTGAGGTTCGACGCCAAAAAATCCTGTCCAATGTACTCTCTATTTCTCTCTATTTCCTATATTCGTTATGCTCTCATTCTCTGAGGGATATATGTATAAATACCCTTTTTTTCACCAAACCTAAAACTCTTTTTACCCTACCCATTTTTTTCCCCAAAATTCTCCCGCCCGAGAGAGAGAGAGAGAGAGAGAGAGAGAGAGAGAGAGAGAGAGAGAGAGAGAGAGAGAGAGAGATGTGTTTGAAGTAGGGAAGCTGAGTGTAAAGGTTGTGGAGGCTTCTGAAAGCTCATCACTTCCAAAGCCTCTATTAATCAGCACTCCAACAGAAGCAGGAGAATATCCAGTGGTGGTTTTCTTCCATGGCTTTTGTCTCACCAATAGCTGCTACTCTACCATCCTTCAACACGTTGCTTCTCGTGGATACATTACAGCGGTTCCTCAGGTTTATTTAAATCTCTCTCTATCTATCTCTCTCTGTCTCTCTGTTCTTGCAACTCTTCCTTTCCCTCTAACCGGGCGCGGATTAGCTACTGACAGGTTAATAGCCAGAGTTGCTATCGAAGTGACGTCACTAAATTTTGTGGACCCCACCATGATGTATCTTTTGTATCCACGCCGTTCATCCATTTAGAGAGATCATTTTAGGGCAAGATCCAAAGAATGAGTTAAATCCAAAGCTCCAGTGGACCCCAGCAGAGAAAACAGTGGGGCAGTGACTCCCACCATTAAAAACTTCTAAAAGCCACGAGAGTCTCAGGTCAACCTGATATTTGTGTTTTCCCTTCTTTCACGTCGTTTTTAACTTTTGAACAGGCTGGATTTCAAATAAACATTATGGTGGGCCGTAGGATAGTTTCAACTGTGGGAATCACTCTCCCCACTGTTTTCTGTGGTGGGTTCATTACAAATTTTTATCTGCTTCCATCTTTGGTTCATGTTCTAAAATGATATCTCAAAATGGATGGACGGTGTGGATACAACACATACATCATAGTGGGGCCCACAGAACTTGGTGACGTCACGTCAGTAACTAACCCGCGGCCCACCCGTTCTTACAACTCGGAGCGCGAGGAGCGCCAGTGCCCGTTTGCGCACGACACGTACCTAGACCGGCTAGCTGTAGGTACCGTCGTGTCGAGACGGACGTCCTGCGAAAGGAAGTTCCTGCGCTGGGAACCCATGTGGGACCCACTTCTATGTTTGTGCGAAATCCTCCCCGTCCATACGTTTTGTGAGTTCATTTCAGTGCATGAGGCTAAAAATGAACCGTATCCAATGCGCAGGTGGGCCGAAAAATTGATAATTGAACCTCCACAGTTGAAATATTCGTGGGGCCACAAACGTTCTGAATCATGCTAATATTTGTTTTTTCAGTTCATCCCAGTAGGAATGACGTTATTAACGGTATGGATTTCATGTAAACATCACCGTTGAACCCAGGAAGGTTTCAACGGTAGGAATTTACCTAACCACCTTTTCCTTTAATACGGCCCACTTAAATCTTCGATTCTTCTCACTTCCTCTAAAATGATCTCAAAAAACGGATGAATGGACTGGATTCTTGAAAAACAACACGGTGGGCCCCACATACGACTCAGCACAGTAACTTTTTGTGAAAGGCTTTCCTGGAAATATGCGTCCCCTGCTACTTGTAAGTGCTATAGTTTATATCCCTGTATGTTGTCAAATTTGTGGTGACAAAAACACTGTTATATAACTTGCATTAGTAAGCTCTTTCTAAAGATCAACATTCATAAACAAGCAAAGCTCACAACAAGCAAAGATTACAAGTACAAAGATCAACCTTGACTTCAAGTATTGCTCTCAAGACAAGACTCAAGAATACAAGACTTCAAGAAGAGTACAATATAGTTCGTATAGAACTCAAGTCACTTTCGAGGTTGAGCTACATCAAGACTTCAAGACTTAAACTTCTTAGGTCACTTGTTCCTAATGTTTTCAATGTCCTTACTTCTTGATTGGGGTTTGAATGACCATAGGTTGACCTTAGAAGTAGGCCATTTTGGATACATAAGTCATATGTATATGACACTTGTGTCTGGGCAGTTCGGGGACTTGTCCTAGGCTTTCTTCGACTAGTCCTAGCTTTGCTTCGACCAGTCCAAGAAATTCCACGATCAGTCGTAAGTTTGTTACAAAATTCGGATAAATTCTGTTAGGCTTCGACCAGTCGAAGGAACAGTGTCGACTGCTTCTACAACCTATCATAAATCTTCGATTCAAAGTCCAACGATAATTTACAAGGTCTTCGACCAGTCGAAGGAGACATTCGACCAGTCGAAGGTGACCTACGACCAGTCGAAGAACGGTCAAAGCTTATCGCGCCCGATTTTTTTCAAATCTGTTATTTCTTCAACTAGTCAAAGAGCTCCTTAGACCAGTCGAAGATGCGATCTGCTCACCTATAAATAGAGCACGAAACTCAGAAGAAAATAGGCAATCAATTAATCCATTCAAGCCAATCTTTGTCAAACTTCTGAGAAGTAATTTTGTGCTCCATCTAAGCTAAGTGTGCTTATTTTATACTCTCTTTCTTTAGCTTTATTTAATTGATTTTGTTTCTGCTATTCCAATCTAATTTGATAAGAGGAATTGTTATTCCCTTTCTTTGGAATCAAAATCAATTAAGACAAGCCCTATTTGGTCTAATTTAAAATCTATTAGAACTAGAACCATTGTAATTGAGTACTGGACATTGAACTTGAACATTCAATCATTTACTTGATTTGGTTCTACCGGGCTGCTACAACGAAGGAGTTAATCAGGTATTTTACGTTTAATTGTAAAATTCTTTCTGTTTTGGTTTCTTTCAAGATTTGCCAGAAAAATCTTGTTGTATTGGTTATCTGAGGAGAGCCAGGAAAACTCAGAAGTGGAGTTTTTTCTTATTGTGTAAGCCCACAGACAAAGACACAATTGTAAAGGTTTTGGGTGAACTTGTGAAAACCTATTTTGTGAGTGAACGCTAATATCCCCTGTATGAGGATATTAGGAGTGGAGTAGCATTCTGTGTGGCTGTTGTTTAACAGTTGGTGAACACACAGGTGAACCACTATAATCCCTTGTGTTGTGGTTGAATGATTTACATTTCTAATCTCTAATATTCATTTGTGGGATGTATGTGTGGTGGTAAATGTTGTAATCGTTTAATTCAAACATTGTGGGAATTTTGTAATAATTTAGAATTTACTTTCTGCTATTCCTTTATCTACTTGAATTTAAATTTCCTTTAAAGTTGTTCCAGCAAGGTTGCCCTGCCATTTTTATGGTGTATGGCTGTCCCTAGAACAATACATTTGTGATTACACTTTATTTCAATTTGTGCTTAATTCTGTATTCCTCTTTGGTTTGAGATTTGATACAAAGATCTTTCTAGAAATAAGGTTGTCCTACCATAAACTCTGGTTTTTGGTGAAAGGTTGTCCTTAGAATAACATTTGTATCAATCCCTCAAGATCAGATTTTTGAGGTTGTTTTACTTTCCTGCATTGTGATTTATTTTGGCTATCATATTGTTTTTTATTCCGCTGTTATAACATTTATTTGACATACTCCTATTCACCCCCCTCTAGGACATATAGCTAGGCCTTTTCAAGTGGTATCAGAGCCTAATAGCTCGTTCTTATTGCTATTTATTTGGATTTATTTCCTGAGCTAACGATCTAAGCATTTAAAAAGATGTCAAATTTTGATAGCCTTTCAGTCACGAGGCCTCCACCATTTGATGGCTCCAACTATGCCTATTGGAAAGCCAGAATGAGAATCTTCCTAAAATCAATGGATGAGAGTGTGTGGCGAGCCACAGTAACTGAATGGAAAACTTCTACCATTGAAGTAACTGAATCTGACGGTTCAAAAACTATGTCTGTACCTGCTTATTATTTATGGACCACTCTTCAGAAAAGTGAGTATAGTGCCAATGCTAAAGCACTAAATGCAATCACTTGCGCACTATCACCGGATGAGTTCAAAAGAATCATATCCTGTGATACTGCGAAACAAGCCTGTGATATACTAGAAATGACACACGAGGGTACATCAATTGTCAAAAAGTCTAAAGTCCAACTCCTTCCAACCAAATTTGAAGAAATTCATATGGAGGAAAATAAAATGTTTATGGACTTTTACACTAGACTAAATGACATTGTAAACTCAATGTGGGGTCTTGGCGATAAAATCCCAGAAAGTAAAGTGTGTGCAAAGATATTACGCTCACTTCCTGAACGGTTCAATTCTAAAGTAACCGCGATCCAGGAACTTCGTGATACGGATAATATGAGGGTAGAGGAATTAGTTGGTTCTTTACAAACCTACGAGTTAAACTTTAAAGCTCCTAAAGGTAAATCGATTGCTCTAAAATCCTCTAAATGTAATTCAGATTCAGAAGATGATATGACTCTTTTGGCTAAGAAATTCTACAAGATTTTTAAAAGCAAGAAAAGGGTTGATTTCCAAAAATCAAACGATAAAAAGAAGTTTAGACCTAAATCTCGAAAATCTTTGAAAGATAGTCAATGTTACAACTGTCAAGAATATGGGCATTTGGTAAATAGATGTCCCAAAAAGGACAAACCCAAGAAGAAGAGTATGTTGGCTACGTGGGATGAATCATCTGATTCTGAAACTTCTTCTGAATCAGAAGATTCTGAAACTGAGTTAGGGAATGAAGTTAAAGCACTTATGACTCTAGCCAAATTCACATTTTCAGATAATGACTCAACAAGTGAAGAAAATCTGAGTAGTGAATATGAAAATGAAGATGATCTTCAAGATGCTTACAATGCCCTATACAAAGAAAGTTGTAAAATTGCTGTCAAACTTAAACTTCAAAAAGAAAAGTTTTCTAAACTCAAAGAATGTTTTGAATCACTTGTCTTAGAAAAATCACAAATTTCAGATTGTTTTGAAAAAACAAAATGGATTTGGAATTCAAAAATTCTTTAATTGTTGATTTGAAATCTGAGATTGAAAATCTCAAAAAGGAAGTATCTTCTCTTCTGAGTCAAAAGGACACATGGAAATATGCCCAAGGTGATCCAAAGTTAGAAAAACTCTTATCCGGATCAAGAAAATGTGGCGATCTATCCGGGCTGGGCTATGATAAAAATTTATCTCCTAAACAAAAGTATACTCCTCCCATGTTTGTGAAAGGAGAGTCCTCAAACTCAAAAGGGAAAAATACTTATCAAGGTTTTTCTAAAAATCCAAAAACTCATCAAAAATCTGGAAGCGGTCATGTCAACTTTAATCAGAAACGAAATCCACTAGCTGAAAAGATAGTAGATTTACTCAAGGAGCTCCTAAAATCTAACTCTATAGGTTATTCTTATAACTATAAACAAAAGAAGACCAACCATGTTCCTAAACCCAAAACAGTTATGAAATGGGTTCCAAAAGTCACCTGCTTGGTTGCTCACATTGCTTTCAAAGCAACAAGTCATTCAAAGTGGTACCTAGACAGTGGATGCTCTAGGCATATGACAGGTGACAAAGCTTTATTCACGGATCTAAAAGATATGACTGATTGTTCAGTCACATTTGGTGATGGTAGCAACTGCAAGATTATAGGCCAAGGTACGGTTCAACTTTTTAATCTTCCTGTATTTAAAAATGTTTTATATGTTGAAGGCCTAAAACATAACTTACTTAGCATATCTCAGATATGTGATAATAGCCATAGTGTTCGGTTCTCTAATCAAAGCTGTGAGATACTAAATAATAAGGGTTCTGTAATATTAACTGGACGTAGAACGTCTGAAAATTGCTATATTATTAGCGAATCCAGCTCATCTAATCAAACATGTTACATGGTTCATACAGACGAGACTGATTTATGGCACAAACGTCCTGGACATGTTCATTATCGAAATTTATTGAGCAATCAAGAACTTATAAGAGGTTTACCCAAACTTAAGAAATTAGATAAAATATGTGGTGAATGCCAGATAGGCAAACAAACAAGGAACTCACACAAAAAGGTGAATTCAAATACCACATCAAAACCACTCGAACTTCTTCACATGGATCTAATTGGACCTACTAGAATGGAAAGTCGTGGTGGTAAAAAGTATATTCTGGTAATAGTTGATGACTTTACCAGATACACTTGGGTAGTCTTCTTAAGGGATAAATCTGAAACCCTTGAAGAAGTAAGAAAAGTTCTCAAAAGGATTCAAACTGAAAAATCTTCTCAAATCAGTAAGATTCGTAGTGATCATGGATCTGAATTTGAGAATAACAATTTTGAGAAGTTCTGTACCGACCAAGGAATATTACATGAATTCTCAGCTCCCAAAACTCCACAACAAAATGGAATTGTGGAAAAAAAGAATAGGGTGCTTCAAGAAATGGCTAATGTCATGTTGAATAGCATGAAGCTCTCTAAAAATCTTTGGGCTGAAGCTGTAAATACAGCTTGTTATATTATTAACCGAGTTTATACTAGCAAAGATAAGAATAAAACGGCTTACGAATTATGGTTCAACAAAAAGCCTATTGTCAAATACTTTCGAGTTTTTGGCAGCAAATGCTATATTTTACGTGATCGTAAAAATTTGGGAAAATTCGATACAAAGAGTGATGAAGGGATTTTTCTAGGATATTCCTTAAACAATTGTGCTTATAGGGTTCTGAACAAAAGAACTGGTGTGATTCAAGAATCCATCAATGTTGTCATTGATGATCACTTAAATAAGCCAATCTCGAATTCAGATAATGATGAAGTTCTAATCATTGATAAACCCGATACTTCATCAAATCAATTTGAATCTGAATTGAGGACTGTTAAAGATCATCCAACCACTCAAATTCTTGGAAACCCTCTCACTGGTGTTCGCACCCGTAGACAACTTGAGGATTTATGTAATTATGTATGTTTTACATCCCAAATAGAACCATCCAATGTAAAAGAAACTCTTGCTGATGAGAACTGGATTGTTGCAATGCAAGAAGAACTTAATCAATCTGTAAGAAATGATGTTTGGTATCTCGTACCAAGACCTAAAGACAAACACATCATTGGAACAAAATGGATTTTCAAAAATAAGTCGGACGAAAGTGGAAATATAATTAGAAACAAGGCTAGACTAGTGGTACAAGGTTATACTCAAATAGAAGGAATTGATTTTGATGAAACTTTTGCACAAGTAGCACGTCTTAAGTCTATCAGGCTATTTATATCCATTGCATGTTTTAGAAAGATAAAAATATATCAAATGGATGTGAAAAGTGCTTTTCTAAATGGCGTTTTACATGAAGAAGTATATGTTAAACAACCAATGGGTTTTTAAGATCCCAAAAATACTGATCATGTGTATCGGCTTAAAAAGGCACTTTATGGATTAAAACAAGCACCTAGGGCATGGTATGAGAAACTAACAAAATTTCTTTTAAGTCACAATTTTCAAATGGGATCTGTTGATAAAACTCTATTTGTTAAAAAACATAATGATCATATCTTAATAGTATAGATTTATGTTGATGATATCATCTATGGATCAACTTGTATTAACTTGACTATTGAGTTTGCAGATTTGATGAAATCACAGTTTGAAATGAGCATGGTTGGGGAATTAACTTATTTTCTTGGTTTGCAAGTTAAGCAGCAACCTGAAGAAATATTCATCTCTCAATCTAAGTATGCCTTGAATCTAATCAAGAGATTTGGATTTGAGAATGGCAAGAATTTTGATACTCCTATGAGTACTACCCTGAAACTCTCAAAAGACTATAATGGTAAAAATATTGATTCAAAACTTTATTGGAGTATGATTGGTAGTTTGTTATATTTAACTGCTAGTAGACCTGATATTTCTTTAAGTGTTGGTATTTGTGCAAGATTTCAATCTGATCCAAAAGAATCTCACTTGATTGCTGTTAAGCGGATTATTAGATATGTTGCAAGTACTATAAATCTTGGTCTCTGGTATCCTCATGAGACTAGTGTCCAACTTGTTGGGTACTCAGATGCTGATTGGGCTGGTAATCTTGATGATAGAAAATCAACCAGTGGTGGTTGTTTTTATATTGGAAATTGTTTAGTTTCTTGGTTTAGTAAGAAATAAAATTCTATATCACTTTCAACAGCTGAAGCTGAGTATATCGTAGCTGGTAATGCATGTACACAGCTTGTTTGGATGCAACGAATGCTAAGTGATTATGGAATTAAACAGGATTCTATGATTTTGCATTGTGATAATTCCAGTGCAATAAATATTTCAAAAAATCCTATTCAGCATTCTCGTACTAAGCACATTGACATTAGATTTCATTATATTAGGAAATTGGTAGAAGAAAAAGTTATATCTGTGGAATATATTCCTACTGAAGATCAGAGAGCTGATATTTTCACAAAACCTCTTAATAAAATTAGGTTTAATAAGATGAAATTTGATCTTGGCATGTGTATTTCAAAATGATTATTTATGCCTACATGTATCATAGTGTATATATTTGCTAGGTTTAATTCCATTTTCTTTAAAAATTGTAAGAAATATGTTTTTCTGGACTTCCTTCGACCTGTCGTGAGTATACTCGACCAGTCGACCTATGACTGGTCGTAGATACCTACGACCAGTCGTAGATCTCGAAAATCACTTAAATTTGGGGATTTTTGCTTTCTTCCTCATTTCTTTTTTTCTAAGGAGCCGAGCTTCGACTTGTCGAACCCACCATTCTTGTTCTTCAAGGTTAGTGTTCCATTTACGTTTTTCTTGCAAATCAGTGTCTAGATTGCTCTCTTTTCTAACTTGAAGCTTTCTATTTAGGATTTCATTGAGATTTGGGGATTTGATTTTGAAAAATCTGTTTTGAGTAAACCCATTTCTCAATCCTTTGCATTTTCTTATTTCCTTATTATTATTGCAGCATATGGCTTCTAGAGGTAGAAAATCTACTTCCCGTGGTCCTTCTTCTTCCTCCAGATTGATCAAACGTCATCTTCTTGAGCCTACTAATGATTCTTCTTATGTTATAGACCTTAGAGCTCGTAATGTTATTGTTGAACATCCTGTTGATATTAACCATATTGCACCTTTTGATATCCTTCCTTTGCTTGAAGCTGTAGGTTGGGTTAACTTATTGCATTGGGGTGGGCCTGCATACCGGTCCATTGCTCAATCCATGTTTACATGTATTAGTGACTTCTCACTGGATAATTTAACTTTTAAAATATCTACTAGTGAAGGGCCATTTGAATTGATCGTCATTTAATTTCAGCCCTTATGGATATTCCCGTGAATGATGAGGGTATTCCTATCCATAACTTAACTGATAAACTCTCAATGTCTGAAAAACGCATGCTCACTAGAGACTTGTGCAACATGGATGTTCAATGGACACAAAAAGGGAATGCGCTTCCCGCAAGGTTTTTATTATCCAAGTACAGAGTACTCCACAGAATCTTTGTGTCTAATCTGTATCCTCGGTCAGGTAATAAAACTGACTTGACCTCATTTATGGTACGTATTATTTATGCTATTTCCAGTGGTACTCAAATTTGTCTGCCATCCTTAATCAGTCATTTCCTTCTTCAGTTTAGACTCCATCCTGGTCATAGTGACATCCCTTTTGGTTATTTAATGACTGTATCAGCTACACATATGTTGGTCGATATGCCAGTTAATGAGGCACCTATCCATCATCTGATTTTCAACAACTCTGTTGAGGGTCAAATATTACATATCAGACCCTATTTATTGCCTAAATTTATGAACATGATACTGTCTAACGGCCTATTTTAATCGTGTTTGTGATGCAAGGTGACTTTAAGAGCTTGGACTGAAAAAGGGTGCTAAATGCATAGATTTGACACTCCGAATTTACCAAAGCATGGGATGGACTCAAGGAGACCAAGATCGACATATTTGTACGCCAGAGATCCAAGAAAATCGAGAAACCGAAGCTCAGGTGGCCCAAAAGACGTCCAGAATGCAAGATCACCGGGTTCCAACCATCTATTCAGTTCGAAACTCCATACATGGCCTGAGGACCATAAATTAACCGTACACGTCTATTTTTAGCCATTAGATCCCTCTAGAAGTGGCCCAATGGACAGATCAACTATTAAATAATTGATTTGGGGCCCACTTGATCTCTGGATATTCTTCGAACTGGGGCTCGACAACTTTAATGAGACGAAGAATGGGATGGACGGATCGGATCTCTCACGAGTGGCACAGTGGACCACACCTGAGTTGGGTGTGCACAGTGCACAAGTGCACTAGCAATGCACGACAACGATGAGACGGTCAAACCGTCTCATTGACCGAACTCCTTCCTAAAAACGGAAATCCCGTTTTTTCCTTCCAGCGTCCGCACAGGGACTTGCGGGCGAATCTTTGTGGGCCACCACTGTGTACCAAATTTTAGATCTGGACCGTCTATCAGACCTAAAAGGTCCCACTTACCATGGCCTAGGTGTTCAAAGTACAAAAGAGGATAGAGAGAATGATCTCCAACCCTTTGACAGATAACGGACGACAAGAATGAAGAATCAGTGGACCGCAATAACAGACGTCCAAAACTGTCATTCCCAACCGAAATTTCGTGTAGAGTGCAATGGACGGTGCTGATTTTCCAAAAGATGATGAATGAGGACCCACTGTCAGCCAGCGCAAGCTGCCGTACGTGTGCAGCCTCTGTTTACGCAGTCCGGAGAAACCCGGATTTTCCGGGTTGTTATGCATTCATAGAGAGGGTCGGATGGCCAATCCGAACCGTCCAAACATTGGATAAATGGGCCTTCAACCCAACCAGGCAGGGAGATTCCACGGTCAGGACATTCACTATCTAAAAAATCACTCCAAAAGAGCAGGCTGTTTGCGGTTTCGTGGCACAAAGTGCGAAGCCTTACGCACGCACCCGGATTTCTCCACCGTCCTTGACAGCTATAAAAAGAAGAGATGGTGGGAGAGAAAAGAGGAGAGCTTGGCTTGGAGCTTGGGGGAGGTGGAGCACACAGTTTTTTTTTTTTTTTTTCCTTTTTATTTATGTTATTTGTGGAATTAGTCTAATCATGTTATTAGACTAAACCTCTTAGCTAGGGCTAAGAGGTGAAGCTTGTGGTGTGATGGGAACAATCTTATGGCTCTGATTCATTGAATAGATTTCTTTTGATTTTAGTTTGATTATAGGAATGCTTTCAGTCTTTAATGGTCTGTTGTGACTAAAATTACAATGGATCTGCGATGGCTTTGAGCATATTCTTCTCCTTTTTATGGTTATGACGTCAGGAAGCCCTGTTGTTCACCATCGTCTCCTGGGCATGGTTGGATGTCGGTACCCTTCCTAACTTTCATACATTGCTTGGTTGGTAATTAGTTTAATTCTGTTGTTTACTTTGTCTCCTGGGCATAGTTTGGTGATGGAATCCATTCTAATTCATATACCTTTCATTTCTTGAAAACTATATCAAGGTCAGTTCAGTTTGATTTTCATGGCTACACCTTTCACCTCCCTGAACTTTATAAGTGGATCCTCTGAATCCCTAGTTTCCTACCTCTGAATTCCTTGAATTTTATATTATTATTTCACCATTATTCCTCAAAATTATTTAATTTAGATTTCATCTTATTCTAGTTCTAGTTCTAGTTAGTTTTAGAATACGTACAGGTTTCAGTCCCTGTGGATTCGACCTCGATCTTACCGAGATTATTACTACATCACAACCCTATACTTGGGGAGTGAACAAACTCTAATCTCAATAAGATGAAGCTGGAATTACTTCCTGAACAAGGTGGTAATGGTGGTGGTGCAGGTCATGAAGAAGCGGGGGATGACATTAATATGGATGATAACTTTGAGGAACTGGATTCTGATTCAATAAATGATCCAAATTTTGTACCGTTTGATTTTGATGCACGTCTGAGTGCATTGGAGGGTAAAGTTGAAAATTTGAATGAAAAGATAGAAAACATGTCTGTTGCTCATGGTTCTCAATTCAAGTACATGCGGAAATATCTTCGGCGATTAAACAAAGGCATGCACCAACTTGATCCTTCTATTCCTGCTCCGTCTTCTTGTTCTAATTCTGACTAGTCTATATGGGATTTTCTGGTTTGTAATAACTTTAAATCTTAGCTTTGAGTCATCCGATTTAGAATTGGATACTATTTTTCTTTTCTGCTGGATATTTGTTTTTTTTTATGCTATTATCTCATATCTCATCTTATTTCCTCTCATATATCCCTTTATATTGTTATTTTATTTGTCATATTGTGACAAAAAGGGGGAGACTGGTTATGTTACTTAGGGGGAGTATGTTTGGAATGGTTTAAGAATGGTTTAATGTTAGATATGGATTTAATTTGCAGGTAAGCCAGAGTTGATGTCAACTGGTTTATGTTTTCTCTCTAACTCAATCCGGTGATTCTACTTTTATCTTGGTTATATCTTGTTATGTGTTTTGTCACTAATTTGACAAAGGGGGAGATTGTAAGTGCTATAGTTTATATCCCTGTATGTTGTCAAATTTGTGGTGACAAAAACACTGTTATATAACTTGCATTAGTGAAGCTCTTTCTAAAGATCAACATTCATAAACAAGCAAAGCTCACAACAAGCAAAGATTACAAGTACAAAGATCAACCTTGACTTCAAGTATTGCTCTCAAGACAAGACTCAAGAATACAAGACTTCAAGAAGAGTACAATATAGTTCGTATAGAACTCAAGTCACTTTCGAGGTTGAGCTACATCAAGACTTCAAGACTTAAACTTCTAGGTCACTTGTTCCTAATGTTTTCAATGTCCTTACTTCTTGATTGGGGTTTGAATGACCATAGGTTGACCTTAGAAGTAGGCCATTTTGGATACATAAGTCATATGTATATGACACTTGTGTTTGGGCAGTTCGGGGACTTGTCCTAGGCTTTCTTCGACTAGTCCTAGCTTTGCTTCGACCAGTCCAAGAAATTCCACGATCAGTCGTAAGTTTGTTACAAAATTCGGATAAATTCTGTTAGTCTTCGACCAGTCGAAGGAACAGTGTCGACTGCTTCTACGACCTATCGTAAATTTTCGATTCAAAGTCCAATGATAATTTACAAGGTCTTCGACCAATCGAAGGAGACCTTCGACCAGTCGAAGGAGGCCTTCGACCAGTCGTAGAACGGTCAAAGCTTATCGCGCCCGATTTTTTTCAAATCTGTTATTTCTTCGACTAGTCGAAGAGCTCCTTAGACCAGTCGAAGATGCGATCTGCTCACCTATAAATAGAGCACGAAAATCAGAAGAAAATAGGCAATCAATTAATCCATTCAAGCCAATCTTTGTCAAACTTCTGAGAAGTAATTTTGTGCTCCATCTAAGCTAAGTGTGCTTATTTTATACTCGCTTTCTTTAGCTTTATTTAATTGATTTTGTTTCTGCTATTCCAATCTAATTTGATAAGAGGAATTGTTATTCCCTTTCTTTGGAATCAAAATCAATTAAGACAAGCCCTATTTGGTCTAATTTAAAATTTATTAGAACTAGAACCATTGTAATTGAGTACTGGACATTGAACTTGAACATTCAATCATTTACTCTGATTTGGTTCTACCGGGCTGCTACAACGAAGGAGTTAATCAGGTATTTTACGTTTAATTGTAAAATTCTTTCTGTTTTGGTTTCTTTCAAGATTTGCCAGAAAAATCTTGTTGTATTGGTTATCTGAGGAGAGCAAGGAAAACTCAGAAGTGGGGTTTTTTTTTTTTTATTGTGTAAGCCCACAGACAAAGACACAATTGTAAAGGTTTTGGGTGAACCTGTGAAAACCTATTTTGTGAGTGAACGCTAATATCCCCTGTGTGAGGATATTAGGAGTGGAGTAGCATTCTGTGTGGCTGTTGTTTAACAGTTGGTGAACACACAGGCGAACCACTATAATCCCTTGTGTTGTGGTTGAATGATTTACATTTCTAATCTCTAATATTCATTTGTGGGATGCATGTGTGGTGGTAAATGTTGTAATCGTTTAATTCAAGCATTGTGGGAATTTTGTAATAATTTAGAATTTACTTTCTGCTATTCCTTTATCTACTTGAATTTAAATTTCCTTTAAAGTTGTTCCAGCAAGGTTGCCCTGCCATTTTTATGGTGTATGGCTGTCCCTAGAACAACATTTGTGATTACACTTTATTTCAATTTGTGCTTAATTCTGTATTCCTCTTTGGTTTGAGATTTGATACAAAGATCTTTCTAGAAATAGGTTGTCCTACCATAAACTCTGGTTTTTGGTGAAAGGTTGTCCTTAGAATAACATTTGTATCAATCCCTCAAGATCAGATTTTTGAGGTTGTTTTACTTTCTTGCATTGTGATTTATTTTGGCTATCATATTGTTTTTAATTCCGCTGTTATAACATTTATTTGGCATAGTCCTATTCACCCCCCCTCTAGGACATATAGCTAGGCCTTTTCACTACTGCTAGCCTGCCGTGCACGTCAAGGCGGAAATGGATTGGCTACTCCCCCTCACACCAGACCCTGGGCTAGTGGTCGGTGCTCTGTGGGCCCCACCATGATGTATATGTTTCATCCATTCTGTTCATCCATTTTTACAGATCATTTTATAGCTTGATCCAAAATATGAGAGGTATATAAATCTCAGATGGACCACACCACATAAAAACAGTAGTGGTTGGATATCCATCATTAAAATTTTCCTAAGGCCCACTGTAGTGTTTATTTGACATCTAATATGTTTATTAGGTCATACAGGCCCAGATTAAGGGAAAAAACAAAAATCATCTTGATCCAAAACTTTTATGGTCACAAAATGTTTTTTAATGGTCGAAGCTCATTTAATACTGTTTCATGTAATGTGGTCCACTCAAGATTGGGATATAACTCATTTTTGGTCTCATGCCGTAAAAGGATCCGTAAAAATAGATGGACGGCATGGATGAAACACATATATCATGGTGGTTCCCACAGAGCACCGACCACCAGCCTAGCCAATCCGTGTCCCGTCAAGGCTAGCTGTACCTCGAGCTCCGAGTTGTACGAATGGCTCAAATGAGTTCCATATTACATGGGCCCCACAATGATGTATTTACTATATCCATACCGTTTATCTAATTTTTGTTATCATTTTAAATAATTTGAAAAAAAAAAGATTCATATTTAAAGCTCAAATGGACCACATCGAAAATAGCAGTGAGGATGATGATTTTCACCGTTAAAAATTCCATCCTTATCTAATCTGATCCGACTCGGTTTCTTTGCCCGAGTCGGACAAGGTTCGGGTCAAGTTAAGCATAAAACGGATCTGTTCGAATAAGGTGCCCTATACTCGATCCCGATTCTGATCGGATTCGGATAAGCCCCGGCAGCTTTCGGACATAACCGAGTTGGACCAAATCCGATCCGACTCGGTCCGTTGCCCAGCTCTAACAACAGGTAGCTCGGTTTTATAATACCCAAGTTAAGATCAGATGGTTTCGAGTGGGTGATATGGTTCTCCGAAAAACGTTTCCCAATACGAAGGAACTTGGCTCGGGTACATTGGAACCCAACTGGGAAGGACCCTATATCGTCTCAAACACCATTCGACCGGGAACGTATTGGTTAGAAGATCTGAATGGACAGTTACTGCCTCATCCTTGGAATGCTGAACACCTCAAGATCTATTACCCTTAGCTCGGTATTCAAAGCATAAGGATTCTAAAGTGAGAAAGATATAAGTCAAGTCATATGAATAAAACTAAGTGCATTCTTTCATCTGTTAAGTGTTTTACATCGGGTTACATTTCAAAATCCAATACAACGTTATCTCGAGAAAAGCAAAGTTAAGACAGAGAATGTCAAGCTCAGCACCATGCTGGTGGGAGTGCCAAAAATGAAGAAGTTCTGAAGCTCGGCACCATGCTGGTGTGGGTGCTAAAAATGAAGAAGTCCGATAGTCCGGCGCTATGCTGCTGTGAGTGCAAAAAATGGAGCCCGGCTACTGTCCCTTGGCGGGAACGACTCCCGAAGCAGTCCTAGAGGCATTAGCCGCGACTCCCAAAGCAGTCTCAGAGACACCATCCTCGTCCCCAACAGCAGCGTCAGCAGTGACGTTAGCAGGACTAACATCAGGATTCTCAGAACCCGAGGCTCCTTCTCCATCGAATCCCGAGAGATCGAGATCGGGGAAACCATTCTTCATATCTTTGATACATTCAATGTATCTACCTTGGAATAAGCGATCCCTCTCGTCCTCGAACTCCTTAGACTCAAGGAAGGCTTGAACAGCCTGATCCCTGGCCTTCTCAGCCTCCTGGGTCTTCTCTTGAGCTTGTTGGATGAGCCTCGCCACTTCAAGTTTAGCTCGAGCCAGTGTATCTTCGCAGGAAGCATGAATGTCGAGGATTTGCCGATTCTCTTCTTCAGCCGCGGATAGAAGTGCCAACACTCGAGCAACCTCGGCTTGTGTGTCTTCTACAGCTCTCCTGGCGAAAGTTGCCTCAGCTTTGGCGTCTTCAACGGCCCTCTTGACGGAAGTTGCCTCAGCTTTGGCTTCTTCAGCAGCTTTCCTGGCAAGGGCCGCCTCGCCAGTCAGAACACCGATCTGGATCTCGGCGATCTCGCGTCATCCCTCTGCCTCGGCCAAGAGGTTCTGCAACCTCTGAGTCGAGGTTAACTCCTTGCAGGCCTTGACCAAGCAGGGGGCAAGCTGTAAAAGATAAACACAAAGCCATGATAAATGATAAAGGAAAAAAAATGAAAGAAATGAAAGGTAGAGAAAGAAATTTCTTACCTCAAAAAGCACTTTCGCCGCATGACCGACGGTTTACGTCATAGGGGCATTGTAGAGGCTGGCAAAGTCTTTTTCACTCCCATGAGCTATAGCCCAGGGGATCATCCCCGACATAACCGCCTGAAAGGGTGACGGCTCCTGTTGGGTCATCCCCCCTCTGGAAGATTCAACCCTCGTCTCGTCTCTCTGCCTCGAGACCTCCACTACAACAGGTCCCGACTCGGAAGCCGTCCGAGGCTCAACGGCTACCGTGTCCCTTGCTTCCACCCTTTCGTCCGAATCGGAGAGCACGACTATGGTGGGGGCAGAGGAACCTGCAGGTTCATTCTCCTTCGGTGTCGTCTTCTGCTTCTTGGATGGCCGAGGTTCCGACAGAAGAACTGATCGCGGGGGAGCCTTTATCTTAGAAACCACCCTAAGGGGAGGCCGAGCTCTAGTCATCTCTGAAGGGATCGACTCGGGAACGGTCCTAAGAAAGGGCCGAGCTTCGGCTAAGTCTGAAAGAAGACAAAACAAATCAGATAAAGTTCAGAGAAGATATAAAGATGCAGTAAGAGTTACCTGTGACAGCCGAGTCTAAACCTGCAAGATGAAGGCGATCCGGCTGCAGGAGTACCTTCCAGGACCGATCTTCCGGACTCAATGCTCTCAAGTCCTTGATCTGAGCTAAGGCACTGGACCCAAGCTTCTGCCTCTTCTTCGGAATATCTGCTAAATATAAGTCCGTCAGACTTAAAGCATTATAAAAAAAAAAAGAAAAAAGAAATGCCGAGTCACCTGCTTTATGAAACGTCCGAGGTACACGAGCCTCGTAGAACCCGGATTCGGCCGTCTCCCAGTGACCACAGGCCCAAAACCAATGCTCTCTCCAATGTTTGTTAGAAGTGGGAGGGTCGATTATTAATGAGCCATCTTTGCCCCACCAAGCAGCGAAGATGTAAAAGCCGGGATAGTTTGGATTTACGCACACTTGATATAAGTGAAGGAATTCGTCAACTGTCAGTGAAGGTTGTTCTAACTCAGCCCACAGCACTGCACATCCGAATAAGTTCCTCCACCCGTTCGAAACTACTTGCCCGGGAGCAATCCGAATACGAGATAAAATGCCTCAGACAATGGGCTGAAGGGGCAAATGTAAGCCATATTGCATCGAGACTTGAAAAATTGCAGCCGCCCCAGTAGGAGGATGGTCGGGTAAGTCATTCGGACGGGGAAGATAAATAATGACCGAATCAGGGATATGATAATCGATTCGGATCTTATCCAAATCCGCCTCAATCAGAACTGAAGGAACTAGACCGCTTAGTTCGTCCTCTGACTCCTCTCCTTCGGCCTCGGCCTACGCAACTTACCAACAGGAGCCGACCCAGAGGTTCCCTCAGCGACCCCGGTTTCCTCTTCCTCTTCCTCTTCCTCTTCCAAATCCATTGGTGGATTGGGTCTCCCTGGGCGGGTTATCAGAGACGACCCGCCATGGGAAGGACCAGCCGAAGCAGGGCGCTCTGCCGGAGTTCCGGTGGTTCTCTAAGAGAGGAAAGCGGCGTTCGCATCAACAGCTATCTCTGCCAGTAAAGAAGGCGATTCCGCAACGTTCCAAAAATGCTGCGCTTTGCCTTCGTCACCGGAAGTTCCCTCCCGGGGGCTCTGAGAGCCTTGCGCTGCCATTACCGTTAACTAAAGGGGAGGGAAGAACTCACCGGAGAAAGGAAGGAAGACGAAAATGGCGGAATGAGATGCTGACAGCCGAGAAAGGAGAAGGGAAAGAAGAAGAGGAGAAAAATGAAAAAGGAACGAAGAGCGGGAAAGAAGGCAGTAAAAATATGAAATGCGGGCTTCTCTCTCCCTTTTATAGCTTTGCCACGTGGCAAGGGCAATTAATGAGGAGACGAATCGACTCCCCCGCTCGACACGTGGTGCTCGCCGACTGATAACGGTAACACTTTCGCTATGTGTCCAATGCCCATAGGCAGGGGAAACGACCTGACGGCTGCCAGCACGTGCTGTCTCGAGTAACAAACCGTCTCCCGTTAAGGACCACACAAAAAGCATTAAATGCCTGATTATTACCTTGGGTTTAGCTATGAACCGACTCGAAAACTCATTACTCTGTAGTGCCATAGGAGACACACGGAGTAAGGGGGGCTTACTGTTGGGGAAAAATTACGCCAAGTCCGGAGATTCGGATATGCAGTGGACCAATCCTACTGACAATGCCTCGGATCTCCAAGGCATGCGTTGAGTCCGAGAGAAGGTTATAAAATGGAGAGTGAGACAAATTAAGTTAGCTCGGGTGACGAGCTAGCAACGTCAGCATGTACCGACTAAGGTTCAAAAGTCCCATCTCCATAAAGCCATCTGAGACTCACCTGATTGAGTCGGAATCGGCCGAGCCGAATAAAGGAAAGACAGTGTAAATGAAACACCATCCCGAGTATCTCGCAAAAGGATCTCCGATCCCGAAGATTTCTAAATCGGATGAAGACCAGAAGCGGGCCAAAATCAAATCTCCACGATACCAGGAAGAGAATCCTTGCACGATAGGATCCTCCCGTATCTATAAATAAAGGATCTCCATTTCATTAAAAGGTACGGAACTCAAAATCCCAAAAATGCCTTCTCTTTAAATCTACAAAACTGACTTAAGCATCGGAGGTTCCCCTGTCAGAACCAGGGTCTTCGTGTTGTTTATCTCTCTTGTGCAGGTGATGAGCTTGGGGGAAGGCGCTCCATAAAACAACATCAACAATGGTTAAAAAAATATCATCAGTAAAATTTAGCAAAAATGAATAATTTAGTGAAAATTAATAATTAAAGTTAGAATTATATATTATAATGAATTAATTAAAAATATAAATAGTTGTTACGTTAATGTTGGTATAACTTGGATATTTTAAAAGTATCGCGATGTTATGATGATAATATTATTCGATTTATTTATTGTGAAAAATCATGCTTTTTATGAATTTGTGTGAATCCATTTCTTTTCATTTTTAATACTTGGTATCGATCATTGATTAGTTCAATCAAATGGTCCAAATTATCGAATATGTTGGTTTCAAAATTTTAGATTGATTAAGCATCCTTAAAATTTTAATTAATAAACATTTGTTTGTTGAATTTGGAATGTTATGGTTTTTGCTTAAATGTCTATTAAATATCTATTAATCAACTAGCTAGGAAATCAAATCAATAAAATTTTTTGACTCATGATCTATATGAATAAAAGAGCATAACTTGTATGGTTTGATTTAAGTTCATGGTATTCCATGTGTACAATTTCTTAGTGCTTATGTCCACTTACTCACTCTAGCAAGTACCAAAGCTTTTTTCATTATAAAAGACAAAATAGCTTTGTTTGTCAAGTGCTATGTCCCATGTATACTTAAATAAATTATCTTAGTCTAAAAAACTTTCATGTCCTTAAATTATTATTTTTTTAATTTTTTAAATTTTTTAAAAGGGGGTTTCAAGGAATGCATAGTTGCCACTTAAAAAGTTTATCTCAATTTAGTTGATTTAAATTTCAGGAAGCGGCACACATAGTGCACTGGAATTGGTGCCCTAGAAAATTAATGTGTCATAATTCATTGGCTATGTGAATGTAGTAAGGCTGATATTAGGCATTGATGACCATAGGTCTTGCTTACATGTGTGTTTTATGCCTTATATGTATTTAGTTTTATATTTATCTTATATTTATTTGGTTGTGTGAGGAGTACATGGTATATCCTTTAGTCATGAGAAACTTAAAATTTGGCACCTAGTTATTGACCAGGAGAGTCGTGTTGCATAAATCTCAGCGGAGTTATGATTGGTAAAGATGTCCAGGACATATTTGTGGACATCAATTTTAGAGATATATGGTCATCCTGTGTGGGGGTACTAACTTGTGTCTAGATGAAAGATCTCCACCACTGGAACCGAGTTAGTCTCCATAGTACTTTTTTTTTCTTAACCCTACATGCGAGTGTGAGTATGCATGCATATGAGATCTTGATATGGACCCTTGAATGCACACTAATGAATTTAAATTCAAATCAACATTTATGAGCCTATTAGCTTGGATGATAATAGTGTGATCAAAGACTCGATTACACAAATTAATTGATAAATCCTCAGATATGAGGACATTAGGATCTTCGATCTTGACTGGGCTACCTTGGCTTGCCTTATGAGAATGAAATATAAATAGATGCCAGTGAGTAATCATAGGTACATTTATTAAGGTTCATTGATTCTCAAATGGGCTAATAAGGAATTTACTAGTTTTTATTATAGGACTTCCTTAAGATATGATTGGATTAGAAATTCATCTAGTAATTTTTTTGAAGGCTTAGCATTTTAAAAGTTTAATTGACTTTTAAAATATTTTTAATCATTGAAGTTTTATTTTAAAATTCAAATCAACTTTATGATCAACATGGGATCTAGATTATAGGTGAATGGCCTTGATAGTGAAGAGATTAGATAATAGATGTTATGGGTAAAACTGGACTGACCAAGGCAACCAGTGTAAGAGAACACAACATTCCCAAGAAGGTAGCCCAGGTCGGATAACAAAGCATGACCTCCACGATCAAGTCAACGACCTGACTATGAGTGGAAAATCCCATTGCCGCCGAGCTCTCGTTACTATGGCCAACGACTTATTGTATGGGTCAGTCCGACTACACATCAAAGGTAGACCCGACTCCAACCGAACACCTAACTCTAGAAGACCAACATTAGGACAACATCAGACCTTAGACCCAAAGCTTGACCTTTGTTGCAGTCTCTCAATTACCATGCACCGTATTGGCTACACGTAGGAAAAGTTCAAGTGGTCTAGTTGTATCAAAGAAGTAAATAGATGCCAATAAAATCTAAGCCGTTGTAGGTTTTTTGCATGTGAAATCTGAAATGTACGCCAAAAAATATCCACATACTCCAATTCATTATACACACACACACACACACACACACACACACACACACACGGAAACGCTCACCTGCGAACCAGTTCATACGTACTACATACGAACTTTTTTGAGAACTCATCATATCTGATGAGTTTCGAAAATCTGAACGGTCCACATGAAGCAGAACCTCATGAAACCCCCTAGTATGAAATTTTACTTTGATCCAAAACTTCAGTGGGCCATGAAAAATGCAAACAGTTTCTTCCCTTGATTTGAATTTCTCTTTGCTATGGCCCACCAGAATCTTAGATCAGGGTGAAAATTCACCCCGTAAGGTTTCATGGGATTCAGCATCTTATGGACCGTTTGGATTCGACACCCATGACACGTGTGCAAAGGTGCACACGTGCGTAGGTGCGTAGGTGAGCATGCCTCATATATATATATATATATATATATATATATATATATATATATATATATATATATATATATGACTTCATTTAAAATGTCTTTAATATTTTTAAATATTGAAAGATTTCCAATGCATGAAAATAATTGCAAGGGCATACATATCCAAGCGTTGGTCATGTTATTCCATGTCATGTAAGTATGTGTTTGGTTGCACCAAATATCTTGAAATTTCATGATATTTTGCTCCAAATTAGATTGATTGATTATGAAATTCCATCAATATTTTGGAGCAATGAATTACACCTTAGAGATTATATAAAATTCTTGGTTATCCGAAGTATATAATTATAATTAACTAAAGAGTCAGATCCTCTGTTTGCCATAAACAGGACTTTCCTATTTATTGCAATGTGATTAGGCCACATCATTATAAACTGCATTTAATGCAGCCGTGCTGACAACATCAGTGATGATGTGGACCGATTACACATCAGGAAAACATGATGTGGACCGATTCAGATTCTTAACTAAACTGAGATAACTTATTTTTGAGCTGCAACTATACAAGCCCTTCCGTAGCCCTTTTAAAACCTAATTCTTCAAAAATCTCACCCAAGGTATTTACATTTTTTATAATAAAGATAGGCCTGGCCCCACAACAATGTTATTTGGTAAGAGTGTGTTTGGCAGCACCAAACATCATGAAACTTCCATGATTAATCAGATTATTTGGTTTAAAATTTCATGATATTTGGTGCAACCAAACACACCCTAAGTTATGGTACAAGGAAACCAAAATCATGGATGGCTCATGTTATGGATAAAAAGGAACTGACCAAGGATGACCTATGTGAGATAAGCTACAGTGTCCTTAGAGGAATAGTCCAGATCTGACAGCCAAACCCAAGCCCTGTGAACGACCTGACACTCCAATTATCGTCGAAGAAATCCGAACTCGGTAGACCAGACGATGAACTACTACATTGGTTAGTACGCGTCGAGGTTGACCTCAACTATGACCTGACATCCACCCCAGGACAGCCTTGGACCTTCAACCTCAAGGTCAGCATCGTCTAGACAACCTTGGCCATCTAGTGCAACCTCCCCTTGGGTTCCAACCTGTTGATCTTATCGCTAAGGTTGTTCCAAGATTCATGCTGAGGATCTCGGAAGAAATCTACTTGCCAAGTAAGAGGGCTTTCCATCTAAGGAGAGCATCTCATGGCTATAAATAGAGGTCCGATCTACAAAGAAAGGTATGCACTAAAATCCTAACACACACAAGCCCAAATTCCTTATCTGACTTTGGCATCGGAGGGTCCCCTGTCTTAGCTAGGGTCTTCATTGTTGTTCTACTTGTGCAAGATCTTGAAGGTGTGGCTAAGATGACCAGAAAACAACATCAACAATTGGCGTCGTCTGTGGGAACCGACAACAAAGCCGCTTTCACTACTAATTCATTTACAATGGCAAAAGGAAAGAAGAAGAGCTTAGTCGTCATTGCAGCACTTGCACCGGCTTCAGTTGACCTTTCTATCGACATTTGAAATAAAACTTCTCAACATCAAGTAGGATCCATCCCCGCAGTGCCTATGCCCAAGTCTTGTAGCCGGGGTGGTCGACTCGTCTCTCTGGAAAATCAGGTTGATGCCTTAAATGGAAATATGAATCAATTAATGCAAATTCTGGAGAGGCATGATCCACCTCCCGGCCACGAAGTGGAGGTCGGTGCTGCCACCGAGCAGTCCCGACCACTACGGGTTCCCCAGAGCCCTCGCAAATCTAGAACACAAATAGGTCACAACCATGCATCAGATTGGATAGTGAAGACTGCTAAGCTCGATAACTCCCATCGAAGCCATGCTGGAAGAGATCGAGCCTCCGTTCACTGATGATATCATGGGAGCCCAACTCCCGTCCAAATTGAATGCCACAGATCGCCTCCTACTCTGGGTCTGGCGATCTTGCTCATTTGAAATCATTTAGGGCATGAATGGAGATCCACAGCGCATCGAACTTGGTTGTATGTCGACCCTTCTCCCTGACCCTATCAAGAGCGGCGTGAAAGTGGTAACGACAGTTGAAACCGAAGTCTATCAGCTCATTCGCACAACTCAGCAAAACCTTCATCACACAATTTATTGGTGAGAAGGATATGAGGAAACCAACAACTCATCTCTTCACTATTACCCAAAGGGAGGATGAACTGTTAAAAGACTACATTGCGTAGTTCAAACAGGAAGCGATGCAAGTAGAAGGTTATTTAGATCAGATAGCCTTGGCCGCAATGATAGTTGGTCTCAGAGAAGGAAGGTTTCTCTTCTCGATCGGTAAGAACCCACCAACGATCGTAGCCAATCTCCTTAACCGAGCCTAGAACTACTCCAATGCCGAGGAGCTTTTCAGCTCACGAAAGGCTACCTGAAGTGCCGGGAGTTCGACTAAGGACAAGAAACGCAAAGAGGAGCTGCAACCGCAAGCTATCAGCAACAAACGAAGAAGGGACAAGGACTTAAGCAAGGGTTAGCGCCTGAACCGAAGGCCCAAAAGTAGATTCCACTCCTACACTCCTTTAAACGCTACCCTTGAGCAAGTCCTTATGTAAAATAAAGTTATCGGAATGATAACGAAGCAACAGGAGAGATCCGCGCCATATTCGGCGGGCCCGCGGGAGGAGGGGACTCTAACAGAGTACGTCGGGGTCATGTTAGAAGCATAAGCGGTAATGGCTCAGACCATCATATTAACCTCACATGCAGGCCCCCAAAGGAATAGATAATGATCCTCTGTGACCTGACGTTCAACGAAGAGGATGCCCGATGAGTTTTCACCCACACGACGATGCCCTGGTGGTGGCCATGACGATAGCCAATCACAAAGTACACCGCATCCTAGTCGACACGGGCAGCTCGGCAGACATCCTTTTTGCCGTTGCTTTTGACAAAATGGAAATCGAGAGATCCCAACTCTGCCCCATCCGAACTCCCTTGCTCATATTTGGGGGAGAAAAGGTCATCTCCGAAGGGAACATACTACTCCCAGTTATCGCTGAAGAAGGACAAAACCAAATGACGATAATGATTGACTTCGTGGTAGTAGACTGCCCCTCTGTCTATAACGTCATCTTCGGCCGACCATCTCTCAATGGTATGAGGTCGGTAGTCTCGACCTACCACCTCGTGATAAAGCTCTCCACTGAGCACGACGTTGGGTGAGTCAGGGGCGATCAACACAAGGCTCGTCAATGATATTCTATGGCATTGAGGGCAGGAGCGCGAAAATATAGCGGCCTTCACAGCCTTAGATCCCTGAGAGACGAGTCCCTCGAAAGAGGATCCCTGATGAAAGAACTAGTAGCCATACCTCTTTACGATGACAACCCATCCCGAACTGTGGTTTTCCTCTCCCGAGGATCGACCAGCTAGTTGACAGCACAACGTGGCAAGAGCTGTTGAGCTTCATGGACTCTTATTCAGGCTACAATCAGATCGTTATGCACCTGCACGACAAGTAGAAGACGTCCTTCGTCACCGACAATGGACTCTACTGCTAAAAGGTCATGCCTTTTGGATTGAAGAATGTTGGAGCCAAGTATAAATGACTCATGAATAAGATGTTTGCTTGACAGATCGGACACTCCATGGAAGTCAACATTGATGACATATTGGTTAAAAGCATCAAGGCCACTGACCATGCGATTGACCTCGAGGGGATGTTTTCTATATTAAGGAAATATCATATGAAATTAAACCCGAGCAAATGTGTCTTCGGGGTCAGCTCAGGAAAATTAATCGGCTTCTTGGTCAGCCAGAGGGGAATCGAGGCAAATCCAGACAAGATACAAGCTATGTTGGACATGAGTTCACCCAGGACTACTAAGTAGATCAATGCCTCACCGGTAAAGTCGTTGCCCTCAATCGATTCGTCTCCAAAGCCACCGAAGAGTTCCTTCCGTTCTTTTAGCAACTGAAGGGCAACGCAAAACCTATATGGACAGATGACTGTGAGCAGGCCTTCCACCAACTTAAGCAGTACTTGGGGTCTCCCTCTCTACTCTCCAAGCCCAGCAATAGGAACCGCTGTTGCTTAACTTGGTCGTCTCACCCGCAGCAGTAAGTTCTACCTTGATACGGGAAGTGGGAGACAAGCAATTTCCTATCTATTACGTCAGCAAAGAACTAGTCTCGACCAAGACCAGATATCCTGACGTCGTAAAACTCGTGCTCGCCCTAATAGTGTCAACACATCGCATCCGCCCCTATTTCCAAGCCCACACCATTGTGGTCCCAACCAATCCCCCTTCATCAAGTGCTCCAGAATCTTGAAGTATTGGGAAGAATGACGAAGTGGGCTATTGAGCTCGGTGAATTTGACATCTAGTATCGGCCTCGAATTGCCATCAAGGGCCAGGCTGTAACCGACTTCATCACTGAGTTCACTAATATCGAGCCCCCTGAACAACCCGAGGAGCCCCAACCAATCAAAGAAGAGACTGACCCGCCTCAAATGGTTACTCCGTGTCGATGGATCATTCAACTCTAAAGGCAGCGGGGTGGGAATCATCTTTAGGGCACCCGACCATACCTTTATTCAATATGCCTCAAGATTTGGATTCCCGATGACCAATAACGTGGCGGAGTATGATGCTCTCCTCGTCGGGCTTAGACTGGCAAAGGCCATGAGAGCTCAAATTAAAATTTTTTATATCGACTCTCAACTCATTATCAACCAAGTGGTCGACGAGTATCAAGTGAAGGGAGAAAAGATGATCACTTATCTCCAAAAGACGAAAGAACTTCTCAGTCAGTTTGACAATTGCGAACTCACCCTAGTTCCTCGAACCCTAAACTCCCGAGCAGACACCTTGGCAAATCCGGTTGCCATCGCCGATGATGACATCGCTAAATCGATCTTGATTGAATTCCTACCCGAACCCAGCGTTGGCCAGCTCGAGGCAGAGGTACTTCCCACGGTCTCAGTTACGATCTAGATGGACTCGATCATGGTCTACCTTCAAGAGGGAAAACTACCTGAAGATACGCTCGAGGCACGGAGGGTTTGGAGCCGAGCAGCTCGATATGCCATTATAGAGGATGTCTTCTATAAAAAAAAGGATTTTTCTTATCATATCTGAGATGTTTCTGACTCGACGAGGCCGAGTACGTTCTTAAGGAAGTCCACAAAGGAGTCTGCGGCAACCATTCATGAGCAAGAGCTCTCGCCCATAAAGTGATCAGAGAATGATATTTCTAGCCGACTATTAAATAAGATGGCAAATGCTATGCACAGAATTGCAATAACTGTCAGAGGCTCACCGCGATACCTCAACGACCATCCGAGCAATTAACTCCTATGACCGGCCCTTGGACATTTACCTAATAGGGAATTCACATCATATGACCTTTACCGATAGGAAAAGGTCAAACCAAGTTTGTCGTTGGAGTAGCGACTATTTCACCAAGTGGACTAAGGCAGAACCATTAGCCAAAATTACCGAGTAGAAGATTACCGACTTCGTTTAGAAAAATACCATATGCAGGTACGAGATCATGCATACCATCGTCTGGGACAATGGAAAACAATTTGACAATCCCCGATTCTGAGGTCGTTATGAAGGGCTCGGGATTCACAACACTTTCTCATCACCTTGGCACCCCCGGGCCAATGGACAGGTGGAAGCAGTGAATAAGATTATAAAAAATCACCTTAAAACTAAGCTCGAGAAGTCCAAAGGGGCCTGGGCCGAGGAACTGTCACACGTTTTCTTGGCATATCAAACCACTGCTCGAACTTCGACAAGAGAGATCCCATTTTCCCTGACCTTCTGAGTAGAGGTTGTGGTGCCAATTGAAATAGGACTCCCCACTTCACGGATCAACTCTTATGACGAAAATTCGAATGCCAATCAGATGGAGTTAGATCTGGACTGACTCGAGGAAGAAAGTTATGAGACCCGTATCCTAGTCCGTACCATTCCGTACGCTTCTTCGGTTATCCCGGTCGAATTCCGGCTACCCGTGATCTGTTATTGGCATTTGCACGCGACCCTGAGTCACATCCTGTCAATCTGAGTTGGCTCGACCCGAGACTTGTACCAGTGCGACCGCCCCGTCGCCGCAGTTCCGACGCCGCATCTCACGTGCCGAGGCGATACCCAAGCCAGGAGATGTGGACCCGCGTTCAGTTCGAGTAAAACGTCGCGCGTTGCGAATTCTGAGAGAATCTCTATGACATGTCCCATCAATCACATCAATCATAAGTCAAGTACATCCCATCACAAGCCATCACTCACCCTTACCTCTCCTTACCCAAAGTCAAAGCAACCCATGCTTTGCCTTCCCTTTCTTACCAACAAGTCAAGAGAGCCCATACCTTCCATCCCATCTCCCTTTCATCTTCTCTCCCTCTCTCTCATTTCTCATTTCTCATTTCATTCCAACCAAATCCCATGAGAGCAACGTCCAAGCTCCCCAAAGAAGATAGGTGTGGCCCACCTTCCTACATCCCATCTCCACCATCCAAGCTTCATGTTGAATCTCATCCATGAAGCTCTAGATCGCATCGGTGGAAGGAGGAGTCCAAGATCTAAAGGTGGGTGTATTTGATGATTTGATTTGTGTGATCTTGATGATTTGAGGGCCCACATATGGTGGGACCCATCTTGATGTATGTCTTTAATCAAAGAAGGACCCATAGTGGCGGGGTCCCTCCCATCTCCACCATTCTCTCTTTCTCTCTATCTATCTCTCTTTCCCATCTTGTGGCCCACCATGATGTATTTTTATCCATGCCGTCCACACGTGGGACGCACCGCTGTCCAAGCGGGGCCCACCTCGCTGCCATATCCGGGGCCCACCATTAATGTCCATTTCGGGATGGCCCGGATCATCGAGAAAATACAAATATCAGAGTGATCCAAATCAGGTGGGCCACGTCTGCGTGAGACCCACCAGCCGTGGGCCCCACATGTGGACCCACATGCATACCCACACCGTCCAGCGTCCAGGGACGCTGGATGTTTCTATATAGTGAAGTGTGAACTGACAGTGGGGTGTACTAAACAGCTAACGAATATATATATATATATATATATATATATATATATATATATATATAATAAAGCAAATTACTATTATAATATAATATATTATAATATTATGATGGTGGGCCCTACGTTGGACCCACCTATTGCGTTGAAGCAAGTAGCAGCGTGGGGTCAGCTGCTGCGTGGACCTCATCCAAACTGCCGGTCCGTTTCTGGCGAGTGGGAACCACCCACACGTGTAGCACGTGTGGGGTGGGGCCACCTTTGATGTATGTATTTATCCCCACCATCTGTCCATGTGATGTGGGCCAGCAGCCGCTGCCAGCTACTACACATGTGCAGCAGCAGTGCTTGTTGTGTGGATCCACACCGTCCATCCCTTGGATGGTGGGACCCACCATGATGCATGTGTTGTATCCAAACCGTCCAACCATTTTGAAATATCATTCTGTGGTATGAGTAAGAGGATGAGTCAGATCCAAAGTTCAAGTGTACCCCCACCATTTGCAAATGCGGACAGTGACATCCACCGTTCAAACTTCTATAGGTCACAGTAGTTTCCAATCAAACTGATAATTGTTTTCACTTTATCTATCTCTATGTTAACTTATGAATAGGTTGGATCTCAAAATACATCACGGTGGGCCACACCGTGCAATCTAGCCATTGATCAGGTGGACCACTTCGCAAAAAAAAAAATAGGGGGATTGAACGCCTACCATTGAAACCCCTTCAGGAAGTACAGAAGCTTTGGATAAGTATGAAATTTGTTTTCCTCTTATCCAGGTCTCTATGACCTTGTGAACAAATTTAGATGGAAAATAAATGTTATGGGTGGGTCCACCTTGATGTATGTGTTGTACATCCATGTTGTTCATCTGGTGGGCCCATTTGGGAGACACAGGCCCACCTGCTGATTGTGTAGGGCCCACCTGTTGTGTGGCTCAGCATGATGTATTTGAGGCCCACGGGATAGGGCCCATTATGATGGAATTGCGGGCCCAAATGGAGAGGCCCGATGTGATGTATACAAGGCCCATATGATGGGGCCCACCCGCTTGAAACTGAGGCCCATGGACAAGGCCCATTGTGATATGTATTAGGCCCATTATTATGGCCCATTGATACAGCCCAATTGATGTATATGAAACCCATTGATGCGACCCATTTGATGTATATGAGGCCCATTGGTGCGGCCCATTGATGCGACCCATTTGTTGTATATGAGGCCCATTGATGCGGCCCATTTGATGTATATGAGGCCCACTAGTGTGGCCCATGTGATATGGCCGACTCGATATATATGAGGCCCATTGGTGCGGCTCGTGGATGCGATCCAGTTGATGTACTTGATGGCCCATGGGTAAAGGCTCAATGTATGTGATATAAGGGTCACAAGTGAGGCCCAATGAGACGTATGTGGGGCCTTTGTATAGGGCTGAATGTGAGGTATATGATGTCCATTGCGATGTATGATTACCCCATGATGTATGTGATGATGATGTTGCCTTTGTGATTTGGGTAAACTTGTGGTTATGCTTATTACGAGTTAAATGTACATTGAAAAATCCTCCTTGTAGGATTTCAGGATTGAAATCTGGCATATGGACGCTGGAAGCCGAGAATGGGGTACTGTGGAGGCAGTCGACACCGGATTTGGTGATCGGGAATTTGTGAGCCTGGTTTCCGATTTGGGGCGTGGCAGAAGTTGGTATAAGAGCATAACTTGGAAATACCTAAGGATAACATCACATATCTACTGATATAGCTACCCTGCACTCTATGATTGTTGAGAACTTAGAATGGTTAGATCCCCGAGTTCGAATAACGTAGAGTTCCTGATATAGCTCCTTACCGTTGAGATTGCGAGGCTGCATAGTATTCTAGTTTCAATCGCCTCTGATCTGGGGTCCGAGGTTCAGTAGGATGACCATAGTATTGATGATGCGTCTTGGGAGGGCAAGGTTGAGATTAGAGAGCGCTATCTTCATCCTTTTGTAGATTGATTGAGCCTTGACATATATACTTGATGATGTTTCCTCTTCCCTTGTTTATTCTGTAAATTTCGAGGAAGGAATGTTTATTAGGAGGGGAGATCTGTGAGACCTGCCCGTACCATTCCATAGGCTTCCGCGGTCCTCCCGGTCGAATTTCGGCGACCCGCGATATGTTACCGACGTTTGCACGTCGCCCTGAGATGCATCCTATCGATCTGAGTTAGCTTGACCCGAGACTTGTACCATTACGACCGCGCCGTCGCCACGGTTTCGACGTCGCATCTCGCGTGCCGAGGTAATACCCAGGCCAGGAGATCTGGGCCCGCGTTCAATTCGAGGAAAACGCTACGCATTGAGAATTTCGAGAGAATCTTTACGACATGTCCCATCAATCACATCAATCATAAGTTAAGTACATCCCATCACAAGCCATCACTCACCCTTACCTCTCCTTACCCAAAGTCAAAGCAACCCATGCTTAGCCTCCCTTTCTACCAACAAGTCAGAGAACCCATACCTTCCATCCCATCTCCCCTACATCTTCTCTCTCTCTCTCTCTCTCTCTCTCATTTCTCATTTCATTCAAAGCAAATCCCACGAGAGCAACGTCCAAGCTCCCCAAAGAAGCTAGGTGTGGCCCACCTTCCTACATCCCATCTCCACCATCTAAGCTTCATCTCGACCGTTGAATCTCATCCATGAAGCTCTAGATCGCATCGGTGGAAGGAGGAGTCCAAGATCTAAAGGTGGGTGTATTTGATAATTTGATTTGTGTGATCTTGATGATTTGAGAGCCCACATGAGCCCACATATGGTGGGACCCATCTTGATGTATGCCTTTTATCAAAGAGGGACCCATAGTGGCGGGGTCCCTCCCATCTCCACCGTTCTCTCTTTCTCTCTCTATCTCTCCTTCCCATCTTGTGGCCCACCATGATGTATTTTTATCCATGTCGTCCACACGTGGGACGCACCGCTGTCCAAGCGGGGCCCACCTCGCTGCCATATCCGGGGCCCACCATTGATGTCTGTTTCGGGCAAGCCCAGATCATTGAGAAAACACAAATATCAGAGTGATCCAAATCAGGTGGGCCACGTCTGCGTGGGACCCACCAGTCGTGCGCCCCACACGTGGGACCCACATGCATACCCATACCGTCCAGCGTCCGGACGTTTCTATATAGTGAAGTGTGAATTGACAGTGGGGTGTACTAAACAGCTAACAAACAATATATATATATATATATATATATATAAAATAAAGCAAAATACTATTATAATATAATATATTATAATATTTATGATGGTGGGCCCTACGTGGCACCCACCTATTGCATTGAAGTAGCAGTAGCGTGGGGTCAGCTGCTCTGTGGACCTCATCTAGACCACCCGTCTGTTTTTGGCGAGTGGGAACCACCCACACGTGTAGCACATGTGGGGTGGGGACCACCTTTGATGTATGTATTTATCCCCACCGTCTGTCCGTGTGATGTGGGCCAACAGCTGCTACCAGCTATTGCACGTGCGCAACAGCAGCGCTGTAACGCCCCGTGTCTTCAGGACCCGAGTACACGACCCGTTTCCCAAAACCCGAGTGTTAACCTTAAAGGATGGTCAAATTCAATATATAGTAATTTTCTTTTATCAGAGTTAACAGATGAGCGTAGGATGGACAAATCAACATAAAGGAAAGTCTTCATTTACATTTAGGATATACAATTAGCTGCCCATAATGACTAATACAAACCAATGTCTCAATGAAACAACTACAAGAATTGCAAAATTTTATACACGAGAAGTATATAAAAAAATGCATTTAAACATAAGCCGCAAGATCGCACAGCTTCTCTTGACGATACAGTCATGCATCTCTGGCACTTGTACCCAGCTCCTCGTCAGTCTGAACCTGTAAATCACTTAAGCCACCTGTGCTACCTATATGGTTATATATTTGATGGATGAGTGACCAACTCAGTGTGAATTTTCCTCAAGATTACACACCGTCACATTTGGTAAGCATAGTTATAAAAACATGACAAGGCATACAAAACAATACATGATACAGTCTTATTAAATGCATGGATGCGTGAATGCACCATCGACCTGGGGATGCACATCCCGCTTCGAAATAAAGGATCGCCCTAAGAGAACTAGTCACCTGAAAAATTACACAAAGGTACGTTCGAGGAAAACCAGTTATCCGGAAAATACCATAATATATAGATCGCCCAAGGAGATTTTAATCACCCGAAAAAGACCATAAAACATAGATCGCCCAAGAAGATTTTAATCACCCGGAAAAGACCATAGATCGCCCAAGGAGAATTTACTCACCCGGAAAAGACCATAATACATAGATCGCCCAAAGAGAATTTAATCACCCGAAAAAGACCATAATATATGCAAATGCATGATTAGTCCAACCATTATTATTCCATTTTACAACCAGTCAGTTTAATAAAGCTCAAAGGTCACTACGGGGAGCTCAAAGCCCAGCGTAGGCCGACAGCTCAGGTATAGTATCTCATTCCACCATTCCTGGCTTATGAGGCTACCACCTCAGAATGTTTAATAAATCTCAATCGACTAGTGGCCAATCATATTCAGTATATGGTGCTTACCACGCATGGTTGCACAATATAAAGCATCGAACCCATAAATGGAAAATACCAAAACAAAGCCACGTAGGGCCAATATCAAAACAAGCCACATAGGGCAAATATCCACATAAGCCACATAGGGCGAGTATCAAAACCATGCGATAGAATACCATCCTTGAAAACCACTTAGACACAACAACCCTGGATGGTAGGCCCACATCAATGATCCATTTAGACCACCACTCAATAACCACTGAGCCGAAAGTCCATTTCAATCACAACCAGTCAGGTTACATCCTAAGTATGGGTGTACATTTATAGGTGGGGGTTTCCCACTAATGTACCAGTTTAAATCCCAAAAGCGGTCCACAAGTAATCCAATAGCATGAATTAAATATACAGGATAAACATTAAGCATGTAATACAGCAATTCAATTTCCACCAGCTAACACATGTGATTAAAAAAAGGGAGATGTCAATTATAAATTAAAATAAGAACTATAACTTAAACTAATGAAAAGATGAAAAGCTCAAGGGGAAGAATCATCACCTTATACTTTGAATCGCCTTCTAGTGTCGCTAAGTGCTTACGCCCTTAGAATTGTATCCTACCACAAATCATGAACTTGTATAATTAGGTCCAAGTTCTAATCACTACCTAAGGTTTGAGATCATAACCTAGGGTTAACTTTAGGGTTTTAGCGTAGAATTAGGGTTTTCATTCTAGGGTTCAGTCTTAAACTTAGATTCTAGGATTTGGACTCTACTTGGTGTATTAGTTAAAATTAAATCTTAATAATTACAAGAATACTATTAGCGTTAATGTTATGACTTATATTAGCTAATATGTTAATAATGATGGTTTATAAGTTCACATTTAAATATACCAACATTAGATTCTACACCTAGATCCAAACTCAACACACCATCTAGGTTTAAGGTTTTGACCTAGGGTTTAGGCCAGGCTAGATTTTTAGGGTTTGAACCCTAGTGGTGCGTAATTAATTATAACGTTAACTTAATAGTTATAAAATATTTATTAGCATCCTTATTACTATTAACGCTAGCTATCGCAACAATGATAACCATTATGATGATATCAAATTGTACAATCTACTATTAATGATAACGTTTGAGCATAATAAATGGAATGCTAATAACCAATAACTGTAAAACTTTTTTTTTATTTATAATAACTAATATAAGCATAGATAATCTTCTAATAGTTAATCACGTTATATAATTGCAAATACTGATGTTGATACTAAATACTAAGATCTACTATTAATGATGATCCTTACGATTACTATTATTTGGTAAATACAATCTTGTTTATAATAGATAGTTGTAGTATAAATAATCTACTAATGTTCTAATTAAAATTCCAATGCAAAATGTTTGAGAGAAAGCGCACCTATGATTGATTTGACTCGAATCAACACAACTCGGCATCCGAGTTGACTCGGCTCAACTCTCTCAATCTCATCCTCTCTCCCTTCTTTTCTTTCTTTCACCTTCTCCTTCACTCAAACCTGCACCCTAGCAGACTTGCTGGACCAAACCAAGCCCAAAGCCTAACCTGACCAAGTCGAACTCGGTTTCAGCCCAGTTGACTCGGCACAACCAACCATTCTTCTTCTTCCTTTCTCCTTTCTTTCCCCCTTTTCTTTTCTCTCTTTCCTTTCTTCCCTCTTCCTTTTCTTTCTCTTATTTCGGTTTTAACTGGAAAACTCCAGCGAGGTGGCTGGCGAGACCCGACGCAGGTGAGTCTAGTTGACTCGCTAGCAGCACAAACCTACCCACGTTCTCTCTCTCTCTCTCTCTCTCTCTCTCTCTCTCTCTCTCTCTTTTCTCTCTTTCTTACTTTCTCTCATCCTCCTGCTAGAACTTTAGCAACAGCAGGACCCAACCCGACTCGAACTTCAGTGAGTCGTTGGAGGTAGTAGTGCGACTCGGCACCCGTTTGAACTGATGGCCCTTCTCTCCCTTCTCTCTCTCTCTCTCTCTCTCTCTCTCTCTCTCTCTCTCCCGTCCTCCCTTTCTTCTTCCACATTCTTCCTCCTTATTTGAGAGCTCAAGAGGGTCCGAATGGACCCAGACTCAGACAGCGGAAGAGGGGTGCGGCGTGGCAGTAACGGGGAAGAAGATTGTGGCCAGTAATGGCGGATTCCGATACGGAGCCTCTCCCTCCAATCCGACAGCATGGGAGAGTTTCTAGGGGAGCAACGAAGCTCGGTGAATGGTCAGAGTGAAGCTCCATCAGCATTTTCATGGTGGGTTCGAAGCTTGAGAGGTGCTGCCGTTTTCTAGCAAAATAGGGAGAAATGGCTAGCTCTTTTAATCTTGCTTGTAAAGCCCTAATGACGTTGTATTAACGACTGGGATTGCTCGAGATTGAACGCCTGAGATCGAGGGTGAGGAGTGCACACGGATTGCCCTCGTGGCAAGGAAGACAGTTGCTATTTTTAGAAATAAGGTTTTGTAGGGTCTGTTTTCAGCGAGGGTTGTGTGCATGCACATGTGTGGAATAGCGCGAATTTGTGGGGTTTTGGTCTCCCGTGTGTCCTCTGTCGAATGGACGGTCTGGATCATCAATGTCGGGCCCAGACGGTGGGTCGTGATCGAAGAAACGGGCGAGCATCCATCGGCTGCTGCAACAGAGGAGAGAGAGTAAAATCTCTCTATTTTAGGAAATGGCGGGTCAGCCCGCTTTGACCGTGTTGGGCTGACCAGTGCACAGTGAGTGCACGTGAAATGTGCACATGCACAATTCGGGTGGGGTTCACATGGTGTTTGGATGAAATCCACTCCATTCATTTGGTTTCATATGTCCAATTAGGACCTTTGGCCAAGGGTCAGACAACTTCAAGGTTTCGGTGGGCCATATTAGATGGAATTTGTGGTTCGAACGTCCGTTAATGCAATTCTAATGGTCAAAATGTCCTAAGGGATTATTTAAGGTAGAAATCAATGGCTAGATTATGGGTTTTGTGACCTATTATGTTTTTATAACATTAAATACCACGTTACAACACTTTTAATAATATTGTTTTTATTATTATTATTATTATTATTATTATTATTATTCTTTCGCACATGCGTGCATATTTTAATTCATGTCATGGGCCCTACTCTGCAGGTTAGGACTTTCATCTCGTGACTTTATATTATTAAATATTTAATTATTAATATTATTACCTATACATTGTCCTTTATTTAGTTATTTATCTTTATTTATTTATTATATCTGTATGAAGGATGTGAGATTAAATGGCCAGACGTCTTAATTTATGAATCAGGGTTGTATTAAATGGTTGAGATGGGCCATTTTGAGAATCAATTAAATAGATAGTTTAATATGTGGATAGTGATTACCTTCAATGGTTGGATTTAGATTGAACTGCACGTGAGCGCCTGCTTAAACTAGACTTACATTTATTCCAAACTCGATTATATGGTAACACCCGAGTACTGAAAAGTACAAGGTGTTACAAGCGCTTGCTGTGTGGATCCACACCGTCCAGCCCTTAGACGGTGGGACCCACCATGATGCATGTGTTGTATCCAAACCGTCCAACCATTTTGAAATATCATTTTATGGTATGAGTAAGAGGGTGAGTCAAATCCAAAGTTCAAGTGTACCCCCACAATTTGCAAATGGGGACAGTGACATCCACCGTTCAAACTTCTATAGGCCACAGTAGTTTCCAATCAAACTGATAATTGTTTTCACTTCATCTATCTCTATGTTAACTTATGAATAGGTTGGATCTCAAAATACATCACAGTGGGCCACACCGTGCAATCCAGCCATTGATCAGGTGGACCACTCCGCAAAAAAAATGGTGGGGCCTTGATGTCTGTGTCGTACATCCATGTTGTTCATTTGGTGGGCTCATTTAGGAGGTGCAGGCCCACCTGCTGATTGTGTAGGGCCCACCTGCTGTGTGGCTCAGCATGATGTATTGAGACCCACGGGATAGGGCCCATTATGATGGAATTGCAGGCCCAGATGGAGAGGGCCAATGTGATGTATACAAGGCCCATATGATGGGGCCCACCTGCTTGAATCTGAGGCCCATGGACAAGGCCCATTATGATATGCTTTAGGCCCATTAGTGCAGCCCATTGATACAGCCCAATTGATGTATATGAGGCCCATTGATGCGGCCCATTTGATGTATATGAGGCCCATTGGTGCTACCCATTGATGCGACCCATTTGTTGTATATGAGGCCCCACTGATGTGGCCCATTTGATGTATATGAGGCCCACTGGTGCAGCCCATGGATGCGACCACTTGATGTACTTGATGGCCCATGGGTAGAGGCCCAATGTGATGTATATAAGGGCCACGAGTGAGGCCTAATGAGATGTACGTGGGGCCTTTGTATGGGGCTGAATGTGATGTATATGATGTCCATTGCGATGTGTGATTACCCCATGATGTATGTGATGATGATGTTGCCTTTGTGATTTGGGTAAACTTGTGGTTATGCTTATTATGAGTTAAATGTACATTGGAAAATCCTCCTTGTAGGATCCCAGGATGGAAATCTGGCATATGGACGCTGGGAACCGAGAATGGGGTACTGCGGAGGCTATCGACACCAGATTCGGTGATCGAGAATTTTGTGAGCCCGATTTCCGATTTGGGGCATGACAGAAGTTGGTATAAGAGCATAACTTGGGAATACCTGAGGATAACATCACATATCTACTGATATAGCTACCCTGCACTCTATGATTGTTGAGAACTTAGAATGGTTAGATCCCCGAGTTCGAATAACGTAGAGATTTCCTGATATAGCTCCCTACCGTTGAGATTGCGAGGCTACATAGTATTCCAGTTTCGATCGCCTCTGATCTAGGGTCCGAGGTTTAATAGGATCACCATAGTATTGATGATGCATCTTGGGAGGGCGAGGTTGATATTAGAGAGCACTATCTTCATCCTTTTGTAGATTAATTGAGCCTTGACATATATACTTGATGATATTTCCTCTTCCCTTGTCTGTTCTTTAAATTTCGAAGATGAAATTTTTATTAGGAGGGGAGAGTTGTGAGACCCGTATCCTAGCCCGTACCGTTCCGTAGGATTCCGCGATCCTCCCGGTCGAATTTCGGCGACCCGCGATCTGTTTCAGCATTTATACGTGACCCTGAGTCGCATCCTGTCGATCTGAGTTTGCTCGACACGAGACTTGTACCAATGCGACCGCACAGTCGCCGCGGTTCCGACATCGCGTCTCGCGCGCCGAGGCAATACCTAGGCCAGGAGATATGGGCCCACATTTAGTTCGAGGAAAACGCCGCGTGTTGCGAATTCTAAGAGAATCTTTACAACATGTCCCATCAATCACATCAATCATAAGCCAAGTATATCCCATCATAAGCCATCACTCACCCTTACCTCTCCTTACCCAAAGTTAAAGCAACCCATGCTTAGCCTTCCCTTTCTACCAATAAGTCAAGAGAGCTCATACCTCCCATCCTATCTCCCTTACATCTTCTCTCTCTCTCTCTCTCTCTCTCTCTCATTTCTCATTTCATTCCAAGCAAATCCCATGAGAGCAACATCCAAGCTCTCCAAAGAAGCTAAGTGTGGCCCACCTTCCTACATCCCATCTCCACCATCCAAGCTTCATCTCAACCGTTGAATCTCATCCATGGAGCTCTAGATCACATCGGTGGAAGGAGTCCAAGATCTAAAGGTGGGTATATTTGATGATTTGATTTGTGTGATCTTGATGATTTGAGGGCCCACATATGGTGGGACCCATCTTTATGTATGCCTTGTATCAAAGAGAGACCCATAGTGGTGGTGTCCCTCCTATCTCCACCGTTCTCTCTTTCTCTCTATATATCTCTTTCCCATCTTGTGGCCCACCATGATGTATTTTTATCCATGCCGTCCACATGTGGGATGCACCACTGTCCAAGCAGGGCCCACCTCGCTGCCTTATCCAGGGCCCACCATTGATGTCCATTTCGAGCTGGCCCGGATCATTGAGAAAACACAAATATTAGAGTGATCCAAATCAGGTGGGCCACGTCTGCGTGGGACCTACCAGCCGTGGGCCCCACATGTGGGACACACATGCATACCCATACCGTCCAACGTCCAGGGACGCTAGACGTTTCTACACAGTGAAGTGTGAACTAACAGTGGGGTGTACTAAACAGCTAACAAACAATATATATATATATATATATATAAAATAAAGCAAAATACTATTATAATATAATATATTATAATATTTATGATGGTGGGCCCTAAGTGGGACCCACCTGTTGCGTTGAAGCAACAGCAGCGTGGGGTCAGTTGCTGTGTGGACCTCATCCAAACCGCCCGTCCGTTTCTAGCGAGTGGGAACCACCCACACATGTAGCATGTGTGGGGTGGGGGCCACCTTTGATGTATGTATTTATCCCCCCCGTCTATCCGTGTGATGTGGGCCAGCAGCCGCTGCCAGCTACTGGACGTGCGCAGCAGCAGCGCTTGCTGTGTGGATCCACACCGTCCAGCCCTTGGACGGTGGGACCCACCATGATGCATGTGTTGTATCCAAACCGTCCAACCATTTTGAAATATAATTTTATGGTATGAGTAAGAGGATGAGTCAAATCCAAAGTTCAAGTGTACACCCACCATTTGTAAATGGGGACGGTGACATCCACTGTTCAAACTTCTATAGGCCACAGTAGTTTCCAATCAAACTGATAATTGTTTTCACTTCATCTATCTCTATGTTAACTTATGAATAGGTTAGATCTCAAAATACATCACAGTGGGCCACACCATGCAATCCTGTCGTTGATCAGGTGGACCACTCCATAAAAAAAAAAAAACCCAGGGGGGATTGAACGCCTACCATTAAAACCCCCTTTAGGGAGTACAGAAGCTTTGGATAAGTATGAAATTTGTTTTCCTCTTTATCCAGGTCTTTGTGACCTTGTGAACAGATTTGGATGGAAAATAAACGTTATGGTGGGGTCCACCTTGATGTATATGTTGTACATCCATGTTGTTCATCTGGTGGGCCCATTTGGGAGGCACAGGCCCACCTTCTGATTGTGTATGGCCCACCTGCCGTGTGGCTCAGCATGATGTATTTGAGACCCACGGGATAGGGCCCATTATGATGGAATTGCGGGCCCAGATGGAGAGGCCCGATGTGATGTATACAAGGCCCATATGATGGGGCCCACCCGCTTGAATCTGAGGCCCATGGGCAAGGCCCATTGTGATATGTATTAGGCCCATTAGCACGGCCCATTGATACAACCCAATTAATGTATATGAGGCCCATTTGATGTATATAAGGCCCATTGGTGCGACCCATTTGTTGTATATGAGGCTCATTGATGCGGCCCATTTGATGTATATGAGGCCCACTGGTGCGGCCCATGTGATATGGTCGACTCGATATATATGAGGCCTATTGGTGCGGCCCATGGATGCGATCCACTTGATGTACTGATGGCCCATGGGTAGAGTCCCATGTGATGTATATAAGGGCCATGAGTGAGGCCCAATGAGACGTAGTGGGGCCTTTGTACGGGGCTGAATGTGATGTATATGATGTCCATTGTGATGGTGATTACCCCCTGAGTAGGTGATGATGATGTTACCTTTGTGATTTGGGTAAACTTGTGGTTATGTTTATTACGAGTTAAATGTACATTGGAAAATCCTCATTGTAGGATCCCAAGATCGGAATTGGTGTATGGACGTTGGGAGCGAGAATGGGGTACTACAGAGGCTGTCGCCACCGGATTCGGTGATCGAGAATTTTGTGAGTTCAGTTTTCGAGTTGGGGCGTGACAAAAGTAAGGCATGACCCACTATAATCATTATTACATATGTCATTGGGCAAATTGTTATAAGACTCCCTGATAGGCGGAGATTGTCTCACATGAGCGCACGGTATACGCAAAATTGATGCATGACTGGATTGTATGACCCATACATCTTGCATTGTGTGTCGTGATTACTGTATGCCCAAGCGACATCAGGGCCGTAGCCTTCACAGACATGTCGTGGATAGCTAGATGGGACACCAAAAATGTTTGGTTTGAGCATCTGGGCACTTTGGATGTCCGTGGGTGAAAGTCCCTAAACCTTAGTAGCCATGAGACGCCCCAACGTTTAGACCGAGTGGATACATGAACACCCGAGTGCCGAATACCAGTAGGCCGCGTCTCCCACTGTGTCGTGGTCTGTTGGGAGGGGGTGTGGCCTTATCCGCCCGAGTGAGGGGGCTATAAGCTAGGCTGAGTTTGACCAGCTCATGAATGGGTCCGCTATCGACATGCCGAGTAAATATTGGCTGACTACTGGTCAGGCAGATAGTGATGTCTCTTCCACTTGCATGGTCGCGCATCAATGGGTGGCGATTTGCATGTAGAGTGTACTAGACCCCGGTGATGATCGCAGAGATGAACAGTATTGTTATGTGGACTTATTAGGCAGGTGTTGCATATTCATTCATTCATTCATTCACTATCTACTCGGGCTGGTGGTGCGCAACTATTTGTTACATGTACTTTCGCAATGGCCAGGATTTCGGTTGTAGCGTGCGACTAACCTAAGATCAGGAGCTTACCACATTAGGTCTACCTATCCAAATTTAGGTATGGGAGTGGTTTGGATAGAAGTCCTTTCTGATAAGCCCCATAGCCTGCGATACCATGTACTATCATCCCGACTTCACATTGCAGCTTGGTCACTTCATTCGCACCACATATCACATATTGCATTACATCCTCGGCATATGATATTTTAGGTTGCTATGTTTCTGCATTTATATGACCTAGATGAGGCTGATGACATTCGTAGCTCTTCTGAATTACATATTGCATTACATCCTCGATATCTGATATCTGGTTCATTATGTTTCCGCATTACATAGTCGATTTACATTACTTTCTTAATATAGGACATTGGCTCGCTATGTCTTTTCATCGCATATCCTAGATGAGGTTGATGATATTTTTATGGACTATTTTACTCTAATATTGAATGGTTCGTGGACTTACTAGTATTTTCGTTTACTCTGATATTACATTCTGAGCATGCATATACTGTTCACACACTTACACCACCCTCTAAGCTTTCTATAAGCTTATGCATGATAGATGCGTGCAGATGACATTAAGTTGCAGCAGCATTGAGCTTGGAGTATGCAGCGGTCTTCTGGGGCTTTGATTTTCGACATATGTATTTTCCTTTCAGCATTGTATTCAAATGTTTATATTAGTGGATATGTGATGATGATGTTGCCTTTGTGATTTGGGTAAACTTTGGTATGCTTATTATGAGTTAAATGTACATTGGAAAATCCTCCTTGTAGGATCCCAGGATCGGAATCCGGCGTATGGACGCTGGGGCCGAGAATGGGGTACTACGGAGGCAGTCGACTCCGGATTCAGTGATCGGGAATTTTGTGAGACCGGTTTTCGAGTTGGGGCGTGACAAAAGTGGACAAGCACAGTTGAAGATTGCAGCCCATTAGCAACGTGTGGCTCAATACTACAACTCTAGGGTTAGAGTGCGAAGGTTTCGAGTGGGGAACTAGGTCCTTCGCGAGACATTCCAGAATACGAAGGAGCCCGACTCACGGACTTTGGGACCGAGCTAGGAGGGACCCTACAAGATAATGGGTACATCGTGACCAGGGGCTTATCGACTTGAGGATATGGACGGACAACCCTTGCCTCACCCGTGGAACACCGAACACTTGAAGATATCTACCCTTGAAGACTTACAAGTCCCCCGACCAGGACTACATTGTGTGGCCAATCTACTCGACCAGAGCGACCTTCCTTCTCAAAGGGAAAAAGGTGTTCGACGCATTATTATTGTTTTATTCGAATAGAGCGACCCCCTCCTTTAAGGAAGAAGGGTGCTCAGGAAACTACTGTTTACATCTACGTTTATGAATTCAACAATAAAAGTTCTCTCAACTCGAGAAGAACATTTATGTTAATTTCTCGACCACCCAAACTGCACGACCAACCATGAGGACTACCCTTAGTGCAAGGGAAGAGAGTTCTCTGCTGGATTTTACTGTGAAAGGACTTGCCCATGCCAAGGGTGGAAAATCCTTTTCAGGATTCTACTGTCCAAGTCGTGTGATCAATTCAGAGGACTTCTCCCTATGTGGGGATAAAATGTCTTCAGTGCCCAACCTACCACTATGTCGGTTATTTTAAGACCGACATATTGGCCAACCTAACTACTTGTTTTGTTGTATCCGATCTACCATGTTACATATGATCTACCAAAAGTATTAAAGAAAAAAAATAAAAACAAAAACAAATGTGCGGCAGGAATGGCAAAATACTATCTTCCATTAATCATAAACAAAGTACTGAAAAGTAAATATAAAGGGCTACAAGTATAGAGGGACGACAAGGCTAGTTCCTAAGGAGGGTCCTCAGATCCAACAGTATCCAGAGCCAGGTCTTGAGAAGCTCCCTCCAAGAAGTCGTATAGGTCGAGCTCGGGAAACTATCCATTTGCGTCTTCAAGGCACTTCTCATAACATATAGTTGTAGTAGACCTCTACCTAGTAAGCTCGTTCCTTCGAGGCCTTATATTCCTCCAACACCGTGACCCGGATCGACGGAATGGATGCGTCGACCTCGGCCAACTTAGCAGCTGAGGTAGCCTCGATCTTGGCCAGCTCGACCGTTGAGGTAGCCCTCACCTCTGCCAGCTCGGCCTCTAGTCTTGCAACCCTGACCTTTAAAGTGGTGAGGCGCGACCTCGTCTCCTCCAGCTCAGCTACTACCAAGCCCTCCTTCCATTGGGCCTCTTCCAACTAGATCTTTAGAGCAACATGCTCCTCCCCAGACTTCTCCAAAGCCTCTCGATAAACTTCGGCCTCGGTCATCTTCTCCTGAAGGGTGGCCTCCCCCTCTTCGCACTCCATGCCTACCCGCCTCAATAATTCACGGGTAGACAAAAGAGCATAGACAAGTTGAAATAGAGAACAATGAGTTAGAAAGTATTGACAGATCACGAAAGAACGCTCATGGACGAGGTGAAGGAAATTTCCTTATAGCAGTATGCAACAACGTCCCCAATAGAGTCACCGGGTGGGTATCTACCAGCTTGGCGATCTGGTCTTCTGATACATGTCGAGCTGTCCATCCAGCAAGACTATTCATGTGGTACCCAGGAGGCAGAGGACCCGACTCGGCCTCATCGGCCCGTTGGTCGGAGGTATCACCCTTCTCAGCCTGCATCTGGGTCGTCGGGACGGATGCTCCTCAGGGGGAGGAACTTCTTAGGTCGGGGGAGACTCCCCCAAGTCTACCACCTCCATAGTTGGAGTTTGAGGAACCACCAAAGTAGGATCACCCTGAGCTCCTTCGCTAGTGGTGCCCTGGGGCGGCTGCTCCGTAGTGAGCCCTTCGCCGATGGGCTCCGACCTTGCCACCACAATCGAGGAGCTCACTAACCTCGCTGGAAGTACGACAACCCATTTTTCTTCTTCTTCTCTGGGCCATCTCGACCTCAGACAAGGGTCAGGATCTCTTCGCGGGGTGGTTAGCCATGTTTGCATAACAGGATACTTCCGGTTAATAAAAATTCTAAGAGGAATCTTGATCTGAACATATGCCTGCGATCCACTAAATATCTGAAGGGGCAGGTTGGAAGAGTCCGTACTAGTGTAAAAGGTCGGGTGTGATCAACACACTCCAGGCTCTGTAAGTGGCATTTGTCGCTCTTGCTCTATTCACCCGGTGAAGTCGAAGGTCGAAAAAAAGGGGCGGATCGAGAAAAGCCTACAAAAATGATCGGTGGTGAGCGAATGTGACTACAAAAATATAAAGAAAATTCTCAAGTCTGATGGCTTGGCGATATCCAACCTGGAGTGGCGAATTTGGTGGGGACCCAAACCCGCAGCTGGAGCCTTCCATTCTCCGGACATCCACAACCACTTATCCTTCCAACTATTATTGGAGGATGGATTGCCAGTGATAAGGGCCTGGCCCTTGTTCGCCCGCACCGAGAAGTAATACCTACTCAGATGCTTCAGGTTAGCCTTTCGCTGGTATAAATGCATGAACTCTTCGGCTGACAGCTTGGCATTTCCGAGCTAGAACTAGAGAATGTAGGTCCCCAACAGAGCTCTCCATACGTTCGAGATGATCTGGCCCGGGGCCAGCCTCAAGCAAGAAGTGACCTCCGCACGATCCGATAAAGGGAGAAGCGGAGGCCACATTGCAAGGCGACCAAGTAGATGGCCACCTCGCCCTCGCGAGGGTCACTAGGGACTTCACCAGGCTCAGGAGCTCAGAGCCCCACTGCATCTGGAATTTGGTACTCGGATCTGATTCGAGCCAAGTCAGTCCCCCTCGACCTCGACCCAGTGGGACCAACATCGATGGACCATTTAGTCGTAATCTGAGTTGCCACTCTTTCTTTTGAGGCAGACTCCATCGTCCGACCATGGCTTAATGATATTGGAGATGGAGGATCAGGCGGCCCCCCAAGATGGGAATCTATGCTTTCCAGATTGAAATCTCCCTAGAAAGCTCTAAGTTCATGTTGTTCGTCCGATATATCGAACATATCGGGTTAAGAAGCAAAGTGAAAAGAGGAGAAGTGAGAAAAGGAAGAGTAGAAGTCTGCCAAAGTGAAGAGTTCAAACTTACCAGAAATCGCCTCGTCTGGGAAGTTTGAAGAAGCGACAGCAAAAAATGAAAGCAAATGGCCAGGATGTTAGGGTTTCCACCTTTTATAGGGATCCTCGGTTGCGGTAATTATTGCTCGCATTTAATGTGTAGCCGAGAAGGCGTTACGGTACACGTTACTTTCCACATGGTGACCCTCTCATTTGCGGTTCCGACCTGATCTCCGAGTCTGAGCCACGTGTTTGCACACTATTGGCTAAAAGCTGAAGCAGCGTTGTGCCAGCGCACGCCCCCTCAAGTGCGCTGCCTCGATCATTATGAGCTTTCTTCAATCTTTGTGCCCACTGTCCTATATTCTCTCCTGCAACGATTACAAATCGACCTAACCTCCCAGGCGATAGGCACTGCAGGTTAGTCCTCACCGACTTACTTCCTGAACTTGTGAAACAAGCTCGGAAGCAAGGGAGCTAATGTTATGGATAAAAAGGAACTGACCAAGGATGACCTGTGTGAGATAAGTTACAGTTTCCTTAAAGGAACAGTCCATCTCTGACAGCTAAACCTGAGCCCTAAGAACGACCTGACACTCCAATTATCATCGAAGAAATCCGAGCTCCTACTAAGCTCGGACCGGCCGATGAACTACTACATTGGTCAATACGCTCGAGGTCGACCTCAACTGTGACATGACATCCACCTCCGGACGGCCTCGGACCTTCAACCTCAAGGTCAACATCGTCTGGTAGACCTCGACCGTCTAGTGCAAGCTCCCTCCCAGGTTCTTCTGACCTCTTGATCTTATCGCTAAGGTTGTTGTAAGATCCGTACCGAATATCTCGAAAGACAGCTACTTGCCAAGTAGGAGGACTTTCCATCTAAAGAGAGCATCCCAGGGCTATAAATAGAGGTCCAGTTCATGGAAAAAGGTATGCACTGAAACCCTAACACACATAGACTCAGATTCCTTGTTTGCCTTGTTTGCCTTTGGCATAGATGATCCCTATCTTAGCCAGGGTCTTCATTGTTGTTATACTCGACCAGGATCTTGAATGCGCTACTAGGACGACCAGAAAACAGCATAAACTGCCGACATTATTTCTTAAGTGGGCCACCAGCACTGCCGACAATCCAAGTGTCCCAAAACCCAATGGAAAGAGCAAACAAAGATCTCACTGAAGCAACAACACTAGTGAGTGTACTGTGTGGATGGGTGTCAATGATGAAAATGGGCCACACAACACTACCGAAACTTAGCTTGCCCGTAAAGCATGCCTCCAGCTTTTCCAATAATAGTTGCACGAATCAAGACACTGATGAGTGGGCCACTTCGCTGCTAGGGTCTGGCCGCATGACGCACTAGCGAGCCGGAAGTGGGGCCCAACAGTCACGGCTAGTTGGCGAAAACAGCGACCTTTCGTTAATAAACAACAAAAAGAAAAGGAAAGAAAGCCATCACCTACCTAAAGAGGCATGTGGCTAGAACGACTTAAAATGATAATGTAATTTGAATTGTGGCCCACCTAGATATCAAATATCGTATGTTGGTCTTCTAATCTCACCGTGAGTCGTCGGCTGTCAAGCTTGTACGGCTCATGAGTCGCTATCATGGGTCCCATGGCCCAGGGCCACTTTATATTATATTCATATGCTTTTGTTCTCACTAACTGATGAATTAAGGAGGAAAAAACCACTAAAATGAGCAAAAATAGGCGGATTATGGAGAGGATGTATACCA
>JAJHSJ010000006.1:25495003-25565566 GCA_021015155.1 Magnolia officinalis
AGCCACATGCCTCTTTAGGTAGGTGATGGCTTTCTTTCCTTTTCTTTTTGTTGTTTATTAACGAAAGGTCGCTGTTTTCGCCAACTAGCCGTGACTGTTGGGCCCCACTTCCGGCTCGCTAGTGCGTCATGCGGCCAGAACCCTAGCAGCGAAGTGGCCCACTCATCAGTGTCTTGATTCGTGCAACTATTATGGAAAAGCTGGAGGCATGCTTTACGGGCAAGCTAAGTTTCGGTAGTGTTGTGTGGCCCATTTTCATCATTGACACCCATCCACAACAGTACACTCACTAGTGTTGTTGCTTCAGTGGATCTTTGTTTGCTCTTTCCATTGGGTTTTGGGACACTTGGATTGTCGGCAGTGCTGGTGGCCCACTTAAGAAATAATGTCGGCAGTTTATGCTGTTTTCTGGTCGTCCTAGTAGCGCATTCAAGATCCTGGTCGAGTATAACAACAATGAAGACCCTGGCTAAGATAGGGATCATCTATGCCAAAGGCAAACAAGGAATCTGAGTCTATGTGTGTTAGGGTTTCAGTGCATACCTTTTTCCATGGACCGGACCTCTATTTATAGTCCTGAGATGCTCTCTTTAGATGGAAAGTCCTCCTACTTGGCAAGTAGCTATCTTTCAAGATATTCGGTACGGATCTTGCAAAAACCTTAGCGATAAGATCAAGAGGTCAGAACCTGGGAGGGAGCTTGCACTAGATGGCCGAGGTCTACCAGACGATGTTGACCTTGAGGTTGAAGGTCCGAGGCCGTCCGGAGGTGGATGTCATGTCACAGTTGAGGTCGACCTCGGCGTATTGACCAGGTAGTAGTTCATCGGCCGGTCCGAGCTTAGTAGGAGCTCGGATTTTTCTTCGATGATAATTGGAGTGTCAGGTCGTTCTTAGGGCTCAGGTTTTAGCTGTCGAGATGGACTGTTCCTTTAAGGAAACTGTAACTTATCTCACACAGTCATCCTTGGTCAGTTCCTTTTTATCCATAACATTAGCTCCCTTGCTTCCGAGCTTGTTTCACAATTCAGGAAGTAAGTTGGTGAGGACTGACCTGCAGTGCCTATCGCCTGGGAGGTTAGGTCGATTTGTAATCGTTGCAGGAGAGAATATAGGACAGTGGGCACAAAGATTGAAGAAAGCTCATAATGATCGAGGCAGCGCACTTGAGGGGGCGTGCGCTGGCACAATACCGCTTCAGCTTTTAGCCAATAGTGTGCAAACACGTGGCTCAGACTCGGAGATCAGGTCGGAACTGCAAATGAGAGGTCACCATGTGGAAAGTAACGTGTACCGTAACGCCTTCTCGGCTACAACATTAAATGCGAGCAATAATACCCGCAACCGAGGATCCCTATAAAAGGTGGAAACCCTAACATCCTGGCCCATTTGCTTTCATTTTTTTGCTGTCGCTTCTTCAAACTTCCAGACGAGGCGATTTCTGGTAAGTTTGAACTCTTCACTTCTAGTAGACTTCTACTCTTCTTTTCTCACTTCTCCTCTTTTCACTTTGCTTCTTAACCCGATATGTCCGATATATCAGACGAACAACATGAACTTAGAGCTTTCTAGGGAGATTTCAATCTGGAAAGCATAGATTCCCATCTTGGGGCGCCCTCTGATCCTCCATCTCCAATATCATTAAGCCATGGTCGGACGATGGAGTCTGCCTCAAAAGAAAGAGTGGCAACTCAGATTACGACTAAATGGTCCATCGATGTTGGTCCCACTGGGTCGAGGTCGAGGGGGACTGACTTGGCTCGAATCAGATCCGAGTACCAAATTCCAGATGCAGAGGGGCTCTGAGCTCCTGAGCCTGGTGAAGTCCCTAGTGACCCTCGAGAGGGCGAGGTGGCCATCTACTTGGTCGCCTTGCAATGTGGCCTCCGCTTCTCCCTTTATTGGATCGTGCGGAGGTCACTTCTTGCTTGAGGCTGGCCCCGGGCCAGATCATCTCGAACGTATGGAGAGCTCTGTTGGGGACCTACATTCTCTAGTTCTAGCTCGGAAATGCCAAGCTGTCAGCCGAAAGAGTTCATGCATTTATACAGCGAAAGGCTAACCTAAGCAATATGAGTAGGTATTACTTCTCGTGCGGGCGAACAAGGGCCAGGCCCTTATCACTGGCAATCCATCCTCCAATAATAGTTGGAAGGATAAGTGGCTTTGGATGTCCGGAGAATGGAAGGCTCCAGCTACGGGTTTGGGTCCCCACCAAATTCGCCACTCCAGGTTGGATATCACCAAGCCATCACTTGAGAATTTTCTTATATTTTTGTAGTCACATTCGCTCACCACCGATCATTTTTGTAGGCTTTTCTCGATCCGCCCTTTTTTTCGACTTCGACTTCACCCGAGTGAATAGAGCAAGAGTGATAAATGCCACTTACAGAGCCTGGAGTGTGTTGATCACACCTGACCTTTACACCAGTACGGACTCTTCCAACTCAACCTGCCCCTTCAGATATTAGTGGATCGCAGGCATATGTTCATATCAAGATTCCTCTTAGAATTTTTATTAATGGAAGTATCCTGTTATGCAAACATGGCTAACCACCCCGCGAAGAGATCCTGACCCTGTCTGAGGCCGAGATGGCCCAGAAGAAGAAGAAAAATAGGTTGTCGTACTTCCAGCGAGGTTAGTGAGCTCCTCGATTGTGGGGGCAAGGTCGGAGCCCATCGGTGAGGGCTCACTACGGAGTAGCCGCCCCAGGGCACCACTAGCGAAGGAGCTCAGGGTGCTCCTACTTTGTGGTTCCTCAAACTCCAACTATGGAGGTGGTAGACTTGGGGAGTCTCCCCGACCTAAGAAGTTCCTCCCCCTGAGGAGCATCCGTTCCCGACGAACCCAGACCAGGCTGAGAAGGGTGATACCTCCGACCAACGGGCCGATGGGCCGAGGTCGGGTCCTCTGCCTCCTAGGTACCACATGAATATAGTCTTGCCGGAGGGACAGCTCGACATGTATCAGAAGACCAGATCGCCAAGCTGGTAGACCCACCCGGTGACTCTATTGGGGACGTTGTTGCATACTGCTATAAGGAAATTTCCTTCACCTCGTCCATGAGCGTTCTTTCGTGAACTGTCAATACTTTTCTAACTCATTGTTCTCTATTTCAACTTGTCTATGCTCTTCTGTCTACCCGGAATTATTGAGGCGGGTAGGCATGGAGTGCGAAGAGGGGGAGGCCACCCTTCAGGAGAAGATGACCGAGGCTGAAGTTTATCGGGAGGCTTTGGAGAAGTTTGGGGAGAGCATGTTGCTCTAAAGATCTAGTTGGAAGAGGCCCAATGGAAGGAGGGCTTGGTAGTAGCTGAGCTGGAGGAGACGAGGTCGTGCCTCACCACTTTAGAGGCCAGGGTTGCAAGACTAGAGGCTGAGCTGGCAGAGGTGAGGGCTACCTCAACGGTCGAGCTGGCCGAGATCGAGGCTACCTCAGCTGCTAAGTTGGCCGAGGTCGACGCATCCATTCCGTCGATCCGAGTCATGGTGTTGGAGGAATATAAGGCCTCAAAGGAACGGGCTTACTTGGTAGAGGTCTACTACAACTATGGTTATGAGAAGTGCCTTGAAGACGCAAATGGATAGTTTCCCGAGCTCGACCTATACGACTTCTTGGAGGGAGCTTCTCAAGACCTGGCTCTGGATACTGTTGGATCTGAGGACCCTCCTCAGGAAGACTAGCCTTGTCGTCCCCTCTATACTTGTAGCCCTTTATATTTACTTTTCGGTACTTTGTTTATGATTAATGACAAGAGTAAAAAGTATTTTGTCATTCCACCGCCAATATTTGTTTTTGTTTTTATTTTTTTCTTTAATACTTTTGGTAGATCTATGTAACATGGTAGATCGGATATAACAAAACAAGTAGTTAGGTTGGCCAATATGTCGGTCTTAAAATAACCGACATAGTGGTAGGTTGGGCACTGAAGACTTTTATCCCCACATAGGGAGAAGTCCTCTGAATGATCACACGACTTGGACAGTAGAATCCTGAAAAGGATTTTCCACCCTTGGCATGGGCAAGTCCTTTCACAGTAAAATCAGCAGAGAACTCTCTTCCCTTGCACTAAGGGTAGTCCTCATGGTTGGTCGTGCAGTTTGGGTGGTCGAGAAATTAACATAAATGTTCCTTCTCGAGTTGAGAGAACTTTTATTGTTGAATTCATAAACGTAGATGTAAACAGTAGTTTCCTGAGCACCCTTCTTCCTTAAAGGGGGGGTCGCTTTATTCGAATAAAACAATAATAATGCGTCGAACACCTTTTTCCCTTTGAGAAGGAAGGTCGCTCTGGTCGAGTAGATTGGCACACAATGTAGTCCTGGTCGGGGGACTTGTAAGTCTTCAAGGGTAGATATCTTCAAGTGTTCGGTGTTCCACGGGTGAGGCAAGGGTTGTCCGTATATCCTCAAGTCGATAAGCCCCTGGTCACGATGTACCTATTATCTTGTAGGGTCCCTCCTAGCTCGGTCCCAAAGTCCGTGAGTCGGGCTGCTTCGTATTCTGGAATGTCTCGCGAAGGACCAGTTCCCCACTCGAAACCTTCGCACTCTAACCCTAGAGTAGTAGTATCGAGCCACACGTTGCTAGTGGGCTGCAATCTTCAACTGTGCTTGTCCACTTTTGTCATGCCCCAACTCGAAAACCGAGCTCACAAAATTCTCGATCACTGAATCCGGAGTCGACAGCCTCCGTAGTACCCCATTCTCGGCTCCCAGCGTCCATACGCCAGATTCCGATCTTGGGATCCTACAAGGAGGATTTTCCAATGTACATTTAACTCATAATAAGCATAACCACAAGTTTACCCAAATCACAAAGGCAACATCATCATCACATATCCACTAATATAAACATTTGAATACAATGCTGAAAGGGAAATACATATGTCGAAAATCAAAGCCTCAGAAGACCGCTGCACACTCCAAGCTCAATGTTGCTGCAACTTAATGTCACCTGCACGCATCTATCATGCATAAGCTTATAGAAGCTTAGAGGGTGGTTGTAAGTGTGTGAACAATATAGCATGCTCAGATGTAATATCAGAGTAAACGAAAATACTATTAAGTCCACGAACCATTCAATATTAGAGTAAAATAGTCCAAAAAATATCATCAACCTCATCTAGGATATGCGATGAAAAGACATAGCAAGCCAATGTCCTATATTAAGAAGTAATGTAAATCGACTATGTAATGCGGAAATATAATATGAACCAGATATCAGATATCGAGGATGCAATGCAATATGTAATTCAGAAGAGCTACGAATATCATCAGCCTCATCTAGGTCATATAAATGCAGAAGAACATAGCAACCTAAATATCATATGCCGAGGATGTAATGCAATATGCGATATGTGGTGTGAATGAAGTGACCAAGCTGCAATGTGAAGTCGGGATGATAGTACGTGGTATCGCAGGCTATGGGGCTTATCACAAAGGACTTCTATCCAAACCAGTCCCATACCTAAATTTGGATAAGTAGACCTAATGTGGTAAGCTCCTGATCTTAGGTTAGTCGCACCGCTGCCAACCGAAATCCTGGCCATTGCGAAAGTACACATAACAAATAGTTGCGCACCACCAGCCCGAGTAGATAGTGAATGAATGAATGAATGAATATGCAACACCTGCCTAATAAGTCCACATAACAATACTGTTCATCTCTACGATCATCACCGGGGTCTAGTACACTCTACATGCAAATCGCTGCCCACTGACGCGCGACCATGCAAGTGGAAGAGACATCACTATCCGCCTGACCATTAGTCAGCCAATATCTACTCGGCATCATATCGATAGCGGACCCATTCATGAGCTGGTCAAACTCAGCTAGCTTATAGCCCCTCACTCGGGCGGATAAGGCTAACCCCCCTCCCAACAGACCACGACACAGTGGGAGACGCGGCTACTGGTATTCGGCACTCGGGTGTTCATGTATCCACTTGGTCTAAATGTTGGGGGTCTCATGGCTACTGAGGTTTAGGGACTTTCACCCACGGACATCCAAAGTGCCCAGATGCTCGAACCAAACATTTTCGGTGTCCCATCTAGCTATCCACGACATGTCTGTGGAGGCTACGGCCTTGATGTCGCTAGGGCGTACAGTAATCACGACACACAATGCAAGATGTATGGGTCATACAATCCCGTCATGCATCAATTTTGTGCATACCGTGCACTCATGTGAGACAATCTCCGCCTATCAGGGAGTCTTATAACAATTTACCCAATGACATATGTAATAATGATTATAGTGGGCCATGCCTTACTTTTGTCACGTCCCAACTCGAAAACTGAACTCACAAAATTCTCGATCACTGAATCCGGTGGTGACAGCCTCTGTAGTACCCCATTCTCAGCTCCCAACGTCCATATGCCAATTCCGATCCTGGGATCCTACAATGAGGATTTTCCAATGTACATTTAACTCATAATAAACATAACCACAAGTTTACCCAAATCACAAAGGCAACATCATCATCACATACATCATGGGGTAATCACACATCACAATGGACATCATATACATCACATTCAGCCCCGTACAAAGGCCCCACATACGTCTCATTGGGCCTCACTCATGGCCCTTATATACATCACATTGGGACTCTACCCATGGGCCATCAAGTACATCAAGTGGATCGCATCCATGGGCCGCACCAATAGGCCTCATATATATCAAGTCGACCATATCACATGGGCCGCACCAGTGGGCCTCATATACATCAAATGGGCCACATCAATGGGCCTCATATACAACAAATGGGTCGCACCAATGGGCCTTATATACATCAAATGGGCCTCATATACATTAATTGGGTTGTATCAATGGGTCGTGCTAATGAGCCTAATACATATCACAATGGGCCTTGCCCATGGGCCTCATATTCAAGCAGGTGGGCCCTATCATATGGGCCTTGTATACATCACTCAGGCCTCTCCATCTGGGCCTGCAATTCCATCATAATGGGCCCTAACCCGTGGGTCTCAAATACATCATGCTGAGCCACACGGCAGGTGGGCCATACACAATCAGAAGGTGGTCCTGTGCCTCCCAAATGGGCCCACCAGATGAACAACATGGATGTACAACATATATCATCAAGGTGGACCCCCACCATAACGTTTTATTTTCATCCAAATCTGTTCACAAGGTCACAAAGACCTGGATAAAGAGGAAAATAATTTCATACTTATCCAAAGCTTCTGTACTCCCTAAAGGGGGTTTTAATGGTAGGCGTTCAATCCCCCTGGGTTTTTTTTTTTTGTGGAGTGGTCCACCTGATCAACGACAGGATTGCATGGTGTGGCCCACTGTGATGTATTTGAGATCTAACCTATTCATAAGTTAACATAGAGATAGATGAAGTGAAAACAATTATCAGTTTGATTGCAAACTACTGTGGCCTATAAAAGTTTGAACAGTGGATGTCACCGTCCCCATTTACAAATGGTGGGTGTACACTTGAACTTTGGATTTGACTCATCCTCTTACTCATACCATAAAATTATATTTCAAAATGGTTGGACGGTTTGGATACAACACATGCATCATGGTGGGTCCCACCGTCCAAGGGCTGGACGTGTGTGGATCACACAGCAAGCGCTGCTGCTGCGCACGTCCAGTAGCTGGCAGCGGCTGCTAGCCCACATCACACGGATAGACGGGGGGATAAATACATACATTAAGGTGCCCCCCACCCCACACGTGCTACATGTGTGGGTGGTTCCTACTCGCTAGAAACGGACGGGCAGTTTAGATGAGGTCCACGCAGCAACTGACCCCACGCTGCTGTTGCTTCAACGCAACAGGTGGGTCCCACGTAGGGCCCACCATCATAAATATTATAATATATTATTAAATAGTATTTTGCTTTATTTTAATATATATTATAATATATATATATATATATATAAATATATTGTTTGTTAGCTGTTTAGTACACCCCACTGTAGTTCACACTTCACTGTATAGAAACGTCTAGCGTCCCTGGACGTTGGACGGTATGGGTATGCATGTGTGTCCCACATGTGGGGCTCACGGCTGGTAGGTCCCACGCAGACGTGGCCCACCTGATTTGGATCACTCTAATATTTGTGTTTTCTCAATGATCCGGGCCAGCTCGAAACGGACATCAATGGTGGGCCCTGGATATGGCAGCGAGGTGGGCCCCGCTTGGACAGTGGTGCGTCCCACATGTGGACGGCATGGATAAAAATACATCATGGTGGGCCACAAGATGGGAAAGAGATATATAGAGAGAAAGAGAGAACGGTGGAGATGGGAGGGACACCGCCACTATGGGTCCCTCTTTGATACAAGGCATACATAAAGATGGGTCCCACCATATGTGGGCCCTCAAATCATCAAGATCACACAAATCAAATCATCAAATACACCCACCTTTAGATCTTGGACTCCTTCCACCGATGTGATCTAGAGCTCCATGGATGAGATTCAACAGTTGAGATGAAGCTTGGATGGTGGAGATGGGATGTAGAAGGTGGCCACACTTAGCTTCTTTGGGGCTTGGACGTTGCTCTCATGGGATTGGTTGAATGTAGATGAAATGGAGAGAGAGAGAGGAGAGAGAGAGAGAGAGAGAGAGAGAGAGAGATTGAGATGAGAGAGAGAGAGAAGATGAAGAGAGGAGTGAGGAGGTAAGCTATGAAGGTGATTGAATATTGTATGGTAGAAAGGGAAGGCTAAGCATGGGTTGCTTTAACTTTGGGTAAGGAGAGGTAGGGTGTGTGATGGCTTATGATGGGATATACTTGACTTATGATTGATGTGATTGATGGGACATGTTGTAGAGATTCTCTCAGAATTCGCAACACGCGACGTTTTTCTCGAACTAAACGCGGGCCCATATCTCCTGGCCTAGGTATTGCCTCGGCGCTCGAGACGCGACGTCGGAACCGCAGCGACTGTGCGGTCGCACTGGTACAAGTCTCGTGTCGAGCAAACTCAGATCGACAGGATGCGACTCAGGGTTGCGTATAAATGCTGATAACAGATCGCAGGTCGCTGAAATTCGACCGGGAGGACCGCGGAATCTTACGGAACGGTACGGGCTAGGATACGGGTCTCACAACTCTCCCCTCCTAATAAAAATTTCATCTTCGAAATTTAAAGAACAGACAAGGGAAGAGGAAATATCATCAAGTATATATGTCAAGGCTCAATTAATCTACAAAAGGATGAAGATAGTGCTCTCTAATATCAACCTCGCCCTCCCAAGATGCATCATCAATACTATGGTGATCCTATTAAACCTCGGACCCCAGATCAGAGGTGATCGAAACTGGAATACTATGTAGCCTTGCAATCTCAACGGTAGGGAGCTATATCAGGAAATCTCTACGTTATTCGAACTCGGGGATCTAACCATTCTAAGTTCTCAACAATCATAGAGTGCAGGGTAGCTATATCAGTAGATATGAGATGTTATCCTCAGGTATTCCCAAATTATGCTCTTATACCAACTTCTGTCATGCCCCAAATCAGAAATCGGGCTCACAAAATTCTCGATCACCGAATCTGGTGCCGATAGCCTCTGCAGTACCCCATTCTCGGTTCCCAGCGTCCATACGCCAGATTTCGATCCTGGGATCCTACAAGGAGGATTTTTCAATGTACATTTAACTCATAATAAGCATAACCACAAGTTTACCCAAATCACAAAGGCAACATCATCATCACATTCATCATGGGGTAATCACACATCGCAATGGACATCATATACATCACATTCAGCCCCATACAAAGGCCCCACGTACATCTCATTAGGCCTCACTCGTGGCCCTTATATACATCACATTGGGCCTCTACCCATGGGCCATCAAGTACATCAAGTGGTCACATCCACGGCTGCACCAGTGGGCCTCATATACATCAAATGGGCCACATTAGTGGGGCCTCATATACAACAAATGGGTCGCATCAATGGGCCGCACCAATGGGCCTCATATACATCAAATGGGCATCATCAATGGGCCTCATATACATCAATTGGGCTGTATCAATGGGCTGCACTAATGGGCCTAATGCATATCACAATGGGCCTTGTCCATGGGCCTCAGATTCAAGCAGGTGGGCCCCATCATATGGGCCTTGTATACATCACATTGGCCCTCTCCATCTGGGCCTGCAATTTCATCATAATGGGCCCTATCCTGTGGGTCTCAAATACATCATGCTGAGCCACACAGCAGGTGGGCCCTACACAATCAGCAGGTGGGCCTGCACCTCCTAAATGAGCCCACCAAATGAACAACATGGATGTACGACACAGACATCAAGGTGGACCCCACCATTTTTTTTGCGGAGTGGTCCACCTGATCAATGGCTGGATTGCACGGTGTGGCCCACTATGATGTATTTTGAGATCTAACCTATTCATAAGTTAACATAGAGATAGATGAAGTGAAAACAATTATCAGTTTGATTGGAAACTACTGTGGCCTATAGAAGTTTGAACGGTGGATGTCACTGTCCCCATTTGCAAATTGTGGGGGTACACTTGAACTTTGGATCTGACTCATCCTCTTACTCATACCATAAAATGATATTTCAAAATGGTTGGATGGTTTGGATACAACACATGCATCATGGTGGGTCCCACCGTCTAAGGGCTGGACGGTGTGGATCCACACAGCAAGCGCTTGTAACACCTTGTACTTTTCAGTACTCGGGTGTTACCATATAATCGAGTTTGGAATAAATGTAAGTCTAGTTTAAGCAGGCGCTCACGTGCAGTTCAATCTAAATCCAACCATTGAAGGTAATCACTATCCACATATTAAACTATCCATTTAATTGATTCTCAAAATGGCCCATCTCAACCGTTTAATACAACCCTGATTCATAAATTAAGACATCTGGCCATTTAATCTCACATCTTTCATACAGATATAATAAATAAATAAAGATAAATAACTAAATAAAGGACAATGTATAGGTAATAATATTAATAATTAAATATTTAATAATATAAAGTCACGAGATGAAAGTCCTAACCTGCAGAGTGGGGCCCATGACATGAATTAAAATATGCACGCATGTGCGAAAGAATAATAATAATAATAATAATAATAATAATAATAATAATAATAATAATAATAATAAAACAATATTATTAAAAGTGTTGTAACGTGGTATTTAATGTTATAAAAACATAATAGGTCACAAAACCCATAATCTAGCCATTGATTTCTACCTCAAATAATCCCTTAGGACATTTTGACCATTAGAATTGCATTAACGGACGTTCGAACCACAAATTCCATCTAATATGGCCCACCTAAACCTCGAAGTTGTCTGACCCTTGGCCAAAGGTCCTAATTGGACATATGAAACCAAATGAATGGAGTGGATTTCATCCAAACACCATGTGAACCCCACCCGAATTGTGCATGTGCACATTTCACGTGCACCCACTGTGCACTGGTCAGCCCAACACTGTCAAAGCGGGCTGACCCGCTATTTCCTAAAATAGAGAGATTTTACTCTCTCTCCTCTGTTGCAGCAGCCGATGGATGCCCGCCCGTTTCTTCGATCACGACCCACCGTCTGGGCCCCACATTGATGATCCAGACCGTCCATTCGACAGAGGACACACGGGAGACCAAAACCCCACAAATTCGCGCTATTCCACACATGTGCATGCACACAATCCTCGCTGAAAACAGACCCTACAAACCTTATTTCTAAAAATAGCAACTGTCTTCCTTGCCACGAGGGCAATCCGTGTGCGCTCCTCACCCTCGATCTCAGGCGTTCAATCCCGAGCAATCCCAGCCGTTGATACTGCGTCATTAGGGCTTTACAAGCAAGATTAAAAGAGCTAGCCATTTCTCCCTATTTTGCTAGAAAACGGCCGCACCTCTAAAGCTTCGAACCCACCATGAAAATGCTGATGGAGCTTCAATCTGACCATTCACTAAGCTCCGTTGCTCCCCTAGAAACTCTCCCATGCTGTCGGATTGGAGGGAGAGGCTCCGTATCAGAATCCGCCATTACTGGCCACAATCTTCTTCCCCGTTACTGCCACGCCGCACCCCTCTTCCGCTGTCCGAGTCTGGGTCCATTCGGACCCTCTTGAGCTCTCGAATAAGGAGGAAGAATGTGGAAGAAGAAAGGGAGGACGGGAGAGAGAGAGAGAGAGAGAGAGAGAGAGAGAGAGAGAGAGAGAGAAGGGCCGTCAGTTCAAACGGGTGCCGAGTCGCACTACTACATCCAGCGACTCACTGAAGTTCGAGTCGGGTTGGGTCCTGCTGTTGCTAAAGTTCCAGCAGGAGGATGAGAGAAAGTAAGAGAGAGAGAGAGAGAGAGAGAGAACGTGGGTAGGTTTGTGCTGCTAGCGAGTCAACTAGACTCACCTGCGTCGGGTCTCGCCAGCCACCTCGCTGGAGTTTTCCAGTTAAAACCGAAATAAGAGAAAGAAAAGGAAGAGGGAAGAAAGGAAAGAGAGAAAAGAAAAGGGGGAAAGAAAGGAGAAAGGAAGAAGAAGAATGGTTGGTTGTGCCGAGTCAACTCGGCTGAAACCGAGTTCGACTCGGTCAGGTTAGGCTTGAGGCTTGGTTTGGTCCAGCAAGTCTACTAGGGTGCAGGTTTGAGTGAAGGAGAAGGTGAAAGAAAGAAAAGAAGGGAGAGAGGATGAGATTGAGAGAGTTGAGCCGGGTCAACTCGGATGCCGAGTTGTGTTGATTCGAGTCAAATCAATCATAGGTGCGCTTTCTCTCAAACATTTTGCATTGGAATTTTAATTAGAACATTAGTAGATTATTTATACTACAACTATCTATTATAAACAAGATTGTATTTACCAAATAATAGTAATCGTAAGGATCATCATTAATAGTAGATCTTAGTATTTAGTATCAACATCAGTATTTGCAATTATATAACGTGATTAACTATTAGAAGATTATCTATGCTTATATTAGTTATTATAAATAAATAAAAAGTTTTACAGTTATTGGTTATTAGCATTCCATTTTATACTCAAACGTTATCATTAATAGTAGATTGTACAATTTGATATCATCATAATGGTTATCATTGTTGCGATAGCTAGCGTTAATCGTAATAAGGATGCTAATAAATATTTTATAACTATTAAGTTAACGTTATAATTAATTACGCACCACTAGGGTTCAAACCCTAAAAATCTAGCCTGGCCTAAACCCTAGGTCAAAACCTTAAACCTAGATAGTGTGTTGAGTTTGGATCTAGGTGTAGAATCTAATGTTGGTATATTTAAATGTGAACTTATAAACTATCATTATTAACATATTAGCTAATATAAGTCATAACATTAATGCTAATAGTATTCTTGTAATTATTAAGATTTAATTTTAACTAATACACCGAGTAGAGTCCAAATCCTAGAATCTAAGTTTAAGACTAAACCCTAGGATGAAAACCCTAATTCTACGCTAAAACCCTAAAGTTAACCCTAGGTTATGATCTCAAACCTTAGGTAGTGATTAGAACTTGGACCTAATTATACAAGTTCATGATTTGTGGTAGGATACAATTCTAAGGGCGCAAGCACTTAGCGACACTAGAAGGCGATTCAAAGTATAAGGTGATGATTTTTCCCCTTGAGCTTTCCATCTTTTCATTAGTTTAAGTTATAGTTCTTATTTTAATTTATAATTGACATCTCCCTTTTTTTAATCACATGTGTTAGCTGGTGGAAATTGAATTGTTGTATTACATGCTTAATGTTTATCCTGTATATTTAATTCATGCTATTGGATTACTTGCGGACTGCTTTTGGGATTTAAACTGGTACATTAGTGGGAAACCCCCACCTATAAATGTACACCCATACTTAGGATGTAACCTGACTGGTTGTGATTGAAATGGACTTTCGGCTTAGTGGTTATTGAGTGGTGGTCTAAATGGATCATTGATGTGGGCCTACCATCCAGGGTTGTTGTGTCTAAGTGGTTTTCAAGGATGGTATTCTATCGCATGGTTTTGATACTCGCCCTATGTGGCTTATGTGGATATTTGCCCTATGTGGCTTGTTTTGATATTGGCCCTACGTGGCTTTGTTTTGGTATTTTCCCTTTATGGGTTCGATGCTTTATATTGTGCAACCATGCGTGGTAAGCACCATATACTGAATATGATTGACCACTAGTCAATTGGGATTCATTAAACATTCTGAGGTGGTAGCCTCATAAGCCAGGAATGGTAGAATGAGATACTATGCCTGAGCTGTCGGCCTACGCTGGGCTTTGAGCTCCCCGTAGTGACCTTTGAGCTTTATTAAACTGACTGGTTGTAAAATGGAATAATAATGGTTGGACTAATCATGCATTTTCATATATTATGGTCTTTTTCGGGTGATTAAATTTTCTTTGGGCGATCTATGTATTATGGTCTTTTCCGGGTGAGTAAATTCTCCTTGGGCGATCTATAGTCTTTTCCAGGTGATTAAAATCTCCTTGGGCGATCTATGTTTTATGGTCTTTTCTGGGTGATTAAATTCTCCTTGGGCGATCTATATATTATGGTATTTTCCGGATAGCTGGTTTTCCTCGAACGTACCTTTGTGTAATTTTTCAGGTGACTAGTTCTCTTAGGGCGATCCTTTATTTCGAAGCGGGATGTGCATCCCCAGGTCGATGGTGCATTCACGCATCCATGCATTTAATAAGACTGTATCATGTATTGTTTTGTATGCCTTGTCATGTTTTTATAACTATGCTTACCTAATGTGACGGTGTGTAATCTTGAGAAAAATTCACACTAAGTTGGCCACTCATCCATCAAATATATAACTATATAGGTAGCACAGGTGGCTTAAGTGATTTACAGGTTCAGACTGGCGAGGAGCTGGGTACAAGTGCCAGAGATGCATGACTGTATCGTCAAGAGAAGCTGTGCGATCTTGCGGCTTATGTTTAAATGCATTTTTTTATATACTTCTCGTGTATAAAATTTTGCAATTCTTGTAGTTGTTTCATTGAGACATTGGTTTGCATTAGTCATTATGGGCAGCTAATTGTATATCCTAAATGTAAATGAAGACTTTCCTTTATGTTGATTTGTCCATCCTACGCTCATTTGTTAACTCTGATAAAAGAAAATTACTATATATTGAATTTGACCATCCTTTAAGGTTAACACTCGGGTTTTGGGAAACGGGTCGTGTACTCGGGTCCTGAAGACACGGGGCGTTACAGCGCTGCTGTTGCGCACGTGCAGTAGCTGGCAGCAGCTGTTAGCCCACATCACACGGACAGACGGTAGGGATAAATACATACATCAAAGGTGGTCCCCACCCCACATGTGCTACACGTGTGGGTGGTTCCCACTCGCCAGAAACAGACGGGTGGTCTAGATGAGGTCCACAGAGCAGCTGACCCCCACGCTGCTGCTACTTCAATGCAATAGGTGGGTGCCACGTAGGGCCCACCATCATAAATATTATAATATATTATATTATAATAGTATTTTGCTTTATTTATATATATATATATATATATATATATATATATATATATATATATAGTTTGTTAGCTGTTTAGTACACCCCACTGTCAATTCACACTTCACTGTATAGAAACGTCTGGACGCTGGACGGTATGGGTATGCATGTGGGTCCCACGTGTGGGGCGCACGACTAGTGGGTCCCACGCAGACGTGGCCCACCTGATTTGGATCACTCTGATATTTGTGTTTTCTTAATGATTCGGGCTTGCCCGAAACAGACATCAATGGTGGGCCCCGGATATGGCAGCGAGGTGGGCCCCGCTTGGACAGTGGTGCGTCCCACATGTGGACGGCATGGATAAAAATACATCATGGTGGGCCACAAGATGGGTCCTGCATGGGTTGCTTTGACTTTGGGTAAGGAGAGGAAAGGGTGAGTGATGGCTTGTGATGGGATGTACTTAACTTATGATTGATGTGATTGATGGGACATGTTGTAAAGATTCTCTCGAAATTCTCAATGCGTGGCGTTTTCCTCGAATTGAACGCGGGCCCACATCTCCTGGCCTAGGTATTACCTCGGCACGCGAGATGCGACGTCGGAACCGTGGCGACGGCGCGGTCGCAATGGTACAAGTCTCGGGTCGAGCTAACTCAAATCGATAAGATGCATCTCAGGGCGACGTGCAAACGCCGGTAACATATCACGGGTCGCTGAAATTCGACCGGGAGGACCGCGGAAGCCTAAGGAAAGGTACGAGCTAGGATACAGGTCTCACAGCTCTCCCCTCCTAATAAACATTCCGTCCTCAAAATTTACAGAATAAACAAGGGAAGAGGAAACATCATCAAGTATATATGTCAAGGCTCAATCAATCTACAAAAGGATGAAGATAGCGCTCTCTAATCTCAACCTCGCCCTCCCAAGATGCATCATCAATACTATGGTCATCCTACTGAACCTCGGACCCCAAATCAGAGGCGATTGAAACTAGAATACTATGCAGCCTCGCAATCTCAACGGTAAGGAGCTATATCAGGAACTCTACGTTATTCGAACTCGGGGATCTAATCATTCTAAGTTCTCAACAATCATAGAGTGCAGGGTAGCTATATCAGTAGATATGTGATGTTATCCTCAGGTATTCTCAAGTTATGCTCTTATACCAACTTCTGCCACGCCCCAAATCGGAAACCGGGCCCACAAAATTCCCGATCACCATCCGGTGTCGACAGCCTCCACAGTACCCCATTCTCGGCTTCCAGCGTCCATATGCCAGATTCCAATCTTGAAATCCTACAAGGAGGATTTTTCAATGTACATTTAACTCGTAATAAGCATAACCACAAGTTTACCCAAATCACAAAGGCAACATCATCATCACATACATCATGGGGTAATCATACATCGCAATGGACATCATATACCTCACATTCGGCCCTATACAAAGGCCCCACATACGTCTCATTGGGCCTCACTTGTGACCCTTATATACATCACATTGAGCCTTTACCCATGGGCCATTAAGTACATCAAGTGGATCGCATCCACGAGCCGCACCAATGGGCCTCATATATATCGAGTCGGCCATATCACATGGGCCGCACTAGTGGGCCTCATATACATCAAATGGGCCGCATCAATGGGCCTCATATACAACAAATGGGTCGCATCAATGGGCCGCACCAATGAGCCTCATATACATTAAATGGGTCCATCAATGGGCTTCATATACTTCAATTGGGCTGTATCAATGGGCCATACTAATGGGCCTAATACATATCACAATGGGCCTTGTCCATGGGCCTCAGTTTCAAGCAGGTGGGCCCCATCATATGGGCCTTGTATACATCACATCGGGCCTCTCCATTTGGGCCCGCAATTCCATCATAATGGGCCCTATCCCGTGGGCCTCAAATACATCATGCTGAGCCACACAACAGGTGGGCCTTACACAATCAGCAGGTGGGCCTGTGTCTCCCAAATGGGCCCACCAGATGAACAACATGGATGTACAGCACATACATCAAGGTGGACCCCACCATAACATTTATTTTCCATCTAAATTTGTTCACAAGGTCACAGAGACCTGGATAAAGAGGAAAACAAATTTCATACTTATCCAAAGCTTCTGTACTTCCTGAAGGGGGTTTCAATGGTAGGCGTTCAATCCCCCTATTTATTTTTTTTGCGAAGTGGTCCACCTGATCAATGGCTAGATTGCACGGTGTGGCCCACCGTGATGTATTTTGAGATCCAACCTATTCATAAGTTAACATAAAGATAGATAAAGTGAAAACAATTATCAGTTTCATTGGAAACTACTGTGACCTATAGAAGTTTGAACGGTGGATGTCACTGTCCGCATTTGCAAATGGTGGGGGTACACCTGAACTTTAGATCTGACTCATCCTCTTACTCATACCACAAAATGATATTTCAAAATGGTTGGACGGTTTGGATACAACACATGCATCATGGTGGGTCCCACCATCCAAGGGATGGACGGTGTGGATCCACACAGCAAGCACTGCTGCTGCGCACGTGTAGTAGCTGGCAGCGGCTGCTGGCCCACATCACATGGACAGATGGTGGGGATAAATACATACATCAAAGGTGGCCCCACCCCACACGTGCTACACGTGTGGGTGGTTCCCACTCGCCAGAAACGGACCGGCAGTTTGGATGAGGTCCACACAGCAGCTGACCCCATGCTGCTACTTCAACGCAACAGGTGGGTCCCACGTAGGGCCCACCATCATAAATATTATAATATATTATATTATAATAGTAATTTGCTTTATTATATATATATATATATTCGTTAGCTGTTTAGTACACCCTACTGTCAGTTCACACTTCACTGTATAGAAACATCCAGCGTCCCTGGACGCTGGACGGTATGGGTATGCATGTGGGTTCCACGTGTGGGGCCCACGGCTGGTGGGTCTCACGCAGACGTGGCCCACCTGATTTGGATCACTCTGGTATTTGTGTTTTCTCAATGATCCGGGCCAGCCCGAAATGGACATTAATGGTGGGCCCCGCTTGGACAGCGGTGCGTCCCACGTGTGGACGGCATGGATAAAAATACATCATGGTGGGCCACAAGATGGGAAAGAGAGATAGATAGAGAGAAAGAGAGAATGGTGGAGATAGGAGGGACCCCGCCACTATGGGTCCTTCTTTGATAAAAGACATACATCAAGATGGGTCCCACCATATGTGGGCCCTCAAATCATCAAGATCACACAAATCAAATCATTAAATACACCCACCTTTAGATCTTGGACTCCTCCTTCCACCAATGCAATCTAGAGCTTCATGGATGAGATTCAACAGTTGAGATGAAGCTTGGATGGTGGAGATGGGATGTAGGAAGGTGGGCCACACCTATCTTCTTTGGGGAGCTTGGACGTTGCTCTCATGGGATTTGGTTGGAATGAAATGAGAAATGAGAAATGAGAGAGAGGGAGAGAAGATGAAAGGGAGATGGGATGGAAGGTATGGGCTCTCTTGACTTGTTGGTAAGAAAGGGAAGGCAAAGCATGGGTTGTTTTGACTTTGGGTAAGGAGAGGTAAGGGTGAGTGATGGCTTGTGATGGGATGTACTTGACTTATGATTGATGTGATTGATGGGACATGTCATAGAGATTCTCTCAGAATTCGCAACGCGCGACGTTTTACTCAAACTGAACGCGGGCCCACATCTCCTGGCTTGGGTATCGCCTCGGCACGTGAGACGCGGCGTCGGAACTACGGCAATGGCGCGGTCGCACTAGTACAAGTCTCGGGTCGAGCCGACTCAGATTGACAGGATGTGACTCAGGGTCGCGTGCAAATGCCAATAACAGATCACGGGTCGCCGGAATTCGACCGGGATAACCGAAGAAGCGTACGGAATGATACGGACTAGGATACGGGTCTCATAACTTTCTTCCTCGAGTCAGTCCAGATCTAACTCCATCTGATTGGCATTCGAATTTTCGTCATAAGAGTTGATCCGTGAAGTGGGGAGTCCTATTTCAATTGGCACCACAACCTCTACTCCGAAGGTCAGGGAAAATGGGATCTCTCTTGTCGAAGTTCGAGCAGTGGTTTGATATGCCTAGAAAACGTGGACAGTTCCTCGGCCCAGGCCCCTTTGGACTTCTCGAGCTTAGTTTTAAGGTGATTTTTTATAATCTTATTCACTGCTTCCACCTGTCCATTGGCCCGGGGTGCCAAGGTGATGAGAAAGTGTTGTGAATCCCGAGCCCTTCATAACGACCTCAGAATCGGGGATTGTCAAATTGTTTTCCATTGTCCCAGACGATGGTATGCATGATCTCGTACCTGCATATGATGTTTTTCTAAACGAAGTCGATAATCTTCTACTCGGTAATTTTGGCTAATGGTTCGGCCTTAGTCCACTTGGTGAAATAGTCGCTACTACAACGACGAACTTGGTTTGACCTTTTCCTATCGGTAAAGGTCATATGATGTGAATTCCCTATTGGGCAAATGTCCAAGGGCCGGTCATAGGAGTTAATTGCTCGGATGGTCGTCGAGGTATCGCGGTGAGCCTCTGACAGTTATTGCAATTCTGTGCATAGCATTTGCCATCTTATTTAATAGTCGGCTAGAAATATCATTCTCTGATCACTTTATGGGCGAGAGCTGTTCCTCATGAATGGTTGCCGCAGACTCCTTTGTGGACTTCCTTAAGAACGTACTCGGCCTCGTCGAGTCGGAAACATCTCAGATATGATAAGAAAAATCCTTTTTTTTTTATAGAAGACATCCTCTATAATGGCATATCGAGCTGCTTGGCTCCAAACCCTCCGTGCCTCGAGCTTATCTTCAGGTAGTTTTTCCTCTTGAAGGTAGACCATGATCGAGTCCATCTAGATCGTAACTGAGACCGTGGGAAGTACCTCTGCCTCGAGCTGGCCAACGCTGGGTTCGGGTAGGAATTCAATCAAGATCGATTTAGCAATGTCATCATCGGCGGTCACAACCGGATTTGCCAAGGCGTTTGCTCGGGAGTTTAAGGTTCGGGAAACTAGGGTGAGTTCGCAATTGTCAAACTGACTGAGAAGTTCTTTCGTCTTTTGGAGATAAGTGATCATCTTTTCTCCCTTCACTTGATACTCTTCGACCACTTGGTTGACAATGAGTTGAGAGTTGATATAATTTTTTAAAATTTGAGTCTCATGGCCTTTGCCAGTCTAAGCCCGACGAGGAGAGCATCATACTCCGCCACGTTATTGGTCATCGGGAATCCAAATCTTGAGGCATATTGAATAAAGGTATGGTCGGGTGCCATAAAGATGATTCCCACCCCGCTACCTTTAGAGTTGGATGATCCATCGACACGGAGTAACCATTTGAGGCGGTCAGTCTCTTCTTTGATTGGTTGGGGCTCCTCGGGTTGTTCAGGGGGCTCGATATTAGTGAACTCAGTGATGAAGTCGGTTACGGCCTGGCCCTTGATGGCAATTCGAGGCCGATACTAGATGTCAAATTCACCGAGCTTAATAGCCCACTTCGTCATTCTTCCCAATACTTCAAGATTCTGGAGCACTTGATGAAGGGGGATTGGTTGGGACCACAATGGTGTGGGCTTGGAAATAGGGGCGGATGCGATGTGTTGACACTATTAGGGCGAGCACGAGTTTTACGGCGTCAGGATATCTGGTCTTGGTCGAGACTAGTTCTTTGCTGACGTAATAGATAGGAAATTGCTTGTCTCCCACTTCCCGTATCAAGGCAGAACTTACTGTTGCGGGTGAGACGGCCAGGGCAACAGCGGTTCCTATTGCTGGGCTTGGAGAGTAGAGAGGGAGACCCCAAGTACTGCTTAAGTTGGTGGAAGGCCTACTCACAGTCATCTGTCCATATAGGTTTTGCGTTGCCCTTCAGTTGCTAAAAGAACGGAAGGCACTCTTCGGTGGCTTTGGAGACGAATCGATTGAGGGCAACGACTTTACCAGTGAGGCATTGATCTACTTAGTAGTCCTGGGTGAACTCATGTCCAACATAGCTTGTATCTTGTCTGGATTTGCCTCGATTCCCCTCTGGCTGACCAAGAAGCTGATTAATTTTCCTGAGTTGACCCCGAAGACACATTTGCTCAGGTTTAATTTCATAAGATATTTCCTTAATATAGAAAACATCCCCTCGAGGTCAATCGCATGGTCGGTGGCCTTGATGCTTTTAACCAATATGTCATCAATGTTGACTTCCATGGAGTGTCCGATCTGTCAAGAAAACATCTTATTCATGAGTCATTTATACGTGGCTCCAACATTCTTCAATCCAAAAGGCATGACCTTATAGCAGTAGAGTCCATTGTCGGTGACGAAGGACGTCTTCTACTTGTCGTGCAGGTGCATAACGATCTGATTGTAGCCTGAATAAGAGTCCATGAAGCTCAACAGCTCATGCCACGTTGTGCTGTCAACTAGCTGGTCGATCCTCGGGAGAGGAAAACCACAGTTCGGGATGGGTTGTCATCGTAAAGAGGTGTGGCTACTAGTTCTTTCATCGGGGATCCTCTTTCGAGGGACTCGTCTCTCAGGGATCTAAGGCTGTGAAGGCCGCTATATTTTCGCGCTCCTGCCCTCAATGCCACAGAATATCATTGATGAGCCTTGTGTTGATCACCCCTGACTCACCCAACGTCGTGCTCAGTGGGGAGCTTTATCACGAGGTGGTAGGTCGAGACTACCGACCTCATACCATTGAGAGATGGTCGGCCGAAGATGACGTTATAGATAGAGGGGCAGTCTACTACCACGAAGTCAATCATTATTGTCATTTGGTTTTGTCCTTCTTCAGCGATAACTGGGAGTAGTATGTTCCCTTCAGAGATGACCTTTTCTCCCCCAAATATGAGCAAGGGAGTTCGGATGGGTCAGAGTTGGGATCTCTCGATTTCCATTTTGTCAAAAGCAACGGCAAAAAGGATGTCTGCCGAGCTGCCCGTGTCGACTAGGATGCGGTGTACTTTGTGATTGGCTATCGTCATGGCCACCACCAGGGCATCGTCGTGTGGGTGATAAACTCATCGGGCATCCTCTTCGTTGAACGTCAGGTCACAGAGGATCATTATATGTTCCTTCGGGGGCCTGCATGTGAGGTTAATATGATGGTCTGAGCCATTACCGCTTATGCTTCTAACATGAGCCCGACGTACTCTGTTAGAGTCCCCTCCTCCCGCGGGCCCGCCGAATATGGCGCGGATCTCTCCTGTTGCTTCGTTATCATTTCGATAACTTTGTTTTACATAAGGACTTGCTCAAGGGTAGCGTTTAAAGGAGTGTAGGAGTGGAATCTACTTTTGGGCCTTCGGTTCAGGCGCTAACCCTTGCTTAAGTCCTTGTCCCTTCTTCGTTTGTTGCTGATAGCTTGCGGTTGCAGCTCCTCTTTGCGTTTCTTGTCCTTAGTCGAACTCCCGGCACTTCAGGTAGCCTTTCGTGAGCTGAAAAGCTCCTCGGCATTGGAGTAGTTCTGGGCTCGGTTAAGGAGATTGGCTACGATCGTTGGTGGGTTCTTACCGATAGAGAAGAGAAACCTTCCTTCTCTGAGACCAACTATCATTGCGGCCAAGGCTATCTGATCTAAATAACCTTCTACTTGCATCGCTTCCTGTTTGAACTACGCGATGTAGTCTTTTAACAGTTCATCCTCCCTTTGGGTAATAGTGAAGAAATGAGTTGTTGGTTTCCTCATATCCTTCTCACCAATAAATTATGTGATGAAGGTTTTGCTGAGTTGTGCAAATGAGCTGATAGACTTCAGTTTCAACTGTCGTTACCACTTTCACGCCGCTCTTGACAGGGTCAGGGAGAAGGGTCGACATACAACCAAGTTCGATGCGCTGTGGATCTCCATTCATGCCCTAAATGATTTCAAATGAGCAAGATCGCCAGACCCAGAGTAGGAGGCAATCTGTGGCATTCAAAATTTGGACAGGAGTTGGGCTCCCATGATATCGTCAGTGAACGGAGGCTCGATCTCTTCCAGCATGGCTTCGATGGGAGTCGGGACTTGTGCGCAATAGGCCTAGCAGATGTCATCGATTCGACCTCGCGGTTCCTTGAGCTTAGCCTTCCAGGGGACCTTGTTCTCTCCTATTTCGGGGAGTACTTCGAGGGCCTTCCCTCATCTCCGGTTTTCCAACATATGGCACAGATCGGAGTTATCGAGCTTAGCAGTCTTCACTATCCAATCTGATGCATGGTTGTGCCCTATTTGTGTTCTAGATTTGCGAGGGCTCTGGGGAACCCGCAGTGGCCGGGACTGCTCGGTGGCAGCACCGACCTCCACTTCGTGGCCGGGAGGTGGATCATGCCTCTCCAGAATTCGCATTAATTGATTCATATTTCCATTTAAGGCATCAACCTGATTTTTCAGAGAGACGAGTCGACCACCCCGGCTACAAGACTTGGGCATAGGCACTACGGGGGTGGATCCTACTTGATGTTGAGAAGTTTTATTTCAAATGTCTATAGAAAGGTCAACTGAAGCCGGTGCAAGTGCTGCAATGACGACTAAGCTCTTCTTCTTTCCTTTTGTCATTGTAAATGAATTAGTAGTGAAAGCGGCTTTGTTGTCGGTTCCCACAGACGACGCCAATTGTTGATGTTGTTTTCTAGTCATCTTAGCCACACCTTCAAGATCTTGCACAAATAGAACAACAATGAAGACCCTAGCTAAGATAGGGGACCCTCCGATGCCAAAGTCAGATAAGGAATTTGGGCTTGTGTGTGTTAGGATTTTAGTACATACCTTTCTCTGTAGACCGGACCTCTATTTATAGCCATGAGATGCTCTCCTTAGATGGAAAGCCCTCTTACTTGGCAAGTAGATTTCTTCCGAGATCCTCAGCATGAATCTTGGAACAACCTTAGCGATAAGATCAACAGGTTGGAACTCAAGGGGAGGTTGCACTAGATGGCCAAGGTTGTCTAGACGATGCTGACCTTGAGGTTGAAGGTCCAAGGCTGTCCTGGGGTGGATGTCAGGTCATAGTTGAGGTCGACCTCGACGCGTACTAACCAATGTAGTAGTTCATCGTCTGGTCTACCGAGTTCAGATTTCTTCGACGATAATTGGAGTGTCAGGTCGTTCACAGGGCTTGGGTTTGGCTGTCAGATCTGGACTATTCCTCTAAGGACACTGTAGCTTATCTCACATAGGTCATCCTTGGTCAGTTCCTTTTTATCCATAACATGAGCCATCCATGATTTTGGTTTCCTTGTACCATAGCTTAGGGTGTGTTTGGTTGCACCAAATATCATGAAATTTTAAACCAAATAATCTGATTAATCATGGAAGTTTCATGATGTTTGGTGCTGCCAAACACACTCTTACCAAATAACATTGTTGTGGGGCCAGGCCTATCTTTATTATAAAAATGTAAATACCTTGGGTGAGATTTTTGAAGAATTAGGTTTTAAAAGGGCTACGGAAGGGCTTGTATAGTTGCAGCTCAAAAATAAGTTATCTCATTTTAGTTAAGAATCTGAATCGGTCCACATCATGTTTTCCTGATGTGTAATCGGTCCACATCATCACTGATGTTGTCAGCACGGCTGCATTAAATGCAGTTTATAATGATGTGGCCTAATCACATTGCAATAAATAGGAAAGTCCTGTTTATGGCAAACAGAGGATCTGACTCTTTAGTTAATTATAATTATATACTTTGGATAACCAAGAATTTTATACAATCTCTAAGGTGTAATTCATTGCTCCAAAATATTGATGGAATTTCATAATCAATCAATCTAATTTGGAGCAAAATATCATGAAATTTCAAGATATTTGGTGCAACCAAACACATACTTACACGACATGGAATAACATGACCAACGCTTGGATATGTATGCCCTTGCAATTATTTTCATGCATTGGAAATCTTTCAATATTTAAAAATATTAAAGACATTTTAAATGAAGTCATATATATATGAGGCATGCTCAGCTACGCACTGCGCACCTTTGCACACGTGTCATGGGTGTCGAATCCAAACAGTCCATAAGATGCGGAATCCCATGAAACCTTACGGGGTGAATTTTCACCCTGATCTAAGATTCTGGTGGGCCATAGCAAAGAGAAATTCAAATCAAGGGAAGAAACTGTTTGCATTTTTCATGGCCCACTGAAGTTTTAGATCAAAGTAAAATTTCTTACCAGGGGGTTTCATGAGGTTCTGCTTCATGTGGACCGTTCAGATTTTTGAAACTCATCAGATATGATGAGTTCTCAAAAAAGTTCGTATGTAGTACGTATGAACTGGTTCGCAGGTGAGCGTTTCCGTGTGTGTGTGTGTGTGTGTGTGTGTGTGTGTGTGTATAATGAATTGGAGTATGTGGATATTTTCTGGTGTACATTTCAGATTTCACATGCAAAAAACCTACAACGGCTTAGATTTTATCAGCATCTATTTACTTCTTTGATACAACTAGACCACTTGAACTTTTCCTACGTGTAGCCAATACGGTGCATGGTAATTGAGAGACTGCAACAAAGGTCAAGCTTTGGGTCTAAGGTCTGATGTTGTCCTAATGTTGGTCTTCTAGAGTTAGGTGTTCGGTTGGAGTCGGGTCTACCTTTGATGTGTAGTCGGACTGACCCATACAATAAGTCGTTGGCCGTAGTAACGAGAGCTCAGCGGCAATGGGATTTTCCACTCATAGTCAGGTCGTTGACTTGCTCATGGAGGTCGTGCTTTGTTATCCGACCTGGGCTACCTTCTTGGGAATGTTGTGTTCTCTTACACTGGTTGCCTTTGGTCAGTCCATTTTTACCCATAACATCTATTATCTAATCTCTTCACTATCAAGGTCATTCACCTATAATCTAGATCCCATGTTGATCATAAAGTTGATTTGAATTTTAAAATAAAACTTCAATGATTAAAAATATTTTAAAAGTCAGTTAAACTTTTAAAATGCTAAGCCTTCAAAAAAATTACTAGATGAATTTCTAATCCAATCATATCTTAAGGAAGTCGTATAATAAAAACTAGTAAATTCCTTATTAGCCCATTTGAGAATCAATGAACCTTAATAAATGTACCTATGATTACTCACTGGCATCTATTTATATTTCATTCTCATAAGGCGAGCCAAGGTAGCCCAGTCAAGATCGAAGATCCTAATGTCCTCATATCTGAGGATTTATCAATTAATTTGTGTAATCGAGTCTTTGATCACACTATTATCATCCAAGCTAATATGCTCATAAATGTTGATTTGAATTTAAATTCATTAGTGTGCATTCAAGGGTCCATATCAAGATCTCATATGCATGCATACTCACACTCGCATGTAGGGTTAAGAAAAAAAAAATACTATGGAGACTAACTCGGTTCCAGTGGTGGAGATCTTTCATCTAGACACAAGTTAGTACCCCCACACAGGATGACCATATATCTCTAAAATTGATGTCCACAAATATGTCCTGGACATCTTTACCAATCATAACTCCGCTGAGATTTATGCAACACGACTCTCCTGGTCAATAACTAGGTGCCAAATTTTAAGTTTCTCATGACTAAAGGATATACCATGTACTCCTCACACAACCAAATAAATATAAGATAAATATAAAACTAAATACATATAAGGCATAAAACACACATGTAAGCAAGACCTATGGTCATCAATGCCTAATATCAGCCTTACTACATTCACATAGCCAATGAATTATGACACATTAATTTTCTAGGGCACCAATTCCAGTGCACTATGTGTGCCGCTTCCTGAAATTTAAATCAACTAAATTGAGATAAACTTTTTAAGTGGCAACTATGCATTCCTTGAAACCCCCTTTTAAAAAATTTAAAAAAAAAATTTTTAAAAATAATTTAAGGACATGAAAGTTTTTTAGACTAAGATAATTTATTTAAGTATACATGGGACATAGCACTTGACAAACAAAGCTATTTTGTCTTTTATAATGAAAAAAGCTTTGGTACTTGCTAGAGTGAGTAAGTGGACATAAGCACTAAGAAATTGTACACATGGAATACCATGAACTTAAATCAAACCATACAAGTTATGCTCTTTTATTCATATAGATCATGAGTCAAAAAAAATTTATTGATTTGATTTCCTAGCTAGTTGATTAATAGATATTTAATAGACATTTAAGCAAAAACCATAACATTCCAAATTCAACAAACAAATGTTTATTAATTAAAATTTTAAGGATGCTTAATCAATCTAAAATTTTGAAACCAACATATTCGATAATTTGGACCATTTGATTGAACTAATCAATGATCGATACCAAGTATTAAAAATGAAAAGAAATGGATTCACACAAATTCATAAAAAGCATGATTTTTCACAATAAATAAATTGAATAATATTATCATCATAACATCGCGATACTTTTAAAATATCCAAGTTATACCAACATTAACGTAACAACTATTTATATTTTTAATTAATTCATTATAATATATAATTCTAACTTTAATTATTAATTTTCACTAAATTATTCATTTTTGCTAAATTTTACTGATGATATTTTTTTAACCATTGTTGATGTTGTTTTATGGAGCGCCTTCCCCCAAGCTCGTCACCTTCACAAGAGAGATAAACAACACGAAGACCCTGGTTCTGACAGGGGAACCTCCGATGCTTAAGTCAGTTTTGCAAATTTAAAGAGAAGGCATTTTTGGGATTTTGAGTTCCGTACCTTTTAATGAAATGTAGATCCTTTATTTATAGATACGGGAGGATCCTATCGTGCAAGGATTCTCTTCCTGGTATCGTGGAGATTTGATTTTGGCCCGCTTCTGGTCTTCATCCGATCTAGAAATCTTTGGGATCGGAGATCCTTTTGCAAGATACTCGGGATGGTGTTTCATTTACACCGTCTTTCCTTTATTCGGCTCGGCCGATTCTGACTCAATCAGGTGAGTCTCAGATGGCTTTACGGAGATGGGACTTTTGAACCTTAGTCGGTACATACTGACGTTGCTAGCTCGTCACCCGAGCTAACTTAATTTGTCTCACTCTCCATTTTATAACCTTCTCTCAGACTCAACGCATGCCTCGGAGATCCGAGGCATTGTCAGTAGGATTGGTCCACTGCATATCCGAATCTCCGGACTTGGCGTAATTTTCCCCCAACAGTAAGCCCCCCTTACTCCGTGTGTCTCCTATGGCACTACGGAGTAATGAGTTTTCGAGTCGGTTCATAGCTAAACCTGAGGTAATAATCAGGCATTTAATGCTTTTTGTGTGGTCCTTAACGGGAGACGGTTTGTTACTCGAGACAGCACGTGCTGGCGGCCGTCAGGTCGTTTTCCCTGCCTATGGGCATTGGACACGTAGCGAAAGTGTTACCGTCATCAGTCGGCGAGCACCACGTGTCGAGCGGGGGAGTCGATGCAGGCGTCGATTCATCTCCTCATTAATTGCTCCTGCCACGTGGCAAAGCTATAAAAGGGAGAGAGAAGCCCGCATTTCATATTTTTACTGCCATCTTTCCCGCTCTTCGTTCCTTTTTCATTTTTCTCCTCTTCTTCTTTCCCTTCTCCTTTCTCGGCTGTCAACATCTCATTCCGCCATTTTCGTCTTCCTTCCTTTCTCCAGTGAGTTCTTCCCTCCCCTTTAGTTAATGGTAATGGCAGCGCAAGGCTCTCAGAGCCCCCGGGAGGGAACTTCCGGTGACGAAGGCAAAGCGCAGCATTTTTGGAACGTTGCGGAATCGTCTTCTTTACTGGCGGAGATAGCTGTTGATGTGTGTCACGCCCCAAACTCAGAAATCGGGCTCACAAAATTCCCGATCGCCGAATCCAGCGCCGACAGCCTCCGTAGTACCCCATTCTCGGCTCCCAGCGCCCATACGCCAGATTCCGATCCTGGGATCCTACAAGGAGGATTTTCAGCATGAATTTTTTTTTTGTAATGGAGCATAACCACAAGCATAACCAAGACACAAAACAACAACACCACATATCCACTATATCCAAAACTTTTAAGTACAATGCGGGAAGGAAAATACAATGTAATGATATCAAAGAAAAGTCCAAAAGCTCCAGAAGACTGCTGCACGCTCCGAGCTCAACGCTGCTGCAACCTAACGCCACCTGCACGCATCTATCGTGCATAAGCTTACAAAAGCTTAGAGGGTGGTGAAAGTGTGTGTAAGGCGAGTGCCAAGTGTACAATATCAAAGTAATGCGGAAATATGAGGTAAGTCCATGAATGTTATCAGCTATACTAAAGCTATGTAATGCAAGGCATGAATGCTGTTGGTCATACCAAGACCATGCGATGCGAGGCCTATATAGCCAAATGTCATATGCGAGATGCAAAGCAAGCGTGCCAGTACTCATAAGTACACATATCAGTACAGTTCCTCTCTGGATATCACTGGGGTCTAATACATCTCACACTGACTGCCTCCTCCCTAGCTGCACAGTCAAGCAAGTGGAAGAGACCACACTATCCGCCTGACCAGTAGTCTGCCAATACCTACCCGACTCGTCGATAGCGGACACATTTGCGAGCTGGTCAAACTCAGCCTAGCTTATAGCCCCCTCACTCAGGCGGATAAGGCCACACCCCTTTCCAACCGACCACGACACAGTGGGAGACGCGGCCTACTGGTATTCGGCACTCGGGCGCTTGTGTATCCACTCGGTCTAGACGTTAGAGCATCTCCTGGTACCAAAAAGGTTCTGGGACTTTCACCCAAGGACATCCTAAGTGCCCACAGTGCTAGAACAAAGTATTTTCGGTATCCGATACGGCCATCCACGATGTGCCTATGGAGCCACGGCCCTGATGTCGCTAGGGCGTGCAGTGATCAAGTCACACATATGCAAGATGCATGAGTCACACTGTACAATCATGCAGCAATCTCACGCGTACCACGCGATCATGTGGGGCACTCCGTCTCATAAGGAGTCCCGTAAATGCCTCAGCCCAACGGCTTATGCTATGATCAATCATTCCTCATATCAAGCATACATATGATGCGTATGCACATGAATCATGTGAGTGTACTAAGCATGTTATAAAGTAATGAACTATCCTTACCATGCAGATGGGCCTAGATGGCCTACACACAACAAGTATGAGCCTACCAGTGGGCCTAGGGAGAGTCGTAATGCGGACATTTAACCAACATTATACTACAATGTGGACGTCAAACCAACATTGCTTCCACGGCATGGCCCGCACTAAAATATTATTACACAAACCATGGGGAATCACACATTGCAATGGACCTTAGGTACATCCCATTGGGCTTTAAATACATCAAATGGGTCATATCACATGGGCCTTATATTCATCAAGTAGGCCACATCAATGGGCTGCACCAATGGGCTTTATGTACATTGCAATGGGCCATAACCCATGGGTCTTAGAATACATCATAATGGCCTCGTAACATGGGCCTTACATCCTCATCAAAGTGGGCCTCAACAACGGCCTCATACACATTACGGTGAGCCTTAACAGTGGGCCATAAATACATCAATATGGCCTAACCACATGGCCTTATGTACATCAGATGGGCCACACCAATTGGGCCCCATGTATCTACTCAAGTGGGCCCCAACAACGGGCCACAATACATCAATATGGGCCTAATCCTATGGCCTTATATATATACCAAGGTAGGCCCATTTGAACTATAGATCTATCTTATTTTTAGTCTCAAGCCCCTTTAAGACAAGCTTGCCAAATGGTTGGACCGTTTGGAAACAACACATGCATCAAGGGTGGGTCCAATGAACTATGGATCTAATTCATTCTGTAATTCATGGCATAAAATGAGCTTTCAAAATGGGTGGACGGGTTGGATGCAACACATGCATCATGGTAGGGCCCATAGAGGCCCACCATCAGATATATTATATAAAATATAATATATATATATATATATATATATATATATATATAGTGTATATGTATGTATGTATATATATATATACACACACACACACACACACACACACACACACACACACACACACACACACACACACACACAGCCCCACACAAGCACACACGCACACACACATGCACTCACACACGTATGCACACACACGTGCACACACGCACGTGCACACCCCCACACGTATGCACACACACGTGCACACCCCACACGCCCACCATCCTCTGGACGGTGGGTTTGAAACAAATACATCACAGTGGGTACCACCGTCCAGGCGGACGGTGGTAATAAAACACATGCATCATTGTGGGTCCCATGTGGGGCCCACCTTAATGTTTATACGCCATCCAATCCGTTCATGAGGTCACACGTAGACCTGAATGAAGAGAAAAAATAAATTTCAGATTGATCCAAAAATTCAGTGGGCCCAGGAAAGGTTTCAATGGTAGAGTTCAATCACCGCTGTTTCTTGTGGTGTGAGCCACCTGAGCGTTGGATCGAGCTGATCTTTGGAGGGGACCCACCTCAGAGGGTGGTCCACCTCATGGACGGTGTGGATACAAAATGTACATCATGGTGGGGCCCATGGCAGGGGCCGTGGGACCCTGTCCGTTTTAATGCTAACGCCTGCAGCGTCTGCTGCACAGCAGCAGCAGGCGCACCTAAAAAATCTTATTTTATTTTTTTAAAAAAAAACATGTTTTTCTTAGGTTTTTCCGTGGTATGGCCCGCATCCGAAGAATCCACCCCGTCCATTGGATTCCATGACCCGATACCTTCCAAAGGAGTCCAATTTCCGATGTTTTTCGGCGCATAAAAAAATGTCAGGGTGACTTTCAACGGTAGGAACTACTGTTTTGCATGTTATGGCCCGCCCGAAGATCGGATGGACTTCATTTTTTGGCTCAACGCCTAAAATAATACAAGGAAAAGGATGGACGGCGTGGATTGAAGACATGCATCAAGGAGCGGCCTGCATGAGTGGCCCACCCAATGAGCTTTGAAACAAAGCTAATATTTATGTTTTCCTTTCAACGTCCAGCGTCCAGGGACGCTGGACGGTTGCTCATTTCAGGTGGGCTGCCCATGTGGGCCACCAAGTGATGGATGGGGTGAACACAATACTTAAAAAGTGGGCCCCACCTATAGATGACTTGAATCAACTATGTGCCTTATGGTGTGGTCCATCCGGGTGGGCCACATGGCCATATCAACCACATATCACCAAAGAAAAGGAAAGAGAGAGGGAGAGAAAGAATGAGAGTGGGACACGTGTGATGGAGGGACCCCGACACTATGGGCCCTCCCTTGCATCCAATCATACATCAACGATAATCAAGGTGGGCCATCGGCCGCATCTTAGGGTCCAAAGTGAGATCCATACCATTGATCGGTAGGCCTCACTTGGCCCATCATAAAACATGAATTCTAGGCTATGGAAGCACCCACCGTCGATCTTCTTCGGTCCGTTGGAACGCCAACCTCCTTGTGCTCCTCTTTGACGGTGGAGATGGGAAATCAAGGGCTAGAATAAGGGATTTTTGAGAGAGGAAAGGTGGGCCACACAACTCATTTTTGCACTTGGGAAAAGGCTTGGACGTGTGGTTTTTTCTTTGCTCTTGGTGTTGCTTGGAATTTGTGAGGAGAAAGAGAGAGAAATGGGATGGTTGAAAGAGAGGTGATGGATGTGAGTGATGGGTGAGGGGATGGATTGGTTGACTTTTGGGTTTGCTTTACTTGTGGAAAAAGAAAGCATGGGTGCTTTGTACTTGACATAAAGTGATGGATTGATTGATGTGATTGATTGATTGATTGATGGGATGGGTCGTAGAGATTCTCTTGGGATTTGCAACGCGCGGTGTTTTCTTCGAACTGAACGCCGGCCCGCATCTTCCTGTCAGGGTATCGCCTCGGTGCGTGAGTCGCGGCGTCGGAACCGCGGCGACGGTGTGGTCGTAATGGTACAAGTCTCGGATTAAGCCGATTCGATTTTACAGGATACGTCTTAGGTTCGATCGCAACGTCGGTTATCGGTCGCGAATTGTCGGACTTCGACGGAAAGGATCGCGGGATTCGTCGGAACAGTACAGACTAGGACACGGGTCTTACAATGCGAACGCCGCTTTCCTCTCTTAGAGAACCACCAGAACTCCAACAGAGCGCCCTGCTTCAGCTGGTCCTTCCCGTGGCGGGTCGTCTCTGATAACCCGCCCAGGGAGACCCAATCCACCAATGGATTTGGAAGAGGAAGAGGAAGAGGAAGAGGAAGAGGAAACCGTGGTCGCTGAGGGAACCTCTGGGTCGGCTCCTGTTGGTAAGTCGGCGTAGGCCGAGGCCGAAGGAGAGGAGTCAGAGGACGAACTAAGCGGTCTGGTTCCTTCAGTTCTGATTGAGGCGGATTTGGATAAGATCCGAATCGGTTATCATATCCCTGATTCGGTCATTATTTATCTTCCCCGTCCGAATGACTTACCCGACCATCCTCCTGCTGGGGCGGCTGCAATTTTTCAAGTCTCGATGCAATATGGCTTACATTTGCCCCTTCAGCCCATTGTTCGAGGCGTTTTATCTCGTATTCGGATTGCTCCAGGGCAAGTAGTTCCGAATGGGTGGAGGAACTTATTCGGATGTGCAGTGCTGTGGGCTGAGTTAGAACAACCTCCACTGACAGTTGACGAATTCCTTCACTTATATCAAGTGTGCGTAAATCCGAACTATCCCGGCTTTTACATCTTCGCTACTTGGCGGGGCAAAGATGACTCTTTAATAACCGACCCTCCCACTTCTAACGAACATTGGAGAGAGCATTGGTTTTAAGCCTGTGGTCGCTGGGAGATGGCCGAATCCGGGTTCTACGAGGCTCATGTACCTCAGACGTTTCATAAAGCAGGTGACTCGGCATTTCCTTTTTCCTTTTTTTTTTGTAATGCTTTGAGTCTGACGGACTTATATTTAGCAGATATTCAGAAGAAGAGGCAGAAGCTTGGGTCCAGTGCCTTAGCTCAGATCAAGGACTTGAGAGCATTGAGTCCAGAAGATCGGTCCTGGAAGGTACTCCTGCAGCCGGAGCGCCTTCATCTTGCAGGTTTAGACTCGGCTGTCACAGGTAACTCTTACTGCATCTTTATATCTTCTCTGAACTTTATCTGATTTGTTTTATCTTCTTTCAGACTTAGCCGAAGCTCGGCCCTTTCTTAGGACCGTTCCCGAGCCGGTCCCTTCAGAGATGACTAGAGCTCGGCCTCCCCTTAGGGTGGTTTCCAAGATAAAGGCTCCCCCGCGATCAGTTCTTCTGTCGGAACCTCGGCCATGTAAGAAGCAGAAGACGACACCAAAGGAGAAGGAACCTGCAGGTTCCTCTGCCCCCACCATAGTCGTGCTCTCCGATTCGGACGAAAGGGTGGAAGCGAGGGACACGGTAGCCGTTGAGCCTCGGACGGCTTCCGAGTCGGGACCTGTTGTAGTGGAGGTCTCGAGGCAGAGAGACGAGATGAGGGTTGAATCTTCCAGAGGGGGGATGACCCAACAGGAGCCGTCACCCTTTCAGGCGGTTGTGTCGGGGATGATCCCTTGGGCTATAGCTCATGGGAGCGAAAAAGACTTTGCCAGCCTCTACAATGCCCCTATGACGTAAACCGTCGGTCATGCGGCGAAAGTGCTTTTTGAGGTAAGAAATTTCTTTCTCTACCTTTCATTTCTTTCATTTTTTTTCCTTGATCATTTATCATGGCTTTGTGTTTATCTTTTACAGCTTGCCCCCTGCTTAGTCAAGGCCTGCAAGGAGTTAACCTCGACTCAGAGGTTGCAGAACCTCTTGGCCGAGGCAGAGGGATGACCCGAGATCGCCGAGATCCAGATCGGTGTTCTGACTGGCGAGGCGGCCCTTGCCAGGAAAGCTGTTGAAGACGCCAAAGCTGAGGCAACTTCCGTCAAGAGGGCCGTTGAAGACGCCAAAGCTGAGGCAACTTTCGCCAGGAGAGCTGTAGAAGACGCACAAGCCGAGGTTGCTCGAGTGTTGGCACTTCTATCCACGGCTGAAGAAGAGAATCGGCAAATCCTCGACATTCATGCTTCCTGCGAAGATACACTGGCTCGAGCTAAACTTGAAGCGGCGAGGCTCATCCAACAAGCTCAAGAGAAGACCCAAGAGGCTGAGAAGGCCAGGGATCAGGCTGCTCAAGCCTTCCTTGTGTCTAAGGAGTTCGAGGACGAGAGGGATCGCTTATTCCAAGGTGGATACATTGAATGTATCAAAGATATGAAGAATGCTTTCCCCGATCTCGATCTCTCGAGATTCGATGGAGAAGGAGCCTCGGGTTCTGAGAATCCTGATGTTAGTCCTGCTAATGTCACTGCTGATGCTGCTGTTGGGGACGAGGATGGTGTCTCTGGGACTGCTTTGGGAGTCGCGGCTAATGCCTCTAGGACTGCTTCGGGAGTCGTTCCTGCCAAGGGACAGTAGCCGAGCTCCATTTTTTACACTCACAGCAGCATAGCGCCGGACTATCGGACTTCTTCATTTTTGGCACCCACACCAGCATGGTGCCGAGCTTCAGAACTTCTTCATTTTTGGCACTCCCACCAGCATGGTGCTGAGCTTGACATTCTCTGTCTTAACTTTGCTTTTCTCGAGATAACGTTGTATTGGATTTTGAAATGTAACCCGATGTAAAACACTTAACAGATGAAAGAATGCACTTAGTTTTATTCATATGACTTGGCTTATATCTTTCTCACTTTAGAATCCTTATGTTTTGAATACCGAGCTAAGGGTAATAGATCTTGAGGTGTTCAGCATTCCAAGGATGAGGCAGTAACTGTCCATTCAGATCTTCTAACCAATGTGTTCCCGGTCGAATGGTATTTGAGACGATATAGGGTCCTTCCCAGTTGGGTCCCAATGTACCCAAGCCAAGTTCCTTCGTATTGGGAAACGTTTTTCGGAGAACCATATCACCCACTCGAAACCATCTGATCTTAACTTGGGTATTATAAAACTGAGCTACCTGTTGTTAGAGCTGGGCAACGGACCGAGTCGAATCGGATTTGGTCCAACTCGGTTATGTCCGAAAGCTGCCGGGGCTTATCCGAATTCGATCAGAATCGAGATCGAGTACAGGGCACCTTATTCAAACAGATTCGTTTTATGCTTAACTTGACCCGAACCTTGTCCGACTCGGGCAAAGAAACCAAGTCGGATCAGATTAGATAAGGATGGAATTTTTAACGGTAAAAATCATCATCCTCGCTGCTATTTTCGGTGTGGTCCATTTGAGCTTTAAATATGAATCTTTTTTTTTTTAAATTATTTAAAATGATAACAAAAATTAGATAAACGGTATGGATATAGTAAATACATCATTGTGGGGCCCATGTAATATGGAACTCATTTGAGCCATTCGTACAACTCGGAGCTCAAGGTACAGCTAGCCTTGACGGGACGCGGATTGGCTAGGCTGGTGGTCGGTGCTCTGTGGGAACCACCATGATATATGTGTTTCATCCATGCCGTCCATCTATTTTTACGGATCCTTTTACGGCATGAGACCAAAAATGAGTTATATCCCAATCTTGAGTGGACCACATTACATGAAACAGTGTTAAATGAGCTTCGACCATTAAAAAACATTTTGTGACCATAAAAGTTTTGGATCAAGATGATTTTTGTTTTTTCCCTTAATCTGGGCCTCTATGACCTAATAAACATATTAGATGTCAAATAAACACTACAGTGGGCCTTAGGAAAATTTTAATGATGGATATCCAACCACTATTGTTTTTATGTGGTGTGGTCCATCTGAGATTTATATACCTCTCATATTTTGGATCAAGCTATAAAATGATCTGTAAAAATGGATGAAACATATACATCATGGTGGGGCCCACAGAGCACCGACCACTAGCCCAAGGTCTGGTGTGAGGGGGAGTAGCCAATCCATTTCCGCCTTAACGTGCACGGCAGGCTAGCAGTAGTGAAAAGGCCTAGCTATATGTCCTAGAGGGGGGGTGAATAGGACTATGCCAAATAAATGTTATAACAGCGGAATTAAAAACAATATGATAGCCAAAATAAATCACAATGCAGGAAAGTAAAACAACCTCAAAAATCTTATCTTGAGGGATTGATACAAATGTTATTCTAAGGACAACCTTTCACCAAAAACCAGAGTTTATGGTAGGACAACCTTATTTCTAGAAAGATCTTTGTATCAAATCTCAAACCAAAGAGGAATACAGAATTAAGCACAAATTGAAATAAAGTGTAATCACAAATGTATTGTTCTAGGGACAGCCATACACCATAAAAATGGTAAGGCAACCTTGCTGGAACAACTTTAAAGGAAATTTAAATTCAAGTAGATAAAGGAATAGCAGAAAGTAAATTCTAAATTATTACAAAATTCCCACAATGTTTGAATTAAACGATTACAACATTTACCACCACACATGCATCCCACAAATGAATATTAGAGATTAGAAATGTAAATCATTCAACCACAACACAAGGAATTATAGTGGTTCGCCTGTGTGTTCACCAACTGTTAAACAACAGCCACACAGAATGCTACTCCACTACTAATATCCTCACACAGGGGATATTAGCGCTCACTCACAAAATAGGTTTTCACAGGTTCACCCAAAACCTTTACAATTGTGTCTTTGTCTGTGGGCTTACACAATAAAAAAAAAAACCCCACTTCTGAGTTTTCCTGGCTCTCCTCAGATAACCAATACAACAAGATTTTTCTGGCAAATCTTGAAAGAAACCAAAACAGAAAGAATTTTACAATTAAACGTAAAATACCTGATTAACTCCTTCGTTGTAGCAGCCCGGTAGAACCAAATCAGAGTAAATGATTGAATGTTCAAGTTCAATGTCCGGTACTCAATTACAATGGTTCTAGTTCTAATAGATTTTAAATTAGACCAAATAGGGCTTGTCTTAATTGATTTTGATTCCAAAGAAAGGGAATAACAATTCCTCTTATCAAATTAGATTGGAATAGCAGAAACAAAATCAATTAAATAAAGCTAAAAGAAAGAGAGTATAAAATAAGCACACTTAGCTTAGATGGAGCACAAAATTACTTCTTAGAAGTTTGACAAAGATTGGCTTGAATGGATTAATTGATTGCCTATTTTCTTCTGAGTTTCGTGCTCTATTTATAGGTGAGCAGATCGCATCTTCGACTGGTCTAAGGAGCTCTTCGACTAGTTGAAGAAATAACAGATTTGAAAAAAATCGGGCGCGATAAGCTTTGACCGTTCTACGAGTGGTCGAAGGCCTCCTTCGACTGGTCGTAGGTCACCTTCGACTGGTCGAAGGTCTCCTTCGACTGGTCGAAGACCTTGTAAATTATCGTTGGACTTTGAATCGAAGATTTACGACAGGTCGTAGAAGCAGTCGACACTGTTCCTTCGACTGGTCGAAGACTAACAGAATTCATCCGAATTTTATAACAAACTTACGACTGATCGTGGAATTTCTTGGACTGGTCGAAGCAAAGCTAGGACTAGTCGAAGAAAGCCTAGGACAAGTCCCCGAACTGCCCAAACACAAGTGTCATATACATATGACTTATGTATCCAAAATGGCCTACTTCTAAGGTAAACCTATGGTCATTCAAACCCCAATCAAGAATTAAGGACATTGAAAACATTAGGAACAAGTGACCTAGAAGTTTAAGTCTTGAAGTCTTGATGTAGCTCAACCTCGAAAGTGACTTGACTTCTATACGAACTATATTGTACTCTTCTTGAAGTCTTGTATTCTTGAGTCTTGTCTTGAGAGCAATACTTGAAGTCAAGGTTGATCTTTGTACTTGTAATCTTTGCTTGTTGTGAGCTTTGCTTGTTTATGAATGTTGATCTTTAGAAAGAGCTTCACTAATGCAAGTTATATAACAGTGTTTTTGTCACCACAAATTTGACAACATACAAGGATATAAACTATAGCACTTACAATCTCCCCCTTTGTCAAATTAGTGACAAAACACATAACAAGATATAACCAAGATAAAAGTAGAATCACCGGATTGAGTTAGAGAGAAAACATAAACCAGTTGACATCAACTCTGGCTTACCTGCAAATTAAATCATATCTAACATTAAACCATTCTTAAACCATTCCAAACATACTCCCCTTAAGTACCATAACCATTCTCCTCTTTTTTGTCACAATATGACAAATAAAATAACAATATAAAGGGATATATGAGAGGAAATAAGATGAGATATGAGATAATACCATAAAAAAAACAAATATCCAGCAGAAAAGAAAAATAGTATCCAATTCCAAATCGGATAACTCAAAGCTAAGATTTAAAGTTATTACAAACCAGAAAATCCCATATAGACTAGTCAGAATTAGAACTAGAAGACGGAGCAGGAATAGAGGGATCAAGTTGGTGCATGCCTTTGTTTAATCGCCGAAGATATTTCGCATGTACTTGAATTGAGAATCATGAGCAACAGACATGTTTTCTATCTTTTCATTCAAATTTTCAACTTTACCCTCCAATGCACTCAGACGTGCATCAAAATCAGATGGTACAAAATCTAAATCATTTGTTGAATCAGAATCCAGTTCCTCAAAGATATCATCCATATTAATGTCATCCCCCGCTTCTTCATGACCTGCACCACCACCATTACCACCTTGTTCAGGAAGTAATTCCAGCTTCATCTTATTGAGATTAGAGTTGTTGAAAATCAGATGATGGATAGGTGCCTCATTAACTGGCATATCGACCAACATATGTGTAGCTAATACAGTCATTAAATAACCAAAAGGGATGTCACTATGACCAGGATGGAGTCTAAACTGAAGAAGAAAACGACAGATTAAGGATGGCAGACAAATCTAAGTACCACTGGAAATAGCATGAATAATACGTACCATAAATGAGGTCAAGTCAGTTTTATTACCTGACCGAGGATACAGATTAGACACAAAGATTCTGTGGAGTACTCTGTACTTGGATAACAAAAACCTTGCGGGAAGCGCATTCCCTTTTTGTGTCCATTGAACATCCATGTTGCACAAGTCTCTAGTGAGCATGCGTTTTTCAGACATTGAGAGTTTATGAGTTAAGTTATGGATAGGAATACCCTCATCATTCACGGGAATATCCATAAGGGCTGAAATTAAATGACGATCAATTTAAATGGCCCTTCACTAGTAGATATTTTAAAAGTTAAATTATCCAGTGAGAAGTCACTAATACATGTAAACATGGATTGAGCAATGGACCGGTATGCAGGCCCACCCCAATGCAATAAGTTAACCCAACCTACAGCTTCAAGCAAAGGAAGGATATCAAAAGGTGCAATATGGTTAATATCAACAGGATGTTCAACAATAACATTACGAGCTCTAAGGTCTATAACATAAGAAGAATCATTAGTAGGCTCAAGAAGATGACGTTTGGTCAATCTGGAGGAAGAAGAAGGACCACGGGAAGTAGATTTTCTACCTCTAGAAGCCATATGCAGCAATAATAATAAGGAAATAAGAAAATGCAAAGGATTGAGAAATGGGTTTACTCAAAACAGATTTTTCAAAATCAAATCCCCAAATCTCAATGAAATCCTAAATAGAAAGCTTCAAGTTAGAAAAGAGAGCAATCTAGACACTGATTTGCAAGAAAAACGTAAATGGAACACTAACCTTGAAGAACAAGAATGGTGGGTTCGACAAGTCGAAGCTCGGCTCCTTAGAAAAAAAGAAATGAGGAAGAAAGCAAAAATCCCCAAATTTAATGATTTTCGAGATCTACGACTGGTCGTAGGTATCTACGACCGGTCGTAGGTCGACTGGTCGAGTATACTCACGACAGGTCGAAGGAAGTCCAGAAAAACAAATTTCTTGCAATTTTTAAAGAAAATGGAATTAAACCTAGCAAATATATACACTATGATACATGTAGGCATAAATAATCATTTTGAAATACACATGCCAAGATCAAATTTCATCTTATTAAACCTAATTTTATCAAGAGGTTTTGTGAAAATATCAGCTCTCTGATCTTCAGTAGGAATATATTCACAGATATAACTTTTTCTTCTACCAATTCCCTAATATAATGAAATCTAATGTCAATGTGCTTAGTACGAGAATGCTGAATAGGATTTTTTGAAATATTTATTGCACTGGAATTATCACAATGCAAAATCATAGAATCCTGTTTAATTCCATAATCACTTAGCATTCGTTGCATCCAAACAAGCTGTGTACATGCATTACCAGCTGCGATATACTCAGCTTCAGCTGTTGAAAGTGATATAGAATTTTGTTTCTTACTAAACCAAGAAACTAAACAATTTCCAATGTAAAAACAACCACCACTGGTTGATTTTCTATCATCAAGATTACCAGCCCAATCAGCATCTGAGTACCCAAAAAGTTGGACACTAGTCTCATGAGGATACCAGAGACCAAGATTTATAGTACTTGCAACATATCTAATAATCTGCTTAACAGCAATCAAGTGAGATTCTTTTAGATCAGATTGAAATCTTGCACAAATACCAACACTTAAAGAAATATCAGGTCTACTAGCAGTTAAATATAACAAACTACCAATCATACTCTGATAAAGTTTTGAATCAATATTTTTACCATTATAGTCTTTTGAGAGTTTCAGGGTAGTACTCATAGGAGTATCGAAATTCTTGCCATTCTCAAATCCAAATCTCTTGATTAGATTCAAGGCATACTTAGATTGAGAGATGAATATTCCTTGAGGTTGCTGCTTAACTTGCAAACCAAAAAAATAAGTTAATTCCCCAACCATGCTCATTTCAAACTGTGATTTCATCAAATCTGCAAACTCAATAGTCAAGTTAATACAAGTTGATCCATAGATGATATCATCAACATAAATCTGTACTATTAAGATATGATCATTATGTTTTTTAACAAATAAAGTTTTATCAACAGATCCCATTTGAAAATTGTGACTTAAAAGAAATTTTGTTAGTTTCTCATACCATGCCCTAGGTGCTTGTTTTAATCCATAAGTGCCTTTTTAAGCCGATACACATGATCAGTATTTTTGGGATCTTAAAAATCCATTGGTTGTTCAACATATACTTCTTCATGTAAAACGCCATTTAGAAAAGCACTTTTCACATCCATTTGATATATTTTTATCTTTCTAAAACATGCAATGGATATAAATAGCCTGATAGACTCAAGACGTGCTACTTGTGCAAAAGTTTCATCAAAATCAATTCCTTCTATTTGAGTACAACCTTGTACCACTAGTCTAGCCTTGTTTCTAATTATATTTCCACTTTCGTCCGACTTATTTTTGAAAATCCATTTTGTTCCAATGATGTGTTTGTCTTTAGGTCTTGGTACGAGATACCAAATATCATTTCTTACAAATTGATTAAGTTCTTCTTGCATTGCAACAATCCAGTTCTCATTAGCAAGAGCTTCTTTTACATTGGATGGTTCTATTTGGGATGTAAAACATACATAATTACATAAATCCTCAAGTTGTCTACGGGTGCGAACACCAGTGAGAGGGTTTCCAAGAATTTGAGTGGTTGGATGATCTTTAACAGTCCTCAATTCAGATTCAGTCTGATTTGATGAAGTATCGGGTTTATCAATGATTAGAACTTCATCATTATCTGAATTCGAGATTGGCTTATTTAAGTGATCATCAATGACAACATTGATGGATTCTTGAATCACACCAGTCCTTTTGTTCAGAACCCTATAAGCACAACTGTTTAAGGAATATCCTAGAAAAATCCCTTCATCACTCTTTGTATCGAATTTTCCCAAATTTTCACGATCACGTAAAATATAGCTGCCAAAAACTCGAAAGTATTTGACAGTAGGCTTTTTGTTGAACCATAATTCGTAAGCCGTTTTATTATTATCTTTGCTAGTATAAACTCGGTTAATAATATAGCAAGCTGTATTTACAGCTTCAGCCCAAAGATTTTTAGAGAGCTTCATGCTATTCAACATGACATTAGCCATTTCTTGAAGCACCCTATTCTTTTTTTCCACAATTCCATTTTGTTGTGGAGTTCTGGGAGCTGAGAATTCATATAATATTCCTTGATCGGTACAGAACTTCTCAAAATTGTTCTTCTCAAATTCAGATCCATGATCACTATGAATCTTACTAATTTGAGAAGATTTTTCAGTTTGAATTCTTTTGAGAACTTTTCTTATTTCTTCAAGGGTTTCAGATTTATCCCTTAAGAAGACTAGCCAAGTGTATCTGGTAAAGTCATCAACTATTACCAGAATATACTTTTTACCACCACGACTTTCCATTCTAGTAGGTCCAATTAGATCCATGTGAAGAAGTTCGAGTGGTTTTGATGTGGTATTTGAATTCACCTTTTTGTGTGAGTTCCTTGTTTGTTTGCCTATCTGGCACTCACCACATATTTTATCTAATTTCTGAAGTTTGGGTAAACCTCTTATAAGTTCTTGATTACTCAATAAATTTTGATAATGAACATGTCCAAGACGCTTGTGCCATAAATTAGTCTCGTCTGTATGAACCATGTAACATGTTTGATTAGATGAGCTGGATTCGCTAATAATATAGCAATTTTCAGACGTTCTACGTCCAGTTAATATTACAGAACCCTTATTATTTAGTATCTCACAACTTTGATTAGAGAACCGAACACTATGGTTATTATCACATATCTGAGATATGCTAAGTAAGTTATGTTTTAGGCCTTCAACATATAAAACATTTTTAAATACAGGAAGATTAAAAAGTTGAACCGTACCTTGGCCTATAATCTTGCAGTTGCTACCATCACCAAATGTGACTGAACCATCAGTCATATCTTTTAGATCCGTGAATAAAGCTTTGTCACCTGTCATATGCCTAGAGCATCCACTGTCTAGGTACCACTTTGAATGACTTGTTGCTTTGAAAGCAATGTGAGCAACCAAGCAGGTGACTTTTGGAACCCATTTCATAACTGTTTTGGGTTTAGAACATAGTTGGTCTTCTTTTGTTTATAGTTATAAGAATAACCTATAGAGTTAGATTTTAGGAGCTCCTTGAGTAAATCTACTATCTTTTCAGCTAGTGGATTTCGTTTCTGATTAAAGTTGATATGACTGCTTCCAGATTTTTGAAGAGTTTTTGGATTTTTAGAAAAACCTTGATAAGTATTTTTCCCTTTTGAGTTTGATGACTCTCCTTTCACAAACATAGGAGGAGTATACTTTTGTTTAAGAGATAAATTTTTATCATAGCCCAGCCCGGATAGATCGCCACATTTTCTTGATCCGGATAAGAGTTTTTCTAACTTTGGATCACCTTGGGCATATTTCCATGTGTCCTTTTGACTCAAAAGAGAAGATACTTCCTTTTTGAGATTTTCAATCTCAGATTTCAAATCAACAATTAAAGAATTTTTGATTTCCAAATCCCATTTTGTTTTTTCAAAACAATCTGAAATTTGTGATTTTTCTAAGACAAGTGATTCAAAACATTCTTTGAGTTTAGAAAACTTTTCTTTTTGAAGTTTAAGTTTGACAGCAATTTTACAACTTTCTTTGTATAGGGCATTGTAAGCATCTTGAAGATCATCTTCATTTTCATATTCACTACTCAGATTTTCTTCACTTGTTGAGTCATTATCTGAAAATGTGAATTTGGCTAGAGTCATAAGTGCTTTAACTTCATTCCCTAACTCAGTTTCAGAATCTTCTGATTCAGAAGAAGTTTCAGAATCAGATGATTCATCCCACGTAGCCAACATACTCTTCTTCTTGGGTTTGTCCTTTTTGGGACATCTATTTGCCAAATGCCCATATTCTTGACAGTTGTAACATTGACTATCTTTCAAAGATTTTGAGATTTGGGTCTAAACTTCTTTTTATCGTTTGATTTTTGGAAATCAACCCTTTTCTTGCTTTTAAAAATCTTGTAGAATTTCTTAGCCAAAAGATCCATATCATCTTCTGAATCTGAATTACATTTAGAGGATTTTAGAGCAATCGATTTACCTTTAGGAGCTTTAAAGTTTAACTCGTAGGTTTGTAAAGAACCAACTAATTCCTCTACCCTCATATTATCCGTATCACGAAGTTCCTGGATCGCGGTTACTTTAGAATTGAACCGTTCAGGAAGTGAGCGTAATATCTTTGCACACACTTTACTTTCTGGGATTTTATCGCCAAGACCCCACATTGAGTTTACAATGTCATTTAGTCTAGTGTAAAAGTCCATAAACATTTCATTTTCCTCCATATGAATTTCTTCAAATTTGGTTGTAAGGAGTTGGACTTTAGACTTTTTGACAATTGATGTACCCTCGTGTGTCATTTCTAGTATATCCCAGGCTTGTTTCGCAATATCACAGGATATGATTCTTTTGAACTCATCCGGTGATAGTGCGCAAGTGATTGCATTTAGTGCTTTAGCATTGGCACTATACTCACTTTTCTGAAGAGTGGTCCATAAATAATAAGCAGGTACAGACATAGTTTTTGAACCGTCGGATTCAGTTACTTCAATGGTAGGAGTTTTCCATTCAGTTACTGTGGCTCGCCACACACTCTCATCCATTGATTTTAGGAAGATTCTCATTCTGGCTTTCCAATAGGCATAGTTGGAGCCATCAAATGGTGGAGGCCTCGTGACTGAAAGGCTATCAAAATTTGACATCTTTTTAAATAGCTTAGATCGTTAGCTCAGGAAATAAATCCAAATAAATAGCAATAAGAACGACCTATTAGGCTCTGATACCACTTGAAAAGGCCTAGCTATATGTCCTAGAGGGGGAGTGAATAGGACTATGTCAAATAAATGTTATAACAGCGGAATTAAAAACAATATGATAGCCAAAATAAATCACAATGCAGGAAAGTAAAACAACCTCAAAAATCTGATCTTGAGGGATTGATACAAATGTTATTCTAAGGACAACCTTTCACCAAAAACCAGAGTTTATAGTAGGACAACCTTATTTCTAGAAAGATCTTTGTATCAAATCTCAAACCAAAGAGGAATACAGAATTAAGCACAAATTGAAATAAAGTGTAATCACAAATGTATTGTTCTAGGGACACCATACACCATAAAAATGGCAGGGCAACCTTGCTGGAACAACTTTAAAGGAAATTTAAATTCAAGTAGATAAAGGAATAGCAGAAAGTAAATTCTAAATTATTACAAAATTCCCACAATGCTTGAATTAAACGATTACAACATTTACCACCACACATACATCCCACAAATGAATATTAGAGATTAGAAATGTAAATCATTCAACCACAACACAAGGGATTATAGTGGTTCGCCTGTGTGTTCACCAACTGTTAAACAACAGCCACACAGAATGCTACTCCACTCCTAATATCCTCACACAGGGGATATTAGCGTTCACTCACAAAATAGGTTTTCACAAGTTCACCCAAAACCTTTACAATTGTGTCTTTGTCTGTGGGCTTACACAATAAAAAAAACCCCACTTCTGAGTTTTCCTGGCTCTCCTCAGATAACCAATACAACAAGATTTTTCTGGCAAATCTTGAAAGAAACCAAAACAGAAAGAATTTTACAATTAAACGTAAAATACCTGATTAACTCCTTCGTTGTAGCAGCCCAGTAGAACCAAATCAGAGTAAATGATTGAATGTTCAAGTTCAATGTCCAGTACTCAATTACAATGGTTCTAGTTCTAATAGATTTTAAATTAGACCAAATAGGGCTTGTCTTAATTGATTTTGATTCCAAAGAAAGGGAATAACAATTCCTCTTATCAAATTAGATTGGAATAGCAGAAACAAAATCAATTAAATAAAGCTAAAGAAAGAGAGTATAAAATAAGCACACTTAGCTTAGATGGAGCACAAAATTACTTCTCAGAAGTTTGACAAAGATTGGCTTGAATGGATTAATTGATTGCCTATTTTCTTCTGAGTTTCGTGCTCTATTTATAGGTGAGCAGATCGCATCTTCGACTGGTCTAAAGAGCTCTTCGACTAGTCGAAGAAATAACAGATTTGAAAAAAATCGGGCGCGATAAGCTTTGACCGTTCTACGACTGGTCGAAGGCCTCCTTCGACTGGTCGTAGGTCACCTTCGACTGGTCGAAGGTCTCCTTCGACTGGTCGAAGACCTTGTAAATTATCGTTGGACTTTGAATCGAAGATTTACGATAGGTCGTAGAAGCAGTCGACACTGTTCCTTCGACTGGTCGAAGCCTAACAGAATTTATCCGAATTTTGTAATAAACTTACGACTGATCGTGGAATTTCTTGGACTGGTCGAAGCAAAGCTAGGACTAGTCGAAGAAAGCCTAGGACAAGTCCCCGAACTGCCCAAACACAAGTGTCATATACATATGACTTATGTATCCAAAATGGCCTACTTCTAAGGTAAACCTATGGTCATTCAAACCCCAATAAAAAAGTAAGGACATTGAAAACATTAGGAACAAGTGACCTAGAAGTTTAAGTCTTGAAGTCTTGATGTAGCTCAACCTCGAAAGTGACTTGAGTTCTATACGAACTATATTGTACTCTTCTTGAAGTCTTGTATTCTTGAGTCTTATCTTGAGAGCAATACTTGAAGTCAATGTTGATCTTTGTACTTGTAATCTTTACTTGTTGTGAGCTTTGCTTGTTTATGAATGTTGATCTTTAGAAGGAGCTTTACTAATGCAAGTTATATAATAGTGTTTTTGTCACCACAAATTTGACAACATACAGGGATATAAACTATAGCACTTACAAGTAGCAGGGGACGCAGATTTCCAGGAAAGCCTTTCACAAAAAGTTACTATACTGAGTCATATGTGGGGCCCACCGTGTTGTTTTTCAGGAATCCAGTCCGTTCATCCGTTTTTTGAGATCATTTTAGAGGATGAGACCAAAAGTGAGAAGAATCGAAGATTTAAGTGGGCCGTATTACAGGAAAAGGTGGTTAGGTAAATTCCTACCGTTGAAACCTTCCTGGGTTCAACGGTGATGTTTACATGAAATCCATACCGTTAATAACGTCATTCCTACTGGGATGAACTGAAAAAACAAATATTAGCATGATTCAGAACGTTTGTGGCCCCACGAATATTTCAACTGTGGAGGTTCAATTATCAATTTTTCGGCCCACCTGCGCATTGGATACGGTTCATTTTTAGCCTCATGCACTAAAATGAACTCACAAAACGTATGGACGGGGAGGATTTTGCACAAACATAGCAGTGGGTCCCACATGGGTTCCCAGCGCAGGAACTTCCTTTCGCAGGACGTCCGTCTCGACACGACGGTACCTACAGCTAGCCGGTCTAGGTATGTGTCGTGCGCAGACGGGCACTGGAGCTCCTCGAGCTCCGAGTTGTAAGAACGGGTGGGTCGCGGGTTAGCTACTGACGTGACGTCACCAAGTTCTGTGGGCCCCACTATGATGTATGTGTTGTATCCACACCGTCCATCCATTTTAAGATATCATTTTAGAACATGAACCAAAGATGGAAGCAGATAAAAATTTGTAATGAACCCACCACAGAAAACAGTGGGGAGAGTGATTCCCACAGTTGAAACTATCCTACGGCCCACCATAATGTTTATTTGAAATCCAGCCTGTTCAAAAGTTAAAAACGACGTGAAAGAAGGGAAAACACAAATATCAGGTTGACCTGAGACTCTCATGGCTTTTAGAAGTTTTTAATGGTGGGAGTCATTGCCCCACTATTTTCTCTGCTGGGGTCCACTGGAGCTTTGGATTTAACTCATTCTTTGGATCTTGCCCTAAAATGATCTCTCTAAATGGATGAACGGCGTGGATACAAAAGATACATCATGGTGGGGTCCACAAAATTTAGTGACGTCACTTCGATAGCAACTCTGGCTATTAACCTGTCAGTAGCTAATCCGCGCCCGGTTAGAGGGAGAGGAAGAGTTGCAAGAACAGAGAGACAAAGAGAGATAGATAGAGAGAGATTTAAATAAACCTGAGGAACCACTGTAATGTATCCACGAGAAGCAACGTGTTGAAGGATGGCAGAGTAGCAGCTGTTGGTAAGACAAAAGCCATGGAAGAAAACCACCACTGGATATTCTCCTGCTTCTGTTGGAGTGCTGATTAATAGAGGCTTTGGAAGTGATAAGCTTTCAGAAGCCTCCACAACCTTTACACTCAGCTTCCCTACTTCAAACACATCTCTCTCTCTCTCTCTCTCTCTTCTCTCTCTCTCTCTCTCTCTCTCTCTCTCTCTCTCTCGGGAGGGAGATTTTTGGGGAAAAAAACGGGTAGGGTAAAAAGAGTTTTAGGTTTGGTGGAAAAAGGGTATTTATACATATATCCCTCAGAGAATGAGAGAATAACGGATATAGGGAGATAGAGAGAAATAGAGAGTACATTGGGCGGGATTTTTTGGCGTCGAACCTCAATTCTTAAGCGATAAAAGTTATATATATATATACACACACGGGTCGGGTCGGGTCTGTTCGAGTCGGATTCCTGGTCGGGTCGGGTCGGAACATGGTCTATCCGGAACAGATCCGAAAATATTTTGGATCTGGTTTCTGCTACCCGATCCTGCCCGATCTTGACCGTCGGTTCTGTTCGAATCGGGTCTGATCGGGTCGGATCCAGCGGATCGGGTATGAAATACCCACCTCTACTTGTCGTTGCCTAGCCTCCATACGTAACCGACCCATTTCTCTTTGTTCGTCCACAAGATCGAGTTCGAAAGCTAAGAGTTCTTCATTATCTTCTGTGTTGAATGAACTGACTCGGGCTGAAGGCAGCCCAATCTCAACGGGAGTGACGGCTTCCGAGCCATAAGCAAGGGAGAAAGGAGTTTCTCCTATGGCGGTTTGGGTTGTAGTTCGGTATGTCCATAAGATTTTCGGGAGTTTTTCAGCCCATGCTCCTTTGGCGCGGTCAAACTTAGTCCGGAGATGCTGTTTGATAATCTTGTTGACCGCCTCAACCTGTCCATTTGTCTGAGGATGATGGAGAAGAATACACGTTTCTGATCCCGAGGTTGTCATACATCTCGCGAAAGCTCTTATTATCAAACTACCTTCCATTGTCGGTAATGATGGTACGGGGTACTCCGAACCGGCAGATAATATTTTTCCACACAAAATCGGTAATTTTCTGTTCGGTTATTTTAGCTAGTGGCTCAGCCTCGGCCCACTTCATGAAATAGTCCACGGCTACAACAGCAAACTTAGTCTAACCTTTTCCCAAAGGGAGTGGACCTATGATGTCGATTCCCCACTGTGCGAAGGGCCAAGGACCAGTCATAGGCATCAGTGCTTCGGGAGCTTATCTCGGGATAACTGCGAATCCTGACACTTGTCACATCTTTGACCAAGCCTGTGAGCATCGTGTTGGATAGTCGGCCAATAATATCCCTGACGTAGAACCTTATGAGCGAGTGATCGCCCTCCCGAATGGTTTCCGCAGATCCCTTCGTGAATCTCTCGTAACACATAGTCCGCTTCGCTGGGATTTAGGCATCGTAGCAATGGAGCATAATAACCTTTCTTGTACATGGTCCCGTTGAGTATGGTGTAACGGGAAGCTCGGATCTTCAATCGTCGAGCCTCGGCACAGTCTTCAGGCAGCTCACCTTTATCAAGATATTGGATGATTGGATTGAGCCAGGAAGGTCCCGAGTCAATCGTATTGACGACCGAGCTAACTGGTTCATTAATACTCGGTCTGGCGACATACTCGATAGGAACAGACCTAGGTATGTCATCTTCATCGACGAAGGCGAGCTTTGCTAACAAATCAGCTTTGGCGTTCTCTGTCTGAGGAATCCGAGTGACGACACAGAATTGAAAGCCGCTGATCAATTCTTTAGCTTTCTCCATGTACGCTTTTAACTGCTCTTTCCGTGTTTGATACACACTGGTAACTTGGTTAACAACCAACTGAGAATCGCTGAAAACATTTAGGTGCGTAACACCCATGCTGGCCGCGAGTCGGAGACCGAGTAATAACGCTTCATATTTGATTGTATTGTTCGAAGTTTGGAATCCAAGTCGTAAGGCATACTGCATATAAGATGCATATAAGTATGATGGGGGTTTCCAGAACTACTCCTACCCCGTTTGCCTTAGAGTTGGAAGAGCCGTCGACATACACCTTCCAGGAAATAGTGTCGGACAATGACTCGGGAGAAGCAGTTGTCGATTCTTTAACATGCTCGGTCATATTAGCAACCGAGAGGTCGGTTGGTGGTGTTACCTCGGCAATGAAGTCAGTCATGGCTTGCCCTTTGATTGCTGCTTTCGGCTTATACTGAATGTCAAATTCACTGAGTTCGATTGCCCACTTCGTGAGTCGGCCGGAAGCCTCTGGTTTCTGTAGGATTTGGCGCAGTGGTAGATCGGTCATCACGATAATGGTATGGGCTTGAAAATATGGCCGAAGTTGGCGTGAGGAGATTATTAGAGCTAAGGATACTTTTTTCGAGAGTGGGTATCTTGTTTCCGCCGGTAACATTGCTTTGCTAAGTAGTAGATCGGCAGTTGCTTTCCTTCGTGTTCTCGTATCAGGGCCGACCTAACCGCCGCCTCGGATACCGCTAGATATAGCAGCAAAGCCTCCCCTGGCTCGGGCTTCGATAAGAGAGGTGGAAAACTGAGATGAGATTTTAGTTGCTAGAACGCCGCTTCGCATTCTTCCGTCCAATCCACTGTCTGTCGTCCTTTCAACTGTTTGAAGAACGGAAGACATTTATCCGTGGCTTTGGATAGGAAACGATTAAGTGTCGCCACTCGTCCAGTCAGTCTTTGAACATCTTTAATTATTTGCGGAGATTCCATGTCTAGCAGAGCTTTTATCTTTTCAGGGTTTGCTTCTATTCCTCGCTGACTGACCAAGAAACCGAGAAACTTCCCAGAGCTTACACCAAAGGCGCATTTACTCAGATTCAGTTTCATCTGGAATTTGCGCAAGATAAGGAACATTTCCTCTAAGTCAACTATATGGTCGGCCGCATGTATACTTTTGACGAGCATGTCGTCAATGTATACCTACATGGTTCGGCGTATAAGCCGAGCAAAGATTTTATTTACTAATCTTTGATAAGTCGTACTAGCAATTTTCAAACCAAATGGCATCACTCGGTAACAATAAAGGCCTTTGTTAGTGACAAAGGTAGTTTTTGATTTATCTGACTGATGCATTACAATTTGATTATATCCAGAATATGTATCCATGAAGCTAAGAAGTTCGTGCCCCGCAGTACTATCTACCAACTGGTCTATCCTAGGAAGAGGAAAGCTATCCTTTGGGCAGGCTTTATTTAAGTCGGTATAATCAATACAGACTCTCCACTTCTCGTTGGCTTTTCTCACAAGCACGACATTAGCTACCCATTCCGGGTAGTATATCTCTTCTACAAATTTTGCTTGGAGGAGCTTGCTGACCTCTTCTTCAATGACAATATACCTCTCGGGGCCGAGTGGTCGTCGCTTCTGTCGGATCGGTCGACAGGTTGGATCGATATTGAGTTGGTGAGTGATCACCGATGGGTCGATCTCGGGCATATCTGCATGGCTCCAAGCAAACACATCAGCATATCTTCGGAGCAGTGTTATCAACTTATCCTTCAAGGGCGATTGCAAAGACGAGCCAATTTGTATTGTTCTGGATCTATCTGTCTCAACCAAGGATACCAAGATAAGATCTTCAACCGGCTGTCCTCGTTCATGACTCTCACCCAGGGGTCTAGCGACTCGATCGTCGATATTTCAGTTGGAGCTTTGGGGCCTTTTACAGCTGTCATGTAACAACGCCTCGCATCTTGCTAGTCTCCTTTGACGACTCCTACTCCCGACTCAGTCAAAATTTCATGGAAAGGAGGTATGTGGATACCACGGCCTGGATAAGACTAAGAATAAGAACCGAGTATGGCGGTTGTAAACCGAGGATTGGTCGACGATCAGGAAGTCGACCATTATCATCGTCTAATGCGAGAAACTTCCAGCAGTGAGCGGCAGCGACACGATCCCTTCAGGGAGTACCTGTCCACCAGAAAACCCGATCAATGGGGTCGGAACCGGACGTAACGCGGATCGTTCAACTCCCATTTTTCGAACGCTTGAGCGAATAACACATCTGCAGATGATCCCGTGTCGACGAGTATACGGAATACTTTTCGGTTGGCGATGGTGAGGGTGATAACTAATGCATCGTCATGGGGGTGATAGATACCTCGGGCATCTTCCTCCGTGAATGAAACACAGTATTTCTCCATTTTCTTTTCTTTTGAAGGCTGAGATATAATCATGAGCTCGGACTCGGGCTGACTGAGACTTCTGGCGTGATTCTTTCGAGCGTTGTTTAAGTCGCCTCCGCCTCGCGGACCACCGATAATAGTCTGAATTTCTTCAGTAGGTTGATTTTTGCCCGGACGTCCCTCAGCCGCCCCGGCTTTGACCACATGTTCTTTGAGTCAGCCCTCCTTTATGAGCCATTCGATTTCTTCTTTCAGGTGATAGCAATCACTTGTGTTATGCCCATGATCACGATGATAATGGTAATATTTGTCCTCGTTCCACCGATTGGGATTACTCCGGAGCTTGTTGGGCCAGTTGACAAAGCCTTCACTTTTAATTTCCATCAGCACTTGCTCCTGAGTTTTATTCAAGGGAGTATAAGTGAAAAATCTTCGGTCAGGTCGTTTGCTAGACCTTCGCTCATCGCGTGCTTGATCATCTTTATGCTTCTTTCCTCCGGTTGAGTCGGGTTCTTTTTTAGCTGACTCTTTGGCTGAGGACTTTGTTTCGCGCATGATTTGTGTTTCTTCGGCATTCGCATATTTATCCGACCGGGCCATAAATTCTGCTAGAGTCTCGGGCGGATTTTTGTCCAGAGACGCCAGGAACGGCTTGTCTTTGACTCCCTGCATGAGTGCATTGAGTGTCGTTTCTTCTGAATGTTTTCGAACCTGAAGAGAGATTCGAAGTTGAAACGCTTGATGTAATCTTTCAATAGCTCTCCCTGCTTCTGAACTATATTGTTCAAATGTGCAGGGGGCTTCAGTTTCTTCTTTCCACCTATGAAGTTGGTGAGGAAGGCATCGCTGAGCTCAACGAATGAGCTAATGGACCTCGGTTTCAACTGTTTGAACCAAAGTCGAGCTACGTCGGTCAGCGTAAGAGAGAAGGCTCGACACATCACTGCATCCGAGGCTCAGTTGGGTCGGTCTTACCAGTGAAAGGAGTGATTTGAGGTAATCGAAACCTTTCTGGTAACCGAGCCTACATTATTTCGTCCACAAAAGGGGATGCTTTTGCCTCGGATCTGGCCAGATATAAATTCCGACCCTGTTTTATGTCCGCCATTTCTTTCGTCATTTCTTCCTGTACTTCTCTTTTAAAGTCTTGGATGTCAGCTTTCCAAGGTTCGCCGTTGTTCCCCGTACCCTCAACGGGAGGTCGACTGCGCCTCCTTCGATCTATCTCGTGTCGAAGGTTGGTGGGGGGCAAGACGGCAGTGGCCAAATGAGCCAGATGTGGCTCGGAAGCACCCTGGGGCTGACTCGGTTGATGGAGCGATCGCGGAGCAGAAGGTTGAGGATCGACCGCTGGTGTCGGGACATGTGCTGCCTGCCCTTGCAGAGGCGGCTGCATTTGTTGGTGATACATTTGTTCTAGCATCTGCTTCATCACATTCATATCGGACCGGATTTTCTGAACCTCCCGGTCCAACCGTCCATTATTACGGTTCCGCTGGTTATTATTTGTTGCAGACATTGCTCTTTGTGCCACGGAGCCATGACGGTTGTTGGTTAGGTTTTGGGCTACTGGAATTGCTGTTGGGCCCGCTGGCCCTGTGACCGCGACCTTATTCAGTTCTTCTTCTTGAACCATCCTTCTAGTCATCACCATGAGGATAAATTCCCGATATGTAGATTGGAATATAAGAGGATGGCTTTTCGTACGGTTCCCACAGACGGCGCCAAACTGTTGATGCTGTTTTATGGAGCGCCTTCCCCCAAGCTCGTCACCTGCACAAGAGAGATAAACAACACGAAGACCCTGGTTCTGACCCGGGGAACCTCCGATGCTTAAGTCAGTTTTGCAGATTTAAAGAGAAGGCGTTTTTGGGATTTTGAGTTCCATACCTTTTAGTGAAATGGAGATCCTTTATTTATAGATACGGTATCGTGGAGATTTGATTTTAGCCCGCTTCTGGTCTTCATCTGATCCCGAAATTGGAGATCCTTTTGCGAGATACTCGGGATGGTGTTTCATTTACACCGTCTTTCCTTTATTCGGCTCGGCCGATTCTGACTCAATCAGGTGAGTCTCAGATGGCTTTATGGAAATGAGACTTTTGAACATTAGTCAGCATATACTGACGTTGCTAGCTCGTCACCCAAGCTAACTTAATTCATCTCACTCTCTATTTTATAACCTTCTCTCCGACTCAACGTATGCCTCGGAGATCCGAGGCATTGTCAGTAGGATTGGTCCACTGCATATCCGAATCTCCGGACTTGGCGTAATTTTTCCCCAACAACCATGATTTGATTTTCTGTATAATATTTTGCAAAAAACCTCAAAATTTAAGTCTCCTAGAAAATTCCGAGCTGAAAATTTCAGATTTACGTATGCTTGCAAACACTCCATGATCTCTCTTCACATGCATCGCACGTGCCATATCCACTGCTACTACTATTTAAGCTGGGAGACGATGGGATACTTACGACTGAGAGACTATTGATACTCTGGGAAGGGAGATGCTTCATACGCAGGCAGTTAGAAATATAAGCGTGGGATGCATTTTACGTAAACCAAGCTGTCCAATTTGTGGTCTCCTCGCTGATTACTCAAGCACATGATAGACGGTTGAAATGAAAAAAAAAAAAAAAAGCCAATGGTCCTAAATCAATAAACAGCTTCCATAAATCAGATGTTGGTATCAAACAATCAATCCTATTGCCTATCTAAGAATGGATCCCGGGATTCGGATGATTTTATGTATGGCACATGTCTAATTTTGAGCGCATGTACATGAACCTCCGCCAGAGTATCAAATAACTCTCCTGAAACTAAGGCAACGGGAATGTGGTGGAGCAGCACACGTGTCACTGTGATGTGCCAATCGGGACCGTCCAATTAGTGTGCCCTATCATGGATGGACCATATTTCAAAAATCACACCTTCAGATAATTTAATCTTTCATCTTTCTTCACTTTCATTGACCGCTTCTATTCTCTACCGCCATTTCTGAAGACCTCTAATCAGACGGCTAGAACCATCTTATCTGTGTTTACTTCGAACCCTTTTCAATCCACAGTAGGGGGAAGAAGATTAACGGTCCAAATTGATAAGTTACCTGCCACGTGTGCTGTGGAGAGATAGCTCTACCTTATCATCCACACGTGACCAGATGAGGGAGATGCTTGTGTGGGTCCCACAGTTGGACGGCAGTCAAGGGCACAGTGGATATTTTAAAAATGGGGGCAAATCTGGTGAGATGTCTTCTCACTGAAATGGTAAGGTGGGCCATCTCCAGCTTGCCTCCTTTCCTTGGAGCAAGTGGCTCAAACCACCCTCTTTTTACAATTTCAAAAGGTTTAAAATAACAAAATCCTTTGATGATTATATTTTGTAGGTTTCTAGTAAAGAAATCCAGACAATACTGCCTTTTGTAGCATCTCTCTCTTGGATTCTAGTGGGGCTAGGTGTATGGGACCCTTTCCATGCAAATACCTGCATTTGGACTAGTTAGCACTCACATCATCTGTCCTGACCGTCCATTATGTCCAATCTACTTTTCTTCTGCTACTGTGATAAAATCACAGCAATTGAATGGTCCTAAATATCTGTGACTGGACCTATCTTCTGTGAATAGTCATCCATTCATTTTTTCCAATGAATGGACGATTTGGATCATCCTATGAATGCGAAATTTTTAAGGCAGCTTATGAAGAGTGGATCTAGATAAACGGACGGTCCAGATTGATGATGCAGATTGCCACATGTCCAATTGCAACTATGTGCACGGGAAGGTTCCTATTGCTCATTGGTATTAAAAATAAAAAAGAAAAAAGAAAAAATTCATTTCGTGTAAGTGTACACATGTGTCCGTTCGTACATGTATCGCCCATGGTTCACGAGATCCAGACCATTGATCTGAAGAAGCCCACATTGGATTGTTGATGCGTGAAAGAGTCTCCCTGGTTAGACTTTTCTAACGGTTGGGGTAAAACACACCGACGGTCCAGAATAACAGTCAAGCTCATCGAAGATTTTCGGGCCATGGCTGATGTAGAGCGGGTCCCGAACAGTTTCATAGCCAAGATGGATCAGAAAAGGGGCCGGTCGATGATAGAAGTGATCCGGACCGTCGGACCTTAGATCGGTTGTATCTCACAATCCGAAATGAGTCATCGGGGTGTAAAATATATGATTTTAGGGTAGAACGAGCTACTTTAGCCAGCCAACCCCGCTATGCCTCGTTGTGCAAACCGGATTTGCAAAATATCTCTAGATTGACAGCCATTTTTCTGTTTTAATTTCATTTTTACTAAAAATAGAAAGTTTTAGTTTGATTATAACTCTTCATCCACCGGGCTTTACAAGTTGCGTCCAACGTGAGAAGAGCTTAGAATAGTTAGGAGAACGGTTTGGTGAAGCTAAATAAGACACTTATTTTTTGGCCGAAAACCTTGCACCCTAGTAGACATCATGACCGTCTATAAATAGTAAGTTTACATTAAGTCACGTCACGAATTCTAAGAGTTTTAATTGTAGTTTGCTTCTGACTTCTCTCTATTGCTTGATATCCCATTTATTTGGGATTAATTAATTAATTTCAAATTTATTAGAATTTACTTCTATTCCTGCTTCCTTTCCTTGTGGATTCCAGAAGTCACAGTGAGGAGTCCAAAGATTCAGAATAGTTATCCTCTTGAGGAAGACGATGATCAACCTCATCACGTTCATCCCTGCGTCAATGGCCCATCCGAATAGTGGGGCCAGTTGTCAGAATTACAAAGTAATTTGCAAATACTCGGGCCCGCCCGCATTCCATCTCCCATCATGTAGTGTTTGTAACAGTGGCATACGTAATGTCAATCCAGATAGTCCAAATTGTGGGCCCAGGTGGTGGTAAACGCAACGCCGTCCGTAGCAGCAGAAAAGATCTATTTCTAAAATTTCTCCCGCTCAGGTGAGGAATTATTTCATACTCCATTGGAGCATGATAGATCACAACCACACATTCATTTTCACTTCGCATACAGAGCCAATCTAGACCATCCAAATAACGGGTCTGACATCGATTGCATCCTATCCGAAACCACACTAATCAGACAATCCCAAAAGTTCCTAAAAAGCTGTATTTGTCCATTTAAAATCTGAACCATTAATCACTTCATTTTAATAGTCCATTTGATGATCATTGTTTGGATGGTTAGTATCATTCAATAAGATCCTGCCTGTATGGCTCACCCAAGAGTTTGATTTTCCATGTCATGTTTGGTCCAATAATCACGATTCAAATTGTGACCTTCAATTTTTGGAGTTGAATTTGAGCCGTTGAAAAATTCCTTTCAATGTTCTACATTCATCCAAAAATAATACCGTTCAAAATCATCCGTTCAGATCAACTTTCTTACAGTGGCCATATAGTGTAGCATCCAGAACATTGGATGGTTCTGATCATCATAACATCTCAATGTTGATTTCAATAGGGCAATACCACAATGTATTCTTCAACTTTATTTGGCTACCTATAAAAAAATAAAAATAAAAATAAAAAGGCACTTAAAATATTCAAATCCACAAAAAATAAAAGAGAGCATTTTGCTTGAAGCAAAAGAATCACCAACAAAATAAAATATTATAGTTCATCATTGAATTAAAATATGTCTATTTGACTAATCTAAGATTCCACGGTCTAGATTTCTCATCTTTGCATACTCGCCGAGTCAACTCGCTGAGTCGACTCACCTAATTGAACTTACAGCCTCAACAAGCTGCCATTATCAGAAATTGCATATTAGTCAAGCAACTTCATTCACGTTAAACGGACTACATTTTGGGAATTACTCAAGCCAAGTGCCATCCCAATATAAAGAATGGCTGGACTACATTTTGAGAATTACTCAAGCCAAGTGCCATCCCCAATATAAGAATGGTTGGACAATCCTAACCTCTCATCCTTGGACACTTGTTTGTCCAAATAGTTGGATACTTTCGTTTTACTTTTCCACAAAAAACGGCTACCAATATGATCTTTTCTGGTAGACACCCGAAAAGAATTAATTGGGGGGGCTTAGATAAGCATCTTATGACATAAGTAGCTTATCTTAATTTACATTCAGATCCATGGCTCAAGTGGTAGACTGAGGGAAAGATACCTCCTTTCAACACTAAAGTCTTGGTATTGATGAGCGCATAAGTATATTTGATAAATAACATATTTATCATCCAAAAAGTAGAAAAACATATGTGATTTCAAACATTATAAATAATTATCCCAAAAGTTTATTTGGTCCCTTCACATTCATCGTCCATCACGTGGGGCCAACCTTTAATGTGGATCGTTTATAATGTACGCCCCACTTTTGATGTGGGCCATCTATCACGAAGGACCCACCTTGGTTGTGGGTCATTCATCATTAGGGCCTGACTTTTAATGTGCATAGTTCATTAGGTAGGGCCCACCTTTGATGTTAATCATCCATCATGTGGGGGCCATTTTCAATATCAAGTGCCCATCATGTGGAGTCCATCTTTGATATGGACTATCCATCATGTAAGCCCACCTCCGATGTGGGTCGCCTATCATGCAGGATCCGCATTGGATATGGGTCACTCATCATTAGGCCGGCCTTTGGTGTGGACCCATTATACGGGCCCACCTTGATGCGAATCATCCATCATGTGGGGCCCACCATTATTAATTGCCCATCATGTAGAGCCCACCTTTGATATGGGTTGCCCATCATACGGGGCTCACCTCGGATGTGGGTCATTCATCATTAAGGGCAGACTTTTGATGTGGGTCATCACTCGTGTGGGGCCACCTCGATATGGACCATCATCATGTGGGCCTACTAGATTATCTATCCATTCGTTAGGTGATTTTCCAATATTATGAACTTAGAAAGGTTCATGGCCACGGAGAATATGTTCCCTTATATAATTTCCTAAGTGTGCTACTTTTGGAAGTTGAAAAGTATAAAAAAAAAACTCACAAAATAAATTATTAAATAATAAAGATTTATAATCCGACATCTGCGTAAATTAGCAATATTCATTTATGGAGTGGATTGAACTTGTCTTTTGCTATTTATCAATGGCTAGAAATTATTTTCTATGGCGCAGCTATCTGATAATCAAATAGGGATGATTTTTGCACTAAATGATCTTGATGGTGGGCCAACCCATTAGAAGGGTTAGATGTCTCACACATACACACACTTAGGGCCTGTTTACTTAACCATTTACCACCTTAAATATTATTAAATGGATAATGAATATTTAATCTATGTTTGGAGAAAGATGAAGTTTATGAGGTAAATATGGCTCCAGAAATGAAATTACATCGTATCAATCAGCCATGTAAAATTTATATGTTTGATCCAAGCCGTCCATCCGTTTAACCAGCTCCTTTTAGGGCATGAGCCCGTAAACGAGGTAGATTGTAGGTTCAAGTGGACCACACCGCAGTAAACATGGGAAAAATATTGTCCACTGTTTTGTGGACCTTACGAAATTTTCAACGGTAGGCGGTCAATTTCTCTATAGTGTGAGGTGTAGCCAACATGCGCTTTGGATTTGCCTCATTTTAGGGCATGATTTTACACCATGGTGAGCCCCATTGATTTTACATATTTCGTTCTTCTTACCTCAATTTTAGTAAAATTGGTCATTTACCTACATTTAGATGGGTGGACTGTACCTTATGTATAGGGGGTCGGACACAAGATCTTATCATTTATATGTATACTATTATTATTATTTTATTTTTTTTGGGTTAGTTGGTTAGTGCACACCCATGTTAGTACACACACTCCATGTTAGCCACCCCCACTAGGGATCGATACCAAGATCTCAAGTGTTGAAACGAGGTATCTCCACTCAGTCTACCAATTGAGCTATGGATCTGGGTGTATACTATTTTAAATATCTATTATTAGTGTCATTAGATTCCAACTTTAATTATTAAATATAGATTTGAGTCGATGATGGGGACATCAGGCGCACACACACACGCACACCACCCCCTACGCACGTACGTACGCAGAAGGAAGGCCTCACCATCGATCTGGCTCCATGACGACATCCAGGGAGGGTCTCCTATCTAGAAGACGAAGTTTTCGTTCAAAAGGGTGGGCCCGATGTCAAGAAAAGTCCATCATGGGATCTCATGATCGTGGCCTACTCGTCAGATTGATGTCATATTTTAGGTTTTGCTTATTGTTATTATTTAGAACATCGTGAACGCTTTGGATTTCTTTGTTTGGTTTTTATTTTAATTTACTTCACCGCCAAGTAATAGGTTGCGCACATGGTACGAGTTTTAGGGTATATGATTTTCTTATAAATAGATACCCATTGTAGCTTTTTTTTATTCATTCAAATTTAATAAAAATTCCTGCTTTATTTTTCTACTCTCTTCGTGAGTTGTGGAAGAATTTAAAAGCGGGTGTGAAGCCCTCCCTTTTCGAAGGGCTAACTACCGTGGTGTGAAGTCACATCGATCCCGATTCACCCCCATCCTCCATCATTTTTTTTCCATCTTCCCCCACCATCCGTACTTCGAATTCGTCCATTTTATTGCATCAGATTTCTTCATTACAGCAGGTTTTCAGATTTCGGCCCGCAGGCGAGCTGAAACTTCGGCGGAGCACCGCGCTCAGACCAGAGCTCGGATCGACGTCAGATTTGGGAGTTTTACAGCCCAAGCCTGGCCGACCAAGGCCTAGGAATCCATTTCTGGATTCTGTCCCCCAAACACGTGCGGCCCGCCTCAGACGCATGTGCGTCTGCACTTGGCTCACTGTCCGCACGCAGGGACTATTTCAGGTTCAGGTTTCTTTTTTTTCATATTTTCCTTTTCCTCTCTTGTATACATGATTTCCTAATTGATCTAAATACTTATCCCTAATTGATTTGCCCCTTTTCTCATTAGGGTTCCTTGAATTGAGATTGGGGAATCCCTTAGATTAGGGACTGATTCTTATGCATATGTGGTTGATTTCTATTTTCCTTTGGGTATTGTTTGGTTCATAATTTTCATTGATCCGGCCCTAACGTGTATAGGCCTGGATCCGCATAGATTCCTCTTTAATTGAATGTTTAGATTTTCATGTGGGATGTAGAATTTGTGTGATTAATTTTGAACTAACGTGATCTAAGCCTGAAATCTTATATATCATATCTAAATTCACGTCCTACATCAAATTTTCACACTGCATTGTAATCAGTCCTTAATCATCAACACATGCATAGTAATCAGTCTCTAATCCAAAGGATTCAGAAATTCCAATTCGGGGAACCCTAGGGTAAGAAAAGGGGCATAAAATTAAAATTTGAGTAATTTAGGGTTTAGGTTAAGATTTGGGTGTGTGAAAGCAGAGTGAAAGAGAGGAGAGAGACGAACCAGAGAAGTACCGCACACGTGGACAACAACAATGGCTCAGACGCACGTGCGTGTGATCCCGGTCGCACGTGTGTGGGACCCACTATTCAGAAAAAGACCACCTGGCCCGGTCAGCTAGGGATTGACTCCAAAACCCCAAATCTCAGCTTGATTCGATGTATGGTTTGTGCGTGGTGCTCCGTCGAAGTTTCAGCCCTCCTGCAGGGCCAGATTCTGGAAATCTGTTGTAGAGAGAAAAACAGCTGCAATAGAAGATAGATTTGAAGCGTAGATGATTGTAGAAGAATAGAAATACGGATGGAAGAATGTGGAAAATATAGATGATATAAGATAGGGGCGAATCGAGATAGATGTGGCTTCGCACCACGGTAGTTAGCCCTTCGATGAAGGGAGGGCTTCGCACTCGTGAATTCTTCCACAACTCACTAAGATAGCAGAAAAATAAAGCAGAAATTTTTATTAATCTTCAATTAATCAAAAGAACTACAAGGGGTGTTGTGCGCAACCTATTACTTAGCGATGAAGTAAATTAAAATAAAAACCAATCAAAGAAATTTAAAGTGTTCACGATGTTCTAAATAATATAAATAATTAAAACCTAAAATATGAAATCAATCCGACTAGTGGGTTATGATCATGAGATCCTATGATGAGTTTTTCTTGACTATCGGATCCACTTTTTTGAACAAAAACTTCGTCTTCTAACTAAGAGGCCCTCCCTGGACGTCGTCATCGATCCAGATCGACGGTGGGGCCTCCTTCTGGATACGCGGGGCGGGGGGGGGGGGGGGGGGGGGGGGGGGGGGGGGGGGGGGGGGGGGCATGAGTGCGCGCGATGTCCACATCAGTCGAATTGTCTTCGAGTCAACCCAACCTAGCCAACATGAGTCAAGCTTCCGAGTTTTAAAAACATGTTCCCGATCGACGACCGGCAGTTCCACTTGTCATAAAAAAGCTTTAGGGTTGTTGCTAAAGTCCCCATGAAAGTGGGGACTTAGCATTCCCTTTTTAAAAATTTAGGCCACTTACATTGGTTATTGCGTGGACAGCTTAAAACAAAGAAATAAAGACATTTTAAAATCCTTAATAAGGTCACTACTTGAAAGAAAGCATCAGTTGGTGAGGGAATCATGGTCACTAATGTAAACATTAAAAATCAATTGCATTCGAATCGATTTTTGTATAAATAAAGTTATTAAAATATGTTTTAATCCTAATAAAAAATTTATACGACCCCATCGACAATCTATTCATATTTACACCACCTGATCGATAGCGCCATCCATCCTTCCCAGTTTTGATAGTGCAATAGTCCAATTTTCTGTGATTGTTAAACAAAGGGATGCCATCGTCAGTTAGTGTTGTGTAGATATTATTCAGATTTCGATAATTATTTACTCTTTGTAGCGATTATGTCGTCAGAGGTGAGGGAAGAAGGAATCTGGATGTTGATTAGAGACTGTGTATGAACAAACAGTATCATTTTAGGATTTGAAATTGTGATTAATAAAAATCTCTTGGTTTTATATATAGAGGGCTAGAACCCCATTTTAAGAGTCATAGTCAGATAACACCAATCTGATATTGGCTAACTCCATGAGACTTCAATGAAAAGAAGCGGATATTGGTAGACATATCGGGGCATTGAGAGGAAAAGAGATGAAGAATCATCTCATGATCATAAGGTGTTCATAAGCTACCTAACTGTTATATCATATATGTATGGCAACATGGTCTGGATTTTAATGTTGTGATTCGAGTGTCGATGCGGCACATCCCCTGTTTTAGAGTGTTTGGGTAATGTGAGGAATTACAGGGTCCTGCACATCAACAAATGCATGGTATAGAGTTTGTACATGTAGGATCCCATGCCCATGGTTCAGTGATCCAGATCATTTTTGATTGGATGTGAAGAACGTCTGGAATTGGAATATTTTGGCCCTTCAGTTCTTGGATTATGTTCTGTTGAATATGGGTGTTGGTGGGGTTTTTTTTTTTTTTTTTTTTTACTTTTATTTTTGTCCATGACCTTATACATGTGGGTCATTAATCAAAAAGGGTAGGAGATTTCTAAGAGATCTCCCATTTGTGGTGGGTCCATCTGAACAATAGTTCAACCACAGGGCACCAGAAGACATTACATCTGCTGATAACAAGTTATCTTTTACTGCTTCGGCGTGTATGGTACTGGTGGGCCTTTCGCACTTATATCTGAAGTATCAGTCCTGACTGCGACATCTGCGTTTGTGTCAGTGTAGCAACATCATAGAACAACCTAACAGACATGTCCAAAAAGAAAAAAATGTATATCTACATCACAAGAGGAAGTGGTACGTTCATCACATGTACAGGGAGGACGAGGGAGAGAAAAAGTAGGAGAAATCAGGAAAGGGGAAAGTAAAAAATAAAATAAATAAAAAAACAGAAGAATTTGTAGCGATGGAGCAGCCCAGCAGAGAGAGAGAGACGAGAGAGAGAGAAGAGAGAGAGGAGAGAGAGAGGAGATGAGAGAGAGAGAGAGAGAGAGGAGGCGCTCATGGTTTCAATGGTGGCCGACCCATCTGAACTGCTAAAACATGTTCCTGTGTTGTGGCCCACCAAGCTTTAGATCTACCTGTTTTTGGACTGACACCTGGTCATGAGTAGATGTAACAATGTAATTTCACTGTGGGCCGCATAGAACATCTGTTTACAGTCTCCCTACCACCACGTTTCATGTGGGTTACACACAAGAAAAAGTTCGAGTGGGCTGTTGTGGGCATTTTGCAGGTAAGAAGCTGCTGTGGGTATTTTGCAGGTGAAATCTAAACTATAACCAGACAACAGCCTCATTTTTCAGTTTCCAAAATACCTCTGAATTCATTTAAAATGTCTTTCCATGCCCTTTGAATATTGAAAGTTTTCCATCATATGAAACTAATTGCGGGGCCAAAACTGTAAAAAAAACTACTGGTGGTATATATGGTACAGAAGATATAGATATAAATGAGATTCATGACCAAATCTTAAATAAATACTTATGTATGTACATACATTTAAACATATACATATGTATGTAGTATTTATGTAGGAATCCAAACTAAGATGTCGAATAGGTGGTAGATACAACATCACTAACAATACATGTTCGATCAGGCAACCCAATCCCTATCATCTGCAATTATTCAGGCTCCAAAAAAAAAAATGAATAGTCAGAAGTTAAAACCATCTACTTGCAAAGTTGCTATTTTTGCAACTTACTGATGGACAGAGATTTGCATTGCTACTGTTGTACCAATTTTCTGTGGTCTTGATCTTCATATCAATAGATCTGGAGTGTGATGAGAAAGAGCTTGATCCAAATGAGCATTCTTCTTCATCGTCTGAATTGAACATAAATGCTAACTGATCCTTAATCAGCTCATGATCACCGTCCAATCATCCTCCAACTCACCAAAATATAATACATACTTTGGTACTCTGTCGGATTCTTACTCTGCTTTTTCTTGAAGATAACTTAGAACTCGTTCTGTTTCTGCATTAACATTGCATTCTGGAGGGAGTTTCGTTTTAGGACATCGGAAGTTTCAGACAGAAGAAACCAAATGGTGGGCTACGGTTCGAAGGGCTAGATCTTCGATGAATCATAAACAGAGTTACCATTTGAGGATAAAAAATTGTAACATCCTCACCATTCATTTGTTCATCGCATATCCCTTTTTGACATCGATTCATGTCATTTAACCCCATATAATGAAATAACAAAGTCAGGTCAGTTGCACACCTTGAATGGTAACAGTTCTTGTGGTACAATAGCTCACCTGCAATTCCATGCAATGTATGTATGAAACTACATCTAGATCTCAATCCAACTGTATCCAGGCTCCTTCATAACTCCTCTTTCTTTCATCCTCCTCCTCACCTTCGCCACATCTTCCCAATTCCCTCTTCAGCATACACCTTCGACAACAACACGTAGGTTGCATCATTGTCCGGCATCAAATGAAGCAACCGCTCCGCAGCCAATTCCCCCAACTCTCTATTCCCGTTAATCCTACAGCCACTGAGTAAGGATCTCCATACAGCAGCCCACGGCTCGAAGGGCATGTCTTCAATGACTTCTTTTGCTTCTTCGAGAAACCCACTGCGTGCAAGTAAATCGACCAAGCAAGCAAAATTTTCGGCAGATGGGTGCATCCATAATCAGAGCTTATTGAATCGAAGAACTTGCGCCCCTGGCCCACAAGGCCCAGATGACTACAAGCTGAAATAACCGACACGAAAGTTGCATGGTTCGGCCGTAGATTGACACGCTTCATTTTCCGAAGAGTCCAATAGCTTCTGTAACGAGACCATGTTGTGCATAGGCTGTGATCATGGTGTTGAAGAGGATTGCATCATTATCTCTTGACAACTGAACAAAAGCCATCCTTGAGCTATCAATATCTCCACATTTAGCATATGCATCTATAATGGCACTAGCTATGCATAGGTGCTTCTCAAATCCCGTTTTGACTACATACAAATGGATGCATTTGCTTTGGTTAAAAGCAGCAATATTCGCACATGCGTTCAAAGTGCTGCCCAATATGAACTCATCCGGCTTCTCGCTAGTCTCTCTGAGGCGGTTCAAAAGCACTAAAGCTTCATAGCTACAACCTTGCTGTGAAAAAGCGGAAATCATGGCTCCCCAAGATGCCAAATCTAATACATCAATGCTGCAAAATATCTTAAACGAATCATCAACCATCCAATTCTTGCATAAGCATTGATCAGCGAACAAACACACGAAACAATGAGAATCAAAACCAGATTTAATAATCCCAGCATGGATCTGTCGACCTATTTCTTGGTGTTCGTGTCTAGAACAAGCCCCTAAAATACTCGAGCACGTGATCCATCTGCTTCAATTCCCAATCCACGTAAATTACGGAAGAGCTAGCACGCTTCTATACTACATCCATTCAAGTTACACCCGACAATCATCTCATTCCATGTGATTACGTTTCTAGTAGGGAGACTTTCAAATATGAATGATGCATTCTCAATGTCACCACACATCGAGAGAGAACATATCAATAAGTGAATTGCCGACCAGGGCATCATTAAGGAACCCAAGACGGTAACAAGACAAAAATAGAATTGAAGCCCAAGAAAAAGATCACCAACAGCACCACAGAACCTAAACAAAATTGACAAAGTAATTTGGTTTGGCTTCAATCCCGTTGATACCATTTTAGAGAAAAAGTCCACAACTTCTCTCACATTTTCATCTTGAGCAAAGCCAGCAATCAGTGTTCCAAGATAACAACGTCTCTCTGTTGCATCCTGTTAAAAAGCATCAGAGCCCAGTCCTTTCTACCAGCCTTAAAGTACAGATTGATGAGCGAATTCATCACCGAGGAACTGAACTCCGCCTCATTATGGATAATCAAACCATGAATCTGCTGGCCAAAACTCAAATCACCTGAAATCGAGCACCCCTTGAGAGCATTTATGAAAGTGAATTCATCCATAACTAATCCATTCCGATGCATAAAAGATACTAGTTCCATCACTTCAAAGCTATAGCCATTAATCGCATAACCTCCAACCATGGCATTCCAACAGGCCACGTCACGATCACTCATACACCCAAACACGCACTTTGCCGCTTCCACATCCCCACATTTTGCATACATGTGGAGAAGCAGAGACTGCCCACAAACAAATTCATCTCAATTCCCATCTTCAATGCAAGACAATGAACACAAGAACCAAATTCAATTGCCTCCGCATTAGCGCATGCCCTCAGGACACTGCCGAAACCAAACTCATTCGGCCGGAACCCATCTTCCATCATCTCAAAAAAAAAGTTCCAACCCAATTTCAAGTTCACCACTCTGAACTGCTCCCGACATGATCGAATCCAGCCAAGAAACAAGATTTCGCTCAGGCATTTCATCAAATGCTCTGAGTGCATGGCCTAAGACTCCACATTTAGAGTACATGTTAATCAAATTGTTTTGAGAAAAGTGTGTGCTTGGAGAATCCAGACTTGATGATTTGGGCATGGATTTGATTGCCCAAAAGAAGTGATTTGGTTTTTGAAGAGAGGATGAGAAGAGATGAAAGGGCAGTTTGGTCATTTCCTTTGGGATGTCAGCAGAAAGTGACGAGGGTTTTGAAGTGTGGAGCTGATGGGAAGAGTTAAAAGGGATGAAGAATTTGAATTTGAATGATTTGTAGTTTAGAGAGAGTTTGATTCTTTTCATGGCAAAGAACAAGTTCATTTGGCTTTTGATGCTAGAAATCTGATATATCAGCAAACATATGCGAAATGTGTGCATGTGGAGCCCAAATTAAAATGATCCGAACCGTTAAGGAGATGGGTCCCAGAATGGATGGGGTATTGCCATGAAATTTCCCAATTGGGAAGATCATGACTTCTATTTTATTAGGCATTTTCCACGGAGAATATAGACAGTTGCTGTGTTTTTTTTTTAATTTATTCTCTTCTAACGGTCTGTTTCTGGGCCCTACATCAAACGAGGTCCATCAATCAACAGACTACAATGGTGGGTTTGGACAACACGGAGGAATTATAGGGCGTTGATGCGTCCACAGGTGAATAGAGTACTTACCCATTTTCGTGCAAGTGAACCAATTTTTGGGTCATCCGAACCGTCTACTTCATGGGCCCCACTGTGGATGGGAGGAGAGTACTGGAAATCCATCCACCTTGCTTAGATGATCCTGTACCTTTGATTAATGACTATACGGCTTAAAAATGCTCAATCTTATCAACTACCTTGGTCATTGAACTATGGGCCCACATGTATGTACCAGGGCAGTAGAGCTAGGCATCGAGTCGAGTCGAGTCGCACCGAGTTAGGGTTGACCTAACTCGATCCGATTTTGTAATAGGCCTGACAAGAAACTCGACTCGGTTTTCAGATCCATCAAGTCTGACCTGATCGGTTTGAATTGGATCGGGGAAGCTTACTCGGTTCGGACCGATTCACCCATTCAGCTTGGGTCTAAATGTAAGGGGATGTAAAAAGGGAACGGTGCAACATAAGGCTGTGGGGGCCCACCACAATGTCTCTGTGGCATCCAGTCCATCTATTAGCTGCGCCAGCTCATGTCAGGGTGTGACAGATCCAAACTCAAAGTGAGCAACATCATGGAAAGTGAAGTGGGACACAGAGACAGCCGACGCCTACCGTTGAAACCTTCATGGGGCTACCGTGATGTCTCTCTGCCATCCAACTCATTCGTAGATGACCGGAAATCACAAATATCTGCGTCATCCATAACTTGAGTGGGCCCCGGACGGTTTCAATTGGCCCACCTGATTCATGACCAAGCTGATGTTTGGGCTCTGGTTAGGACTTAGGAGGGGCAACTGATGGGTCAGTTTCAATGGCACAGAACAAATCACGTTGGGCCCCACCTAGCTCAAACTTAAAAGGGAAACTCCCATAGGTAGGTTGCATTGGATAATCCCCTTCCCAAAATCTTAAGAGCTCAGGATCATTCTTTGGGATGGCAGTTGGGCTGGCCCCAGCATCCAATGCCCCCAATCTTTATACAATGCGATCCCTGGGCCATTGTATAATCA
>JAJHSJ010000006.1:25565666-25626428 GCA_021015155.1 Magnolia officinalis
GTCATGCAGCATTCTTGAGTTTTGGATTTGCGTCATTTTTTTAGCCCATGTCTTAATATAATATGGAAAACAGTTAAGTAGATTCTCACAAACATCATATTAGGCCTCCCCCATCGGACCAAATGATACCGGAGATCTTTCTCTCCCCACATATGTGCGGGACCTAGCATGCGGAACCAATGTAAATAATAGATATGCACGTGATATAATACAATGTCATGCTTCTACACCCAACAATATTGGGTCCACGTGGAAAACGTGGACAAAAAATTCCATGAGGGTGGGTGGATGACATACTGTAATTGTGGAGATATGCAGGTCTAAATAGGTAAAAATCGCATAGTGGCATTTTTGACTCGTCCATTGATCCAAACCGTCCATCCTCCCGTTGCTATTTTCAGTGGAATATGCTCCAATAGGAACGGTAAAAGGATGATCCTGACCAATGATTTGTGGGGATGAACGTGAGCCACTGAACATTTTTTTTTTAATGGTCCATATAACGGCTATAAATATGAACGATCAGAATATTTTTTTAGAATAGGATTCTTGTTAGGGCACATCTGGGTTGTCCATGGAACATGGATGATTCAGATAATCGGACCATCTCTTCTTGTGGGCCACAATGAAGCAAGCCGTGGCAAATCGTGGATTTCGTGAGGATTGAGATTTTTTACTGATAGGGTCATGGTCCAATCATCTGGACCATTGATATAATGGATTCCAAGTGCATCAATGGCTTGCCTTTCGGTTGAAACTAAGGCTCATGGGGTTGAACACTGGTCACGTATGGGATCCCGCGAGTAGAGCTGGGCAAGGGACATCTCGACTAGCTTGACTGGACTCGTTCGGACTGACTCGTTTTGACCTGACTCATGGGTGAGTCAGTCCGAACCGCGCAGACTTCGCCCAATCTAAACTCAAACTGAGTTGAGTCCAAGTTACCCAGTAACTCAACCAAACTCGATCCGGTCCAACTCGATTCGAAACCTGACTCAACTCATATTGAGTATATAAATAAAAATAAAAAAATTCTAATTTCTAAGTATCTCTAACCCGACCCCGACCCGATTTCAAACTCTCTCCCTGCCTCCCTCCCTCATCCTCCTATTCCAAGCCCGGTAGCAACCCACCACTATCACCACTCTCTCTCTCTCTCTCTCTCTCTCTCTCTCTCTCTCTCTCTCTCTCTCTCTCTCTCATCTCTCGATCCAATTTGGTGCCAACTCGACCTAACTTGGTACTTTTGACTGGGTCGAACTTGGTCCAGATTAGTCCGGGCTAGACCTGAACTTAGATTGGGTCAGGCATGCTGAAATCAGTACCGAGTTGGGTCGAGTTCGGGTCAGGCCTATTTCAAGACCGGATCGAGTCAGGTTAGGCCTAAACTCGGTCCGACTCAACTCGATGCCCAGCTCTACCCATGAGCATCCACGAGCTCGAGTGAGTTGAATGCAACTCATCCGAGTCAACTCGGACTCCGTCGATTCTGATCCGGTTCATCGATTTGGCCCCACAATTCAGCATTGAAAGTATGTCCAACTCGACTCTACTCAAACGAGTCCCAAACCTGATGAGCTGTGTCTGGATTGGGACCTTTGCTCATGTGCTGGCACATGGTTTAAAGACTGGATCTGCTTCATTTTTGGGACCATAAACTAAAATAAGCTGTAAAAATAAATGGACCGCTTGGATATACAATAAACATATCAAGGTGGTCACTATGGTCAGATTCTCACCCACAAGCTGCACGAGCTCCTCGTGTTCGTAAAACATCCAAGCATGCAGAATGTGGGCCCATCTTGAATACTTTAAATCAGACCCCACTGTGAATCCATATGTGCCAGCATGTCTCGTTTGTAATGTGTTGAAGCAAAATAGGTGTGCCCCACCACTAAGATCGTCTGGTCCAAATGATTGCTAGTTTTGATTGTTGATTATTTACCATTGTTGGATCCCACCCCAGGCAGAGCATGTAGTAGAGGAAATACTGTAGTCTGAACCCATTCCTGTACCAGATGCCGGAGCAACCCATGATCTAGATAACCTTGGCTCAAAGAAGTTGGGAATATCCTCCCCAAAGACCCCACCTTCAGCAAACGGCTAGATAATGAACTGACGAGGGTCCCCTCCTTCAATCTTTTCCGACATGGAAAGTGACATGTGCACCGCAGGTGGAGAGAGGAAGGGACAGAAAAAGGGTGGGAAAGGATGTCCAATGTGGGAAAGGAATGGAGAGAAGTGGGTAAAATCCAGGTTGATTGCTTGCTGTGTTGGTTCTAAAATAGAGAGAGAGTAGAAAATCCAAAATAATAAACTAGAAATAACAAAAGAAGAATTTGAGATGGAGGAAAAATGGTGGAATCGAACAGAGAGAAGAATTTGCTACCACGGGACTCTTCCATAAAACTAATTTGGATGCGAAACAACCTTTTGCTCCTGACGTTATATATATAGCAGAGACAAGCAACAAGCAAGAGAAAGTAGCAAGAGGCGTGTCCATACTTGAGTTGATGCCGGAGCTCTTTTGCATGACTGGTGAATCACTCTTGCCAATCACAAGAAAGAGGATAAATTGCAAGAGATCTTACACAGGTTGCAGCTTGGTGAGGTGATTAGTTTCACATCTCTATCTTACACAAATTGCAACTTAGCAAACAAAAGATGGATTTTCCAAGCATGCTTCTGTTGCTTGTGGTGATTAAGATCCTCCCATGTCATTCTGTCCTGTTACAATAATGCATTATCATGATGATTTGTCATTCAGTCCTGTTACAATAATGCACTATCATGATTTGTAGCATTTGTAAAAGTCCCCAACCTGTTGATCTCTCTATCTATACTTGAGGTATCGCACCTGTGATGCACATTGAGCAAGGAGGGGATAGAGAAAGAAAAGGGCCTGGAGGGGAGGGGGAAAAATGAGAGGCAGAAGGAAAGATGGGGGTTACACAGGTGCATTGAGAGCGGGAAGGGGAATGGATAACAGGCAACTCATTCTCACTGTTTCTCTTGTTGTGGCCCCTTAATTGCCTAATCCATTTAATTTTTGAGCTGACATCCTAACATAAGGCTATGCAATCAATGTATGAACAAGATATCAGTGGGCAACTTATTCTCACTGTTTCCCTTGTTGTGGCCCACTCAACCTGCCCAATCCAACTAACTTTTGGGCTGACATCCTAACATGAGGCTATGCAATAAATGTACCAAATAGATGTCACATAGTAATTAAACCCCATAGGATTTGTTGCACATAGAGTAACGTACGCCAACAGCCAACCATACCCTATCACTTGGTATTTACAAGTACACCAGTCCTAGAACTATCACCATTGCCATACCATATTCAGTCCTGAAACATGGACTTACCAAAGTATCCCTCTTTCTCGAGGTGGTATGCATGGTAGCTTCAGGTTGTGGTGAACATAACTCTATTTAAAACACATACATACACATATATACTATTATTAATGCAAGGGAGTATGGCACATGTGACACACAAGAAGAGAGAGAGAGGGAGAGGGGGATGAGAGAAGAGAGGGTGAGGGTTACATGTAGAGAGTGTGGGCTACTCACAAGAAGAGGGTTGGAGCACTGTTTTAAATATCGATGATAGCAGCCGATATATCTCACGATATATCTTGAATCCCACCAGTGCGATATGAAACACACAAGTAGTGCGATATATCCCACACGTTCGATCTAGTAAGCATTTTCGAATTTTGATGCTCTTATTTTCTGTAAATCATGTTAAATTAGTGTCAGATTGTTACAAATTCATGATTTTTCATGCAGAGATCGGGAGCTTCGATTTCGAGATTTGGAGGAGATGGGCCGAGTTGCGAAAAATTGAAAAAAAAAAAAAAATCAAAATTTCCCAATTTCTCGCAAATCGTTTGCAATCTTTGTGTTCAAACATCACATCAAACATGTTTATAACCTAATCTAGTGATTCTTCTTTTGCTTTTGAATGTATTGCTTGTGTTTCCACTCGTCTTCTTACATTTATAAATTATATGAATAGACATTGAATATACTTGCATCAATTCAGTTAGACAACGCATAGATTAGGATCTCATACAAAGAAAACCTATTATATGTACTTGTTTTTGTAATGTTTTGATTTATAAGTGTGTATTGATGTCTTTTTTCATAATCACCAAAGTTACGTCGAAAAATTCAACCAATTTCCCAATGTTTCCCCATGTTTCCAACAACAACGATACATTACACGATACAACTGATATATCTCATGCGATAACCGATACGTATCCGCATCCGAAGAATGCGATACGTAACGCAATACCGATATTTCGAACACTGGGTTGGAGCAGGCTAAGAGAGTGGAGGAGAGAGGCTACGGGCAACATGCAGAGGGAGGGGGTTGTAAAATGTTTCCAAATCACAAAATTAGCCACAAGAGATGGGAAAACTTCACTGAAAGGAGACTCACCACACCAAGTATCCTGCCAAAATCAGATACCTTGAATAGCTTGGCAGAAACAATGTATTTGGTACGGAGAAGTGCGTGGAAAGAAATGTGATCGACACTGTTGAGATTTATCCTATCATCTTTTACTTCGATGTTAATACTAGCAACTTACCAAAGGTAAAAGAAATATCAATACTAATTACTGATAAATAAAGTAAGGACTTCAATCCTTCTCATTATCTTTTTGCTCCCAAAAGGAAATTAAGGTTGCAATACTCTCCTCTTTCTTCTTTCTAGAACAGGACAGTCAAATACAATATCATTCTTCACGAGTAACATCCTTGCCAAGGCATTTCTATTTGCTCCTCCAATGTGGATCAGGCAATCAGATCAATTCAGTGAGCAACTCCTAACTACCAATTTTTCAAAGGGCTACCAGCCATTACTGCTACGCATGGAGCAATGGTACGGTGCTTTCACAATTCTACCATTTTCCCCTCACAACCCCCACAAAGTGCAAGGTCATCACATTTACAGACATCCAGTTCTCTATACTGAAACCATGAGCAGTACATAACCATTTCTTCTCTTGCTGTGTCATCATCTTCCCAAAATAACAAGTGTTTCTTTCATTTCTTTCATTGTCCTTAGCTTATGCAAGCACATGCACACACTAGTAGCGGTACACTAGTACTAGAAAGAGAAGAGCGACATGCATGTGTAGACACACAGTAGTATTAGAAAGAGGAGTAACACAATGTACACCCATGACCCTGATTGATTTGCTAATACTTATTTTCCATTATGTGAATTGGATGTACAATGTACAATTTCAATTCCCAAAATGGAAGTAGTTCTAAGAAAATCAATCAAGGTGGTGTAGATATCAATTCCCAAAGAGCGAATGAAATAATTCATTCTTTTTTTCAAAAAGACACAATTCCAGTGCTTAGTGTTGCAGATTTAGAACAGGAGCAAAATGGGTTTAAGAAAAAACCATGGTGAGATATATGACAAACAAGTACAAATGCGGTCAGTATATTGTTATTTCTTTATCTCTGTCATTTAACGAACCCTCCAAAAAGAAGTACAAATGCAGTATAGTTGATCAAGTTCAAAATGTAAACAAGAATAATAGGATAGAAGTACAAGCAGTTCCTAATCTCGATAGATTATGAATTTATAGTGTGTGCCCAAAAAAAAAAGACCTGAATATGGATTTTTGATGAGAAGAATCAAGTTTGCTTGACAGGCTCCAGGATCCGAAAGAATGCTTTTGCTCCAGAAAGGTAGGTCGCCGAATTAATTAGGCTCCACTGCTGCTTATACAGCTTCACGAGAATACACAGCCTGTTTATATATGGGCATCTCAATCTCCTGGAATGTAATTACATTTGCCATGCGGTCAAGCTTGGTAAAGATAATTGGTTCATAGTACATGTTCAACAGTCCTCCAAACTGCCAATTATCTGGGTAAAAATAATGTCACAGGGAAATTCGGGAAATTACAACCACAGTTTAGGCAGAGTGGAATAAGGGGATGATCAATGCCACTGGAAAGCCTTGAACACCACTACATTTAAGCAATTGTCTCTCTGCTGTCTATCCGGCCTCGATTTAAGAATAGATATGTTATCAAAGAAGAGCCAAATTCCCTTCTGAAATTGAAACGTAGTAGCAGACTCTAGGCCATCAGAAGGAATGGCGCAAATACAGGAACAATGAAATGGCAAAGCTTTATGCTATTCTTCAAGCATAAATTAACTCAGTTCATCCAGTCCCTCAGCCAATATGTTGCTAACTTTATCATGCAAACCAGCATCCTCAAATGGTAACCCATCCATTCCTTCTCCGTCCGCATTTCCAATCAGCAAACCATGAGTAATGGTATCTGGGACCCACCCTTTTTCCAGCATACAGTCCAAGAACTTACAAGCCTCACTTTTATGGCCCTCTTTCCAAAGGCCATTGACAACCAAGTTGTAGATTGAGGGACTAAGAACTTCAGATGGAATTTTGATTAAACTATCCGTCACCATGTGCACTTGAGAATGGTTTGCCAAAGAAGACAGTAGCTTGTTTAGTGTTTCCGAATCAAGAACAAAACCGTCACTGACCATTTGATCAAACAAGAGGGCAGCATCTTTTATCCTGTTCTCTGCACACAATCCATGTATTAGGATGGAGTACACTGTTGCATCTAAAGTACACCCCTCTACCAACATTTGAGACAGCAGCACTAATATGTCCTTGGATCTGTTCAACTTGCACAGAGCAAGCATAATCGTAGCGTATGTTACTGGATTTGAGGAAGTCCTACTACTAAATGCAAAAGATCGTAGCTTGATAGCTTCATCCACCTTTCCCATCAAACAAATCCACTCAATCAGTAGATTGAATGACAAAGTACTGAGACTGCATCCTTTACCAGACATATACTGAAAGACCTCGGCAGCCTCTTGAATCTTCTCCGTGTGGCAAAGACCATCAATCAGTTCCGCATAAGTCGCTGAATCCAAACACCATTCTTTGAGACGAACCTGACGAAAGAGATCAACAGCGTTCGCATGTTTGCAGATTTTACAGTGGCCAATGATAAGAGCAGAATGGGTGGCATCATCAGGCATATAAGAACAAACAATCATCCTATTGAGAACTTCAAAACATTTACCAATGTGCCCCTCTTCACCAAGTCTTCTAATCAGGATATTCCAGGAAAGATTATCACACATACCCATCTCAACCATCTTCCAAAGAAATCCATTTGCCTCAAAAAATCTCCCTGCAGCACAGTAACCTTCAAGCAAGCTATTGTATGCGGCAGTCTCGAAAACAGACTTCTCATCCAAAAACATCATAGCTTCACTGAATTTCCCCAACTTACAAAACCCATTCACGATATCCACATACATATTAGCCGATGGCATTAGACCAGTATCTATCATCTCTGAAAGAAGATTAACTGCATCATCCAACCATAGATTTTCGCAAAAACACCCAATCAAAGCACTGTACACAGACAAGTCAGGCAAAAGATCCGAACCTCTCATCATTCTAAACAATCTGAGTCCCTCATCTAATCTATTAACTCTACAAAACAAAGGTATGAAATTATTACAAAAATCATGATCCAGTGTACATCCGGCCTCAAACATCTCATCCAATATCTTAGTCAATATATCTACTCTATTCTGCATGCAAATACCGCCGATGACTAGCTCAAAGGTCCTGCTGTTAGGACTACAGCCCTTTTTCTTCATTCTACGGAACTGCTCCAATGCAGCATCAATCCGACCGGTCCCACACAAGGCTTCTATTAGAAAATTCAAGGTATCTACACTAGGAAAAATACCCGCTTTCACCATCTCCTTGTAGACAAACACAACAGACTGAAAATCACCCCTTTCTTTGACAAGTGTACTCAATAGAACATTGCAAGTCGAGATTGAAGGCCTGTATTTTGCCAAACTCATAATCTCAAACACCCGCAAAGCTTCTTGAACTTTACTATTCTGGCAAAAAGATTTGATCAACAAGGCGCAAGATTCATCTGTACCCAGGCAAGCGGCCTTCATCATCTCGTGCACAAAAAGCTCCATTTCCCGGAGATTCCCAGCAAGACCCAGCTTCAAAATCATGCGGGAGTATGCATCAGCGGTCTGACAAAACCTGTTTTGTACAGAAGCCCATTTGAAGATCTTAACAGCCGAGTCCAAATCATTTGTGGAATCCAAAACGGTGATAAGCCGATCCGGATGGACATTTTTCTTCAGTAAACGGATGGTGGCTTCGAATTCGGCGGAAACTGGGGGGTTTTGATCGGCTTCTGGGACATTTTGTGCGTGGGCGGCACATGAAATCGAAGAAAAGTATGAAATTAGAGAGACCCATTTGTGAAGTTGCTTGGAAATAAGGAAAGGTGGAAGCTTTAAGGCCATTCGCCGTTCTTAAACAGCATTGTATTTCTCTCTATCTATGAAGTTGAAAAGCGGAAAAACATATGAAAGAGGAAGAGACGGAAGGGGAGCTTCTGACCTGAGCGAGAGATGTTAGGCCTTATCTAGGAATCGGATGGAGACCCTAGCAACTCCTAAAACCCTAAACCCTAATTACCCGAGAAACCTAAACCCGAATCCGATGACTGATACTGCTGGCGCAAAATCAAGCTAAAGAAACCCTAAAAAGGCAAGATTGGATCCGTTCTCGAGTTGAATCGAAGAAAGAGAGGACGAATGTTGAGCTAACAGTCTGAAAAATACAAATCCGACGGCAAAAACAACATCTTGGAAGGGCAAAACAGGGAGAAATTGAATCTAGAGACGAAATTTCGATATTCAGATTGAAATTCGAATCGAAATGGAGAGATTGTATTTGCAAGGATTATTACCAGTGATTGCGTGGGATGAGAATTGGATTGATACCCTACCAGCTCCCTCTCCTCATCGACCTGCATTTCCATTAATTTACGTTTGTATTTTTCGTACACGAGTTTCGTGCTACGGAAGCTGAATTGCGTACTGAGTAACTCTATGGGCCCCACCATAGCGTACTGAGTAAACTCTATGGCCCCCACCATGATGTATATGTCTCATCCACGCCATCCATCCGTTTTAAAAGCTCATTTTAGATTACAATCCCAAAATTGAAATATATTCAAATCTCAAGTGGACCACACCACATGAAGCAGTGTGACATGAATGCTTACGGTTGAAATTTTCTTGGGGGCCACAGAAGTTTGGTATCAAGATGATATTTGTGCTTTCATTTCATCCATGTCCGTAACCTTATGAACAGGTTGGATGACAAATAAATATCGCTGTGGGCCCTAGGAAGGTTTCAACGGTGGACGTCATTATTCCCACCGTTTCCTATGATGTGGTCCATATGCTTTAGTTTTGGTTTGATGTCCAAAAATGATTTTGGAAAAACGGATGGACTGCGTGGATAAGAGACAAGCATCCATAGCGGGCCTCACAGAGTTAACCAGTAACTCAGTAAGCAATCTGCTTCCTCCTGCAACAACAGGCTTTGTGGTGCCCATCGAGATGTCTATGTAAAATCCACTCCGTCCATCACTTTCATCGGCTTATGTTTGGTGGAAGCCGAAAAATTAAGGTAAATCCAAGTGTTAAATAATAAAAGGGCCCATGGCCCAGTTCGTTATTGTAACGGGCCTTTCTTATGAACCCAGGCCCAATCCAAGTTTTGGTTAAATAAAATAAAGGACCACCTTCTCCTCACCTCCATCTCTTGCGCCATCTCCTCTTTTTTTCATTACCAGATCAACCTATTACGTTGTCGATCTTCACCTGCCAAAGATGTCTCACATGGTATCAGAGTAATCCTGCTATAGCATCTGATCTTGTTGCCGTCTTCACCATCCGGCCACTTCATTGACCAGTTTGATGGTGTAAACCATCTCACCTCCTTATCGGCTTTAGTGGTGTAATTGTCTTATCTCGTCGTCTTCTTCTTCTTCCAGAACTGGTTTTCTTTTAGAGGTCGTTTGGATGTCTATAATTTTTTTAGCACATAAATACATTGCACCTAGAAAGAGTTTTGAGGGTAATCAGTTGAAATGCTATTTTGATTGGCTTTTTAGTGGTAATCTATTACAAGTAAATAAATTGTGTGCTTGGCTGGCCTGTAAATTATTTACACATAATAAAGTAGATATTTTTACCATAGAGGCAATGAACCTTTCAAAATCTGCAAATCAGATAAGAAATACTTGATTTTTTTAGGGCCTTAAGAGAGCATTAAAGCATGCACACACTAAACAGATTCAATGTTTTCCGCCCATCATAGTGGGCCCCAAACACAATATAGAAAATTTTTAATAGTGGATGTCTCATCCTTCCCTCATGTGATCCATTTGATAATGGACGAGCTGCCCTTTTTAGGGTCACAGGAGAGCATCAAGGGAAGTACATGATGGATAGATTAGATGTATTGTACACATCATGATGGGTCCCACATATCATGAGTATATATTAACCATTGTGTTTTAACACGTCACCCAAATTCCACCCCTCTCTTAAAGGCTTCCCCCTTCTTTCTTGTGCTACGTGAGAATGGGAAGCACGATCTTGATACATATTTGGGAACTAGTCCAATTAATCAATCATCAAGTGACTAGCTAATGCTCCAATTTCTTTCGAACTGGCTAATTCCAGCTAATCAAGCTGTCATTAGAAGGGGGTAGGTCAGCCCGCGTAGGCAGGTAGTCACTCTTAAAGCAATAGCATAGAAAGTGGGAAGCGAAAACAAGCGGAAGCGAAAACAAGCGGAAGCTGGAGCTCCCGGGCAAGCCGTAACACCCCGTATTTTTCGATACTTGGGTGTTACCATTCAAGTCAAATTTTAAATGAACCACCCATCAAATTATACTATGGGTCGGATTGTGAAAAGAATTCGACCGTTGGATCGACAGAAATTCGTAAATAAGAACCAAAGGTTTAGAAGTACGGTCTTGAGTTGTCGATTAGTCCCATTCTCAAACCTACAACCTTACATAAGATGATGAATACAATGGCCGGAGTGGATTTTATAATACATCATAGTGGACCCCACTTTGATTAGTGCGTGTGCACAAGATATGTGCATGGCCGCAATGCACCATACCCATAAGTCGGTCAAAACAGGTTTGACCCGGCCAAACCCGAAGAGGAAGGCTTCCCTCCTTTCTTACTCCCGTCAAACCATTTTTAAACGGGCCGGAAGCGTCCGTGCGATCAAGGTCCCACCATCATGGACCGTTGCATCAATCCAAGTCGTTCATCTGGTAGAGGATGCACTACCGTCCTAACCCTGGCCTTCTCCACACCTTGAAACACGTACACAGGTGCACGGGTGCTGGTGCAAATAGGAACACGTAAGATGAGACTCAGAAAGGCGGAAGGAATCTTTCTGTTAAGGGAAAGAATCGAGCGCTGGGATGCTTCTAGAAGGAGCTTGAATGCATCACGAGCATCCGTCTTAGGGCATGTAACAACCCTAGTAAGCGGTTCCAACGAGAAACTCTCTCCGCACGAGATATCGTTGCGGCCGAGAATATCGTGGAGGGTGTTAAGCAAATGGAGTTTGCCATTGTATGGTGGACCCCACAGTGATCCAAAGACCCATCTAGTTCGTTCAGAAGGATTAGATTAGGAGAAAACGCCATAGAAGAGAAGTTGACATGAGTGGATGACCCATCTTCCCCGTTGAAGCAGAGAAACCATCATATCGGAGTGGGCCTTTCTACCTGATCGGACACGACTATTCAATAGACCTGGTGGTCAGAAGATCAGCTATTCCAACGGATCTGGACCATGTAAACTAGATCGGTTGAGTTATGGATTCCAAACTCTCACAATTTAGACAAATGTCGTAACTAATCATAGCTCGGAGGCGGTGGAAACTAATCAAGGTAGCTATAAAAGCTCCTTTCCAAAAGGGGATTCCATCTCAAGCAAGCCTTAAAATCTAGAGAAAAGAGCGAAAGAGAGGGAGCCGAGTGCGGCGTCCAGTTGTGCCACAGTGACTCGCTCAAGTCGTAGCTTGAGTCTCATTGACAGTAGCCTCCACTCGGTCACAACAGGCGAAGCAGAGGCTGTGAGAAGAAGAAGATCAGAAAGGGAGAGGAATGAGAAAAAGAGAAAACAAAGAAGATCAGAGAGGAAGAGAGTTTGCCGAGTTTCCAGTCGGGTCAGCTCGACCAGCATCGGTTTCTGCTGATTTATGAAGTGCGATCGGAATCGCTGATAGTTCCGTGGCTGATTCCAGGATCACTCAAGGAAGCTTGCTGGTCGGATTGGCATTCGATTCAGATTTGAGTCGGAGTGTTGGCGAGTCACGGAAACGTTGTATTGACTCAGTGAGTTCTAATGGCCTAGGAATTTTGGTCGGTCGTTCAAGCAATTTAGCAGTTGGATCAGGCTTATTCTAACTCCTGGGCAGGATCGAGTCTATCAGGTCTCAATTCAGACCGGGATAACCACAGTGAATTCATCAACCTTATGAGTTAAAACTCTCTTGCATTAGGATTTGAATTAGGGATTATTTATTACCCTTCATTTTGTTGATTTAGGTTCTTTAAATTAGATCCATCTTAATCGAGTTAGAATGGCTGTGAAGGATTAGTGGGCTCGAAGCTTGAGGTGAGTAACCTCTAATCCATCAATAGAAGTCTAATTAAAGCTTAATTAAATTTATTGACTCATAAATGCTAATCTGATTATAGGGAACTTATTCCTTCAAATTTCATAATTGTACCTACTTCCAATCAAGTTGTGCAAAGCAAAAGCAAATCCCCATTCTCATGTGAAAATTCCTCCCTTTAAGCTTATTACCCTTTTATTAGTACAAATACCATATAGTTACACATCACCATGATTCCCTTAATAAACTATGAACATTGACAAATGTTATATGTGATGAATTCATTTTCCAATATAATCATTCATAATACATATCACATGCACTAGTTTGTGAAATATTGGTAGAGTTTGTGTCATCTTAAAGGATGAGAATGATTTTTCCTACACACATGTGAAATTTAACTTGATAGGACATTTTGAGTAAATTGAATGGGCCGACTGTTTGAAAGGCCCATCCCTATAAACGAATGGGCCAATTGTTTAAAAGGCCCATTCTCCTCTTTAATGGGCCGACTATTTGAAAGGCCCGTCCTTATAAATGAATGGTCTGACTATTTGAAAGGCTCATTCTCCTATTCAATGACCCGACTGTTTGAAAGGCCCATCCCTATAAATGATGGGCCGATTGTTTGAAAGACCCATTCTCCTCTTTAATGGGCCGACTGTTTGAAAGGCCCATCCCTATAAATGAATGGGTTGACTGTTTGAAAGACCCATTCTCTTATTTAATGGGCCAATTGTTTGAAAGGTTCATTCCTATAAATGAATGGGCCGACTGTTTGAAAGGCTCATTTTCCTTTTTAATGGGCCGACTGTTTGAAAGGCTTATTCTCCTCTTTAATGGGTCGACTGTTTGAAAGGCACATTCTCATATTTAATGGTCTTACTGTTTGAAAGGCCATTCCTTATAAATGAATGTGTCGACTGTTTGAAAGGCCCATTCTCCTATTTAATGGGCTGACTGTTGAAAGGCCCATCCTTATAAATGAATGGGCCAACTATTTGAAAAGCCCATTCTCTTAATTAATGGGCCGACTATTTGAAAGGCTCATTCTCATAATTAATGGGCCGACTGTTTGAAAGGCCCATCCTTATGTATGAATGGACTGACTGTTTGAAAGGCCCATACTCCTATTAATGGGCTGATTGTATCAAAAGGCCATTCTTTTGGATTTTTTTTTTTTTTTTTTTTTATATCATAATTGTTCATGCTATAGATTGAAATGTTTTGAATACTCTTTGATCATAACTCTTTAGTCATCTAATATTTTGGTACATAATCTTGGAGGGAGTTCTCTCTGAGTAATCACTTATTTTGAATATCTAAACGTACAGACAACGCCAGTACAAACTTAGAGGAAGTGGGCTATGGCATGATCATGAGGTAGAAATAGCTAGGGGAAAAGGAGAAATCCTTGGAGAGGATTCCTCTCAGGATGTTGCGGAGCTTTATAGAGTTAATCAGTAGATTATAGATGAAGACTGTTAACTTGTAGTTAAAAACATTTCAGCTTGTAATAAGTTTCCATCCGTGTGGACATAGATTTGATACTACCTTGATACGTGATGATTTACAATGTTCTGCTTATCTCTTATACTCTGATCTCAATCTGTCGAACACTTCGGCATTTGGAACTAATATTCTGTTTTTTTTTTTTTTTTTTTTTAAAGTTGGGTTCATACTTAAGTTTTCAAAAAATCAAGGCGTTACACAAGCAACATGGGAAACGACGGTTGAAGGGGTTTTGAGTTCGAGGGAGAGCAAGAGAAGTATGTATAATGCATTTGTAGTTATAAAGACTACTTGTCATCTGAAACATGATTTTTTACCAGGTTTCATATTGCAGCTTTTAACTATAATGTGTAAGACCCGTAACCTAAACCGTACCGTTCAGTCAGCTCCCGCGATTCTACCGGTCGAATTCCGGTAACCTTCGACCTGTATTCAACGTTGCGCATGCACCTAAGCCGAGTCCTGCATATCAGAGTCGGCTCGACCCGAAACTTGTACCTTGGCGACCGCGTCGTCGCCGCGGTTCCAACGCCGCGACTCGCGCACCGAACCGATACCTAGGTGGGAAGATGTCAGTCAGCGTTCGGTTCGAAGAAACGCCGCACGTTGCGAATCTCGAGGGAATCTCTACGAGATGTCCCATCAATCAATCAATCAAGTACAAGTTAAGTCACACCATACCTCAAGTACACAACCATCCCTCCCCTTTTTCAAAAGTCCACTCTCTCTTCCATCACCATATCTCCTTTACAAAATTTCAAAGCAAACCATTCCTCCTTTTTACAAAAATCAAACAAACCCATGCCTCATTAACTACACCCATTCCCTCCACCCATTCCTTCCATTACTTCTACTCTCTCCCTCATTCTTTTCTCAAAAGAAATCCCATGGAAAATTCCATGAGAAATCCAAGCTCTCTCTTTCCCTCTCCCAAAACTCCAAGTGTGGCCCACCCTCTCATCTCTCATCCACACCATTAAAAGTCCATCATCCACCATTAAAAGTCAAGCAAAGGAGCATTGGAGTGCAAGGAGGCAAGGAGGAGTGCAAGAGGTGGGTGATCCACCGTTATTTCTCATATTTTTGGGCCACATGTGGTGGGACTCGTTTGATGTATGCATGTATGAAATGGAGGGCCCATAGTGGCGGGGTCCCTCCTCTATCTCACCGTGTAATTCTCTCTATTTTTCTCTCTCTTTCCCTCTCTTTTTCTCTTCCTTAGAATGAAGTGGGCCCCACCAATATGTTAAATCTACTCCATCCATCAAATAGGGTGGCCCACCTCATTTTAGGAGAGATCTACCCCCACTATTTAGATTAAATGATATATTATAGTATTTTATTAATATTTAATATTATGGTGGGCCATGATCATGTGGGACCTACCTTGATTAACGTGGGCTACTCACGTGTGAGACCCACTGTGAGGCAGTGTTCATCCAAAACCGTCCAGCGTCCAGTGACGCTGGACATAGGCGCATTGCATGGCTAACAAAAAAAAAAGAAGAAAAGAAAAAGTTACTTTTTTAGTGGGCTACTCATGCCGGCCCCACCTTGATGTATGTATGTGATCCACGCCGTCCATTCTGATCTTCCGATCATTTTAGGCGTTGAAAAGAAGTTTGAAGATGATCCGATCATCGGGTGGGCCATACCACCTAAAATCATGTGAAAACATGCCAGAACATATAAAAGTACTTGGTGGGGCCTACCTGAAGCTTGGATGCAGCTAAAACTCGGTCTGGACGGCTAAACTAGTGGGACATACATAATGGGTGGACTGGATTGTGAATCACATCTCGGTGGGCCCCAAATGAATAAATAAATAAAAAATTTTAACATCCAGCGTCCGACGCTGTACGTGACAGAGACTCCTTTTGCAAAAAAATAAATAAATTTGAGTATTGTTCATGTGGACTCCACTTTGATGTATATGTTGAATCCACTCCGTCCCTCCTCTCCTCCAGATCATTTTAGGCGTTGAGCCGAAGTTTCAAGATGATCCTATCACCGGGTGGGCCGTACCATCTAAAACTATGTAAAGACATGCCAAAACACATAAAAGTACTTGGTGGGACCCACCTGAAGTTTGGATGCAGTTGAAAACCGGTCTGGACGGTCTGAAAAGCGGGACACACATAATGGGTGGGCTGGATTGTGAATCACATCTCGGTGGGGCCCAAAACAAAAAAAAAAAAATTAAAAAAAAAAAAAAATTCGCAGCAGCAGCGCTGCTGCTGCTGCAGCGCAGGCAGCGCAGGCAGCGCCTGCGGCTGCTGGCGGTGGACGGAATGGGCTGGGCCTCACGGCCCAGCTGTGGACCCCACTGTGATGCGTTTCGAGCATCTGCACCGTGCATTGGGTGGGCCTCCCCCCTGGCCATGGGCCACCCAAAACTCAGCCGTATTCGGAACTCAGGTGGGCCATAACATCTAAATCATGTGAAGACATGCCTAAACCATATAAAAAAATACATGGTGGGGCCTACCTGAAATTTTAATGGGGCTGAAATTTGGTCTGGACCCTTAGACAGATGGGGCACACGTAATGTATGGGTTGGATCTGTGAACCACCTCGCGGTGGGACCCCTGATCATGGCCCAGGTCACGTGTGATCCTATGAACAGGTTTGACGGAAAATAAATATCACGGTGGGCCCTGGTTCCGTGATTTGTGAATAGGTTGGATTTCAAATAAACATTACAGTGGGCCCTTAGGTCTGTGTGACCTCATCAACAGATGGAAAAAAAAAATAAATAAATAAATAAATAAATAAATAAAAATAATAAATAAATAAATAAATTTTGGTGGGCCCCTTGCCACATGGTCTTATCAACAGGTGGATGGAAATAAATAATATGGTGGGCCCCCTACTCATGTGATCTTATCAACAGATTGGATAGAAAAAAAAATATATATTATGGTGGGCTTCACATGAGGCCCATTTGGATGTATATGGGCTCATGTACTTAGGCCCATCTTGATGTACTTTTAGGCCTATTATTGAGGCCCACTTTGATACATATGGGCCCATGTGTGTAGGCCATCTTGATGTATTTATGGGCCCGTTGTTGGGGCCTACCTTGATATATATATAGGCCCACGTCATGAGGCCCATTTGAGGTATTTGTGGCCTATTGTTGAGGCCCACTTTGATATGTATATGGCCTATGTGATTAGGCCCGTTTGATTCACATAAAGCCTATGTGATTGGGCTCATTTTAATACATTCTCAGGCCCATGGATGACGGCCCATTGCAATGTACCTAGGGCCCATTGGTGAGAGTTATTGAGGTAGCCCACTTGACGAATATAAGGCCTATGAGATACGGCCCATTTGATGTATTTAAGGCCCAATGGGATGTACCTAAGGCATATTGCAATGTGTGATTCCACCAGGATTTATTTAATAGTATTTGAGGTGAACCAAGCCTTGGGGACAATGTTGGTTTGACGTCCACATTGTACGAGTAATGTTGGTTCGATGTCCACATTATAACTCTCCCTAAGGCCACTGATAGGCCCGTATCTGTTTCATGTAGGTCATCTAGGCCCATCTTTATTGAGAGGATAATTTATTGCTTTATAACATGTTTAGCACAGCCCACGATTCATGATCATACGCATCATATGTATGCTTGAGATGAGGAGTGTTTGATCATAGCATATGCCTTCGGGCAGACTGTTTACGGGCTCCCTGATAGGCGGAGTTGCCCTACATGAGCGCGTGCTTCACGCAGGATGGTTGCATGATTGGTAGTGTGGTTCATGCATTTGCATCTGTATGATTGAGATATGCCCTAGCGACATCAGGGCCATAGCCTCCACAGATATATCGTGGGTGGCTGGTTGGATACCGGAAAATCTTGTTCCAAGCAATTGGGGCGCCATAGATGTCCCTGGGTGAGAGTCCCTGAACCCGATGGTACCAGAGGATGACTCCAACGTCGAGACCGAGTGGATATACGAGCGCACGAGGGCCGAATACCATGAGGCCGCGTCTCCCACTGTGTCGTGGTCGGTTGGAAAGGGGTGTGGCCTTACTCGCCCGAGAGTAGGGGGCATTACTAGGCTGAGTTTGACCAGCTCGGAAATGGGTTCGCTATCGACGTGCCGGATAGGTATTGGCTGACTATTGGCCAGGCGGATAGTGAGGTTTCTTACGCTCACTTGGACTGTGCTGCTTGGAGAGAGACAGTGCCATTTGGAGTGTACTGAACCCCGGTGATTATCCAGACTGAGAACTATATTGACATGAGGATTTGGATGAAGATTGGCATGCTTGACTTACATATTGTTTCGCATGGCCTTGTTATGGCCGATAGCATTCACATCTTGTACTGCATAGCCTTGGTACGGCTGGTTGCATTTACGTATGATTCCGCATCACTCTGGCATTGCATTCTGAGCACGTTCGCACACACTTACACCACCCTCTAAGCTTTCTATAAGCTTATGCACGATTGATGCGTGCAGGTGGCGCCAGGACGCAGTCGTAGTCTCGCCGCAGTTGGAGCGTGCAGCCGAGCTTTTGGAGTTTTTGTCATTTTCAGTATCTTGTATTTCCCTTTATACGCACTGTATTTAAAGTTTTTGTTCATAGTGGATTTTGTGATGGTGTTCTTGTGGTTATTGTTCGTGGGTTATGCTTGTGGTTATGCTCATTACGAATCAAATGGATTATTAGAAATCCTCCTTGTAGCATCCCAGGATCGGAACCTGGCGTATGGGCGCTGGGAGCCGAGAATGGGGTTCTACGGAGGCTGTCGGTGCCGGATTCGGCGATCGGGAATTTTGTGAGCCCGGTCTCCGGGTTCGGGGCGTGACAGAAGTTGGTATCAGAGCATAACTTGGGAATAACCGAGAACAGCATCACATGTTTACTATGAGTTTTAGACGATTAGGTTCTGAGTGCGAAACCTTCCGAGTTAGTTCCCTAACGTACGATTCTCAAGGTTGATTGGCGTCCTTATTCTTCCTATAGGACATGCCGCGTAGGCGAGTGACCCGATCGACTCCCGTCCCACCACCTGAGGATCCCGAGGCTCCAGCTTTACCACCTGCCCCTCCCGTCCCACCGCCTGAGATCCCTGATCCCTTTCCTGAGGATGATGTTCCTCCACCTGATGTCGATGCGGATCCGACTGTATCCGTGAGTGCTGCCCAGCTACAGCAGATGTTACAGGCTGTGACGGCTGCACTCCAGGGTCAGGACAGGCGACCGGCTGTTTCTCCAGCCCAGGCGGAGCAGGAGCGCGCGAGTGCCCTTCTTCGCGAGTTCAGACGGATGGATCCTCCACGATTTCAGGGCGAGCCAGATCCTACAGCAGCTGAGAGATGGCGCTCCGATGTGGAGAAGATTTTTGATATTATGTCATGTACGACCGAGCAGCGAGTCCGATTGGCCACATTCCTTTTCCAGGGCGAGGCAGAGCACTGGTGGACCTCTGTTACCCGTGTCGCAGGACCTGATCATGTCTGGACATGGGAGGATTTCGTTAGCCGATTCGAGGAGCAGTACTTTCCTGATCACATTCGTCGTCAGAGGGCACGAGAGTTCGAGACTCTAGTACAGGGAGATATGTCTGTGGCGCAGTACGCAGCTCGCTTCGTGGCGCTGTCACGATTTGCACCATATATGGTTGATGATGAGGGGCGGAAGGCCCGCCGTTTCGAGAGCGGCTTACGTTTCGGTCTTCGAGGCCGTGTTATTGGGCACGAGCTCCCGACCTTTCAGGCGGTAGTACGTAGGGCCCAGATCTACGAGACTGAGTGGGCTGACTCTCAGAGCGGTCGAGATCAGAGGAGAGGCCGGAAGAGGCCAGCCCAGCCCAGTAGCTCTCAGCAGCATCGACGACCACAGAGATATAGGGATCATCCACCCGCTAGAGTACCAGCAGTACCAGTGACACCAGCAGCACCAGTAGCACCTTCTGCGCCATCCCAGCAGCTGTTTCCAGGGACGTGTTTTGGATGTGGCGGTTCTGGACACCGCATATCTGAGTGCCCCCGTCCTCATCTGCAGCAGTCTAGAGGGCCGCAACAGTCTTCAGGACAGCCGCGACCACAGCAGCAGCCTTCAGCACAGCAGCAGCGGCCCCATCAGCAGCGACCTCAGGCACCTCAGCCACCGAGGCCCCAGCAGCAGCAGAGACAACAGCATAGGCAGCCGCAGAGGCAGCAACAGCACCAGGGACCTCAGAGGGGACAGGCACCTCCCCAGCCAGCTCATGCTAGGTTTTATGCGGCTCAGCAGGACCCACAGACCTCAGGAGGAGTCGTTGAGGGTATACTTCCTGTCTCTTCATGCATCGCCCGAGTATTGTTTGATTCCGGCGCTTCGCACTCATTCATGTCTGAGGATTTTTGCCGATCGACTGGATTACCGACTGAGTCTTCTAGCGAGGGATTGACCGTATCGACGCCTTTAGGGAAGACCGCAGTATTGGGCCGTTTCTGTCCGTCTTGCCCTATTCTGGTCGGTGATATATTCTTACCTGCTGACTTATTTGTGCTGCCGATGACAGATTTTGACGTTATCTTGGGCATGGATTGGCTTGCCGAGTACCACGCCATCATGGACTGTTCCGCGAGGACAGTCACGTTCTGCATACCCGGCTTGCGACAGTTTCAGTTCGTTGCAGAGCCCCGAGGAGAGCCATTGTCACGTTTGATGTCCTGCGCAGTTGAGGAGCCCGTTGCATCGTGTATTGATCGGTTGTCGGTGGTCTGTGACTTCCCCGACGTGTTTCAGGAGATTCCGGGATTGCCGCCTCGACGCCATATTGAGTTCGGGATTGATCTTGTGCCTGGTACCGCGCCTATCTCAAAGGCCCCGTACCGTATGGCACCGATGGAGTTGCATGAGCTGCAGCGTCAGTTGGACGAGTTGCGTGATTTGGGATTCATTCGTCCGAGTAGTTCGCCTTGGGGAGCGCCGGTACTCTTCGTCAGGAAGAAGGATGGCTCGTTGAGGCTCTGTGTCGACTACCGCGAGCTCAACCGGGTCACGATTAAGAACAAGTACCCACTCCCGAGGATAGACGATTTATTTGATCAGCTGCAGGGTGCACAGTTCTTCTCGAAGATTGACCTACGTTCCGGTTATCATCAGATTCGTGTCCGAGAGGAGGACATCCTGAAGACGGCTTTCCGGACGCGTTACGGTCATTTTGAGTTTCAGGTCATGTCTTTTGGACTGACCAATGCACCTGCGGTCTTCATGCAGTTGATGAACGAGGTCTTCCGTCCATATCTCGATCAGTTTGTTGTAGTCTTCATCGACGACATTCTGATATATTCGAGGACCCGTGAGGATCATATGCAGCATTTGGAGATCGCTTTGCAGACCCTCCGTGCCCACCAGCTGTATGCGAAGCTGGAGAAGTGCGAGTTCTGGCAGGAGGAGGTGAGATTCCTCGGTCACGTGGTGACGAGGGAGGGTGTCGCAGTGGACCCCTCGAAGGTTGAGGCAGTGCGTCAGTGGAGCCAGCCTACGACAGCGTCCGAGATCCGCAGTTTCCTTGGTTTGGCGGGCTATTATCGGCGTTTCATTGAGGGCTTCTCCCGTATTGCTGCCCCGATGACCAGGTTGACTCGGAAGGGCGCAGATTTTGTATGGACTGATGCATGCGAGCGAGCATTTATGGAGTTAAAGGACCGTCTGACGTCCGCTCCTGTCCTCACTCTTCCCTCTGGGAGTGATGGATTCGTTGTATTTACTGATGCTTCGCGTATTGGATTGGGTGCTGTCCTGATGCAGCATGGCAGGCCTGTAGCCTTCGCGTCTCGTCAGCTCAAGGTCCATGAGCTGAACTACCCCACGCATGATTTAGAGCTGGCAGCAGTTGTCTTCGCATTAAAGGTGTGGAGGCACTATCTTTATGGGGTCAGGTTCGAGCTCTTCTCTGATCATAAGAGCTTGAAGTATTTATTCTCTCAGTCCGAGCTGAACATGAGACAGAGACGCTGGATGGAGCTTCTGAAAGATTATGATTTTGACCTCCAGTACCACCCAGGCAAGGCGAATGTGGTGGCGGATGCCCTCAGCCGTCAGCCACGAGGCCTGGTGGCACATATGATGATTCAGGAGTGGAGGATGCTCGAGGATATCGCAGAGTACGACTTTGATTTTGGTCTGCAGTCTTCTATCGTTCAGCTATCGAGCCTGTCGATTCAACCCTCTCTTATTGCAAGGGTGATCGATGCTCAGCAGACAGATGAGTCGTTACAGGATTACCGAGCAGAGGCAGCATCTGAGAGTCAGACAGATTGGCAGATTGGATCTGATGGTGGACTTCGCTTCAGAGGCCGATTATGTGTCCCGGATATTCCAGAGTTGCGCAGAGATCTTATGACCGAGGCACATCGATCGCGTTTTTCTATCCACCCTGGCTCGACGAAGATGTATCGTGATATGAGAAGACAATATTTCTGGGCGGGGATGAAGCGCCAGATTGCTAGTTTTGTAGCCGAGTGTGACACATGCCAGCGTGTCAAGGCCGATCATCAGAGACCTCCTGGTCTATTGCAGCCGTTGAGTGTCCCGATGTGGAAGTGGGAGCACGTGTCGACAGATTTCATTATGGGCTTGCCGAGGACTCAGCGCGGTCATGACGCCATTTGGGTTGTTGTGGATCGTCTGACAAAGTCGGCACATTTTCTCGCGATGCGTGCGACCTTGTCTATGGACCGGCTTGCGAGGTTATTTATCGAGGAGGTTGTGAGACTGCATGGCGTTCCAGTCTCGATCGTTTCTGACCGAGACTCGAGGTTCACATCTCAGTTTTGGAGGAGCTTCCAGAGAGCTATGGGCACTGATTTGCAGCTCAGCACCGCGTATCATCCGCAGACCGATGGCCAGACCGAGAGGGTCAATCAGATACTTGAGGATATGCTTCGGGCTTGCGCGATTGATTTCGGGGGTAGCTGGGATGAGCATCTGCGATTGGCTGAGTTCGCATACAACAACAGCTATCAGGCGACCATTGGCATGGCTCCTTTTGAGGCATTATATGGCAGACCGTGCAGATCTCCGAGTTGTTGGACCGAGGTTGGAGAGCGGCGTCTCCTAGGTCCCGAGCTTGTGCAGGAGACTTCTGAGGCTATTAATATCATCAGGCAGAGGATGCGCACAGCTCAGAGTCGGCAGAAGAGTTTTGCTGATCGCCGGCGTCGCCCCTTGGAGTTTGACGTAGGGGACCATGTGTATCTCAAGGTCTCGCCCACGAAGGGCGTAGTTCGATTTGGAGCGAAGGGCAAGCTTGCCCCGAGATTTATAGGACCTTTTGAGATCACTAGGCGCATTGGCGCTGTGGCCTATCGGCTTGCCTTACCACCGCAGTTGTCTGGCGTCCACAATGTTTTCCACGTCTCTATGTTGAGGAAGTGTGGGTCAGACGTGGTACCTGTTATTGATTGGCAGCCGTTGGAGGTTCGTGAGGACGCTTCTTACATTGAGCAGCCAGTTCGTATCCTTGATCGGAAGGAGCAGGTCCTCCGGACAAGGTCATACCCCTAGTAAAGGTTCAGTGGGGTCACCATTCTGCTGATGAGGCGTCTTGGGAGCGCGAGGCGAGATTCGAGAGCGCTATCCCCATCTTTTTGATGATTGACCATATACTGTATCTTGTATGTTGTCTTCGACTTTATATGACGATGTCTTGTTCCTCTTCTATTATGAGTTATGTTCTCTTGCGATGATTGAGTAAATTTCGAGGACGAAATTTTTTATTTGGAGGGGAGAGTTGTAAGACCCGTAACCTAAACCGTACCGTTCAGTCAGCTCCCGCGATTCTACCGGTCGAATTCCGGTAACCTTCGACCTGTATTCAACGTTGCGCATGCACCTAAGCCGAGTCCTGCATATCAGAGTCGGCTCGACCCGAAACTTGTACCTTGGCGACCGCGTCGTCGCCGCGGTTCCAACGCCGCGACTCGCGCACCGAACCGATACCTAGGTGGGAAGATGTCAGTCAGCGTTCGGTTCGAAGAAACGCCGCACGTTGCGAATCTCGAGGGAATCTCTACGAGATGTCCCATCAATCAATCAATCAAGTACAAGTTAAGTCACACCATACCTCAAGTACACAACCATCCTCCCCTTTTTCAAAAGTCCACTCTCTCTTCCATCACCATATCTCCTTTACAAATTTCAAAGCAAACCATTCCTCCTTTTTACAAAAATCAAACAAACCCATGCCTCATTAACTACACCCATCCCTCCACCCATTCCTTCCATTACTTCTACTCTCTCCCTCATTCTTTTCTCAAAAGAAATCCCATGGAAAATTCCATGAGAAATCCAAGCTCTCTCTTTCCCTCTCCCAAAACTCCAAGTGTGGCCCACCCTCTCATCTCTCATCCACACCATTAAAAGTCCATCATCCACCATAAAAGTCAAGCAAAGGAGCATTGGAGTGCAAGGAGGCAAGGAGGAGTGCAAGAGGTGGGTGATCCACCGTTATTCTCATATTTTTGGCCACATGTGGTGGGACTCGTTTGATGTATGCATGTATGAAATGGAGGGCCCATAGTGGCGGGGTCCCTCCTCTATCTCACCGTGTAAATCTCTCTATTTTTCTCTCTTTCTTTCTCTTTTTCTCTTCCTTAGAATGAAGTGGGCCCCACCAATATGTTAAATCTACTCCATCCATCAAATAGGGTGGCCCACCTCATTTTAGGAGAGATCTACCCCCACTATTTAGATTAAATGATATATTATAGTATTTTATTAATATTTAATATTATGGTGGGCCATGATCATGTGGGACCTACCTTGATTAACGTGGGCTACTCACGTGTGAGACCCACTGTGAGGCAGTGTTCATCCAAAACCGTCCAGCGTCCAGTGACGCTGGACATAAGCGCATTGCATGGCTAACAAAAAAAAAGAAGAAAAGAAAAAGTTACCTTTTTAGTGGGCTACTCATGCCGGCCCCACCTTGATGTATGTATGTGATCCACGCCGTCCATTCTGATCTTCCGATCATTTTAGGCGTTGAAAAGAAGTTTGAAGATGATCCGATCATCGGGTGGGCCATACCACCTAAAATCATGTGAAAACATGCCAGAACATATAAAAGTACTTGGTGGGGCCTACCTGAAGCTTGGATGCAGCTAAAACTCGGTCTGGACGGCTAAACTAGTGGGACATACATAATGGGTGGACTGGATTGTGAATCACATCTCGGTGGGCCCAAATGAATAAATAAATAAAAAATTTTAACATCCAGCGTCCGACGCTGTACGTGACAGAGACTCCTTTTGCAAAAAAATAAATAAATTTGAGTATTGTTCATGTGGACTCCACTTTGATGTATATGTTGAATCCACTCCGTCCCTCCTCTCCTCCAGATCATTTTAGGCGTTGGCGAAGTTTCAAGATGATCCTATCACCGGGTGGGCCGTACCATCTAAAACTATGTAAAGACATGCCAAAAACACATAAAAGTACTTGGTGGGACCCACCTGAAGTTTGGATGCAGTTGAAAACCCGGTCTGGACGGTCTGAAAAGCGGGACACACATAATGGGTGGGCTGGATTGTGAATCACATCTCGGTGGGGCCCAAAACAAAAAAAAAAAAATTAAAAAAAAAAAAAAATTCGCAGCGCAGCGCTGCTGCTGCTGCAGCGAGGCAGCGCAGGCAGCGCCTGCGGCTGCTGGCGGTGGACGGAATGGGCTGGGCCTCACGGCCCAGCTGTGGACCCCACTGTGATGCGTTTCGAGCATCTGCACCGTGCATTGGGTGGGCCTCCCCCCTGGCCATGGGCCACCCAAAACTCAGCCGTATTCGGAACTCAGGTGGGCCATAACATCTAAATCATGTGAAGACATGCCTAAACCATATAAAAAATACATGGTGGGGCCTACCTGAAATTTTAATGGGGCTGAAATTTAGTCTGGACCCTTAGACAGATGGGGCACACGTAATGTATGGGTTGGATCTGTGAACCACCTCGCGGTGGGACCCCTGATCATGGCCCAGGTCACGTGTGATCCTATGAACAGGTTTGACGGAAAATAAATATCACGGTGGGCCCTGGTTCCGTGATTTGTGAATAGGTTGGATTTCAAATAAACATTACAGTGGGCCCTTAGGTCTGTGTGACCTCATCAACAGATGGAAAAAAAAATAAATAAATAAATAATAATAAATAAAAATATAAATAAATAAATAAATTTTGGTGGGCCCTTGCCACATGGTCTTATCAACAGGTGGATGGAAATAAATAATATGGTGGGCCCCCTACTCATGTGATCTTATCAACAGATTGGATAGAAAAAAAAATATATATTATGGTGGGCTTCACATGAGGCCCATTTGGATGTATATGGGCTCATGTACTTAGGCCCATCTTGATGTACTTTTAGGCCTATTATTGAGGCCCACTTTGATACATATGGGCCCATGTGTGTAGGCCATCTTGATGTATTTATGGGCCCGTTGTTGGGGCCTACCTTGATATATATATAGGCCCACGTCATGAGGCCCATTTGAGGTATTTGTGGCCTATTGTTGAGGCCCACTTTGATATGTATATGGCCTATGTGATTAGGCCCGTTTGATTCACATAAAGCCTATGTGATTGGGCTCATTTTAATACATTCTCAGGCCCATGGATGACGGCCCATTGCAATGTACCTAGGGCCCATTGGTGAGAGTTATTGAGGTAGCCCACTTGACGAATATAAGGCCTATGAGATACGGCCCATTTGATGTATTTAAGGCCCAATGGGATGTACCTAAGGCATATTGCAATGTGTGATTCCACCAGGATTTATTTAATAGTATTTGAGGTGAACCAAGCCTTGGGGACAATGTTGGTTTGACGTCCACATTGTACGAGTAATGTTGGTTCGATGTCCACATTATAACTCTCCCTAAGGCCACTGATAGGCCCGTATCTGTTTCATGTAGGTCATCTAGGCCCATCTTTATTGAGAGGATAATTTATTGCTTTATAACATGTTTAGCACAGCCCACGATTCATGATCATACGCATCATATGTATGCTTGAGATGAGGAGTGTTTGATCATAGCATATGCCTTCGGGCAGACTGTTTACGGGCTCCCTGATAGGCGGAGTTGCCCTACATGAGCGCGTGCTTCACGCAGGATGGTTGCATGATTGGTAGTGTGGTTCATGCATTTGCATCTGTATGATTGAGATATGCCCTAGCGACATCAGGGCCATAGCCTCCACAGATATATCGTGGGTGGCTGGTTGGATACCGGAAAATCTTGTTCCAAGCAATTGGGGCGCCATAGATGTCCCTGGGTGAGAGTCCCTGAACCCGATGGTACCAGAGGATGACTCCAACGTCGAGACCGAGTGGATATACGAGCGCACGAGGGCCGAATACCATGAGGCCGCGTCTCCCACTGTGTCGTGGTCGGTTGGAAAGGGGTGTGGCCTTACTCGCCCGAGAGTAGGGGGCATTACTAGGCTGAGTTTGACCAGCTCGGAAATGGGTTCGCTATCGACGTGCCGGATAGGTATTGGCTGACTATGGCCAGGCGGATAGTGAGGTTTCTTACGCTCACTTGGACTGTGCTGCTTGGAGAGAGACAGTGCCATTTGGAGTGTACTGAACCCCGGTGATTATCCAGACTGAGAACTATATTGACATGAGGATTTGGATGAAGATTGGCATGCTTGACTTACATATTGTTTCGCATGGCCTTGTTATGGCCGATAGCATTCACATCTTGTACTGCATAGCCTTGGTACGGCTGGTTGCATTTACGTATGATTCCGCATCACTCTGGCATTGCATTCTGAGCACGTTCGCACACACTTACACCACCCTCTAAGCTTTCTATAAGCTTATGCACGATTGATGCGTGCAGGTGGCGCCAGGACGCAGTCGTAGTCTCGCCGCAGTTGGAGCGTGCAGCCGAGCTTTGGAGTTTTTGTCATTTTCAGTATCTTGTATTTCCCTTTATACGCACTGTATTTAAAGTTTTTGTTCATAGTGGATTTTGTGATGGTGTTCTTGTGGTTATTGTTCGTGGTTATGCTTGTGGTTATGCTCATTACGAATCAAATGGATTATTAGAAATCCTCCTTGTAGCATCCCAGGATCGGAACCTGGCGTATGGGCGCTGGGAGCCGAGAATGGGGTTCTACGGAGGCTGTCGGTGCCGGATTCGGCGATCGGGAATTTTGTGAGCCCGGTCTCCGGGTTCGGGGCGTGACATAATGTGTTTACAGCCTGTAAAGCCTTTACTATCAAATACCTATATCCAAACAACCCATGTAATCAGATTACCTGTAATCCCTTTACAACTTAGGGACTTTATAGGCATCCAAATGAACCCTTATTAGCTATAGAGTGTTCGGATTAGTTGGATCCATGCCCCACCACTGGATGATCGATAATGTTATTATTAGGTTTTCTTTTATACCTAATTTAGTGATCACAGGCTCCCAATTCTGGGTCATTTGGTTGTTGGATTGCACGTTAACATAAATTTTTGGTTGACAGATTGGTCAGTTGGACTGGAATATTAATGCGAGTAGTTAAATGTTGATCTGGTCATGAGACCATTGCTGCATTATCGCATTGGGCGTTCATTAGTTTACCACCGTGGTGGACCTCCATCCACGCGTCATCAATACTGGCGTGCTGACCACGACAAGTTAGAGCGTCTCTACAAGAAACTTCGCTAGCGTTGATTTTTCTTGATAGAGGTCCCACATCAAGAAAGTATACATGCAAGAAACTCAATCTGGACATACCATACCTACGCTGACTAGTCTCGACAGCTGGGTTCAAATCAGAGCCAATCTAGCCCGAGCCTTGGTTGATTACCTTCATGGTAACTAATTTTTACTTCTTTCGATTTGCTTATTATTCTATGATTGATCGCAAATAGAGTTCTGGGTTGAAAGTAAAATTAAGAACCTATAAATCGTGCCGATTAAATGATGGGGTGTTGAAAATTACTTGGCGTGAGCTTGCTTTATCACCATCTTCCTACGATCTAAATGTAAATACAAACATTTTTCAGAGAATGACCCAAGTGAGAAATTCAATAAGTGGGAAGAAGATGATTACCAAGTAATGAGTTGACTCTTTAACCGTATTGAAGAGCAAGTGTACAATAATGTGATGTATCGAAAGACCAACTTTTTTTTTTTTTTGGGGACAGTCTGTGACAAAACTACTCGACAAAGAAGAATATACAATGTCTATATGATATCTTCTATAAGTTTCAAATGATTAAACAATGTGACAATTTACATATACATTGTGCTTGATTTCATGGCCTAGTTGATGAATGGTTACTTCACCACCCATTCACCCAAGATTTAATCCTAACAATAGTGTCAATAGAAAGAGATCTTGGTTGCACTATTTTTCGCTAGTGTGCGCTTTTATTTAGACTAGGTCAAAGCCCAAACTCTTAGAAGTGAGCATGTGCCATTTCTTTTTGATATTTTTGCATGTGTATTATGTGTGTTCACCCCCAACTCTATACATTGCTCAATATCCACTCTAGACAATGTTGCATTTTAATCTGATGTGGGCCATACCGTTCGAGGGGGACACACAACTCCTAGGGGCTCCGTGGTGGCATATGTTATAACACCCCGTACTTTCCAGTACTCGAGTGTTACTAGGTAATCTAATTTAGTATAAATACAAGCCCAACTTAAATAAACAGTTACGTTCATTCTACCCTAAATCCAACCCTTGAAAACAATCCCCATCCGTTGATCTCCAAGATGGATCACTATACCACTAGAGATACTTATTTTTAGGTTTCCAAATTTCCTAATAGACAAACCTAACCATACATCATCTAATGTAAGACCTAGATTAATGGACCTTGTCTTTAAATAAATAAATAACTAACCCGACCATTAGAATTCGGATAATGATGATATGTCAAAATACATCTATTTAGTACAACCAAATCATGTGAAGTAAATGAGGGATCAAGGTCACGCGATCCACAATTCATCGGGTTACAACGTCTCATTGGATTATCCACTCTTTGGAAACATAAAATCGGATCATCTATCCCCATATTGACTACCAGATCACACCGAAATAATTCTTAGGGCTCCTAGGACTATTAATAACTAAGATGAGTCAATTCAACCTTCAGATTAACTTGAATAGACAAAATAGCTTGAATTGAATGGGTATGGCCCACCTAAGTTATGGACCTGCCTTGTAGTCAGATTAGTGGCCCACCCTAAGCCACTGGGCTGATAGACATGCTAGATTTCACATAAACAACTTAAGGAAGAGTAGAATAAAATCTACAAAGACCATAATAATAATGATAATAATAATAACAACAATAATAATAATAATTACTACTATAATAATAATAATAATAATGTAAAATCATGAGATATGTAGTCCTAATAACCTATGGAGAAGGACCCACAACATGATTAACAGTGCACACATATGGAAATAAAAAAAAATAAAAAATGATAATAATAATAATAAGAATGGAAAACATTAAAACTTGTTCTAATAATAATAACTAATATCCTAAAATCAAAATATAGGTGGACCCAGTCGTCTGATAAATTCCTGGGACCATTTTAGCCGTTGATGTTCAATTTCAGAACGGTCTGATCATCAATCCAACAAAAATTCTCAATTAGAGCTTTATAGTTGAGAGTATGCCCCACCTAAGAGTTAGAAATGCCTGATCTTTGGTCATGGGACCCATTTAGCCCCATAGGGCATCATGTACGGAGTGGATTTCATCCAAACACTATCATGAATCCCACCCTAGTTGTGCGTGTGCACAATGCTTGCGCACCTGTGGTGCACCGGACCACCAGCACGGGTAAAATCGGGTTTGACCCGTGTTTTCCAGCAAATGGGAAGGAATCTCCCTCCTTTTTCATTTTCGGCCAGCAAACGGATGTCGTCCGTGATTTTGTATGTGGCCCACAAACCCAGGCCCATCTTCATGATCTGAACCGTCCTTCGGATTCATACAGTGGGCTCGACCAAAACCCAACTGCTTCAACGAGTTTTTCGGTGTGTATGAGCACACAATCCTTGACGGAAGGAGGCCATACAAACACCATATCCAAAAGGGGAAACCGTTTCTTCGTCCCGCATGAGCTGCTCCTACACCATCTCAACCCCCCGTCCTCAAGCAATCCCAGCCGTTTACCATTAGGGCTTTGCAAAGGGAAAACATAAGACCCAAAGACCAGTTGTTCTCTCCTACCTTGGAATTCACTAGCCCAAACTTCCTCTAACCTTCAAGTCCCTATTCCAGAAGCTCCTTAGCAAGCAGGCAGACTTGCCCAAGCCGATGGATCAGAGAAAGAAGCAATGGGAGAGGTTTCACCATTAACGGTGGCCTCCTTCCCCGTTCGAGCAGCATGCTATCGCATTGGGTTTCTGAGCGACTCGCTAGGTTGCAAGTTGTTGGACGACGCAGTGGAGAAAGAAAGGTAGAGAGGAGAGAGGAAGAGAAATGGGGGAGTGTGTGCATTGATGCACCAGTCCGAACCGAGTTGGGTCCCAGACCGAGCTGCACTGGCTTGGCCCGAGTCCAAGCCGAGTCTGGACCGGGGCTGGCTGGATTAACGTCCTCTGAGGGAGGTTTCTACTTGGAAAGAAAGGAAAGAGAAGAAAAGGAGTGAGGGAGAGAAAGCAGGAGAAAATGAGGGAAAGAAAACATGGGAGAATGAGAGTGAGTGCAGCTGTGGTCCTCATCGCCGAGTCGAGCGTGACCCAGGTTGTCACACCCCAAACCCAGAAATCGAGCTCACAAAATTCCCAATTGCCAAATCTGGTGCCGACACCTCCATAGTACCTCATTCTCGGCTCCCAACGCCTATACGCCAGATTCTTATACTGGGATCCTACGAGGAGGATTTTCCAACGTATATTTGTTTCATAAGAAGCATAACCGCAAGTTTACCCAAATCACAAAGGCAAATCATCATCACATATCCACTAATATCAACAGTTGAATACAATGCTGAAAGGAAAATACATATATTGAAAATCAAAGCTCCAGAAGACCGCTCCACACCCCAAGATCAATGCTCCTGCAACCTAACATCACCTGCATGCATCTATCGTGCATAAGCTTATAGAAAGCTTAAAGGGTGGTGTAAGCGTGTGCGATGCACATGCCAAGTATTCAATACGATGCCATAATCATATAATATCGGAAATACTGGCAAGATCATGAATCATACAATATTAGAATAAGCAGAAATACTGACAAGTCCATGAGTCATATAATATCAGAGTACACAATACAGATCAACTATGCAAATGAGCAGTCATAAAGAGCCAAATATCAGATGCCAAGGATGCAATGCAATATGCAATATGTGGTGCGAATGAAATGACCATGCAGTGTGAAGTCGAGATGATAGTACGTGTATCGCAAGCTATGGGATCTATCACAAAGGACTTCTATCCAAGCTAGTCCCATACCTAAATTTGGATAAATAGACTCAATGTGGTAAACTCCTGATCTCAGGTTAGTCGTGCGCCCCAACCAAAATCCTGGCCATTGCGAAGGTACACGTAACAAATAGTTGCGCACCACCAGTCCAAGTGGATAGTGAATGAATGAGTATGCAACTCCTACTCAATAAGTCCACATATCAGTACCGTACATCTATGGGATCATCACCAGAGTCTAGTACACTCTACATGCAATTGCTACCCCTGGACGCGCAACCATGCAAGTGGAAGAGACCTCACTATCCGCCTAGCTAGTAGTCAACCAATATCTACTCGGTACGTCGATAACGAACCCATTCACGAGCTGGTTAAACTCAGCCTAGCTATACTCATACCCTCGGGCGGATAAGGGCACACCCCCTTCCAACCGACCACGACATAGTGGGAGACGCAGCCTCCTGGTATTCGACACTCGGGCGCTCATGTATTCACTCGATTTCGACATTGGGGCGTCTTCTGGCATCGAAGGTTTAGAGACTTTCACCCACGGACATCTAAAGTGCCCAGATGCTCGAACCCAAACATTTTCGGTGTTCCATCTGGTCATCCACGACATGCCTGTGGAGGTAACAACCTTGATGTCGCTAGGGCGTACAATAATCACAATCACACAATGCAAGATGCATGAGTCATGTAGTCAATCATGCATCAATCCTACGCATACTGTGCGCTCATGTGGGATAACTCCACCTATCAAGGAGTCCCATAAACCATCTGTACTATGACATATGCAATGGTTAATCATATCTCATAATAAACATGCAGATGATGCGTATAGGCATGTATCATGATGCTATGCTGTCACACACTCATAATCGGTATCAATAACTGACATCAATAATCGGCCTCGACAATGTAGACATTTAACCAACATTGCCCTCAAGGAATGACCCACATAAAGCCTAACATATAGTAGACCCATGACCTCACACAAGGGCCTAATATACAACACCATGAGCCTTAGGGGTGCACATTTAACCGATAGAACCGTGGAATTAGACCGGAACCGTTGGATCGGTCCGGTTTGGTCCGGTTCTGGACAGCACCGGTTCCGGTTTAGGGGCAGGTAGAACCGACCTGAACCGTGGAACCGTGGTCCCCACCTCTTCTTACATGTTAGTCGTTACTACGAACAGGATGAGTGGAGTAGATCTCCGAGAATGCCATCAGAAGTGGGCCCCATTTATTTATTTTTTCAAAATATTCAAACCATGCGAAAAACGTCCAGGGACGGACGTGCATGGATTGGGTTTTGACAGTGGGCCCCACCCATCATCCATTTTCGTGATCTGAATCGTCAATCATGTAGGGTGCTCAAAAACGTCCCAAGGGATGTTCCCCTTTTCAACAGAAAGCGAGGAAAGATGGGGGTATCTACCTGTCCATATTTGAAAAACCCAGAACCGTGGAACTGATCCGAAACCAAACCGGTTTTCACGGTCCGGTTCTGGTTCGGTTCTAGTGTGCTAATGGTTTGGTTCCGGTTCCGAAAATCCTAGAACCGTTAGGAACGGTTTGGTTTCGGTTTTACCCCGGAACCGGACCAAACCGACCCGTGTGCACCCCTAATGAGCCTCACTCAAGAGCTTAATACATATCACGATGGGCCTCTCACATGGGCCTAATATATATCACAATGGGCTCCATCGCCTGACCCCCAAATGCACCACAATTGCCTCATCACATAGGCCTCATATACATCACATTAGGCCTTAAACATGGGTTGAATACACATCACAATGAGCCTCAAATATGAGCCGCATATACATCACATTAGGCCTCGACAATTGGCCTTGATATTCAGCCTCGACAATCGACCTTGACAATCAGAATCAACCTCGATAATTAGAATCGGCCTCGACAATCGGAATCGGCCTCGACAATCGGAATCGGCCTCAACAATCGAAATCGACCTCGACAATCGGAATCGGCCTCGATAATCAGAATCAGCTTCGATAATCGGCCTCAATAATCGAAATCGGCCTTAACAATCGGAATCGACTTCGATAATCATAATCGGCCTCGACAATCGAAATTGGCCTCGATAATCTGCCTCAACAATCGGAATCGGTCTCGACAATCGGAATCGGCCTCGATAATCAGATCAGCCTTGATAATCAGAATCAACCTCGATAATCGGCCTCAACAATCGGAATCGTCCTCAACAATCAAAATTGGCCTCGACAATCGAAATCGGCCTCGATAATAAGAATTGACCTTGATAATAAGAATCGACCTCGATAATCGAAATCGGCCTCGACAATCAGAATCAACCTCGATAATCAGAATCGGCCTCGATGATCTGCCTCAACAATAAGAATCGGCCTCAACAATCAGAATTGGCCTCGATAATCAGAATCAGCCTCGATAATCAGAATCAGCATCGATAATCGGCCTCAACAATCAGAATCGACCTCGACAGTCGGAATTGGCCTTGATAATCAGAATCGACCTCGACAATCGGCCTCATCGTAGGGTGGGATCCATAGATGGACTGCCGATGATGGATCAGGCAATATCAATGGGGCCTAATAATTTGGGTTAACCCACTAGAGAATGATGAGAATGGGCCTAACAGGCCTAAGGGAAGGTCACAATGTGGACATTTAACCATCATTGCCCATCAATGTGGACATTCAACCAACATTGCTCCCAAGGAGTGGCTCATATAGGGCCAAACATATAGTGGGCCCATGGGCTCACATAAGGGCCTAATATACAACACCATGGGCCACATCCATGGGCATCTCATACATCAGGTGAGCCGCATCATATGGGCCACATATACATCACAATGGGCCTCTGACATGGGCCTAATATACATCACAAAGGGCTCTATCCCATGGGCCTTAAATATATCACAATGGGCCTCTACCGATGGGCTCCAAATACATCAAAATGGGCCTTAACCCACAGGCTCCAAATACATCACAATGGGCCTTAACCCATGGGCCCCAAATACATCATAATAGGCCTCAACAAGGGCCTCATATATCACATCGGGCCTTATCAAATGGGCCCCAAGTATATCACATCGGGCCTCACTAAATGGGCCCCAAATACCTCACATCGGGCCTCACCAAATGGCCCCCAAATACATCACATCGGGCCCTTCCAAATGGGCCTCAAATATATCAAATGGGCCACTCCAGCTACACCATTTATCCATCTATAGAGATCATTTTAGAGCGTTATCCAGTCAAATGAATCATATCAAAAGATCATCTGGACCATACCACAAATAACAGTGGTGATAATGATTTTCACCCTTAAAATTACCAAGGCCCACCATAACGTTTATTTTCCATCCAATATGATCATAAGGTCATAAAGACTTGGATTAAGAGGAAAAAATATATTTCATATTGATCCAAACTTCCGTGACCCCAAAAAGGGTTTTAATGGTGGACATTCACTATACACTATTTTTCTGCGGTGTGGTCCACTTGATCATCAAATCTGCTTCATTTTTTATCCCAAGCCTCAAGATGAGCTTGCCAAATGGATGGACGGTTTGGATGGAACACATCCATCATGGTGGGGTTGTTGGCCGTCCAGTAGATGGATGACCCTGATATAACACGTGTCATAGTGGAGCCCACGGAGGTGAATCTGGGAGCTTGGATTGAAAAGAATGTTAAAAGCATCGATTTAATGCTCAAGAATCACCAAGGCAAATGATGGATCTTAGGAGATCAAGAATGAAGAATTCACATGCCAAAGATCCAAATAAATCGAGTACAATGGATGAAGAAAAGACTCGAAAGATTTCAGAATATGCAACAGAAAACAGACAGGTTGGGTCCGACAGAAATCGCACAAAACAGTCCAGCGACCAATGATGAAATTTAGAGCTAATTCGGTTCGACCGAGACCAAGATCGGTCCGACTGAAGGAAAAAATAGGTGCGACCGAAAGTGCACAAAAAGCTCCCACGAAGAACGATGAATTTTGGAGTTAATTCGGTTTGACCGAAACTTAAGTTCGGTCCGACCTATCCCAAGCTCGGTGTGACCGAAATCAGGCAACTGACGAAATAAAATCCTATTATGATTCAAACTCGACTTCGGTTTAACCGAAGCGTAACGCAGCTGTATAAATTTGAGGCGGTTTAAAGGTCGGTTTGTAGAAATTCCAAGGCGGTGCCAAAGATAGTGTTTCACAACTATAAGTAGGAGTCCATAGGACGTATCAAATCATCTTTTAAGGTTTAAGGACTCGAGCCAAAGGGTGGAAAAGCCTCTCAAGAGATTTTCTTCCGCTTAGTTTATTTTTATGTTTTATTTAAGAGTTTTTGGTTAATCATGTCTATGATTAACTAAACCTCTTATCTAATCTCCTTTTGTCACTCTCAGGCCTGTGGTGGTCACTTTTTGCTAAAAAGACCATAGCCAAAATTTTATAGTGCGACTTTTACCGGCCCACGATGTTGAAAGATACTCATGAGTTTTGCAAAGCTTGTGAGCGTTGTTAGAAATTGGGAGGGTTGTCCCGTCGAAATATCATGCCACTGAACCTAATTCTTATCATTGAAGCATTTGATTGCTGGGGCATCGATTTCATCGGGCCATTCCCGTAATCCTTTGAAAATAATTACATCTTATTGGAAGTAGACTATGTCACTAAGTGGGTCGAAGCGATCCCATGTTGGAATAATGATTATAAAATGGTCATTCAATTCTTAAAAGAAAATATCATTTCCTGGTTTGGAACGTCTCGATCCATCATTAGTGATGGATGCTCACACTTTTGTAAAAGGCCATTTGCGAACTTAATGAAGAAATATGACATCTCTTATAAAGTGAGTACTCCATACCACCCATAGACTAGCGAGCAAGTTGAGATTTTCAACAGAAAAATTATACAAATTATGAAAAAAAAAACGGTTAATCCTAACCGTAAGGATCGGTCAATCCACTTGACCAATGCTTTATGAGCTTGCCGTATAGCTTATAAGACCTCCATTGGAATGTCTCCCTTTAGACTCGTCTATGGGAAAGCTTGCCACTTGCCTGTGGAGTTAGAGCATAGAGCCTAATGGGCTATCAAAAACCTGAACTTTAATTTGGACAACACTGGCTCGCTATGCAAGCTTCAACTAAATGAATTAGAGGAAATCCGGAACGATGCTTATGAGAACTTGAAAATTTATAAGGATAGGATGAAGGTGTTCCATGACAGGAACATCATTCAGAAATCATTCATAACCGATCAAAAAGTCCTTTTGTACAATTCTCGGTTACATCTTTTTTCAGAAAAACTTTGCTCTCGTTGGACCGACCTTTTCATTATTAATAATGTCTATCCTCATGGGGCCGTCAAGATAAAGAATCTGACAAATGACAATGTTTTCAAAGTGAACGGACATCGTCTAAAACCATTTGTTAAGAAGTTCGATTCAAAGGATATGTCCATTCTTCTTATTGATCCTGTGTATCAGGATTGACCTCCTAATTTGATGGAGATGTAGTTAGGTTTATTGCTTTCATGAGATTTAGGATTAGGATAGTTTGCTTTCAATTTGTTTAGTCTTCGTGGTAACCCATTTGATGTTGAAAACTTTAGAAAAGCTTCAATTTTCCTTCTTCAGGTACTGTATATCTTTCCATCACTTCTCCTTTCTTTTCGTTGTGCATTGCGTGTTTATATCTTTTACATTGAGGATAATGCAAATTTTAGGTTATGGGTGTTTATATCTAATTAGTGTTTTCTTAGTCGTTGAATAAAAATTTTGAAAAATTACAATTAAAAACCTATTTGGAAAGTGATGGTTTGTGTATTTAAGAATTGCCTTGAGTGTGAACGATAAGATGGAGATTGAATTTTGAAATGTTGGAGTTTGATCAACTAAGTAAACTATCACTTAAGTTCTTTCATTTAATCGATTAAGAGGAAGTTTGAATATCATGTTAATCTAAATCATAAGACATATTCAATTTGCCTTCTGTGAATGATGTTAGAATTTCTGATTGGTAGTATGACGATTATTGATAGATGTTGAGGATTGAGTCTGGAGAATCTTATCCACTTTAAAAAGATGAAAAGAACTAGTTAAAAAATAGAAGATCGACAAAAAGGTCATGTATGATGTAAAGACTGAAAAAGAATGAAAAATCTGATAAGACTGAATGAATAAAGAGAGACTGTCGATATAAAATCAAAAACTGAAAAAAGAAGGAAAATGGGATAAGTTCGGAATCAACACTTGATTATTCAATTAGTCTTGAGGTGATGAGCACGACTAACATTATGGAATGATAGTATTTTTTACGAAAAGTAAGTTGGAAATCACTGAGCATGTTGGAAAAACTTGATATATGAACTTATGCTCTTAAGTGATTAATGAAGAACCTAGTTGATTGATTGCTCACTTGATTCGGCTCTAGGTTTACAAATGTTCACTCTCGCATCTGTGGATTATAATAATTTATACTCGTTTACACAAAAGATTGTTTTCCGAAAGAGGTTTGAACATTGAGAATTGAAGATTATGTCACGCATGTTTTACTCAGGACTAGCAAAATGCTAGTTGGGGTGTGAATTGAGTTTCAAATATTGCATATTTCCCCCTGTTTATATCTTCGTTTTATGAATATGATAATGTTTAATGGGTATATTTTATTCATGTTTGTGTTGCGAGGTGAATCTGGGAGCCTGGATTGAAAAGAATGTTAAAAGTATGGATTTGATGCTCAAGGATCACCAAGTCAAAGGATAGATTTTAGGAGACCGAGAATAAAGAATTCACATGCTAAAGATCCAAAGAAACCAAGTACAAAGGATGAAGAAAGGACTCGAAAGATTTCAGAATCCGCAGTAGAAAACAGACAGGTTCGGTCCAACTGAAATCGCACAAAACAGTCCAGCGACCAACGATGAAATTCAGATCTAATTCGTTTCGACCGAAAATTAATTCAGTTCGACCAAGATCAAGATCGGTCCTACCGAAGGGAAGAATTGGTGAGACCGAAAGTGTACAAAAGCCCTAGCGAATAACGATGAATTTTGGAGTTAATTTGGTTCGACCGAGGATTAATTCGGTTCGACCGAAACTTAAGTTCGATCCGATCGATCCCGAGCTTAATGTGATCGAAATCGGGCAACTGACGAAACAAAATTCTGTCATGATTCAAACCCGACTTCGGTCTGACCGAAGGTGATTTTGGTGACCGAAGCATAACGCGACTGCGTAAATTTGAGGTGGTTTTAAGGTCGGTTTGCGAAAATTCCAAGGCAGTGCGAAAGATAGTGTTTCACAACTATAAATGGGAGTCCCTGGGATGTCCCAAATCATCTTCTAAGGTCTAAGGAGTTGAGCCAAAGGGTGGAGAAGCCTCCCAAGATTTTTTCTTCCTATTCCTTAGTTTATTTTCATGTTTTACTTAAGAATTTTTTATTTAATCATGTTCATGGTTAACTAAACCTCTTAGCTAGGGCTAAGAGGTGAAGCTTGTATCGTGTTGAGATGTTTATCTTACTTTGATTCTTGTTTATGTTGAACTTCATTGAATTCTAGTTTGATATTAAATGAATATTTTCGATTTTTTATGATTTATTGTAATTCAAATTATAATAGATGCTGTGATAACTTTGGATATTTTTTTTTTCTTGTTTTGAGGTTGTGAGATTGGTAAATCCTATTGTTCACCATTGTCTCCCGGGCATGGTAGGGTGATGGAATCCCTTCTAATCATCACAATTCTCCTCCATTAAGAATTAGGTCAATGAAAAGTTCAAATTTGATTTAAATTGCTTTATATTGGATATGATAGGACTCCAATTCCAACTGTGTTACTTGAATCAAGGTAGCATCTTGATAGCTACAAGTGGATCCTTGACACCTTAGTTCCCACCTTTAAATTCATAAGTTTTAATCAACATTATTCACACTCACTTTCAATTATTTCAAAATTCAGATTTAGATCTTATTCTAGTTCTAGTTCTAGTTATTTTCAGAATACATATAAGTTTAGTTCCTGTGGATTCGACCTCAGTCTTATCAAGTTATTACTACATCGTGACCCTACACTTGGGGTTGTGAACAGTTTCCAAGCCAATAGATGGTCTAATCACATAGACTACAAAAGATGTGACAATTAAGTAACTAGTCTATAAACATGATAGTGTACATGTGTATGTGGGATGTGTTACTTATCAACTCCTAACATTGCATACATATAATTAAACATTTATCACATAAGCATAATTAAATAAGTGCTCAAATACAATCCCAAATACAAGCATATATAGTTGTTGGGTTTTCTTACTCCATTTCCGATGGACGCAGTCAACCTATGAGTGTACCGAATTTCACTATTAGAGGTTTTAAACCAGGTTCATCTCTAACCTTTACAATCTTACGTAAGGACTGGCTCCCGTAACAGACTTTACGTGGTTTTCTATAGGCTCTTCATGAACCCCGGTCATACAAAAGAACCTACTGACGTACACTATTACCGAAGGCTCCCACAAGAGACTTTAGTTGATTTTCTATAGGCTAACCAATAACCTTGGTTCCAATCCAAGGACTTACGTTTATTCCTGCTGGATGCTCCCACGGAGACTAATACATATGCACCCGTGTTTGGTGGCCTACACAAGGACTTTGATTTATGCGCTACACAAGAACCTAGTCGAGTTTGTCAATTCAAACTCTTACACTCAATCTTACACAAGGAATGAGTTTATACAAACTCTTACACATGATAACTTATTTTTTGGATTGAGCCCCTTTTGTAGTGCATTCTCGGGTTGCTTGATCATGCTCTCTTGTGCTTCAATCAACTCCTCCAATCATGATGTCGATGTTTTGTCAAGGCTTCAACTCCAAGATCAAACAACTTACATGTGATGCTCCGATGCAGTGACCAAGGTGATTGGAGGTTAGGTAGAATCTCCTACAACTAATGAAAAATTGTAAACCCTAAGAAATTATACTTGATGGACACTCTAAAGGTTAATAAACATTTAGATTTAGTAAGAAAAAATGATGTCTTAACTCTAGAGAGGGCTTGAGATCATGGTCTTCTTGTAGAGGAGTTTGTAATGCTCGATCATTAAAGTGAAGAATCATTAAGAAGAGAGCACATATCTCATTGGGATAGAGCCTAGTAGGTTTGGTAAAACTTGGGATGCACTAGAGTTTCTAAAATGTCAAAATCTATCATTTCCACAAAGATCCGGTTGCTAAATTTATAGAAAAATGCTCTGATGAATCTATAACGGCTAGTCTTCGGTCACACTAAATTATATTTAGTCGCACCGAATTGAGGTTCAATTGAACCAAATTTAGACATGAAAGCTGCTGGATAGACTTAGGTACTTTCGGTGCAACTGAAGGTGATCTTCGGTCATATCGAAAGTGGTATTCGGTCGCATCGAAAGTGGTCTTCGGTGAGACTGAAGGTGACACTCAGTTGTAACTGAATTACTTAAAATTCTCCCCGAGTGCGCTGTCCTGTTTTAACTGCTTTCAATCATACTGAAGGTGGGCTCGATGGGACCGAAGATTACCGAATTTGTGCATTTTTCTCAACAACATGGGACCTCTAAAGCTAATCTAAGGATGATCAATTTAAGCTCATATGACTTAAGGGATGATCAATAAAAGATTTACCTATTAAGTTTAAGATAATTTAGAGATTTATGTTGTTTTGGGTCAGGTGTTAGGGTCATCAATGTACCACGTTTACCTGTTATTTGCTCCTTAATGTTTCACCTTCAATTGTACCTTCGGTCTTCCACTTTTAAAGGTTCAACCGACTACATAACACAAAGACTCACATAATTAACAAATAGAGTGCATAGATCAGTGCACAAATAATCTCCTAATTGCACAATATTGGGTGCAACCAAGCATGCCGGATATTTTGAAAATATTGTTACAATCCCATGACAATAATATCTAATGTATTTTATTTTTTTTTGGGATATTTTGCCACAAATTAGACTCAAAGAATTTCACGATATTTACTGCAACCAAACATATACGGGATATTTTGAAAATATTGTTATTATGCGGCAACAATAGCATCTAGTGTATTTTTGGGATGTTATCCCAAGATTTTCATCATCTCAACTATACTGCCACATTGGCACTCACGGGGGCACCACGGCAACTTGTGATGATACTTGATTGCTGTGGGAGTGCATCAACCACGAATCCAATCCAAGCCATCCACTTGGTGTGTGAATAGCCTGATTTTCAGCTAGACCCTTGTCTGGACAGCGAGCGTATCATGAATGGAAAATGAACAACACAGTAGGGAAGCTTTTATTAGGTGGGCATTTCCTCCTAACTATTTCTTCCGGTGTATCCCACTTGAATTTCCATGTATGCAGATTTTTCCCCAGGCCTAGCAAAGGGCGCTTGTAATGTGTAGGTAGAGCACAGCTTAGCCCTTAGTATTGTATACACCTGGCGAAGCTCTGCAAGCATATAATAATGTATGTGTTTTATCCTCACAATCCAACTGATCATTATAGGGCGTGAGAAAAAAAATAAAAAAAAATAGATCCAAAGCTTAAGTGGACCACACCACAAATAGTAAGCAGTGAGAACAACATGAACAATGATGATCACCTTCAAAACTTCTTTTAGTGGCTACGGATGTTTTGGGTCAAATGATATCTGTGTTTTTCTTACATCCAGGTCTTTGTAGCCTTATAAATAAGTTGGATGCCAGATAGACATCACGATAGCTCCACTGTAGGAAGGTTTCAATAGTGAACTTCCCCACTACTTCTTCGAAGCAGTTCACTTGAGTTTTGGATCCGTCTCATTTAAAATGAGTGGATCGTGCAAAAAACAAAAAAAATAAAAAATAAAAAAATACATATGGCTAAAATAGCTTTGTCACGTGTACTGCAGCAATTACCATGGGGCCGTCCTTGATGTATTTATTCTAAATCCATGCCATTCATCCGTTTTGCGGGATCAATTTAGGGCATGAGGCTAAAAAATAAGGATGATCAAAATTGAAAAAATGGTGATTAAAAACTTCCTATGGCCTATAGTTTCGTAATGTTTACTTGCCATCCAACTACTAAATATGGTCACGTAAATCTAGATGAAGGATAAAATACAAATATCAGCGTGATCCTATTAATGGTCAATCGCCATTGTTTTTTAATGTATGGCCCACCTGAGAATCGGATCTGCTTCATTTTTGGGCTCATGCCCCAAAATTATCTGGCAAGAGTGATGGACGGCGTGGATATAGAATACATACATCACCTGTTTCCCTACGGTAAGGGCCAACCGTCTTGGCTGAGGCCGGCGCCGAACCTAATCCGCTCCCAGAGTGATGGAAAACACATGCATCACGATCGCCACTCAAAGCTCCTGCCCGTTCCCAGCTGGGGTAGGACGCAATCGCAGGAAGTTCCTGCGCAAGCATGCTGGGTGGGACCCACGACATCTGCAGCTACAATCTGTGGTTGATCTGGTGCCACATGTGCCTGCTTCTTCCTCGGGAGCTTCCTCGTCTAAAGATGACAGCACCTGTTTTACGCAGCGCGTAAAGTCTGTGGGGCCACCATAATCCACTCCGTTCATCATGTTCTATCCTTGATTTTAGAGTTAGTTGCAAAAAATAAGAGAGATCTACAACTTAGGTGGGCTACATCATGGAAAACAATGGAGATGATATTCCAACCATAGGTTTGCTATGTGGCTATCATGGTTTGTGTCTTTAACAAAACTCGTTAATCAGGTGTAATTCACTGGGGTGAAGGAAAGATACAAAAATCAAGCTGATCCAAAACACGTGGGCCACACCACGTGAACATAGATTTTTGGAACAATAATACATTTTTCTCAATGACGTGGCCCACCTGAGTTCTATATTAGGATGATATTTTGTAGTTACAACTAACCTAATATTTCTCAGCTGAGGGACGGAGTGGATTTTATATATACAACATGATGGGCCCCACAGGGCTTTGGTGTTTTACGCACCGCGTAAAACAGGTGTAGTAGACGATTCTGGTGCCTCTATAACGAAAGCCACACAACCGATGATAACCATTTCTCCGTTCAAAATGGCTTCGGATAATATAACTGAAGAAATTTCCAGAAAACCCCCTGAAGAGCTGGAAAATTTTCAACATCACCCCTTCCTTTCCAGACCCTAAAACCTCTGGACCTCCATTTCTGAAACCCTAGAAAATCCGATCATGGCGACCGGCATCTGCAATCCAACGGTGCCCCTTCGATTCTCTTCCCCGCCCGCCGCTACAACCGCCCTCGCCATGAATTTGCGGGCTCCCTCGAGGAATCTCGTTTTCCGGCAGCAGAATCGTCGAAAAACCAGGTTCCGGTTGTCGCCGGAGACCGGCTGTGGATTCCCCGTCCGGAAGTTCGCGGTGAGCTGCCAGGTCGTGGTGATTACCGAGAACGAGTTCTCGGAGCAGGTTTTGAAGTCGGAGTCCCCTGTTCTTGTTGAGTTCATCGCCAATTGGTGCGGGCCGTGTCGGTTGATTGCACCTATAGTCGACTGGGCTTCTCAGGTGTGGGTTTTTTTTTGGATTTCTTTGTATTTTTGTTAATTTATGGATTTCTGGTTGCTGGTATGTGGAGATGACTGCAAACGATATGGAATTTTCTCGCCTTGATAAGAATTTCAAGTGTAATTAAAAAAATTACTGAAAGACTGCAGGGAATTCCACGAATTGATTGATTTGGATTTGCAGAATGACTGAAACTTTCAATCTGAATTAATGAACAGATTTAGGGCCTGTTTGGGTCCCACTTACAAATGAGTTTATCTCATCTTAATTACTTGTAATTATGTAATGGTGATCAAGGTTGTTGGTTATCAAGATTATTTTTAATTCTTACCAAAAGAAATATAATCTCTAAAATGCATAATTACAATTAGCTAAAATGATATGAACTCATTTTTAAGTAGCGACCAAACAGGCCCTTAGTGAGCTGATTTTCTAGGAGCAGTTTGGGTGTGTTTGGGTCACTTGCAGGGTGTTGTTGACTTGGGAAAATTATGTTTGTACATGTCATGTACTTTAGGTTGTGTTGATGCCCGAGTGAATGGAAATGCAAATATTCAATTTGATCAAGATATGGCAATGAATAATAGAATGTCCTACAATTAATGTGGTTTTCAAATTGCAGTTGGGTTTCCTTTGTGTCTAACCTGAGAGTAGCTGCAATTTGGAGCACAGATGCTCGACATGATCTCTGAGGAAGTTTGAGTGCACTCAAGTGGAAATCCGGCACTCCCAAGTGTGGGTTGGAAAGAAAACTATCAACTTTAGGTTGAAGATCAGAGCCTCACAAAGGAGATTGAACAGGAGTGGGAGAATAAGTTTTTTGGTTCTTTGAGATTTGGCCATTGTTGGAAAGAAAAAATAACCTACAGTTTCCTTCCAGTGAGCTCCAATGTTGCAGGGGATGTTGAAAATGGCAGTCCTGCACAACTCCCCTTCCATGTTGAAGTTGGGACGGAAAAAGGAGCTACTTTGAAAGGAAGAAATAAAGTTCTTACATAAGCAGTCCAAGATGATAGAGATAACCTTCTTTAAGACTTTCTTTGGACAAATGTGATGGGGAATCAGTTGTCAAACAATGGGCGTTTTATTTGAGCCTATAGAATATATTTTTGTTATTTGTTTTAGTTTATTGAATAAAGGGAAAAAGGAAAAGATGCAATCACAACCAGTGTTTACTATATCGGTATCGCACCCTTGGGATATGGATACGTATCGGTTATCGCATGGGATATATCGGTCGTATCGTGGAATTTATCGCACTTTTTGGGAAACATGGGAAAACATTGGGAAATCGGTTGAATTTTTCTTCAAGGATTGTTAAAAAACACACTAAGACACTTTTAAATCATAACATCATAAAAAACAAGTGTACATAATAGGTTTCCTTTGTATAGGGTCCTAAGCTATGTGCTGTCTGACTAGACTGATGCAAGTATATTCAAAGTCTATTCATATAATTTATAAATGTAAGAAAACATGTATGAAAATACAAGCAATACATAAGCAAAAGAAGCAGAAAACTAGAAATATACCTGTGAATAATGTGTGGTTATGAGTCACTTAGATCCACATAAAGCTATGCGGTAGCCTAAAATCACCCATAAATTTTAACATTTATTAATTATTTTTAAATTAAATTATTAAATTATTAATTATATTTAAAAAGTCATAAAAAACCCTTAAATGCTCTAAAAATGTGGTCAATTGACCGTTGATAGAAAAGAAATTTCGATTATATATATATATATATATATATATATATATATATATATATTAAAAAAAAATATTTTTCTAAAAATCTCCATAACTACATGAATCAGTAGATCAGGCCTCATACATGTTTGATATCACGTTTGGACAGTAAAATTGCAACCAATTTGGGAGAAATTGCGGAATTTTCGATTTTTCCTCAAATTTTCCCCAATTGGACCACCTACTATCAAATATCGAACTCGAAGGTTCAAATCCTTGCTTTTCCATGCAAAACATGAAGAATCAAGCATTTCTAACCTTTTTGCATTGATTTGATATGATATAAATATAAAATAAGGATCAAAATGTGAAAATACTCATTGAATCGAAGCCGACTCCAAATCTGATTTGATCTTGATTCCGACTCCAAAACTTTGTTTTTCTCCCAAAAGATTCAAGAGGTGGACCGAAATCCACCCTGCAGGTGTTTAGAATAGGGAAGAAACAAGGAAAAGACAAATTTTTTTTATTTTTTTATTTTTTTCCCTCAATAGAACGCTGGTTATTGATGGTATTGCGATATTTGTCGATATATACATGGGAAAAAAGGTAAAGAAACAATAGTGATATCTCAGGATATATTGCAATATTTGAGATATCGCACGATACATTGTGATACATTTAAAGATATCATGGGTTTTTGATACTCCAACAACGTTTCGTATTGCTGAGCAGGCTGAGCTATGATACCGATAATATCGGCTGATATTATCTATACTGCAAACATTAACCGCAACAACCTTAAAGAAGAAACAAAGGAAAGAAAGTGCTTTTCAAGTTGTCTTCATTAGTGAACTATGATAGAGTGAAACCAATGTTCTAGATATTGGTAATATCGATTATTGGGTCAATGATATAGATAACAGGTATAACAAAATTTACACTGTAATGACAGTATTGTTGACAATATCGTTGATATGTCACGATATTTTGGTTATCAGAAAGTATGATGCCAACTCCTTTAGCATAAATACATGGCATCTATGATATTATCAATATCATCATCATCGATATCAGAACATCTTATGTAGATACTCATAAAATAGAAAGAATTGGAAAGAAAAAAAATCCGATAGATTTTTTTTTTTTTTTAATGGTTGTTTTTTAAGGGATTTGTTATAGGGTGATTTAGATAATTTCTCTTGAGGTGTTTGAAATCAAATCTCAAATTTTGAGGAGAAATCCCAACTTGAGAGCGGAAATAGGCTGGAACTCCAAGGTGAGACCTGAGGATGAGAAAAATTCAATTTTTCAGACATGTTAGCATGAATTTCACTGGAAATATATGTTTATGCATCATTCTCATGTATTAACACGGATTTGAGGTGAAAACAAAAATCAAAATTCGAGTGATGGAAAATGGGGAAATCCTGCTGTTCTCCAATTTTCTCCTAAAAAATGTGATCGTAAGTGTGGAAGTTTGATATATTCATGAGTGGTGGTTGATTCATCGATTGACCACAAATTTTTTTTTTTTTTTTTGAAAAGTTTTTGATGAGGACATCACGTCACATACACCCTTGCCTACGTATCAGAGGAGGAGGCGGGCCGCACCGATTTCCCTATGGCTAAGCGAGTACCTGTGATCGTGCTGAAGATCCCATGTGCACGCGCGAGCATCTGGAAGACCCCACACTAGGAAGATGCACATGGGGTGTTTTACAGAGTGATCCAAACCGTTGGATCGGAGGGACGTGACGATCGAGCCGTTGGATCACATGATCGAGCTGTTGATCGTGGATCATCCACACTAGTTTTTTAGATTTTATCAACATTATAGGATTTAGTTTTGTTTGGACATCATTATGAGTGTTTTAGTTAATTTTAGTTAGACTATGGCTATTTTCGTCAAAATTCACAAAACAGGGTGTTAATTGTAATTTTTCAGCTTTCTTAAAACTATAAAAAGAGGTTGGGCGTGTGACCCTCTCCCTCATTAGGTTTTATGATAAAAAAAGAGAAGGCTCTTGCTTTCTTCTTCTTCCATCTTCATGCGATTTGAATATACTTCCATGCGATTTGGAAAGGAGATTGGTGCGAGGCTAATCTTCATCAATAGAGGTGCGAGGTCTCCATCTATCCCCACACCACCATCTCTTTTCCCCTCCATCAAGATAATGTCTTCTAGTTTTTCGATTCTCACAACCTTAGCCTTAGTCTTCTACCAAACCCCTTTCTTCCATTTCCAAAACCCTAACTCTAAATCTAAAATCCCTAACTTTCCTACTTTCCCAAATTACCCAAACCCTAATTTTTACCCTAGGTCGTATGAGATTTTCTATTTTAAAATAGACTATACCCTATACTAATTGGACGTCCCAACATCCATTAGATCGTAGTTCTTCTTATTTAATGATCTCGTGTGATGATGTTGGTAACTTAGGCTAGGATTATGCATGATGTTCTTTTGATTTTCATGGGATTTGTGATGATTATGACAATGCTTGTATTTTTTTTTTTTTTTTTTTTTGTTAATTGTCTTAATTCTACTACTTGATCTCACATGTTCTTTGGTTCATGCATCAGTCACGTATCAATTATTTTTTTTAATCATTTAAAAATAAATAAATAAATAACTATTTATTTTGAAAAAAAGATATTTATGAGTGTTGACTAATGTGTAAAATTTATATATCATGAGTGTTGGCCGATATATCAATTAACCACAAATTTTTTTATTTTTATTTTTATTTTTATTTTTGTGAAAAATATTTAAATATTAAAAATATAAGAAAATTTTTGTTTTTTAAAATAATTAAGTTATTTCATAAATTATTTCTTACGGCTATGAGTGGATGGATGGATGGTAGATTGTATGTATGTTTGTATTTATGTATGGTTGTATGTATGTATGTATGGGTGGATGGATGGATCACTATGGTCTTTTAATAGAAAAATATTCAAATGATGTTCCTAACTAGATCATTAAATTGCTTTTGTTGATAGCTCATGGTTTTGGTCACTATAGAATGGAAACCTACTATGTGTAGTTGTTTTTATAATATTTAAGTCCTAAGTGTATAAATGTGTCTTTTAACATCTCCTAGAGCTTCACTGAAAAATTCCACCTTGTTTCCCTTAGACAACACTATTTTAGATATTATCGAGTATATTAATACCAGTGTTTTAAAAAGTGAATAGTGTGTAGTGTGGCGTTGAACCCTTTGAAGTATGAAGTGTATGCTACACGCTACTTCTAGATTTTAATCAAGGTTGTGCTTGGTTGCCTCAATTTCATGATATTCATCAAATTAGACTGATTAATGATGAAATTTAACAAACTTTTATGATACTTGGTGCAACCAAACGCAACCTAAGTTAATAAGAAAAGGTAATCATTAAGTATAAAGGTAAGGAAAGAGCAACGAAACTAATTTAATACTGTTGCTTATATTATTTTTACTAAATCTATTGAAAAGATCAACTTTTTTTTTTTTTTTTTTTTTTTAAAATAAATAAAAAAAATAAAAAATTGAAAATAGAAAAATGCAACAAAGCATTGAAAACATTAATTAAATTTAATATTGTTATTTATATTATTTTTACTAAATCTATTGAAAAGATTAACTAATTTTTTTTATATATTGTAAATAAAAAAATGTAACAAATCATTGAAAACATTAATTAATTTTAATGTTGTACTAAAAAATTACTTGTAATGTGAGCTACATAGCATGTAGCGTGTAGCATATGTAAATAATCTTGTAGTGTAGGTTACATGTGACTTAAGCTATTTTCATGAGCTACATAGTGTTAAGGCTAAGCTACGCTATGTAGCATAAGCTACATGCTACATAGCGTAGCTATTTAAAACACTGATTGATACATGTTTCCTAATCCCAAGTCACCAATACATGTAACGACATCGATACTTTGAACATTGGGTGAAACATACAAACATAGAAGGTAGGTCGAGGGGTTACAGCAGTCAAGGACTCCAGGGGAAAGGCACTGGTACAGGTATTCGATGAAGATGCTCCCTTAGAATGTGAGAGAGGCCTTGGTTTCCCATTGAGAAGGGCATGATAATGAAGTCAATCATCAAATCTTAAAAAGCTTACATGGTGTCGTTCCAAGAAACTAAGTTAGTGGAGGTATCAAACTCCCTAACCAGGTTAGTTTGGAGTGGAGTTAGTTTGTGTTTGGATTGATTTGAACTTGGAGGGAGCCTTTTGGGGCACATTATCTTATGATATGTTGATCATGTCCAAAAGGAGGAGAACCAAGTGGGTTTACTTCGCTCTTTTTGTGCTATTGAAATTAGTGCAAGATGGTTTTTGTTGGGTCTTCATGTCAGTTTAAGTTTTATGATCCAGCTAAAAGGGATTCTCCATGGGAGGAGTTGGTGATATAATGGGTCAAAAGTGGAGATTTCCTAGTGTGTTGGGGGAGATTTCAACATCGTCATATTCCAATGGGAGATGGTAGTCAGATTATAAGAAGTGTGAGTGACTTAGCTAAGTGATTAGAAAGAGATGAGATGACAGAGTCGCCATTGGGAGGGAATCATTTTACTTGTTCTAATAACAAGAGAATCCAATTATGATTATAATCAACCACTTCTTGATATTTGCTGATTGGGATTGCCACTTCCAAGAGTTTTACATTGTATTGTCAGTTGTCACAGACCAGATAAATCTCAAGAGGCTATTTTAGGAACTTAGCCAAATTCATCTCTTATAGATTAAGAGGCTTGTTCATTATGTGTAGAGAATTATAGACAATTTTGGAGAATGGTATAAGTGTGAAGAGTAGTGTAGAGATCTCTAGATGTTTCTAGAGTTCACTAATGGGGTGTTGTAGAGAGAGGATTGTGCCACATGACTTCATCCTAGCCATTCTTATAAAGTAGGTAGAAGTTCCTGTCCCTATATATGAAGGGGGGGTCCTCATCTGGGAGGCACCTCAAAATGTTGTAAGCTCTTGAGCTCTTAGCAATACAAGTCCTTTTGTCCATATTCTCTCTTACCTTTCTAAGTTAGATTAGCTAACACTTTAGGTGTTAGGCTGACTCCTCCACAAGCACAATCTACACTTGGATAAGCATTCAGGATGTGAAAACGTGATCCCAAAATAGACTTCAGATAATTGTCCAATCGACTCGAGAATGGAGTCCTTGACAAGACCTTTAAATTTTGAAGAGGGGCTTAGCCGCTTAGGCCCTGTTTGGGCAACGGGATTAGAAGGGATTAGGTGGGATTGTATTAAAAAAAACAGCATTATTACCCATGGCAGGGATTGTCCCCTGATTCCATGGGATTAGATTAATGCTCTGCTTTGTTGGTAATACGGTGGTACATTGAATGGATATACCCACCATTATTTGAAATTACTAGAGTAACACACATGTATTATATCTAAACCGTTCATTTGTTTTGTAACCTCATTTTATGGTATGGGCCGAAAAATGAGGTAGATCCAAAACTTATGTGGCCCCAAAGAAGTTTTCAACGGTAAGTATTCAATCCCCATTGCTTTCAGTGGTGGGTCCACTTGAGCTTTAGAATTACCTGATTTTTGGCCCATGCTCTAAAATAATCTCAAAAAATGGGTGGACGGTGTGGATATAGCCCACACATCAGGGTGGGACCTACACAACTTGCTAGCATTGAGTGAAATTGGCACGGGACCCAATGCAATTCCATCCGATCTAATTCCAAGCTTTTGCAAACATGGAGTGGAATTGGCACGGAACCAGATGAATCCAATCCCTCCTAATCCCTTCTAATCCCGTTGCCCAAACAGGGCCTTAGTGGATAAAGTTAGAGAGTGGTCTCACTCATTCAATTACAAAGGAAATGGAAGCAAGACACTGGCCCTTAAATATAATGATATAGAATAAAAGATTGGCAAAAGAAAATTTTCGGGAGTTGAAGAGTCCAAAGACCATATTCTAGAAGAAATTAAAACATTGATAGTGGAAGAAACATGGGTGTTATCCGAAGACGAAAAAGGCAGGTCTCAGATTCTGAAAGAAAACGTTGAAAGAGAAGTTGGGGAAGAAGAATTAAAATGGCAAGGATGCTCAAGAGCCACGCGGGTGAAGGAAGTGACAAGAATACCAAGTTCTTTCATAGGATGGCATTTGATAGAAGAAATAATTGAATCCAAGCAATTAAAGAAGAAGGCAGTTGATTGGAAGGTCAATTTGAAATATGTTTGGCAATTGTGGAGTTTTGCGACAGGTTGCACATGGCAGAGTATTAGCATCAACCGAAACCAGACAATTCATAGTTTGATTTGATATCAGAATCTGAAATTGCTATTCTTGAATCCACTGTTTTTGAATTGCGTAGTGATTGGGCTACTGGACTCATGGTTTTCCATTGGCTTTTTATATGACTTTTTAGAAGACGTGAAGAATGATCTTCTTGATTTCCTCTTGGATTTTTATTCAAGGGGGAAGACTTGGAAAGGAGATGGGAACAATATTCATCACCCTCATTTCGGGAAAAGATGGGATCGCAGGTTTAAAGATTATCGGCTTAAAAGCCTCATTGGTGGTCCTTACAGAATCTTTGCAAACATATTCGCGATGAGAATGGTTCACGCCCTTCCAACTGTTATATCATTCTCCAAAGGGGCTTTGTCATGGGGAACCCCTTCTCCTCTACAAGCTATGGATTTCAGTCTTGGATCTCGGTGTGCTGGATTCGGTTTGATATCAATCTTTGCTTCTCCAAGCAATCATCTTCACTGTCCCCACCGACTCAAAATGTCTCTTCTTTTGTGATTCCAGAAACCCAAGGAGCAGAGGAAGGAGCACAAGGAAGAGACGATGGATGCAAGGGGAAGGAGATGAGAAAGATGGGAGGGTGAGAGGAGCTTTTCTCCGCAACAAAAGCTTCCAATGGTTGGAAATCTGACTGTTGGTGGATGCCAGGGGAGGAGAGAGATCTGGTCGATTGATTTAGGGTTTGGAGATCATGGATGGGCCTCATGACAGCTTGGAGATCATTAGTCCATGGAAAGAGAGTGAAGGAAGAGAGTATTTTGAATCTTTTGAAAAACTAATGGGGGCTGGGTTGACAGACATTGGACAGATAGGCTTAAATTTTAAGCCTGAACCCAGCCCTCGGGCCACATACTCCAGCCTGAGCCCCATCTCGAGGCAGGCCAGTCCCAGAAGCCTATTGGCCAACCCAGCTCATTGACAGCCCTAGATGGGAGTATAAAATTCCCACAGGCGCAATGTAATAGACTATTTCATAAGTCAATTACAACAAGCACTATCTAATAGTCTATTAAATAGGTAGATTATATTGAAAATTGTTGTGGTGGCTGTCCCCTTCTCAACTGTTCAACATTGTTCTCTGTAGTGTGGTGCACCTGAGTTTTGAATCAGGCTTCCTTTGAGTTGAGCACAACATTGGGCGGCACAACTGATGGACAGGTTGGATGGTACACACACATCACGGTGGGCCCTGCACAACTCGAATGTATAGGAGCTTTCCATACAATCGTCCCCGTTATCTGTGTGCGCACACGTGCGGCCATATGTGACACTCCCGTATGGGCAAGCATGCCATATCTTATGCACGGGCTAGACTCCTATGATGGTTCACCACCATTTAAAAATGGTGGTGACTCATCCTTACATGTGACACTCAGGTATCTATCCTGACCTACCAAATTGTGGGAGATTGTGGATGGAGCATATCTCTAAAATCATACTAATCAAGCAATTGTAACCATCGAATTGTGTTGGGGTAATTTTGGGTAAATGCTCCATCCACGACCACAATTGGTTCAGGAATGTGGATGGTCTAGATTGCCGTACAAACTATGCCATGTGTACAGTTGAAGAGTCACTACCATTTCCAAAATGGTGTGAAATTATCGTAGCAGTCGCTGTCATATCTTTAATCACAATCTATATCATGAAGTTCCCTAAGACATTGACATGATTGCTTGGAAATTTCAGGAATACAAAGACAGGTTAAAGGTTGTGAAGATTGATCATGATTCGAATCCTAAACTGATCGAAGAGTACAAAGTCTATGGCTTGCCAGCCCTAATTCTTTTCAAGAATGGCAAGGAGGTCCCGGAAAGCCGAAGAGAAGGTGCGATGACAAAGGTAAAGCTGAAAGAATATCTGGACTCCCTGTTGGAATCCGTAGCTGCTGCATAAATTCCTTCTTCCCAGCGACGATCATATGATCTCATTGTTTTGAAATGTAAGGGGATAGGTGCAGCGATGGATTCTGATGTATGGTTCAGTTCTCTTGTATCTGTGATGTCTTTTCTTGGTAAACTCCGTCATGAGATTTGTAACGTCGTCTCTCAATAGCTTGTTCTGGAAAAAGATGCAACCAGTTGAAGATTTCATGAGAGTAGATGTAATAAACTCTTGAAATTAGTGGTCTTTAAAAGGATGATTTTCGGCTTGTGATTCTTTCAATGCAGTTCACATCCAAAGTGCTGTATGGTAAACAATGAAAAAATGGAATTTTATTTTTATTTATTGTTGTCTTGTTTTGAAAAGAGAGACATGCCATTGTCATTTGTTCACAAGGTTTCTACCATTTGCAAGCGTTTCCATTTTAGTATGAGAAAATGCTTGTATTCTACACACAACACAAGAATCATGTTCTTTTGAAGTGTTTATGGTGTTTTGCAAAATTTTCTTGTGCATTCACATGAATGCTCCAAGAAAGTAGGCATATGACGAGAAATGCTGAGGGGTTTTGGAAGACTCGGATTCGGGAGTGACCCCTCCAGTACCTACTTCAGTGCTGGTCGGTGCTTAGAAAAGTTGTGGGCTTCACAATGATGTCTATGCCGTTCCTCATTTTAGAGCATGAGCCCAAAAAAAAACCTTAGGTGGACCACACTATAGGAAACAGTGATGATTGAACACCTACCATTAAAAAACTTCTGGGGCTATAGATGTTTAGGATCGAGCTGATATTTGTTTTTCATTCTTTTAGGTCTATATGACCTCATCAACAGGTTGGATGGAAAATAAATATTATGCTATCTTGTGCTCAATTAAGCAAGTTAAGGCCACTCGTGTGACTGAGGGCATGGATAGAAAGTACGTGTGCCTGTATGATTATGGGCATGTTGAAGACTGGTTCTGGACCTAGAGTCCTCTTGATCATCCACTGATTGATTTAATACGCACCTTAGGAGATTTGAGTGCGGGAAGTAGTTAGCTCTCACGAATGAATTCTTTTTACCTTGTACTAGTGATTATGGAATCAGACGGTTTGAGGGCTTTTATTTCACCAATGGTTCAACGTTGTATTCCTCAATCAGCGTGAAAATTTTGCACATCACAGAATAAAGGCTAGCAAGGCGATTTGGGCAAGGGGAGTTAACCCTCACGAATGGGTTCCTTTTGTCTTGTACCAATGATTAAAGAATCGACCGGTTTAAGGACTTTTCTATTTTACTGGTGTTTCAACACTGTATTCCTTAATTGAAGTTGAAAATTTGCACATAACAGAATAAAGACTAGCGCTAGGATAAATACATGATGTCCCTATCAGATCAAACGATCGAGGCAAATGGTTAGCAGGATATGATCAGGGTATGAACAATTGAATCGGAACTCTGATCGACATGAGGATCTGGCAACTTAAGGTTGCAAATATTTAATATACTTTTAAGATAAACATAATGTAGCGGGAGCCGTTGGACAATAGTGAACTAGGGTATGGAAAGTAAAATAGGCATGAATGTAAAGTAGACATGTATATAAATGTGTTTGGCATGGGCATCGAGCTATTTGTTTTATGCTTATTTTATAGCTTTTTCAAGGCAATGAAAAGCTTCTCGCTCGGCTTCTAAAGTCCTTTGGGATTCTTCATGTGGGCTTTTCGGATACACAATATTTGTTTAGCAAATCAGGACTTGTCTTAAAAAGAAAAGACTGAACTCATTAGCTTCTTGAATCTTCTTCCATAGTTGATACTTCACGAAGATGTTTGTGGCCACTAAAGATTTGCCTTGTGCTCCCACAGTTCCTTTGGTGAAGACAATTAGACCAAGGTTCGAGGAACTCAATGGTTGATCTCTATCGAACGTGGCCATTCAACATCTCTTGATGGTCCACCTTGTCAACTTCAAGGTGTGGTTGATTCAGATCAAACCATTTCCTTCATTTAATCACTTTGAACGGTGATGGCTTGGAGTGTGGGAGAGATTTGACCCCGATACTGATTTATCATTTGGATAGACCAGATCTTTTATTCTCTTGATTCCGGACGGTCGTGATTGCAGGCCCAACCCATATGATGTTTATGTTCCTCCCAATCGTGACTCAACCTAAAGCTGATTTCGTTTGGAGATTGGTTCAACATGTGGATCTTCGGAATCTTCTGGGTCACTAATAGTTCTTGAACATCTTTAGGGAAATATCACATTTTCAAAGGACTGTAAGAGACGGCCTGCGAATTAGATCATATCTAGTTGTGAGATAAGATATACTCGTCAAGGGGTCTTTATAGTTGTGTTCGGCACGTCCCTAATTTAATGAGCATGTTAATCATGGCCACATGACATACGACGATTCATCCCCTTAAAGGACCTGAAAGAGTATATATCGTCACAATAATGACAGAATGCATAATACCGAAGGAAGATCAAACACATATCCTCTTAGAGCGAGTACGATTCTAAGAGTAATATCTCCATGTGCCATCTACCTATTAGTCCACATTAGGGTGTCGAAAATAGGTGTAAACATGACGTGCCTTAGGAAGTTTTTATGGCCAGCGTTCAATGGCCATTATATCTTTTGCCATGATAAGCAGCATGGATAAAATACATCACGATGGGTCCTAAAACTTTATAAGCGCAAAGTAGCACAGAAGTGGGTACCGGAGGGGTCATACCGAATATGAGTACGGGTTTTGATGGGACATGGGGCACCCCGCACCACAATACTGCTCGAGGGTGGGTTTTCATCCTAGAATGCATCCTAGACGATGATATGAACTGTTCACATTCTCATTACTGCCTATTAAAAGCTATGACCATATAAGCATGTTTCATTGATGATCCTAAACCTTGACTCTTGGGTTTTGAATTACGAGACATTCAAAATTAACTTTTTCAACATTTCCAAATTTATTTTATACATCCAGTCACAAGTCCAACTGTTCCTTAAGAGGCCCCTGAGCATAACATCCAGAATATGAACAGTTCAAACCATCGTTCCAGGCTTCAATCCGGGATTAAATCCCCAGCCCGTATGGTAGCTGTGGTATGGTGGGACCATATCCTATTAAAACCTGCTCAGGTGATTGGGTGAAAGATAAAAGCCGAAACTGCTGCAATGGATACACACATAGCACGTATGACATTCGTGCTCTTAGTTGAATTGTGGCCCACCATGAACATATGCCCAGAACCAAATATAGGCTGGTCCACTCATGCGTGTCCCTCTAAATTTGGCTTGAGGGCATGGCCCATTGGCCCAGTCCAATCTCAAGCGGGCCACCGTCATACAAAAAGATTGGACAGTTTTAAAGACACTCATTAGAGGGCTTTATTCACCATGCAACTGTAATGTAAAGACGCTCATCCAATCATGGTCATGTTTCAATAATCAAAAAATGTTTATATGATAGGACTCACCAAATATGGATGATACGTAGAAAACCAAAAATAATAATAATAATTCTTAAATCTGATTATTTCCGACCTTTGTTCACTTAAATCTTCCCTTAGCTGGCCTTATAGGGTCAAGGCATTCTCAGCCGGTTTGAGCCAAGGCCAGGCTATGGCAGGGACTAGTGTAACGCCTGGTTTTCGGAATCCGAATATGCAACTCGTTTCCTAAAACCGGGTGTGTGTTAATGATCGGATAAGTGGCATTCAAGTAGAATCAAAGTGCAATAGCGAAACCAAGCGTTAGAATAAGCCGCAAACCAAATGATGATATCCTGGTCCACTCGGCTGGGGACCCAAATACAAATCTTAAGTTCAAATGTTCTAAACAAACAAACAAAATCTACAACTACTGATTTAATCCGAAGTACCCCGCCGCTTCCTGATACGGCTCTTCCTCGTACAATTCCTCATCCGCTCCAACTGCATAAGTTCCGAGATCCGCACCATAGTTGTTCATACCTGCACCTGCATTCTCTGTGCGGTTGAACATTGGATGAATGAGTGACCAACTTAGTGCGAATTCCTTAAGATACACACCGCCACCTTAGACAAGTATAACACGAAAAAACAAAGGCATACAAACATAACAAAATGCAGTCTCATATTGCATGCATGGATGCGTGAATGCATCATCGACCTAGGGATGCTCATCCAGTCGGAGTTGGGCTCGTCACCCATGCAAAAGGCTGGTCATCAGCGTAGCACATCACGGCGTACATCACATACAACGTAATGATTGAACCATCGTATATCACGTAGTAGATCGATAGTCGGTGGCTTGACAGCTAGTGAAACGATACCTTAATAAACATAAGGGCACGTGCTACAGCATCCGAAATATCTACCCGTCATCGCCAATATGCCATGTATGCATGATTAGCCAGACAATTATTAGTTCAATTGCAATCAACTGGTTTAATAAAGCTCAAGGTCACTATGGGGGGCCCGTCACCCAGCGTAGGCCAATGGCTCGGGCGTAGTGTCCCATTCCACCATCCCTGGCCAATGAGTCTACCGCCTTAGGGTGTTGGTAGAACCCATTAACATGTGGCCAATCAATTCTCAATGTATGAGAAGCTACCATCATATGCTGAGTGGGAATGAAATGTCGAAGATACTAAATACAACGATTAAAATGAATCGGTATGTATGATTCAAATACGAATAAGCAACGGCGATAAAAACGTTGAATGGTTCATCCCATAGTCAGGTAGGTGGAATCACCCCATAGATGGTAAATTCTATGAATTAAATGCCACTAACATAACCTCCGTGTTGAGGGTCTATTATTAGCAAAACCAATCTCATTGCACCCTAAGTACGAACTCTTTTTATAGGTAGAGGTTTCCCTCTTTGATTAGAGAGATTTGATTCATATGTGTCTTGCAAACAGTACAATAGTCTGTGAGAATAACATAGAGATTAGGTAACGATCTAGGATACCATTCTAGTAAAGTAAAACTTAGGTACAAATGTATTTACAGTATAAGAGATATTAAAAAGAATCAGGGTCGCATATGCAGTATGATCGATTTTCAACATGTATTCAAGTAGGCTAATAATATAATTAATCTAGCTCTAAGGCATCATTTATAATCAATATAAAACTATTCTTGATATAATTAGAGATGGAAAGCCCAAGGGGAGAAGAAGTCTCACCTGTAAGGTCGTAGTCCTTTCCTCGATTTAAGTTTCCGTGAGTGCCTTGCGGCCCGATATCACGCAAGTGATTTCCTAGAGTCATTCCCGATATGATAACTTGTATTAAATGAGTATTCCTCAAGGTTTTAAGTTATCTAAATCATTGAAAGTATGTGGGGTTTGTAGGGGCCCTATCATGGAAATTGTGTGAACGCCCTGAAAATCGGGGGTCGAGCATAAACTCAACTCCCGAGTTCCAGAACATCACTTATGCAACAAAATGAATGATGATTTGAATGTTGACTGTATTCAATGCATTGAACATGAGTTGAGATTAAGCTAAAAAAAACATATCTCATTACTCCAGAGATAGTTAAATTTGCAACGGCGGAAGACTGTGATAGATAGATAAAATATTAAACTATGATGAGTCTCCAGAGGGTGATAACATTACCAGGTTAAATAATTACAAGTACAGTTCTAAAATATACCGAATGTGAGGAAGTGTAATGTCTTCTATCTCCATCCCAAGTACCATAGCCCCGTCAATACAAATACCAGGTCTTCATAGACTTCAGAGTCAGATTACACATGTAGGAGAGCTCCTCCTCAACATCATAGTAGTCCGGCTCTGCTTCAAAAGCATCGCCATCACCTAAAACTCAACAAA